>JAFIRS010000633.1:0-615281 GCA_018342105.1 Gonioctena quinquepunctata | reverse complement strand
AAATAAATAAATTCCATCGATTCGTTTTCGAGATATACGAACTTGAAGTTGGGAAATAACTTTTTATTCACTCAATCAATAAAAACAATATGTGATAAAGCAACTGTCGCAATAATTATTATTGTCAATGAACTAAATATTCAAACTGTCTACCACCCATTTCCATACAATAGTACAAGTTCTGTTCAAAACGAGACCTCACATTTCGTAGCATTTCCGGCGTTATTCTACGGCATTCTTCAATAATTCTCCTACGTAAATCTTCCAGAGATTCTGGTTCGGTTGCAAAGATTTTGTTTTTCAAGTGATCCCACAGGAAAAAGTCGAGTGGGGTTAAATCTGGAGATCTGGCTGGCCACTCTATAGAGCCTCTTCTTCCAATCCAACTTCCAGGAAACATTCTATACAAAAACGCCCTAACAGGCTGTGCATAATGTGGCGGTGACCCGTCTTGTTTAAACATCAAGTGGTCTTCATGGTAACGATCGTCATTTTCAATGATGTCTACTAATTGTGGATAAACGAATTCATTCAATAATCCCAAATAAGTTTTTCCTGTCAGGTTACCGTCGAGAAATACTGGTCCAATCAAACGGTCCCCAAAAATACCGGCCCAGACATTGAGTTTTTGGGGAGTTTGAGTATGGACTTCGTGGAAAACATGTGGATTGGCATCTGACCAATAACGACAATTATGACGATTCACAGTCGAATTCAAAAAGAATGTAGACTCATCAGAAAAGCAGATGTTGAAAAGGAAATTCTCATCAGGCTCTATTCTCGTAGTCATAATTTCACAAAATTCCTGTCGCCTATCAAAATCATCTTCATTCAATTGGTCTACCAAATGTATTTTGTAGGGGTGGAATTTATGATGTTTCAGGATTCGGCGGATACTGGTTCCACTTATATTGGTAACACTAGCCAATTTCCTTATGCTCAATGTTGGGTCTGCATGAACTTGTCCTAAAAGTGCAACTTCAACAGCTTCATTTCTCAACGGAAATTCACGTTCTGGGTCTCGTTTCTTGTTGGCTACTGATCTAGTTTGACGAAATTTCTGCACTAATTCTAGAACTTAATTTCTACAACAAGTTTATCTGGATGCGTTTCATTGAACAAATTAGCTATACGATTACTGCACTCATCATTCTTAAAAAAATTGTTCTTATTTCAACTCTTTCCGCGATCGTTTACACCATTATTGCGGAAAGATATTCAGCAGCTTTAGTTAAGTAATTCACTCTAATGTCGTTCAATCAGAGATCAGTTTGACACTGATAGACGTCCACAATTGCGATTTTGCGAAAAAAATTATCTCGTACATGTTTTTGTTGTACTCGCATTTGAGTCGAATTCGAGAAAACGTCATTTTATCGATTCTTAAGAACCTTAAATTTTTTTCGATCAAGTAAATGAGGATGAAATAAAAATTTGAAACGGAATTGCATGTTATTTGTTGGTAAACAGTTATCTTTAAACAGTTGCATTGTTAGATGTTATTTTTATTGATTGAGTGAATAAAAAGTTATTTCCCAACTTCAAGTTCCTATATCTCGAGACCGAATCGATAGAATCAATTTATTTTCATTGTTTGATATTAAGAAGGAAAATACCTTTCAAATGAGGTATCACTTGCCATAAGTTGCCATTTAAAAATTTAGGGGTGGCGGTCACAGCTCCGAGGGGTGGAATGTATTTCGGGGGAATTTCATCGCGAACGATGTTCCCCTCGAATGTGTAGTTGACGTGTCCGAGCGTTTTTATATAATTCGGTTCTGCCGACCTACAGAGCCGCCGTTTCGTTTTCAATGGCCCACTCTGTATATATTTAGTGGCGGCCACATTTTTCAACCGAATAAAACAAAATTTGGCACAAAAATACTTCTCATCAATACCTCGACTACTTTCGAGAATGATGCAATAGTTTCAAAATTAGCAATATTTCATTTCCATACTCAATATCAGCAGACTATAAGCTTGAGTAGCTCCACAACTTTTACCAGAAAAGTTTTTGTCCGAGATGTACACATAAATAAGAAATAGCTGTAAATTATCATTCATGAAATCTACCTTTACGACTGGCCACGCCATCATTTTTTAATATCATATTCTTGTTCAGCGACCTCAAAAAACCCCTTTAGCATCAATTTGTGTAAAATTACTTCGAAATTCATTGAGTTATTTCAAATTTACCCAATAAAATTGTTTTTTATTGTTTAAACAATTGATAAACAATCAGCACACAAATATGAGTTTATAACTTTTTTTCTGCAAGTCATTTCTAAGTATTATCAGACGGTTTTAGGAAAATCCATGGCGTCCTCCAGGATTCCGAAAATGCATAATTTTAAGTTATTTTTACTCCACTAATTATATATCATATATAACAAAATAACTGAGGGGATTTTGGTCAAGATTCAAACGTCTTAAGAAATAATCTAGATATTACCCATTCGAAAACAGTATATTATGGACTAATACAATGGCAGCTTTCATGCGGTATAATAGGATGGTAAAGAGTTAATGATCCGCACTTTAATTGCCTGAATATTGTACAGGAAAAAAGGAAGGTAAAGGAAGTCAAAGAAAGTGGCATATACGATATTAGGATATACCGGGTGACACAGGATATCGGGCCACCCCTGTAACTTCTGCATTCGTGAACGGATTTTCCTGAAATTTGGTATAGTTATATAAGCAACCATTTCGGATTTGATCACATCAGAATCCAATATGGCGAACTTTCGGTTTTTCTGAAAATGCCATCAACTTTGTTTTTTCAAATGGAACACCCTGTATATTTATACATATTCAAGTTCAACAGGTCAAAGCAAGTCCAAACTTCATGTCAAATGTCATTTTTTTAAACAATCAAAATTAAAATTGTTTTTTTATTTTACCTCGTGGATAAATGAGATTTGGTCAAGGGTATTCACAATGAGTCGCACATAACAGAGAAACATAATTTTTTCTGAAAAATTTATTGATGAATTAATTCAGTCATATCACATTTTGATCAAACATTTTTTTTTTTTTTCAAATGGAACTTATATGGGCCACCTACATGTCTCTCTAGAACATATATTCAGGAAAAAAATTAGATATCATTTTTGTATTTCGGTGCAGTAACAAATTGTATACATTCAAAAATCTAGTTCATGAGTTCCTTGCAGTTCGAATAATTTTTCAACTTAGTAAGCTGTGGAAAACAACATTTCTGAATCTTGTCAACTAATTGTTTCACTGTCATCTTTCATCTCAACTCTCGAAAAGTAGTTAACTTCCGAGAATTAGTAGAAATGTGAACAGGTTGATATGTTATTAATTTACGGAGAATGTCTTAAAAACAGTGTCGCGGCTTGTCAGTTATACGCTGAACTATACCCACACAGAAGACACCCACAAAGAACCTTTTTCAAAAAGGTGGAGAGAAGATTGCGAAAAGAACCCAACAATAGAGATGATCGTAATACATGTATCGTAAGTGATGAGGCAGAAATTAATGTTTTAGCTTATGTTGTTTTCCACGGCTTACGGCTTAGTTAAAAAATTATTCGAACTGCAAGGAAACTCATGAAATAGTTGTAGATTTTTTAATGTATAAACATTTGTTACTGCACCGAAATACAAACATGATATGTATTTTTTTCCTTTATGTATGTTCTAGAGAGCCTTTAGGGGTTCCATTTGAAAAAAATGAATTTTTGATCAAAATGTGATGTGACTGAATTGATTTACTAATACGTGACACAAAAATTATTTTTCAGAAAAAAATCAGTTTCTCTGTTATGTGCGACTCATTGTGAATAGCCTTGACCAAATCTCATTTATCGACGAGGTAAAATATAAAAACAATTTTAATTACAATTGTTTCAAAAAAATTACATTTGACATAAGGTTTGGACTTGTTTTGACCTGTTGAACTTGAATATGTAAAAATATACAGGGTGTTCCAGTTGAAAAACAAAGTTGCTGGCATTTCCAGAAAAACCGGAAGTCCGCCATATTGGATTGTAACTGCACCAAATTTCAGAAAAATCCGTTAACGAATGCAGAAGTTACAGGGGTGGCTCAATATCCTGTGTCACCCGGTATAGCCAAAAGCTATCTTCGAAAGTATACAAAAATGGAATAAAAATAATGTCTTTTAGACGTAGAGCCAAGTGGTCAAAAACGTTACGTCACAAAGATGGCCGCCGAGCGAAAATCGTAGGTCCGGTTTCATTTGTAAGGACTAAAAGTATCATACAAACTTCGATTCAGCAGTAAGCCAGGATCAATGTTTGGGATGATACTTTGTAAAATTCGGTAGCGAAGATGGCCGCGGGTCGAATTCTGTTGTATTGGCAGATAATTACATGTACTAGTAGATGTCTCCTTACCTGTTGCTCTAGATGTATGCAATAAAATACATAGCATACGTAAAATAATATAAGTAATCAATTCGTACAATACTAAAATCACTGTTTTGCAGAAGCAAAAGTTGAAGCCATTCACGGCTTTAACGAAATAAAAACGTATAAAAGTGAATGTACAGGAACTTATTCTCAAAGCAGATAGAGGCTTGTTCGCTCAGATGGCAATTATTGCTCGATGCAGAGATCTTGACATGAGGACTGTTTTGTCGTATCCACTGGGACCTCTACCATGGGCTTTAGCTGCAACGGATGGAACAATAAGGAAAGCTAACAAAGCTAAACTGAGAACTTCCCTCTAGCAGAAGTGAAACCGGAAAGTGCTGCGTACATTATCGGTGGAATGGCTTTAGTGCAACAGATAGTTGAGGTACCAAACACTTTCGGACTTTTGATAAATTGCTTTCAAGGACTGTTCAAGAAACCTATCCACGAATCGATGTTGTTTTCGATATGTACAGAAGTACATCAATAAAGAATGCTGAGAGAAAGCGGCGTGGAATGTCTGAGGCGCGTAACTTTTCTAGCATTAAAGCAGCCCATCCTATAACCAAATGGAGACAGTTCCTAACAGTATGTCAAAACAAATCAGAGCTTATCAATTTTTTTACCCAAGAGTGGCAACAACCAAAATACACTCACCGTTTGTGACATGTGAAGACCTCTGCTACCGACTAACATCAAGTAACGCAACATAAGTGCCATCATTAGTGTGTTATCACGAAGAAGGATACACACCCATATCATGCTGCGAAATCTGGATATAAAAATGTCATTATTCACTGGCAAGGGAAAGGCTGCAGCATTGAACCTCGTGCGCACACATTGCAATTGCCATATCTAGACTGGGAGATAGTTTAGATGTATCTGACGAAACAAAGATATATGTCGGAGATAGTTCTCGAAACCTTCGTATGTCGGTTGTATAGTCACACGACCAAAAACATCTAGCAAGAGCCAATTTTCAAACAATGATATGGAACAAGGCACTAGATCCACAGCCAGACATTCGATCACCTGAAGGTCACGGATGGTCACTACAAACATACACTTGACGGTAACACAGTGCTACATATTGATTGGATGATCTGTGATCCACCACCTCTTGCTGTTCTTGAGTTAATGTCATGTTCCTGCAAGAAAGATTGTGAGTCGAACACATGTGCTGTATTAAAAATTTATTGAAATGTACGGATATGTGTAGAATTTAGGTTTGCAACAACTATTTACAATCAGATTATATGCTGCTTCATCCGACTCAGACGCCAATTCAGAGATGAGTAATAGTTTATAATAATAATACAATGTATGCTCTGTACAATGTTGTATATAATGATGATGAATAATATTGTATTTTCATTTCAAATCACATTTTAGATTTATATTTTAAATTCATATTTATTGAACCGAATGAAGCCAATACAAACCTTATAATAAATAATAAAGCAATACAACGGAATTCGTCCGGCGGCCATCTTCGCTACGGAATTTTACAAAGTATCATCCCCAACATTGATCATGGCTTTATGCTGGATCTAAATTTGTATGATACATAATATATGTAGTCCTTACAAATGAAACCAGAATTTAGAATGGTATAATACGATTTTCATCCAGCGGCCATCTTTGTGACGTCGTAATGTCAATAAGCTGCCCAATTTTACAAATTATCATCTCAAACAGTGATCCTGGCTTCATGCTGGATGGAAATTTGTATGATACTTTTAGTCCTTATTAATAAAACCGGACCTTAAAATACTACGATTTTCGCTCGGCGGCCATCTTTGTGACGTCATACCAAAGATTGGTACTGCCTTCATGGCGAATCTAAATTAGTTGGCTAAATTTACACCCGAAAAAGGAAACAGCACATACTCTCCGTCTTTAAGTCTATTATGATAAAAATATCAAAACCATTCCATCTTACAGAAACTTCAGAAAGCGAATGAAAAGTTTTGACAGATATTTATTTGAAAAAATCACCAATCAATATTATAACAAAAGTCCTCCTTTATTTTGCATATTACAAAAAAATGAATACAAAAGTTTTATAGGGTTTCATTTGAACTCTTCAATGGCTTAAGTTTTATTTTTACAGGGTGTCTCAAAAAAGCAGCGACTATTTTTTAATTGGATAATTGGATTTTTGCATTCTGCATAAAATTCTAAGTATATTTTTTGTAGCATATACTATACCTAAGTTCAACTGATTCCAAGGAAAATGTTAATCAAAACTGATCTGGTTTCCGATCCCTTACGTTAATGAAGTAGGCTGTGCACGGTAGGCGCGTCTATTGTATCCATGGCAACAGGAGAACAACTCTTATTTGTTTTCTCCAAACTTCATATAATAATTAATATTACAGGGTGTCTAAAAATCGCTGCTAGTTTATTTTTTTTAATGAGACACCCTGCATATAATTGGGTTTTTGGATTTTATGTAAAATTCTAAGCAGCATGCAATATTTAATCGCCCTAAGTTCAAATGAAAACTGTAATGGAGGGCTTCGCAACAAGATTACTTTTTCTCCAGACGAGTCGAATAATTTAATTGTTTCATGTAATACTGAGCAGAAACATTCTCAATTGAATATTGATAGAAAGTTTTTTTTGTGAATTGAAAAATCCACGATTAAAATGAAGTTATTTTTTGTGAATGTCTAACAGAAAACAACTACTTCCCCGGCTAAAGCCACGCTGGACATTGAACTACATCTGATAGATATTCAATTGAGAATGTTTCCCTTTTCAACATGAATACCCCACAAGAGGTTATATTGACGATGGAAGATAGTGACTAAGGTTTATCTTTCAGTCGCAGATGATTCCACATCTGATTTTATGAACATCCTGTTTATATTTTCAACAAATCAAACTGAGCAGAAGTTTGCTAATTTTTTTTAAAATTATTCGAAAACAAAGGAATGTACAAGCAGAAAAGTATCTCATCATGGCCATAAAAAAGAAGAACCTTGTAGATGGTTCCCAAAGTCAATAATCATGTTTCATGAGCACTGTTGAATGTATAGTACGTTTCAAGTTTGAAATGATTATCTTAAAAAAAACAAAAACTGTCTTTTTCATCAACCCTGTATTCCAGAACCGAGCTATTCAGGACATATGCTTATATAAAGCTTAAAATCATTCGAAGAATTACCCCTCGCGGAGTTTATCTACGACCATAAGTAACACCCTGTATACTAAAATGTTGTTATCAATCAAACATTGTATATTATTAAAAGAATATTATTAGCGTTTCAACAATTAAGTAATCCTTGAGAGATAAGTGCCATGTGAAGTGGAATGAATAGAAAAATCGAATTTAAACGGTTTTCTTCACATAAAGGATTCAATATAAAATTGAACCAGAGAAAGGTAGATCTCAGGTGAAAAACAACTACTTTCCTGGCAAATACCACGCAGAACGTTGAATGATATTCACCTGAAAATCACCTGAGATCTACCTTTCTCTGGTTCAATTTTATATTGAATCCTTTATGTGAAGAAAACCGTTTAAATTCGATTTTTCTATTTTTTCTAAGTAATCCTTGTTTCGAATTATTGAAGGAAACTAGCTTGTTTCGATGATACTCTTCTAGTTCAGCCACTGCTTCGTATGCTTCCTCATCCATGTTTTAAACAGCGTAAAATAAGTATAATTAGCTTTCTACAGTTGAGAATTTGGAATAAATTTCTGATAATTGGAAAAAGCAAGAAATATATGAACTTGGCCTATTTGATGAGTTCATTGAAATTTGGTCAGTAATCAAATTTGTTCGGTAATTTGGTAGTGAAAGGGAAACAAAAATTTACATCGGTATCTGAAACAAGTCCAATTAAATGGGAATGCATTACAATGAATTAACTAAAACCAGGGGAAGAAAGCGTTTAAAAAATAATAACCTAACTTTTAATGGTCTATACGTGAATATTCACAGACAAAACAATTAGTTTTACAAGTATATGAGCTTTCTCCCCTCTGCTCCGTCTATGTTAAAAAAAAATAAAATTACACTTGATCATTATTTTATATTAAATCTCCACTGAACATTATTACGATTTTCTCTAATCAAATATAATTTGGAATTTGGTCGGTAATATACAGTGTTAAATACCTTTTAGAACACTAATAATACTTATCGCGATTTTTTTTCCTTGATATATGTTGGTGCCTCATGAAAAACACGTTACTGTAATTGATTTGTTTGAAAATATATACAGGGTGTTCATAAAATCAGAATTGGAATCATCTGCGACTTAAAGATAAACTTCAGTCGCTATTTTTCGTTCATGTACCCTTCGGGAGTTTCATGTTGAAAAAGGAAACAATCTTCGTGGAATACTGAATATTTAACTGTATAGTGGGTGGGATAGCTGAAAATTATACCAAAATATTTCACATCTGGCAACCATTGCGCCCCTTTATATTCAGATAGTACATGGGTAGAGGAGTCTAAAAAGCCCGGGACACAAATTTTTCTGGCCCTCTAGCGGTGTTGATGACGTAATCAATATGTCCGCCAAAGTTTTGTGACACGCTTCTACATTTCCCCATATAACTCGGGGTTTTGTTTTGATATTAACTTATATTGTTAGTGATTATCAATTAGGACAAAACGTGCTTTCCAACGGTATATCTGCCATCATTGTTTAGGTTCATAATACCAGAAATATTTGCAACTTTACTAAAAAATATTTTGATTTTTTTCAACTATTTTGCTAAATAACTTGGAATCAGTTACATGTAGCTGAAAACGGGTCCCATATATCCACTTTGTCAGAGAATTAACTTTCGACGGTGTATAATAATAATAATAACTTATGCCATTATCCGTTGCGCTCAGAGAAACCCGTGGTTACAACTGTGGCACCCCCGGAGACCGAAGGCATAAGGTCACCCATTTATTTTATATGGATGACCTGAAGCTTTATGCCTCGGGTGAGGGAGATCTGCAGCAATCTCTGAGGGTGGTGCAGGAGTACACGCATGCTATCGGTATGGAATTCGGGATGGATAAATGTGCACTGGTTCATCTCAGAAGAGGACGATGCGAGGATTACGGAGAGGACGCGCAGCTGGTAGATGGAAGCATCCTCCGCCATCTGGATGCCGGAGAGGCGTATACCTACCTAGGAGTGCAACAACGTTGCACCCAAGAGGTAGCGACGGTTAAAAACGCTCTCCGCGGCAAGTATCAGCGGAAACTCTGGCAGATCTGGTCATCAGAACTGTCGGGCATGAACAAAGTTTCTGCCACCAACATGCTTGCCGTTCCAATACTAATCTACTCCTTTGGGGTAGTGTCGAAGTGAACCCTGGAAGAGCTGCGTGCAATTGACGTAAAGACTCGCAAAATGATGCACCTACATCGAAGTTTGCATCCGAAATCGTCCGTTCCTCGGTTGTACCTCCCCCGAAAACAAGGAGGCCGTGGACTTCTGAGTTTGGAGTGTCTACACAACAGGATGGTGCTGGATGGAGCCTGTAAAGTCATCAGGAGCTTGAATCCCCTTCTCTGCATGGTCAAAGACCATGATATCACAGGGGAAGGAGCGTTTCTTTTTAAGGCAGCAATCCGTGCAGCCGATGAACTCGGTCTTGTATTCGACACCGAGCGGGATATCCAAAACTCTATCACCGAGTTCGACGGAGAGTCCACATAAAAGCTGCAGAGAATACTGTACATCTGCAGCTCCACAAGGATAAGCCGATGCATGGAATCTTCTACAAACATATTGAAGACCACGGCTTATCCGAAAGGCTGACCTTTGCTTTCCTTAGGTCAGGTGGACTCAAGTCGGAGACTGAGGGATGGTGTTTTCAACACTCTCGTCTACCGAAACCGCGTGATGGGTATAGAGGTCCCTGACACGAGATGCAGGGCCTGCCGTGGAGCGCCTGAGACCATCATGCACTTGCTGTCAGCATATGCGGTCTCAGCCTATATCCATCGTCATAACGCGGCGTTACGAGTGCTGTATTACCATTTACGACACTCGTACGGTATTGATGAGACACCGGTGCTGCCCTACGCTCCGGGGGATATTGAGTCCGTTGTGGAGAATGAGAAGTGCCGAATTTATTGGAACTACTCATTCCCCACCCTCAGGCAAATACAAGCCAACAAGCCTGATGTAGTCCTCTTCGACCGCGAGCAGAAAACGATATACATCATAGAGTTTTCGGCTCCGGGCGAAACGAATATCGTGCGAAAAGAGGACGAGAAACGGACGAAGTATCGAGATTTACTCTTCGAGCTCCGCAGACTCTATCCAGACCATTCTGTAAAGATAGTGGTTCTGATTATAGGGGCTCTTGGTGGAATGATGCCAACGCTACTCTCAATCCTGGAAATTATACCGGCATGCCGTTAATCGGCAGAATCTCTAGCCGGCCGCATGCAGAAGGCAGTCATTCTCGGATCGTTACGTCTGCTCAGGACACATGATTCTCGGACCCAATGATCTCTCACCTCATGTGTGTGGGGAGAGGTCATTGGTTTATGTAACCAGCGCGCCCTTCCGAATGGGTCGGAGCTTCGGAAGTAAGAGCCTGACTGAAAGTGTTTAAAACGAAAAAAAAATAATAATAATAATAATAATAAATCGACTTCATTCATCAAACCAGAAAGAAAGGTGGTGTTTCGTGAAAAGGTGGAGTATCAGCAGAAGCTGTTTTTCAACTCAACCTATACAACAATTACAAATATTACAAATAGTGGATGATGAGGTACATCAACATACATAAAGTATATAATCAAGAACATAAATGAAAATTCTTAAATAAGTGATGATAATATTAGAAAAACAATACACGATCTAGTCAAAGCTCGTGTCATGCTGAGTATATAGGATAGGGCATAAGTTATTCCTATCAAATATTTAAGAAGATGTAGTTTCAACTCAACCATTACTACAACAATACCAATTACATTGGGAGATGAGGTACATCAGCATACATATATTATAAAAACATAAATGAAGATTCTTAAAGAAATGAAAATTATATTATATTTAACAAGTATGATAATGATAATACAATCCATAATCTAATCGAACTCGTGTCATACAGAGTATATACGGTAGGGCACATTTTAATCTTAACAATTTTTTCAAGTAGATGTTGTTTCAACATTTTTTTGAAGTTCAACAAATTGTAAGACCTAAATTCACTGGGCAGTGAGTTGTAATGTTTTGCTACGTTGTACGAGAAGCTTCGAGTAAATATTGAAGTGTGATGTTTAGGGATAACGAGTACTTCACTGTTGCGTGTCATAAATCTGTTGATATTGGAGAAAGATGTCAGTCTACGGATGAGATAATCAGGTTTTCGGGAAGTTAGGATTTTATGTACATTAGTTAGTAGATGCAGATTTCTGAGGTTTTCTAGTCTCAACCATCCAAATATGACTTCTACTTCATCACAAACAGTTGCTGAAAATTTGCAACAATGTAATTTATATGAGTTCCGAAAAGTAATAGAGCGGCTTCATAACTGTTTGAGTAGCAAATGTAATTATTGTAATATTGATGTATATGTAAATAAATTCCAGCTTTTATAGGGGATATTTTTTTAAATCTTAGCTCCCCTCAAAATTAATATTTTGGGGGCAACTTCAAAAATGTAATAATAAATAAAATGGATTAAATAAATAAGATTCCATTCAGTAATATTAAATGTGTGTTTTTTTCGGTCAGACGTTGTATGAGGAACTTCACCTTGCAAAGAAGATATTGCTTACGTCTACCTCATAGAAAGACAGAAGTTACCCAATCATTTCAATGAAGAGGGATCATGAATTGGTTGATGCTACGCCTGACCGTGGTGGCTCCGTTTGTATGGGACCTGTGTTTGTTATGCCAGAAGCATTCAAAAGAGCGTTTAATCATTCGGAAGTATGAAGGTTATTCAACAATGGCGAAGAATCTTGCAATTTTTGCTGAACATGGTGAGCTTTCAAGTGTTATATGAAATTTGGATCAGTTGGACGATGGAAGTGGTCTTTCACAAACACTACTAGCCCATGCAGCAAAATATCACAAATCTTGCAGTCAAAAGGCAGAAAGACTATCTGGTGAAAAGAAACAGAAAGGACATTGCTCAGACCAAACTCCATCTACATCAAAATTAACAAGATCATCATATTTTGTTCAGATGTGAAAAAGGAGTGTCTGTTTTGTGATTAAGGAGAAGGTAGAGACAAACTTGTGACTGCATCCACGCTGGGAATTGGGCCTATGATTCATAGTCATGCTCTAAAAGATGAAAAACTGTTGAAGAAGTTTGGTAGCATTATAAGCCAAATATCACAAACTATGCTATACTCGCTTTCTAACACATGAAAGAGCAGCTGAACGTTCTCGAAGAGAAGATTACCATAATCCTGAAGAAGTTGTTTATGATACAGTTATAACAGAATTGGTTCAATACTTGCAGGATTTGTACCCATCTAGCAGTATTTCTCCAGTGTCTAAACTTTCTTATCTTGGGGTCTCAGCGCATGATGTACATGGGAATACAAACTGACGAAAAGAATATCAATGGAACACGTCTTAAGAAACAAATATTAGCATTTAAACCCAATACCCAGCATGGATGCAGTCACAAAATAGACACACCTTTTTCACATCTGAACAAAATAATGATGATGTTGTTGATTTTGATCTAGATGGAGTTGGGTCTGAGCAATGGGGACGTCCTTTATGTTTCTTTTCGCCAGATAGTATTTCTGCTTTTTGACTGTCATATTTATTCCTGCAAGATTGGTGATATTTTGCTAGTGTTTGTTTTTTTTTTTTTATGTTCTGGTACCCACGAAAAGGGATATCCTGTAATGTTCGGAGAACATCGTGGGAACCAAGGGAAAGAAGGTAGGAGTTGGTGTTCTTCTTAAATTTCTGGAGGTTGTATGCCTCGGGGAACACCTCCCTAGGCAATGAGTTCCAAAGCCTCGCTGTTCGTTGGATGAACGAGTCTTTGGAAAGTGATGTTCTGCAGGTCTCCAAAGTGACCACAAAGGGGTGTGATGACTGAACTTGACGGGTTAGTCTCGAAGAGACTGCCAAAGCAGGAACGATTGTTGATATTTCAGAAGAGCATCGCCCATGAAAATATCTATAAAATAGAGACAAATCGCCAACTTTTCTACAGTGTTCCAGACAAGTGAGCGAGTTTGTAAGCGAGGCATCACCGACGAGACGAATTGCCCTTTTTTGGAATCCAATAGCCTCAGGATATGTTTAGGTGCCGCGCTCCAAATATGGTAACAGTATTCCAGGACAGGTCGGATCTGTGCCTTATAGATCATAAGCAGCTGAGTGGGGGTGAAATAGCTCTTGGCACGAAACAAAAAACCAAGTTTTTGGGATGCACTTTTGGCAATGGACCTCACGTGATTTTCCCAGGAAAGGTTATTGCTGATAGTAATACCAAGCATCGATATGGATGACTTCAGTGGTATGGTTACTCCTGACAAAGTTATGTTAGGCACAGTGAGATCGGCTTTTCTAGAGAAAAGACATGCTTGTGTTTTGTTTGCATTGAATTCTACCAAGTTATTAGATCCCCACTCGAGAATTGTTGCTAAGTCCATATTTATATTATTAACATTTCTTCCTCGTTCATTTCTGGTTTCACGGGCTGATATAGGGGCCCTGGAAGAGAAAGCGGTATGGAGGGTACTATCATCGGCAAAGCTGTGTACTGGACATGAAGTTGCTTTCAACAGGTCGTTGATGTGAAGTAGAAATAGTGTTGGTGCGAGAATAGATCCTTGCGGAACACCATCATTTATGAGTAGAGTGTCAGATGAAACTCCATCGACCACTACATGGAGAGACCTGTTCGAGAGAAAACTAGCAAGCAGAGAACACAGCTGAGGGGGCAAGCCATAAGACGGAAGCTTGGCGAGGAGTCCCTGGTGCCAAACTCGATCGAACGCCTTGGAGATATCTAATGCCACAGCTAAAGTTTCTCCATACTTTTCAATAGATAGCTGACATATATGTGAGACGTAAGCGAGCAGGTCACCAGTTGATCTCTGATGGCGAAAGCCATATTGCCTATCGTTGACAATTCCTGAGTCTTCCAGATATTTCATGAGCTCGATGTTGATGGCTTTTTCCATGACCTTTGGAATTTTGGGGGCGTTTTAATTTTCCAATTGGACGGAAATACCCCCAAATTGTAAGAGTGGTTGAACAACTTGCAAAGAACAGGTGTTAGTTCGGGGGCACATTTCTTGAGAACAATCGGCGGGATTCCGTCAGATCCACAGGCTTTGTTGGTGTTGAGACCCAGCAAAATCTTTCTGATAGTACGTTGGCGAAAGGTGATCTCGGCCATGTGACTGTCAATAGGTGTAATGTTCGGGGGTTGTTTTCCCGATGAATCCAGAGTGGAATTTCCAGCAAATAGGTGCGCAAAGATATTGGCTTTTTCCTGGGCAGTCGTTGCTAGTGTTCCATCTTCTTCGGTTAGAGGAGGAAATGAGCTGGAAGTGAAGTTTCTTCCCACAGCTTTGGCGAAAGACCAAAATGAACGGGATCCGTTAGGACATTCAGCAAGTTTTGATCTTATTTTGGCATTGTGGGCATCTTTTGAGCATTCTATTGTCTCTTTGCATATGCCTCTAGCCTCGACATATGCTGCTCTGGTCTCAGGGCCTGGATTTTTTAGCCATCGATGGTATGCTGCCTGATTGGAAGCCACAGCTCTAGAGCAGTTTCTGTTAAACCAGGTCTTATCGGATGGTGTTCTTCTTTCGGTATTCGGTATGTAGGTTTGCATCCCCAACATGATGATTTCAGAAATTGTCTCAGCACATCGTGTTGGATCTACTGAAGAGAAACAAACTCTCTTCCATGGAAACGCTGAGAAAAACATACGAAGACCTTCCCACTCGGCCGAATTGTAATGCCACATCAGACGGGGTGGTATTGTGCAGCTCGATGGTAAATGGAAAGAGCATGTTGTGGAGATGAGGGTGTGATCAGAGTTTCCAAGTGGGGCACAAACTTCTATTCTATACGGGTCAGGATTGGTGGTGAGGAAAAGATCTAGTGTATTGGCAGACTGGTTGTTGACATCAGGGATGCGGGTTGGTAGCTAGACCATGAGTGATGGCGAAGGCCTCGGCTTGACGACCCGCATCATCTGTTTTGTTAGAGAATTTGAGCCAGGCAGCGTTATGTACATTAAAGTCTCCCATGATTATGGTTTCAGCTGTTGGATGGTTCTCCTGAATGTAGTCCAGTTTGAGTGATAAAAACTCAAAGAGGTCGTTATATGAAGGTTTATTAGGTGATAGGTAAAGGAAGCAGAGGAACTTAGTCAGTTTGGTATCAGATAGCTTGAACCACATCACATCAAAGTCTTTCGGTTCCAAACTCTCTTCACGCTGGCATGAAAGGTTAGCCTTAGCGTAAAGGCAGACTCCACCTTTGAACCTGAATCGAGAATGGAGTTCGTAACCAGGACAAAGCATATGGACCTTGTTGGTGGACGAGTTTACTTGTGTTTCTGTGAAAGACCACTTCCATCGTCCAACTGAAAATTGCAAGATTCTGCGCCATTGTTAAATAACCTCCATACTTTCGAATGATTAAGCGCTTATTGAATGATTCTGGCATAACATAGTCACCACTGGGTCAGTCGTAGCATCAACCAATTCATGCTTCCTCTTCATTGACATGATTAGGTAATTTCTGCCTTTATATGAGGTAGACGAAAGCAATATCTTCTTTACACGGTTTGAGATCCTCACACAACGTCTGCCCGAAAAAGAAACTTACATATAGTATTACTGAATGGAATCTTATTCATTTAATCTATTTTATTTATTATTACATTTTTGAAGTTGCCCCCCAAAATTTTCATTTCTAGAAGGCAGCGATTTTAAAAAATACCCCCTAAAATAGCTAGAATTTATTTACATATACATCAAAATTAGAATAATTACATTCGATACTTAAACAGTTATGAATTATAGAGCCGCTCTATTACTTTTCGGAACCCATATAAATCACATTGTGGCCATAACGACTAGCTGTGCAACGCTAAATTGTTTTGGCAAATTTTCAGTAATTGTTTGTGATGAAATAGAAGTCAGAAGTCATTCATACCGTTCGAAAGGTAATTTTCTAACAAACGAACAAAAATCTCTGGAACACATTTTCAGATACATGTAAGTTATTTAGATGTTTCGAAAAAATCAAAATAAAAAACAAAATGTTTAATAAAGTTGCAAATAATTCTGGTATTATGTACCTAAACAATGATGTCAAATATAACGTTGGAAAGCGCATTTTCTACTGATTAATAATCACTAACAATATAGTTTAATATAAAAAAATACAAACTCGAGTTACGTAGGGAAAAGTAGAAGCGTGTCACAAAACTTTGGCGGCCATATTGATTACGTCAACCCCGCTAGAGGGCCAGGAAAATTTCGTTTCCCGGGCTTTTTAGACTCGTCTAGTCATGTGCTATCTGAAACCAAAAGGGCGCATTGGTTGCCAGAAGTTTTTTTCAGCTATCTCACCCCACTTCTGAAAATGTTCCCCTTTTCAAAGTTAGTGTACTTCATCGTTAATAATTGAAAAAAAAGGAAATACAAAATAACGTTATACAGGATGACCCAGTGATGCGTGCAAGCTTTTTTCTATCCAAGCTATCGACTTGATTTTTTTCAAACGATAGCCCAAGTAGCACAGAGTCATAAAATTAACATAATGACTTCTTATACCGTCTTAAAGACCACGTATTTGTATGTTTTAGAATCAAAAAGTTAATGTGCGTTTTATAACTTTCAGGCGTTGCTATGACGTCGTGTAGTAGATATAACGAGAGTACAATAAATAATTCTCGAGATGAAGTTATACTGTGGTTTGTATGTAAATAAATTGTATGTGTCGTTAAGTAGAACTTAAGAGCAGTTGCTGTGACGTTATTATGACAATGAACATATGTGGTTCTAATGAATAGATTTTTGAAACGTTTCTACGACTACATATTGTACTCATGTAATGTAGTTTTATCAACTGATGAACTTTGGTCGTAATGATTACATTATGTATCTATGGTTAGATTATTTTTGTTGGTTATGTTATTTTTGTTGGATAGATATATTGTGTTATGTATGTACAATATTCAGTTCCGTATAGATGATTAAAATGCCAAAACAAAAATCCAATCTGCCTTACAAGAGAACTGGAGCGTATAAAAAAATATAAAGAGGAAGGATGAGTGCCTACCCCAAAATTAACATCTGAAATAATTAATCAGTCTATCGGGACACTGCAAAAAATGAAGTTAATCCAGTTCCTTCAATTGTTTTCACAACAAGGAAAGACATAAATAATATGTATGTGCACTTCGAGTGATGAATAAAAAATATTTAAATATAACTGTTCAACATCAACATAACCTCTATTGTAAATGTCAGTTCTTTTTAGCGTTTTCCATTTGGCGGAACTAGCGGAATGCTTATGCACTCAGTGTATATCTTTTTCTGTTTTGATAGCGTTACGACGTTAGTACAACAAAACTTGCTACTTGTGGTCACAGCGACTACATTACAACTTTTTTATGTAAGATATTGCGATGTCATTGACACACTCGTAAACTATTCTATGATAGTACATACCGGAGTAATTACAACTTTTCGATACTAGAAGGACGGCATCCATGTTTTTCGATTGATTGATAACATTATTCTGGTAGCCATATTGGAACAAAAATATTTAAAATAAAAAATATGGGACCCTGGGTGTTATATCAATTTAAAAATCATTGGAGATGTGCTAATCAAGTATCTTTCGTAATATGGTCTACATATTTCAACGATTAATGAAAAAAATTGATGAAATATATTTTTTCTGAAATGAAAATAAATATTTATCTCTCATCATTTTCGAGGCGCATGAATTTTAAGTGAGCAGAATTGGATTTTGATCGTAAAATGGATTTGCTTGGTCACTAGAGTTTCAGAACTATTCTTAAAGACACATAAATGAAAATCATTTTTATCTCGATAACTATCTCGGTCACAGAGTATCATGAACATGTAAAGGAAGGCTGACTTATATATTATATTGATATTATATAAAATCTTTTGATATGGTATACATATTGTAATACTATATTAGAAAGATTATGACCTTCATGCATAATGATATAATGACTACACTAAGACCACAGAACGACCCTTTTGTGACTGGCTTATATAAGTCTATATTGGCAAGTCATTACCACTACTTTATAACGTCGATGTGACGTCGAAAGAGTGTGCTTTTTTGTCGTACTGGCATACATAGCGACGTCTTAGCATATTACAAGACATAAGTCATGGACTTTTGCGAAAGGTCTAGTAGACGTCTGTACAACCGAATTATGACCTCTGTGTGCTACTTGGGAGGTCCGACAATGAGGAACATCCAAAAATATATCTATTTATATAGAGGAGGATGTCCCAAAATAAGATACATAACTGAGTTCTGTTTTTTTTAAACGGCAACCCCATTTTTGTTACATTGTTGGATTCGTCATTGAATTGTTGGTATAAAGCACCCAGGTTTCTTAGATTTTTTAGAAAAATTATTATTTTCAGAACCATTCAAGATAAATTAACCAACTTTATTCCACTCACCTGCCTTAGCAGGCCTGGCGACAAGGGGGGACTACGGGTACAGCTGTACCGGGCACTGGATGACAGGGGGCCCCATGTAAAAAATTAAAAAGCATTTGTTTTAAAACTAAGTATAATAATAAATTTTATTATTTATTTATCGTATGGCGATCTACAAATTCACTTAGCTATAGGTAAAGTATGTTCATATATATGTAAGATGATATATGTAAGATAGAAGAAGATACAAGCACTTCTACAGGTTGGCAAACAATTAAGATAGATATATTATTCGAATACACTTGAGGCATAGGTCATATTCAGGGAGGTCAGCCAATTCACAGCAGTGCAGGAGTGGCATTCAGGATCTCATTCCATTCTCCTTCAAATTTTCTTATTGGGCCCTCGTTGGCTACGTGGGCTGCAGTTTGGTCCGGCGCTCCGCAGTCGCATTCCTGGGTGTCCGAGAGTCCCCACTTGTACAGCATGGACATGCATTTTATTATGAAATGTCGTCACAAGCTAGGTGAGTTAACGATGTCGATTTCTTCCATCTAAAGGTGCCGTTTTGTACGCAACTCTTCGGCCACGCGATGGCAGGGGGAGCTAGGTATAAGTTAAACCATTTACAATTGCAGAAGCAGTCTTGAAGGGGCATCCTTTGAGCAGCATAGGGGGAGATAACTAATTTTATTTAGATATTTAAATATTTCTAAAATACGTTAGAACACAAAAATATGCCATAAGCGAGGAAGTATGTATTAATAGGCATTCGGATCATCCTAATTTCAGAACAGAACTATAGAATATTTTAAAATCTATTTCGATCCCAGATCAGAGACGCTACTGGGTTTATTTATTCAGACCTCTTGAAACACAAATATAACTCGTGATTTATTAGTTTTTTTGGCCTCTCAACGTATCGACACACCTACAAGCATTATCATTAGCTTGTGGTCCGTCTTGATTGACTCAATCGAATCTGCGGTAGAACTAGACAGGTGTCACCCAAACCCACGTTGACTTTCGGCTCTTTTGATCTTCCGTTCGGCGACGGATAATGTTTATGAGTAGTACACATTATTTTTCGTTACGTTACTTCGCATATACGCTCGTGTAAGCCAAGTGAGTTTTTGATTTGCTCCTTATAGAAACAGCTTCTGCATTTGAAAATGGTTGAACTATAGGTACAGTTAAACCATTTACAATTGCAGAAGCATTAACAATGAGTTTCGCAGTCTTGAGGCGGTATCCTTTGAGCAGCATAGGCGGGGATAACTAATTTTATTTAGATATTTGAATATTTTAAAAATACGTTAAAATAAAAAAAATATGCCATAAGCGAGGAAGTATGTATTAATAGGCAATCAGATCAAAATAATTTCATTTTCCCATGGTCGAAAAAAATACATATTTTCCAACAAAACACGACAGAACTATAGAATATTTTAAAACCTATTTCGATCCCAGACCAGATATGCTACTGGCTTTTATTCATTCAGACCTCTTGAAACACAAATATAACTCGTGATTTATTAGTTTTCTTGACCTCTCAACGTATTGACACACCTACAGGCATTATCATTGACTTGCGGTCCGTTTTGATTGGCTCAGGCGAATCTGGTGTAGAACTAGACAGCTGTCACTCAAACCCACGTTGACTGTCGGCTCTTGTAATCTTCTTTTGATCTTCCGTTCGGCGACGGAGAATGTTTACCATGGTGCCGCCTGTAGAATATTTATATGTACTTTTTGAGTAAGTCTATAGTTTTCACCATGTTCACCACTTTTGTTTTAAATATGAAATGAAAAATGTTATGGCCACATCGGATACGGAAATTGAAGAGGAGTCGCTACAGTCACAGCAAGTCTTGTACCTACCTATCTTTTGTCATATTTTGTAGTATTTGTTTCATCCTGGTTTTTGTCGATCTGTACGTTCGTTTTTCATTTTGTTGAAGATTGGCCTAAAAACCGCGTTCTCATCAATGGGAAATATGTTATGAAGAATTATCCCTCTAATCACATTGTCATTTACACCTCCAGGATCTCTTCTTCTAATGATATCAATCATTTGTTCCATAGTAAATTTACAAGACGAATAAGGCAGTTACATTAAAAAAAAAAAATATTTACACTATCACAAAGTGAGGGTTATCATTTATAAGGTTATACATGTTACTGACATCTGTCACGTAAATAACCAAAGAATGGGTTGGCTTAAAAACTCATTTTTTGTTTATGTACTTTAATAGCGGATAAAGGGATATAACGCATGATGCTCAAGTTGTGGCTTATAATCTCACTATTTACCACAGGGTCTGTCTTGAACTCAATCTGCGCATGCGCACATGTCATTATAACGTTTGCTGTAATAGCGCACAGAATTTGACACAGCAATATCTCTCTAATGTCCGAAAAATGGGTAAATTTATATATTTTGGATTTGTTCCCGTAAATGAGATTTCCGTACAAGGTGCTATTAAAAGTTAGGGTGCTAAATTGTTTGAAAGTAACCATGTATGGACTTGGAGCACCTTTGTAAGTGGCGCCGCAGTGGCGGAATCGGGAGACTTACTCCAGATAGCTCAAATTATTCGTATTTGCCCCTGTGATAAATATAGTGTTTTTAAAGTGCAACAGATTAAATTCGTTTGCTACAAACTGCGGTTGCATTGTGATTCGGCATGTATAACCTTTGAATTGAATTTAGCCCCGGTTTCGGAAATTGCCCTAGCAATTTCAATGCAGATTGAGACGAGTAGTCTGTGAACCGCATTTAACCTACTGACACGTGCACTGCGAAAACTTAATTCGCCTGTCATCGTAGAGTTTACTTGTAATTTATTGTCAAGTTGAAAAGAGTTTTATATTCGTGATGGATCAAGTGGTGGTTGCAATTGGCTTGCTTGCTTGCTTGCTTTTTCTTTATGGCCCTACCCATTCCAGATAATCAGCCAGCTGACGGAAATCCACATCACCTAAAAACGTATTCTGTCGGCTTCGATTTCCCTTCGGGGGGCACCGGGATAGTCTCACTCGAAATGATACCTCAAATGCCCATTACTTTCGCAACATATAATTTTTAAATTTTTCAATGCACGTGGAACGGCTGTACAAAAACTGACATTTACTTGATTTCCGGTCCGCGTGGTCAGACAACCGCTTCCCACGACCCCAGGAAGTCGAATCGGTTGCAATTGGGTTTTTACCCATTTCAAGTGACATCGTTTTCGAGAATCAGTATGTAAAAAAAGGAGCCGCATTGGTGGTATAAAAAAATATATTGAGAATATTGTTTTCCTTTATACATACAAATTCACATATTTATCATATTGTTCGTTTACTGTCAGAATTTGACTGAAGAAATATTTTGAATGTGTATCACATGAATGAAAATATGTTTCATGCATGTTTTTTAGATTATTGTAATTATTAGTATAAAAAAAATTAATTGTTTATATCAATGTGAAAATTGTACTTGCAAAATATGTCATTTTGTATTTTAACGCGTGTTTTTGCACCCTACAACACAGCAGTGGTTACTACATTTGATTCGAGGTTATTTGTGGTCGACTCCTTCGTTGCCATCAATTTATTGTAGGCGCGCTTTTGACACTGTGCCTCTCTTTGATAGGAAGCCGTCGAATCACAATACAAATGCCGTTTTGACGTTTGCGACCGATAAATTTGAATTACCGCACTTTGTAGACAACCTTTTTATCACAGCTTTAAATGGGGATAAGTGACAAACAGAGGAAACGTTATCTGACTAGGAGACAATGGCGACACTAATAGAAAGAGAGCAAAGGTCATTTGTGAGTCATAGTGACGTATATGGAGATGTCATGGCCACCATTCTCTCTGGACAGTGGCAGACTAGCGGACTCTGGTAACTGAGTGTTACAGGCTCTTGATTGTATATTGGACCACTTGGACAGGGCTTGTGGCTCAGTGGCACGCACGAGCGTTGGTCTTGTGTCCACTGTTTCCACCCGGGGCGGGTTCGACTCCCGCAGCTGCTGAACAATTTTTCCCCAAGAGGGGTTTCGGATCCCACTATAAAAGGTAAGGTTCCCGTGATCTTAACTCGTACAAATTTTCATTAACTTCTGAAGGTTGGTCAAACAACTAAGAAAGCGGTTAAAAACAATTTTACAATTTAAAAACAATTTACTCTGTATGTTACGCGGGCCACCTGTACTCATATCCATGTACGTCACTATGTCACGTTAATGCTACAAGATTCTGATTGGCTAGAGCTTATAAGTACCTCCTATTCAGATAACGTTTACTCTCTTTGGATAAGTGATACTGTCTGGATCCGTTTTTCCGCTTCCGCCACTGCGGCGCTGCACGTTAAATTCCTCCCCCATGCTCCAAGTCTATACAATGTTTTGATAAGGCAAAGTAAAAATGAAACGCGTTCCGTGATCGAGGCCAAGTGATTCAACAAAGGCGCACGTTACCAAACTGCCCTATGTCGTTTCAATAGAAATAACATAATGGATGTTTTATCCTCGTAAGCAATTTGTGTTGGAATATATTTTTATTTATTTGTTAATGTAAAAATGGTGGAGCCTTATGAACTTAATATATGCATGTACAATATGTCGAAAAATAAACTACTACGACTTCAAGTGATTTTCAATTTTGTTTGGCAGGTAGATAACAAGAGGAACGTGATTTAAACAGCATGTACCTGTAAAGCGGGGGTCGTAGTGAGCTGCAAACATGCTAAGGCTGTTATTTGTTATGTAAATTCACCGCATAAAGTTCAACTTCAAAAACCGATTTTGAAAAGCAATGGGGAAAAGCACCACAGAAAGGAGTATACAAAAGAGATGCAAAAATACAGAATTTTTAATCAACAAAATCCAGTTTCAAAGCAAGCACGCCGTACAAACTTTCTTTTGAAAAAGTGTGCAATATGAATTGTTCATTCCGAAGAATTATCGATGCCGAATCAGTTTCAAAATTAAATTTAATTGCTCTTGTTCCACAGTTAAATTTTTTCGACTGTTAGAAATGAATTCGCAAGTCTTATTTCCAATTTTGTTTACCATACGGAAAATAATAAAATTCCACTTGTATTATTGCACCCAACGACACAACACGTCATACGCACGATTAGTTTTTTCTTTCAACTGACATTTTATCTAATTAATTCTTTTTTTTCATACTACTCTTACATGTATTTCAAGCTACTACAATTGATCTGTCAACAAATTTTGCAACATTCCGCCGCCGTGGTGTCGCTGGAGTCTAGACGTCAGAAGTCTATTATGTAGAAAGCTCCGCCCACTGGCCTCGCCTATACATTTAGATCTGCTCTTTCAGTACTAAAGCGCCCTCACCGGATATTTTTCAACTGATTTTGGTAAGAAATGATGCCAACATGAGAACTTTGGCCTCTTGTCAAAAATCCACATCCCGACCACGATATTTATTCACTGTCATTGGAGATTCCAAAAATCTAGGGCTATTTTTGTTTGTTAATTATTTGACGTCCTTGCGTATATGTCATGCCAAGAAAGATATTGTGGTGTTCAGGCATTAATTAAATCATATAGTTAACAAATTTCCAGTGCTTGTGATATAAAGTAACTCGATATTTTTTTAGTAAAGTATAATTAAAGTTAGTCTCAATAGAAAATGTCTACTCCGGCCCGTCGTCGCCTAATGAGGGATTTCAAAAGGTAAATGATTCATATTCGTCATTTTGGTACAACCAATGTTCATCTTGTTGTCCTCGAGATTTTCTTGCATATCAATCTAACTTATGTATCTGTTCGAAGATTACAAGAAGATCCTCCAACTGGAGTCAGTGGGGCTCCCACCGATAATAACATTATGATATGGAATGCAGTTATTTTCGGCCCCCACGACACACCATTCGAGGATGGTACCTTCAAACTAACAATAGAATTCACAGAAGAGTATCCAAATAAACCACCAACGTCGGTTTGTTAGTATATGTTCCATCCCAATGTTTATGCAGATGGGGGTATATGTTTAGACATTTTACAAAATAGATGGAGTCCCACATATGATGTATCTGCTATATTAACATCTATTCAAGTAAGTAGGATAGTTTAAAAGTAGATTTGTGAAAGTGGTAATTTTTTATTTATTTATTTATGGGATAACAATGAAAAATCCAATAAGAAATATACAAAATATACAGATGTGGAAGAAATTTACTGCAATATACGATTTCCAATGTGTTTGGATGGTGTCTATAGTCGACCAACACAAAATATAACAAATATGTGTAATGGAGAATCAATTAGTCAACTAGACCACTGTTCCCCTTCCTGCACTTTTTGCCTCGAGCACATTTACATGCCAGGTAGTCTCGCAGTCTACTAAAAGTACTCACTCGCATTAGTAGTAAGCCCATAACAATCGAAAATAAAAGAAGTTCTTGCGAATTCGAAAATGTTCACGTTCACAAAGGAAGAAAAGATACAAAAATTGTAAAGTGGTATTTTGAGGGTCACTTGATTCAAGATACAATAAATTTGTTTATTGATGCATTTGAAAATAGGCCAATTCCGTCACAGTCCGCCATTAGGCGAATTATTAAAAAGTTTGAGAAATGTGGATGTGTTCAGAACTGGTGGAAATGTCAAAATGTCAATGAACCACGTGTAAAGCCAATTATTGAACAGGGTCAAAATAGGGAAATAAGTGTATGTGCCACCAAGGCTGTACCCAGAGAAAAAATTCGGGGGGGGGTTTGGTTGTATGGGATGTACATAAAACTACCTGATTTTCACCTTATTCCAGATATATTTTACCTCGTATTTTATATATTTCGGGGGGGGGGGGGTGTTCACCCCCCTAACCCACCCCCTGGGTACGGCCTTGTGTGCCACTGTTGAAGCCAGTGACTCTTGTACGAGCCAACAAATCGCAGATCAAATCAATATGATTGACGGAACTGTTTGAATATTTTGAAAAAGAACGGATACTATTGTTACAAAGTACAAACAACGCATGAAATTTTTCCCGAGGATCACATTAGACGGATGGAATTTTGTGAAACCATAATGGAAAAACAAAATTAAAATATTTTTTTTTTTAAACGTATTATTTACAGACGAGTCATTGTTTTCTTTACATAGGAAACACAATCCATCCGTTGTATGATATTGCTCTTGGTAAAATCAGCATCTAAGTATTCCTGTGCGTACTCAATACCCACAAAAACTCAATGTTTGGACAGGAATGTTAGGAGACTATATCCCTTCTTTATTGATGCTAACCTGAACGCTGTCAAATATCTAAAACTCCTTCAAAATCAAATTATTCCGACAGTTCTGCCAGCTACTTCCTAATAATTTTGGGGACATTTGGTTTCAACAGGATGGTTGTTCAAGTCACAATTCACGAGCAGTAACACAATTTCTCCAAACTACGTTTCCAGATCGTGTAATATCTACATGTGGTATGATCATGTAGTCTCCCAGATCACTAGATTTATCTCCAAGTGATTTCTTTTTTTTGGATATCTGAACGAATCCTCTTATCGTCATGAATTTCAGAGAGCGACAAATCTACTCAGCGATATGAGATTATCTCTGTTTTACAGATTTGGCTATTGTTTGGCACAACGAGGTGGTTTATTTGAACCTTTATTACATTAAATTCGTATTTTTTGTTTTGAGTTAAATTTTAGTTAATTTTTGAGAAGTTAACGTTATGTTTTTTAATTCATAGAATGAACATTTTTTTGTTAATTTTTCACAAGTTTGCTATGTTTTTTAATTCGTAGGATGTATTTTATTTTCAAATCTGTTATGGCAAAAAGGAACCACAACACTTATTTTCAGAAGATACATTATTTTGTTACATTTATTGCATCAAATAATTTCTCGCATGCAAAGGAACGTCGGCGTCGTGAAGTCTCTTTCCTGATAAGCCAGTCACGCATCCACACAAAAATTTTCATACTGACTGGATTGAACCTACGAATCCTAAAAGCGTAGACACACGCTCTAGGAGTGGCAACAAATCGAGAGTGGTCCAGTTCACTAATTGATTCTCCTCGCGCATATTTGTATATTTTGTGCTGGTCGACTATAGAGACCATTCAACATTAAATTATATTGCGACAATTTTTTTCCACATCTGTATGTGTAAGGATATAAAAGGGATTCGTTTTCAATCAGGGTTACTATATATATATATATAATACTGACAGGATTACGGCGAAACCTCAAATTTCGAAGAGTAGAATGGATCTATATCTTAGCTGAATGCGCCGAGCAACCAAGAATTATATGAAAAATACATCAAATGAATAAATTTTTGTAGATTGTTATTGCACCCTGGCTGAGCATTTAACGAGTAATACGAAGGCAATTCATGATCCACTTGAGTTCATGCACTCTGTTGAATTAAATGGGGAATTTCATTTCACAGACACCAACATTTCTGAGTTAAAATCCGTTATTTGCAATATCAAAAAGAAAAACGCATCAGGTATCGATGATATATCAGAAATACTTCTCAGAAATCTCCCAGATACAGTACTATCATTGCTTGTAACCATTTTAAATGACTCATTCAGCAGTGGGAAATTTCCTACTTTCCTGAAACAGTCGTTAGTTATCCCATTTTTAAAGGTGGAGATTCATTAGATCCGAACAACTACCGACCTATTGGGCTTATACCCACACTAGCCAAAATAATTGAGATACGGGTTAAAGTCAGAATGCAGGACTACTTGAGAGTGAAAAAAATATTTCAGTCGAGTAAGAGCACTAATGATACCCTTTTTTCGTTTATGGATATGCTGTATTCAGGTCTTAATAAAGGAACAGCTGCTGTTGCATGTTTTTGTGATTTTTCCAATACTATCAATTGCAAAAATCACGGAATACTGCTGCGGAAGCTGAAACACTACGGATTCACAAAGAAGGAGCTCCCGTGGTTTGAGAGTTATCATTCTGATCCCCAACAAACAGTGTCTCGAAGACTACACATATAAAACATGGAGTGCCACAAGGATCAGTCCCTTGGACCTCTCCTATTCTTACTTTATGTTAATGAAATGGCTTTTCTAGACATCAGATGTAAAATGACGTTATTTGCTGCAAACATAAAGCAAGATATAGGAATCATTACAAATTGGTGTGAATCAAACCTATCTCTTAATATAAAAAAACAATATCCTGACCTTCCACTGCATTGTCCCAGATCTAGATATCAGCAATGATGAAATAGAAAATAAATTAGCAACCAGGTTTCTGGGATTATTTATCGATACTAAATTATTATTTTTTCGAACATGTGACTGCTTTGGGTGAAAAAACTAGGTTCTGAATGCTATGCGATCAGAACCATCACTACGGAACTAGGGTTTGCATCCGCTAGAACAGCATATTTTGCTCTACCTAAGATATGGAATAGCATTCTGGGAGGCCTGCAGTAACCAAGTGTACTATTATCAAAAATGTCTCAACTTGAGATTCAGTGTGAAATTCAAAAACAATATATGTGAGATGACCAAAAACAATATAATTTTTAGTTAAACAGCAAAATTGAATTTTTTCAAAATAGATCAAAAACGAAGTTTTTTCAACAATAAGTACAGATAATTCATGTTGCATTCATCAGTGGTACAGGAGACTAGGATAAAGGGATCCTAAAGCTATCTTGACAATGGCACACAATAAATTAGCTGAAGGTATTTGAATAAAAAGTTGCCCTAAGAAATTAGTGTAACAAGTATATGCGAATCTACCGTTTTCAAAATCATCAATAAAATCAGAAAACATGTTAGTTCTCATACATAGTGATGTTTGTGGGATGATGTAAACAGTGCCACTTGGTAAAAAGAGGTATTTTTCATTCTTGATGATTTCAGTAGATACACTATGGCATATCTATTGAAAAAGAAAATTAAAGTTATACTCTGAAGATTTTGTATAAACCCAAAGATTATTCGATCTGATAGTGATGGAAAATTATCTTAGAAACAAAGGTATAGAATCTCAATTTAATCATCATAACACTCTTCATATACAATCGCTCACTCAGGGGAATGGCAAAATGTATGATATTCGATGCCAATGTGGAAAATAAATATTGGAGTGAAGCCACTGTTACTGCAAACTATTTATAAAATAGATTACACACTCGAATAACTGACAAAACTTTTGTTTTGTTTAAATCCAAAGCAGACTTGATGAATATATTTTTTTTAAGTATTCCTTATACTCACGTCCCTCACGAAAAATGACCGAAATTGGGCGAAAAATCGATAAAGTTAATTTTTGTGGGTTATACAGATAATTCTAAAGCTTAACTACAAACAAATTATGTATAAGTCAAGATGTTTGTATAATAATTGAGATAGCCCATAAATCAATGAATTTACCTCAGAAAGAAAACACAAAGAGTACTTATGGAATTAGTCCACATAGTGCAGTTTATCTGTATTTGTCCCTTTGATAAATGTCATGTTTGTAACAGCCTTGGCAATTATAGGTGTGAAATGAAATGCATAAAGCACACACAAAGTCGTCTTCATAAAAGGTTCAATATAAATTGAAACAATTGGTTACTACTCCGTACTGATGAGGGCCAAAAAAGCCTGAAACCGGTATGCGGATTGTTAGGCGGACACGACATGAATTTAAACATAATCGAGCTTATCAGAAAGAAACATTTGCGAAAAATATCCATTTATATGGAAATTTGCATGGATTGTCAGGTGAATATCATTCAGCGTTCTGCGTGGTATTTGCTAGGAAAGTAGTTGTTTTTCGCCTGTCGGTCTACCAATTGTTTCAATTTATATTGAACCTTTTATGAAGATGACTTTGTGTGTGCTTTATGCATTTCATTTCATATCTTATCCCCTTCATATGGCTTTTTCATTCATTAATTATAGGTGTACCAAGTGTTTGAAATAATCAACTAAAATGTCATTATGAAATTCTTCTAAATCATAATAGGATTTATCAATCAAAAGATCTTTTAGTATTTTTAATTGACGAAAAAAAAGGAGGAGGTTCTCAAGTCGACACATATTTTTTTTTATGTATGATCACGCATAAAGACTTGTTTGATTTCGATGATTTTTTTTTCTATTTAATAGGGTATACTTCGAAGTTGGTCCTAATTGAATTTGAAAAAAAATGTCACCCTTAAGGGTAGAAAAATAGGGGATATTTATCATTCATCCACTGAATTTTTACCCGTTATCCGATTCTACCACTCATAACTTTGTACAGGGTTATCCGATTTGGATGATTCTTTTTTTATTGGACAGGGTATACTTCAGAGTTGGTCATTTGTAAAGGAATAAGGGTAAAAAAATTGGGGATTATAAATTTTTCATGTGTGAACCGATTCTGTTGGAACTTGGCACACACATAGGTAGTTCTGATGACACTACAACATAACAGATACCTGGAGTCAATTGAGTAGATAGTTATTATTTTAGCCACAAAAAAGTAAAAAATAAAAAAAATACAACAAAAAATTTAACTTTCGTCTTAATAATAAATGAGCTCCTAAACTAATGTGAGTAACTAATTTTGAGTCGGCGCCAAACAAACAATTAACGAAGATCATTATATTACTTTGAAGAAGTAATCAAAACGCCGCCGTGCATCCTGCTGCCATCATTTTACACTTCATCTAATTCAATTGCTAGTTTGTTTGGCGTCGACTCAAAATTAGTTACTCACATTAGTTTAGGAACTCATTCATCATTAAGACTAAGAAGGTTTATTTTATTTTTTGCTTCTCAGTTGATTTTTTCGTCGGTTTAATTTTTTGTTAAAAAGTTTTTATCCTGAATATGCTTATTGAAGGATCGATTTTAAAGTTTGTAGGGAGTTGTACATCGTGATTCCGTTATATATCAATGAATCTTTTACAAGGTTAGTAGGTAGTTGGTATAGAAAGTCTGATTGTGTTAGTTTGTCGAGTGTAATAGTTTGACTGTGCTGTAGTGTCCAAAAACGAGATATTTTTATGAACCAAAGTAACTGTTTCAAGTATAAATAAACCGATGGCGTGGCCTGTCGGAAAAGTAGATTTCATAATTTATTTATTGATTCTGAAATTGCCACAATCAAGCTAACCATGTGTCAGGAAAAATGGAACACTTCCATTGGAAACAAAAACATATTTTTTTTTTGTATAAACCTTGAACTTTTCAATCAAAAGTTGGAGGAGGATTCAAATCTCCCTAAGAGCCTGCATGCACTGGTGATTTTTGTTACCGCGACTGTTTCGTCACTGTCACCATGGCTAGGGACCCTTACGGTGGTGCACGCACTTGAATACGTAACAGCTGGGTGACTCATTGTCGCAGGGTCTGGCGACACGGTAGTGACGCGACTGTCACCGTGTTCAAAGGTATAAATTGCTGTGCGCGCATTGGTAACAAAATGTCACATCACGCAGCAAGTCGTCAGCAGGGATGGATAATCTCATTCTTATATTTTTGTAGGATATGGTAGGTTTTAGTAAACATAAATGATTCGTCAAAACTTCTGATACTCATTCGAAATCTGAATATTTGTTGTTTGCGGATGACTTTGAAATATTTAACAAAATTGATAACGACAACGATGCGATAATTCTGCAAACAGAAATCTCTCTATTCTATGAATGGTGTAAAGTTAACGTCATAGATTTAAACATGAATAAATGTCACCAGATAACCTTTTCCAAATCAAATTCACCCAAGAAATATCAATATTTTTTGGGTGATACTCCCATTGAAACTGTCAATGAAATTCGTGACCTGGGCGTTACATTTGATAACAGAATGACATTCTAACCACACATCAGATACATAATTTCCCGTTCATTTAACATGTTAGGCTTCATCATACATATCATCCAAGGAATGTTCAGTTCAAACAACTAAAGTTCTATATTGTGCATTAGTTAGATCAATACTTGAATATGCAGCCGTTGTATGGATTCCTAACTACAGTTACCAAAAAAAGAATATTGAAGGGTTTCAGAAAAAATGTCTGCGTTGTGTAGCTTACAAAATGGGGTTGAATTATGGTGAATATAATTATGCCGAAATTATGTAGTCTTTGAACTTACAGTCTCTAGAACAAAGAAGAATCAACTCAGATATTTATTTTCTCCATAAAATTATATCGGGAATAATCAACTGTTTCTGCCTATTATCTGAATTTTACCTGAATGTTCCGGTTAAATAAACCAGAACTTCCAAAGTTTGCCACACAACATTATGCCTAACTAACTATGCTCAAAATTCACCAGTTAACAGATTGGCGGAAGTATGGAAATCAATATAGTGATCATATTGACTTCTTTGACTCTTCATTCGTGTCTTTAAGGCAAAAATTGAAAAAGTTACCCTGAACCAAAGCTTAGTGATTTCAATGATGAGTTTAATGTCTGAAACTATACTTTTACTTCAACTTATTTCAACATGTGATATTTTGTCTATGTAATTCATTTTATTTTATATTATTTAATTTAGTTTAGCTGTAAGTAGATTGAGCTAAGGATCATGTATTTTATCTCATGTAAAAATAGGGTTTACCCGTTGATTGAATAAATGAAAGTAGCGAAAAAAATTATATCTGGATAAGCACGTAACTTTGCAAACGTGGTGTAGAGGAAATGAATAACCTGAAATTAAATACCTCTAAAACCCATGCACTGCTATACACTTTACGTAGGCAAAATTTAAATTGTACTCTTTTTGAAATCACTGACAACTCGGTTGAAATGTCAAAACACGTAAACTTGCTAGGTTTAACTATAGATGACAAATTGGCCTGGACTCCACATATAGACAACCTGTGCTCTAAATTGGGAAAAATGTGTTACTCGCTAAGGTTTATGACGAATCATTGTAGTGAAAAGGTGATGCTGACCCTATACTATGCTAATTTCCATTCACACTTAAAATATGGTATTCTGAATTGGGATAATTGTGGCTCGGCAAGCAGAGTTTTCATTCTGCAGAAATGTGCTGTGTGGATTTTAAGTAAAATAAGCTCTAGGGATTCATTTAAGAAATTTAATATTTTAATTGTGGCAGGAATATATATTTTAGAAACCTGTGTATTCATGCATGAACACAGCAGGTCAACTTGAAATCTACTTTGCAATGGCATATTCATATATGTCGCTCAATATCATAGCATGGGGTTGCAGTAGTGAAATAAACAGAGTATTCGTAGCACAGAAGCGCATTGTTAGATTAATTTTCAGCATGGAACACAGAGACAGCTGTAAACCAGTTTTCATTAGGGAAAAATTACTATCGGCTCCCTCCATATATATTCTTAAAATTATAGGTTTTGCTAGATCAAACATCCAAGAAATAGAAACAAATACAACGGCGCACAGTTACAATACCCGTCATGGTGATCTTTTGCGTATTCCAAATCACAAAACAACAAAATATAAAAAATCCCCTTTATATAATGCAATAATTCTATATAATAAATTACCTGAAGAGATCAAGCGAATTACCTCTGATAAAGTGTTTCATGGCAGAGTGAAGCAGCTGCTTCTGCAGAAATGCTACTATAGTTGTGATGAATTCCTGGATGATGATTTCCGATAAGCACGTATTTTTTTATTTTTGTCAATGTTTTTCTATTATTCAAAGTGTATTTATACTTATCTATGACGCTTTTTCCATATTTTTTTAATTTGCAGTTTATATGCACGACTTTTATATATATATATATGTATACACTTATATTGCTAAGTATGACCTTCATCTACCTATTTTATTCGTTTTTATCCTGTTTATATTCTATATTTATAGCTAATTATTGACATACCATATGTACATATTGTACCGCAGTGGCAAATAAAGTATTATTATTATTATTATTCATTTTTAAAAATCAGAGTACCATGGCTGAACGTTCACATGATTATAATACAAGAAGTAAACACTTGTTATTACCACCACAACATCGTACTTCTCGGTTTCAACATAGTTATGTGGTAAATGGTTGTAAATTTTATAACAGATTTCCAGAAACTTAAAAGGTTGCAAAAATGTATTTACATTCAAAAAAATGAAGAAAACAGTCATTATCGATAAAACTTGTTATTCTTTTGATGAATTTTTCCACTAACTTAACTTTATTTTATTATCTACTATCCAATACTATCTATTGTTTTTATGATTTATGTATTCTTGAGTGTATGTACTTGGACTTGTACCCGTTGACATCTTTCAGATTTATCATTGTATCATGATGTCAAACAGAGATGTTGGTATCATGTGCAATTTTTATTAACTGAAATAAAGATATATTATTATTATTATAACTTCCCACTTATCAGTCTATCACCCCAACCCAATAGTCTTTACAATTGTACCTTTTCATGTTTCTAATGACAAGTGCACAGACAACCGATTCCACGAGATCCATCTTGACGAATAACGAATAAATTGCTTGACTGTCACTGCAAGTGCCTGCGCAGTTAGAAATCTTCGGTGACGTGACAGTGAATGAATACGTTTATTTAGGAAATCCTAATATACATACAATAATAATAATGATATACAGTAATAATAATAATAGTAGATAAACAATAATAACAATAATAATAAAATAAATATATAAATAAATGAAATAATACAAAAAATAAAAATAAACTCAAAAAGATTTAAATGTAAAGATTTAAATAACTTAGATTACACCTCTACTAACAATTTGGAACATAATAATGATAATAAATGTTAATAATTAAGTTAAGTCCATTGTTATTCTGCATCATTCAACTTTACCTATAATATGTTGTTTGTTTTAATATAATTATTTAGTTTAGACTTAAATATATAAAGACTTTTGCTTTTTTTATTTCTTTAGGCAGCTTATTAAATTGATTTAATTCTTTATAAAACATTATTTTCATTGAGCTGGTTAGGCTGCATCTTGGCAAGTGAAAATGATTCATTTGTCTTGTCTCATAATTGTGATTACTATTTCGATAAGTAATGAATTCATCAAAATAAGATGGTAACAGATTATTAACAGTTTTGAAAATAAATATCATTGCTGATCTGTATAACCTGTCTTTTATTGATTGATAACCATTGTAATTGTCTTTTATTGATTGATAACCATTGTAATCAAAATCATTCAAGATGTAGGCCAATGACAATCACGTGAATGTTGACCCTCTTGAGAAAAAGAAAAATAAAGCATTTGAATGCTGCAAAACTAAAACAGTTTCCGTGTCAGTGTGTGTGAAATGTGGAAAGGCGTTTCATAGGAGCTGTCTAGAAAGAAAAGAGTATCAGACAATAGATGAAACTAGGATTATCTGCTGTTACGAAAGGAACACAGACCAGGATAACATTAAAGGATATCTAGTGCTGGACGGTACTGACGAAAACTCAAATGCAGAATCAAAGGTACAAGATATTAATCTCAATAGAGAATTTGAATTACTAAATAAAATAATATTAGAAAAGGAAGAAAAATTTGTCATTCTAATGGAAAACAAAAAACTACTAGAATACAAAGTAAATAATCTGCTCAACGAAATAAAAAAATATACCTCAGCTGAGAACACAAATGCGTACAAAAACTCAGTGCAGGCAAAAACAACAGTAAGCAAAGAAAGGACGAGCACAACAAAAAAAGATCAACAAAACATCAAGGCTAATCGAGACTCGTCGGAAAGTAAACAAATAAACAATGATGAGTCACAGGAAATTCCAGACTACCCCTCACATAATGAAAATAGGAATACTGATGATTTTGAAAAAGTTCAGACAAGAAAGCAGAAACGAAACCAAAGACCACCACCAAACAAAACTATTGGACAAGGAGAAGAAACTAATACACATGGTTTCAAAGGAGCTGTACCCAAAGCATGGATGTACGTATACAGGGTGTTGCCCGAAGTCGAAACAAATCACATAAAGAGCTACCTGAAGGAGAAGTTAGGAGAAGATGAAGAATATGTAGTGAAGGAGTTACCATCACAAATCCCGCAAAAAAAATGCTTCATGATTGGTGTAAAGTTTTCCAACAAGGATCAGATATATGTCCCCAGCTTCTGGCCCATCAAATTTTATGTAAATAAATATGACATATCAAATAAACAACCCATGAAAATAAGTGTTATACATCAAAATATACAATCTCTAGGAAATAGTGTAGATAAAATAGACACATTTTTAAAAAACATTGAGACATGCCACTTTTTCTGTGCAACTGAACATTGGAAAACTGAGCAACAATTGAAATATCTAGGATTAGACGATTTCAAATTAACATCATATGTATGTCGAGAACTGAATGAACATGGTGGATCGGCGATTTATTGTAGAAAGTACACCCAATTTAAACCAGTGAGTATGTTAGTAAATCTTTCGGTGATACGAGAATTCGAATGTTCGGCAATAGAAGTAAATATTGATAGAACTCATATCATAATTGTGTCATTATATAGACCGAGTGGAGCTTCTATGAATATCTTTTGGGATAGATTTAAACAATTGTTGATTTTTTTATATAGTCAAAACAAAATTGCATTCATAGCAGGAGATTTCAACATAGAGCTTAAAGATAAAACTAAAATAGGAAGGGATCTGATAAATATAACCAAATCTTTCGACTTTACACCAACGATCAATGAATATACAAGAATCACACCCAATACAAAGAGCTGTGTCGATAATATTTTCACTAACTATCATGGAAAATATGAAACTGAAGTAATCGAAAACCATGATCTGACCATACTGCCCAAATAATTTTGTAATAATCAATGAATATTCATGGATCACACCCAAATAAAAGCCAATATCAATCACAGATTTTTTAACTGAAACTAATACAAAGGAATTCATTAATCGCGTGAAAGTCCAGGATAGGACATGTATGTATAGTATTCGTAAAGAAAGCATAAATGAACAATGGGATCTGTTCCTAAACATCTTTAGTTCAATATTCAATGAAATTTTCCTTCTAAGGCAGATAAAAAGAAAACGCAGAAAAGAAAACCATTTAAACAGTAAAATTATAACAGACTGTAAGAGTAGGTTAGACACCCTTTTGGTGCTGACACAACACAATGTCCAATACAAACCTATGTACAACAAGGTGAGAAACGAATACAACAATTTATTAATTAAGCTGAAGAAGGACTCAGTACTCAAAGAGGATCACCCATTCTGATAATAAATCGAAATGCATGTGGAGCATTTGCTCCGAAATTACGGGAAGAGTTCGAAATGAAGAGTGTTGCATAAAGGGTGACCCAAACGAAATAGTTAATGATTACAATAAATATTTGGTAGACGTTGTACCTCAATTACTTGCAAATTCCTCAAATATTCCATTTCAATGTGATATTCCAGTAAATATGCAGTCGATGTTTGTGAGACCCACAACCCCAAACGAAATCATAGAACTATCTAGAAAACTAAAAATAAACATTCCAGTGGGGAAGATGAAATTCCGACTAGTATTATGAAAAAAGCATTGCCATTAACGAAATCATAGCCTATATCATCAATAATTCACTGAAGTATGGCATATTTCCAACATGATTAAAAACCTCCCTTGTGAAGCCAATCTTTAAAAAAGGTGATCCAGAGAGTTTAGAAGATTACCGACCATTATGTATCCCTCCCAGTTTCTCAAAAATATTCGAACTAGCAATGTCAGTGAGAATCATAGAGTTCATGAATCAATTTAACTTATTTAGTAGGCTTCAACATGGATACTTACAGGGTAGGTCAACACAAACGGCCATATATCAATTCACACAAAATATAACGAACATGATGAAAGAAAAATTGATAGCTCTCGGATGTTTTGGATCTATCCAAAGCATATGACTGCTTGAATCATCAACTATTGTTAATAAAATTAGAAAGATATGGCATAAGAGGTTCAGCACTGAAGTGGGTTGAATCCTACCTATCAGAGCCTTCAATCAGTTGAAATAAAACGACACGGAAGAGTCTATAAATCGAAACCCTTCCCACAGACTGGGAATTCCGCAGGGAGCATTGCCGGCCCTCTTTTGTTCGTCATTTATCTAAATGACTTATGTAATCTAAGCCTAAACCAACATCAGTTCAAAACTATTTTTGCAGATGACACAAGTCTGTTATCAGGTGGCGAAACTTTCCCAGAGATGATGGTAAATAGTACAGATCTGTTCAACAAGACTAAGGACTGGTTCAATAAAAATAAACTTGTACTAAACGAATCGAAGACAAATATTATTTTGTTTAGAACAAACCACGACAACATTGATTATCCAGTTAGGGTGGACCTTCAAAACTCTTCCTTTGAACTGTCCCACACCACCAAATTTTTAGGAATCCACATTGACGAGAACATGAATTGGTCTTCTCAGATTGATAACCTCGCAAATAAACTAAGTGGAATATCGTATGGAATTAGAGTTATATCAAAATACCTGCACAAAGAGGCTACAAAACAATATATACTGCTAACTTCGAATCGGTTTGCTCGATCACGGAATTATTTTTTGGGGTAGCAATTGAAATATCGAAAAAATCTTTATAGTTCAAAAAAGAATAATAAGAGGAATCAACAACTTAAATTATAACCAAACTTGCAGAACAGTTTTCAAATCCACCAATATAATGACAATTTATGCGATTTATATCTATGAATGCCTAATGTTCATTTATAAAAATTCACTCTTCTTCACTGAGAGTATACCTGCTCATAAGTATCCCACTAGAACAAATGAATATATGTATCCCCTTCATAGACTAACAGCAACTGAAAAAAGCGCCTACTATATGTCAATCAAGCTTTTCAACCATCTTCCTAATATAATAAAACTGACAAAGAAAATTGGAGTTTTCAAAAGAGAAGTAAAAAAACTTCTCATAGACTTAGAGCCCTATGATTTGAACGCATACCTCACTGGAACATTCATTTAAAAATATTTATAACAAAGAAATCTAAACCTCCTTGTTTGACGCCATTTCATTCTATGTTACCGACCTTTTGCAATAAATTTTTGTAATCTACTCTGAAATAAAGCTGTTTATTATTATTATTATTATTATTAATGCGTCGAGCATAAACTTTATGCTGGTACAACGATCACACTTTAGTATCACTCTCATACCTCGATTTAGTAATTTTTGTAAAGTCAAAATTTTGTTTTGATCAAAACCATACAGTAATGCACTACAATATTCAAAATGTGGCTGTATAATTGTATTGTATATAGATATACCTTAGAAGTAACTGACAAGAGATAAGAAATTCGTGTAAAAAAGTAAAGTTTCTTTGCTATTTTTTAACCGACGAAACCAAAAAGGAGGAGGTTCTCTAGTCGACCCGTATATATATTTTTTTTCATGTATGATCACGCATAACTTTTTACTGATATGTCCGATTCCGATAATTATTTTTTCAGTGGACAGGGTGTACTTCGAATTTGGTCACATTTGAATTTAAAAGATGAAATCCACCCCTAAGGGTATCAAAATGAAGGATATTGATCACTCACCCTCTGAATTCTGGTCCGTTAACCGATTCTATCAGGCATAAATTTGTACTGGGTTCTTCGATTTGGATGATGCTTTTTTTAATAGATAGGGTATACCTTATATTTGGATTTCGAAAGGAATTAGCCACCCTTAAGGGTAGAAAAATAGGGGATAATTGATTTTTCACTAGTGAACATTGACACACACATACTTAGTTGACAATGACAGATCGCTACTGACATTATTCTTGTTCCACATCCGTCAAAATCAGTATATTTTATGAGAGGATGGAATGGTATACAAAGTAATGAAATAAACTAACCAGAACAACGAAAATAATTTATATTACAACAAATAGTAAAAGTAGATAATCATATTATTTAACTGGTAATAGTTGAAGTAAGGTGGGTAAGTATTTTGGAAGTAATCAAAAAACAAGTAGGTAGTAATTGGTAGATTTTAGCCACAAAAAATCGAAAAATAAAAACTTTTTAACAAAAAATTAAACCGACGAAATACGGAACTGAAAAGTAAAAAATAAAAACTTTTAACAAAAATTAACCGACGAAAATCAACTGAAAGCAAAATAAAATAAACCTTCTTAGTCTAAATGATAATTGAGCTCCTAAACTAATGTAACTGATTGTGAGTCGGCGCCAAACAAACTAGCAATTGAATTAGGTGAAGCGTAAAATGATGGCAGCGAGATGCACGGCTGCGTTTTGATGACTTCTTTCATAGATTATGTTTGTTTGGCGCCGACTCAAAATCAGTTACTTACATTAGTTTAGGAGCTCAATTATCATTTAGACTAAGAAGGTTTATTTTATTTTTTGCTTTTCAGTTGATTTTTTCGTCGGTTTAATTTTTTGTTAAAAAGTTTTTAGTTATATATTTGAAATGTGCATCAAAAGATAAACAGTTGTCCAACATGAAACCCAGGTATTTAATTTCTGTTACAAATTCGATTTTTTCATTATTGATTTCCAAAAAACAAGAATTTATGTTTATATTTATATTTTGTGGTAAGAATCATGGCTTTTGTTTTGGAAACATTTAATTTTTACTTGTTGACGTTCAAGTACTTGTGAATTTTCTCTAAGCAGATATTCATTTTTGTTAAAGTTACATCTAAATCTTTATGAGATATGGATAACAGTGTATCATCAGCAAATAAATTCATAAAGTCACAGTTGTGACATAAGCCGATGTTATTAATATATATTAAAAATAGTAAAGGACCCAAAACACTTCCTTGAGGTACACCAAATTTTGGGTCAATAGGATATGAATGAACATTATTAACTTTAGTGATTTGTCTTCGACCATTTAAGTAGTCCTTAAACTATCTTAGTACGGTTCCTTTAAGACCAATAACTTCCAGTTTTTTTATTAATATATTACGGTCAATTGTCTCAAAAGCTCTTCTCAAGTCTAAGAAAACTGTTACCACATAATCACCGTTATCAATAGATTGCGTCCATTTACTAACCGTTAGTTGTAAAGCCGATTCACAAAAGTGATTTTTCCTAAAACCGGATTGGTTACTTATGAGAATATTATTGACTTCAACATAATTTAGGAGCTGATCATATACAGCCATTTCTAATAGTTTTTCGATCCCTGGTAAGGTATTTACTGAACGGAATTCTCCCGCTTTATTAGTAATTTTTACTTTAGGAACAGGTATGATTATGCTAGTTTTCAGTTGATCAGGAAATTGTCCATATTGACAGTGACAATGAGTTTATTGTCACCCTGACAAAAATCACCAGTGCTTGCAGGCTCTAAATGTTTCTACTTGTTTCTTCCAATTACTTAAATAACTGAACCAATCAAGAATTGTGACAAATAAAAGTAGGCAACTCTTGTACATCAAAATCTCAATTTTGTTGTTGTGTGAATCGATCTTAGTAGAAGATATTCGTGCACTTACCTATTTTCGAAATATATCAGAAAATAAAACAGTAATTCATTAAAAATATCCAAAATAATTAAAGTTTTATTAAATATGAAACAAACACATGAACATCAGAATTCAATATCTAGTCATGGCCCTGTCATTATTGATTACTTCTTGCATTCTTCTGGGCATTGAATCTATTAAATTACCAGTAAGATTCTGAATTTCTGCCAGGCGTTCCCAGGTGTCCTCAATGAGAGACCATAAATTATTTTTATTCAAGGGGATAACATTTTGGTTCTGGATTTTCTTTACCATAATTCCTCACATGCTCTCTATCGAGTTCATGTTAGGACTTTGAGTAGCCCAAGGCAGAACTTCAACATTATTTTCAGCGAAATAATTTTTTACACAATTGACGGTATGCACTGAGAAATTATCCTGCTAGAAAATGAAATTTTAATTAGGGATACGCTGTCTAACTGAAGGCAACATCACATTGTCCAAAATTTCCAAATATTTTCTGGAATTTAACCTCCCATCGATGTTCCAGCAGACCCCTAAACCTTCTCTTGATATCCACGCCCAAACGTTTACTGAAAATCAACCAGACCTATAATTAAGTGCGATATAATTTTCATTAAACCTAGAACGTAGTGGTCTATAAACCCAAGTAGATGATCATTGTGGGATTGAAATATTATGAATGATGAATGAAATTTATTGAATAATAGGAAATCATAATACACAAACAGCTTGTATGTACAAATCAATTAAATTATAACTAGGTGTAGTTAATTATATAACAAATACACAAAAACAAAACAACAACAAAAAAAATAAGAAAAATAAGAAAGTGGATACAATTCAATCTGGGTAAGAAAATATATAGAATTAGAAAATATATAGAATACACTTTAGTTGACAGTGTGACAAATGTGTTTTATCATAACATGTAGCTATACGGTAGAGTATTAAATTTTTGGAAAATTACACATGTTGTAGCGGGTCTTGTGGCCATTATTTATATAGCGACAAGATATTACTTTATTTTCCCTCGGCTAATTTACTCAGAACAAGAGACTCGTGTGGGAACTGTCCCTAATAGATTTATATAGTGTGATGTTAAATATTATTATTTTGTGACCCTTTTTCTTATTTGTGGACGCCACTCAGTTAAACAAAACTAGAAAAATAATCTACTACAACTGAGAACTTGTAGATTAAAACGTATACATAAATTATAGACAAATTAAAAAATACTCTGTGGATGGGTTTATTTAGAAATCAATCTCCGGTTGCTTATAATATCCAATGTATTTCCAATTATCACAATAATGTGGTATCCCACATTATAAAAATTACATATGGATATTCAAGTAAAAAAAAAAGTTTTCGATATATTATCTACTGTACAATGATTAGGTTACGTTTCGAAGTATAGTATTGGTACAGGCGTTTCCTCGAATTTAAAATAAGGTTGATATGTGAACATCAACTTTATAAAAACAGCGGTATCGGTACTATAATCATATTTACAATTTTACATTGCCGAGAAGATTTCAATAAGTACAGTTATGTAATATAGGCCGTAGAAAACATATGACAAAATATGGGTACTTCCCAACTTTGAAATATTACACACCGTTGTATTTTCAATTATGTTTATACCTTTGAAGAAAATCAACACAATGAAGTTGAATCAAATGTTTAGTGAATAAATCCATACACAATGTAAATAGACCATGGAATTAAAAATCGAAAACGCAATTTGTACCAACAACGTATTGTGTACAAGCACTTCAACTCAAAACGAGTTACAAAAAATATTCCAGAACAGTCTGACCTTAACAACAAGGTGGAGTCTCAATATACATTAAAAATGACATTGAGTATTCTGCCTATAAATCTTATATACTAGAAGGAAACTACTGGTGTAAAATTTTGAAAATTAAATTTAAACTTCCTATTCTAGTCGGATGTCTTTATCACTCACCTTCGGGGTCTGATGCCAAATTCTTAGATGACCTAGAATTTTTTAAAAAATTAAAATTTATTTATGATAAAATCCTCAGCACATATGGTATTTCTCAAATAATCAACGAACCAACTAGAGTTACTAACCATAGCGAAACTCTTATAGATTATGTCTTAACAAACGAGAGTAGATGTCAAGCTCTTGTGCACTTATATCCAAATATAACAGACCATTCAACAATCACTGTAAACTTCAATAACATTCATAACAAAGTAAATCAAACAATAAGAAGATATAGAAATTTCAGTGAAAATAATTTGGATCTCATAAAAATCAACTTGATATCATGTGAATGGTCACTGAATTCTACTGATGTTGAAATTATTTATCAAGAAATATTGAATAATTGTAATGAAGTTATTGATGATATTTCCCCAATACATAATTGTAGTCATAGCAGTCATTTGCCATGGTTTGATAATGAAGTTTACAGCAAAATCAAACATCGTGATCGGGCATACAGAGCGTTCAGAAACTGTCCAAATGCAGATAAACAATATAACTGGGAAACATTCAAGAGAATGAGAAATGATGTTGTTAATGTGTTGAAAAGGAAAAAGATCAATATTATTTTGAAAAAATCGACAGATACAGAAATAACTCTAAACAAATGTGGAGAACTCTTAACAAGCTATTTAATGGTGATGACATATACTTTCAAAATTGTATACAGTTTGAAAAAGCCGGAGAACTTATATCACTAAGAGATAATTGTGAAATATCAGATAATTCAATAGATACTTTGTAGAAATCATAAACGAAATAGTTGAGAGTATTAACTATATGGAATCATGGTGCAATAAACACTATAATATATATAAAACTTTCTCAGAATTCAGATTACTTACATTAACAGACCTACGTAAAATTATACTTTCTATGGATAATAAGTGCAGTATTCATGAAATTTTAAATTCCAAAATATTGAAACAAGTTTTGAGACTATCGGTCATGTTCTATTGCATCTTATCACTACCTCTACTTGACGCTGGTCATATACCTGAAATACTGGAAAAGTAGTACTATTGTCCCGATAACCTAAAATTCCTCATACTATTAAAGCGAACGCATTCAGACCAATCAATACTTTACCTCCGATTGAGAAGGTACTTGAAACAGCGGTATATGATCAACTGATTGAATATGTTGAAAAAACGATATTTTAATAAATAACCAATCGGATTCGTAGAAGGCACTCGTCGAATCATCAGTTCAACTTTCCTAAATAAATTCAAAACCGAACTGGATAATAATAAGTTTGTTGTGGCTGTGTTCCTTGATCTCAGAAGAGCATTTGAGACCATTGATAGGTCTATACTACTAGCCAAATTGAATAGATATGGAATAGAGGGGAAAGTGTACAACTGGTTATCTAATTACTTGACCAATAGAAAACAACGTGTTAGAGTGAATGATATATACTCCTGTGAAATTGCAAATGATGTTGGAGTTCCCCAGGGTAGTGTTCTGGGTCCCCTTCTATTCTTACTCTATTTGAATGACATGCCATTGTTTGTTGATTCCGAATTTCTGAACTTTTTTGCGGATGATACCCTATTGGCATGTAGTCATGAGAACTTAGAAATGGCAATAGAAAGAATGAATACCACATTAGCAAGTGTCAACAAATATTTGAAAATGAATAAACTCAAGCTGAATGTATTGAAAACAAAAGCAATGATAATCACTACCAAATATAAATACAGCCTAATAGACATCAAAAATATTAATCTCAACATTGATGATGAAAAAATTGAAATAGTGAACACAACTAAATATCTGGGATTCCAAATAGATAATACTTTATCATTTGATAATCATTTTGATTATATTCATAAAAAAATTTCAAAGAAATTATTCTTTTTTTCTAGAATTGCCAATAATCTATCAACTGAGTCAAGAATCACAGTTTATAAGACAATTGTTCAGCCACACTTCGACTACTGTTCCTCTATCCTATATCTATTCAATCTGAATAAATTGTCTCAACTCCAAAAACTTCAGAATCGTGGTATGAGGATCATTTTGAAGTGCGGTAGGGATACTCCTATTAAGATTATGCTTAATGTTTTAAATTGGCAATCTATTTCCCAAAGACTGTTTTATTTCACCATGATATTCGTATACAAAATACTGAACAATTTAGGGCCATGTTATTTCAAACAGTACATTGTCTTCAATCATGATCTTCACCACCACTTCACTCGAAATAATAATGATTTATATATTAATAGAACAAATCACAAAAACACCATGAACTCTTTGATTTTCAAAGGTTTCGATCAGTTCAATAAATTACCAAATCTAATTAAAAGTAGCACATCTCTGAACATTTTCAAAAATGAACTAAAGAAATTTGTTTCAAATGCACAAATATGATATTTATTTATTATTTAAACCAACTTTTTCAATGTATTTTATTTAATGTTTGTTATATATTTTATAGTATATTTTTCAATTCAATTATTGTTCAATATGTACCACATATCTCTTACTTTAACTTTTTTTAGCTGATTTGTATATTAGGATATCCTATTTAAATTAAAATAAAGATCTATCTATCTATCAATCCTGGGGTAGTAATAAGTATACACCGACAGTGCTACTAGTCTGGATGTCCACAGGAACACTGCAAATCAGCCCTTTGGAAGGACACATCAGCATTCTGAGTCGTCTATATGTGACCTCCTGATAGTCCTGAACCATGAATTAATTTGCCTGTAGGTACCATTATCAATTGACCGTTACCAGGAACCAGGGAACAAGAACCCTATAATATTTATACGATTTGTACCTGACCAATCTATAACATATTTGTACTTCCTGGTTTCGTAGCTCTAGACTTGATTATCAAAGTTTGTTAAAATATTCTTGATTATACTGTATAACAAAGTAAACCAGCTTAGAATCGAAATTGCTAGATGTTAAAGAAACCATGGGAGTTTATACCAATGAAATATTCAAATCTTTACTGTAAAATTATTTCTGTTGATTAATTTCTTACCTTCATTCAAAGAAGGGTGTTTCAAATATATAGAGAAGTTTACTCTTTGAATCCATTAATTATCAAAGTTGGCTTGTGTCATTCTCCATTAATAACTTGTGGTGTAAATCTCGTGCAGAACCATAATCATTTCCAACCTCGTGAGGAGTGTAATCGCATTCATATAGTTCCCATCAAAACTACGATAATGTATTAAATCATTACTGGAAACTATATTCAAATCTACACTTGTATTTTCTCAAAACTACTACCAGAAGAGAAAAACTACATGGTTGGCCTCGCCATCACTTTCACAGCCAAAAAAACCTTTTTCCGGAAATCTGCTTCACTTTAATTTTCTCACTCGAGAACCGAAAGTCCAAGTCCGTGGGTAATTTGAATTTACCTCTTAACCTTCCTTTTCAGATTCGAATAACTTTTTCCAGTCTATTGAGAAGGAAAAGGACAGAGTATATTCAATGACAATACCTATAGTCTCGATCAGCTGTTTTGTCGTCATGTGGTCGTCCCACTACCTACAAGTTTCCTAGAACTTATCGATAGGCAACCACTGATACTCGCCTCACTAATGTTGGTGACCAATAAACGCTTGCCATAATACGTGAATGAATAATCCGTGAAAACGAACGAATTGATATATATATATATATATATATATATATATATATATATATATATATATATATATATATATATATATATATATATATATATATATATATATATATATATATATATATATATTGTGAGTAAATATACTCATCATTCTTAAATAAATTTCCATATAATAAAGAGAATTACTCCAGAGATATTATACAAAATACAGGGCCCTTTATATTTACTTTATCCAAAAATAGGTAGATGAAAGATTATCATCTGGAGATATCTTTTCTAAACTACGAGAATAATAAAAATTATATATTTATATGTGAGTCTATGGAATTAGTAATTTATATACAACTTGTAACTTATACTGCTCCTGTAAATGTTACAAAGTAACCAAGAAGTCAATTAATATTCATCTTCTAATATGCTTAATTAGATTTCTCTTAAACTCCACAATCGTTTTAGAATCATTAATAATTACAGATAATTCATTATATTCCTTTAAGCCCTTATAGAAGAGGGACTTCATTGTATTACCCATATTGACTCGTGGTAGGTAAAATTGTTTTTATTTCTCGTATGATACTCATTGAATTTGAGGAATTTATTGACGTAGCTGAGGTGATACCATGTTGTGAGTCATTTTGAAAATGTAAATCATAGCATTCAGATAAAATCTGTCACAAACTGGTAGCCACTGCAGCGTATCAAGCATAAGGGATATGTTAGTATATCTGTTACATCTTAGTATTATCCTCATTCCCCTGTTTTGAAGCCTTTGTAATGCATTTATTTTGTTTAAAGCAAATGCATACAATAAACTTGTATAGTAGTCGAAGTGTGGCTGTATAATTGTATTAAATACGGTGATTTTAGAAAAGCTTGAGTGATTTTGGAAAAATTCTACTGAAGAAAAATAGTTTCTTACATATTTTCTTTTATATGTATGAGAAATGAGAATTGCATGACAGAATGTTGTCAATCATGAAACCGAGATACTTAAATTCATTTACAAATTCTATGTTTTCATTGTCGATGGTAAGTGTACAGTTGTTGGTATTAATATTAGAATATCTAAAATATGTCAAAATCATTGCTTTGGTTTTGGTAGTATTGAGCTTAAGCCTATTGTTATTTAAGTACTCACTAATCATTGACAATGATTTATTCACTTTTTCTATAGCCTGACTTAAATTATTACTTGATACCAAAAGAAGTATATCATCCACAAATAGGTTAATGAAGTCACAATCATGATGGAAATTGATGTCATTAATATATAATAAAAAAGTAGTGGGCCCAGAACACTGCCTTGAGCAACACCAACATTATTTATTAGTGATTCATAAAACGTATTACCTACCTTTGTTATTTGGTTTCTATCAGATAAGTAGTTTCTAAGCCACTCCAGTACTGTTCCAACAATTCCATAACTCTCAATAGTCTCAAAAGCACGTTTAAGATCTAAAAATACTGATACAATATATTCTCCTCTATCAATGGCTTGTTTACAATTTGTAATTGTTAATTGCAATGCAGATTCACAGGAGTGGTTGGTTGTAAATCCAGATTGATTCAACATAAGTATATTATTATTGCTTAGATATTCCAACAGCAACTTCGATAATTTTTTCTATGCAAGGTAGAGTGTTTATTGGTCGAAATTTTCATGACTTAGTTGATCCTTCCACTTTTTGAATCGGCACTACAATGCTTGTTTTTAATTGCTCTGGAAAGAGACCATAAGAAAGCGAGCTATTTATAAAATGTAATAACTTGAGAAGATGATTTTATGAATTTTGTGTTCATCACCTCATATATCATCAGACAAAACTACGTTTTTCAAAAAATCTGCATCATTCAATAAATGGTTGAGAGAAAATATTATACGACCTTGTTTCTTTTCTTCTGTTGATTTATATTTTTTTGCGGCTACATAATTTTTAAGATCAGACTTCTTCACTCGTCTTGAATCCGTCTTTACGGAGGCAGGGAAATTTGTTTCGGCTTTGACCTTACTTGCATTATCGAAAGGATGATTTCGTAAATGATTAATTAAAGTAGTATCCTGTTCTTCTGTGGTTTCTCTTGTTCTACCTGTCCCTATCTCCCTCTCAATAGTTCCTTCAGTTTCCATTGTCCTTTTGATTTTTTAAATGGTATTCTTGTTGGCATCAAATTCTTCAGCAAGACATCTTATTGACCTACCGACCCTCAATCTTGGAAACTATTAGTGATTTTTGGATGATACTTAATTGTTTTGGCATTCTGGAAATCGAAAGACATTTCTGACAAATCTACAATTGTCAAAATAAAATGTCCAAGAAAGGCTATTTCACATAACTAAAATGAAGTGTCCTATTTTAATTTGTCGGGAAGTGTACCTTGGACTCCTAGATAATTCAATTTCAGCAGATGAATTGTATGATTCACTGTCAAATGCTTTCGTAGGTCGAGTGGCACAAGAAATCCTTTCTAAAAATATTTATGCCAACACTGACCTATTTACCAAACTAAGCTATAGTTATGTGAAATTTGTTTATTTGACTGATGATAATGCCAATGATTTCTTTATGTTATTGTAATTTTCATATGAAAACATTTTATTGTATAGTTGGATTTTCAATGCAATGGGTATGCAAAAAATGGTCATTTATATATTTATTTTACAGTCTCTGCTAAGTGATCCAAATCCCAATTCGCCTGCAAACTCCATGGCTGCGCAACTGTACAAAGAAAATAGAAGAGAGTATGAGAAACGGGTAAAAGCATGTGTAGAGCAGAGCTTCATTGATTAGCACCATAGCAAAAGTGTCAACCAGAGCTGTTTCACTATCGCGCTTCAAAATTACAAACACACTTTTTTAGTTGCAATCTCAATACATAGGATTTATAATTTTTTGAAAATAAAAGGTAATTTTCAAAAATGCATGTGAGTACCTTAGATTTGGGAGGATGTTTTTGCCGTGTTTCTGTACTGGGTGTTTCTGTAATGACAGCCATAAACCATTGAAGAAATATCTATGACTAATTTTTTGCCCATAAACATTGTTAATAATAATATCCAGATATACATTATCTAGTGAATCAATTTATTGTGAATATTATTGATGTTTCTGTTCCATTAAAACATTTTTGGCGTCTGCCTTGATTTTCTTCTGGCTTTTTATCATACTCTTTTTCCGTACTACCTAACTTTAGGTAGTTAGATGTGTTATATAATTACATATACTTAATAAATTATTACAAATCATGCTGGTGTTTTTTGACCTTCCTTATTTGAGTAACTCGAAATAGAATCGAAGATTTTGGTGGCAATGTCAATTGTATTCCACCTAATAGAGACTAAAAACATGAAAAAATAAAGTATGTTATGTGCCTGCTTGTCTATCGCAGGCTCTAGTTCTGGACCAATTTGTTGGATTAAATTTATATATAGGAGTTATTTCATGAATAGTTCCAAGTTTTTTCTAACCGCAAAATTGAGGGAACTACACTATTTTCGAACATGACTTTAAACATTTCCTTCAAATTCCTCTGAAGGTAACCTTTAATAGGTTCAATATTAGGCCATAACTCGTTTTCCAGTAAATAGCTCCCCTGAAAGGATTATCTAAAAGGCAGCAGTTAGATCAAAGTAAATTGTTATTTTATTTATGTTTACGAAATGCATTTGGGGTTCTTACAACATCTGTCAGTTGTTCAATATTCAGCATTGGAATCTCAAGTGTTGGCATATAGCCAGGATAGCCATTGTTTCTGCTGAATATCCCAAAATATAAACTATAAAAATAACAAAAAATATCCTTTTTCAACTTCTCATAGTGTGCTCAAAAAATTGTGTAGTGAAGTCAGATTTCCTGGTCTTGTTTGACTCAAATGAATATGTGAGCCACTTAATTTATATTGGCTTTTATACATTGACTTTATTTAATGTCAAAATATGTAATTGTACAATGCGATTCAAATAATATAATACTCCTGCTTTCTACAACAGGCATGAAACTAGGAAATGAGACCTAAGAAAAGCTTACAGTATTCTTTTTAGTACATAAAAAGTGTGTTTCCCGATTTATTTTCTACGAAAATATTTATTTCCTTCTTTAGTTTTATAGTCATACATACATGCGATATTTATTGGGTTGAGTAGACATGCATGCAGATTACATCTGAGCCCTGAGGATCTACTAGCAACAGTTTTAAGTTCCCCCATGCCATCCAGATCTCAGCATGTTTCATACCATATGTTGACCTGCGTAGGATTTTGTATGAGGAACAATAAACATTTTTCAACAAAAATCCCCCATTCATGATCCCACAAATTTAAAATATTGTTTTTATCGAATCAGCACGCACCTAAAAATGGCTTCTATATTGGTACCATCATTTTGAATTACCAAGTTTCGCCCACAAATTTGTGACTCCGGAAACCACTAGATATCGATTTTGAGCCTCGGGACATTTTTGCGCCATTTTGAATAAAACATTTTCGTAATTCGAGCCCTCATGAATCCTGTTTATTAGATGAGCTGATCGCGATTTGAATTTGCACGAAAACTGGAGTTTCCAGCATTTATTATATTCACTCAGAGAAAAAACTGGTACCAGAATTCGTGAAATGTATTCTGTTTATTTTGTGAATAACTAATTACTGAAATCTGCTTTTGCTATTGACCAATCGCAATTTCGATTCGCCCAAGAACAGATATTCAGCATATACCGGGTGACACAGGATATCGAGCCACCCCTGTAACTTCTGCATTCGTGAACGGATTTTTCTGAAATTTGGCACAGTTATATACAACCATTTTGGATTTGATCACATTACAGTCCAATATGGCGGACTTCCGGTTTTTCTGGAAATGCCAGCAACTTTGTTTTTTCAAATGGAACACCCTGTATATTTTTAAATATTCAAGTTCAACAGGTCAAAACAAGTCCAAATCTCATGACAAATGTAATTTTTTTTAAACAATTGGAATTAAAATTGTTTTTTTATTTGACCTCTTGGATAAATGAGATTTGGTCGAACCTATTCACAATGAGTTGCAAATAACAGAAAACTTAATTTTTTCTGAAAAATTATTTTTTGTGTCACTTACAGGTTAATCAATTCAGTCACATCACATTTTGATCCAAAATTAATTTCTTTCAAATGAAACCCCTATGGGCCACTTACCTGTCTCTCTAGAACATTCATTAAGGAAAAAAATTACATATTATTTTTGTATTTTGGTGCAGTAACAAATTGTATAAATTCAAAAATCTACAACTAGTTCATGAGTTTTCTGGCAGTTCGAATAATTTTTCAACTTAGAAAGCTGTGGAAAACATCATTTCTGAATCTTGTCAACTAATTGTGTAAGTTATACTTATAAGCACGATAATGGTGTTTTTTAAAAATTCTTCTGGCGTTTTCTCGACTTACATTGCATTGGTATTCCAACTCCCGCGTCGAAGCGGTTGGATCAAAATCAACATAAGCAAAACATTCATTTCTGCCTCCTCACTTACGATCATCTTCTCCATTGTTGGGTTCTTTTGGGAATCTTCTCTCCACATTTTTGAAAAAGGTTCTTTGTGGGTGTCTTCTGTGTGGGTATCGTTCAGCGTATAACTGACAAGCGGCGACAATGTTTTCAAGAAACACAATTAGTTGACAAGATTCAGAAATGTTCTTTTCCACCCAGCTGAGTTGAAAAATTATTCGAACTGCAAGGAAACTCATGAACTAGTTGTAGATTTTTGAATGTATACAATTTGTTACTGCACCGAAAATGGTGTCATTTTTAACCGACGAAACCAAAAAAGAGGAGGTTCTCTAGTCGACGCAAATAATTTTTTTATGTATGATCATGCATACCTTTTTACTGAGGCGTCCGATTCCGATAATTCTTTTTTCAGTGGATAGGGTGTACTTCAAAGTGGGTCCCATTTGAATTTCAAATATGAAATCCACCCCTAAGGGTAGCAAAATGAAGGATATTGATCACTCACCCTCTGAATTCTGGTCCGTTAACCGATTCTATCAGGCATAGCTTTGTACTGGGATCTTAGATTTGGATTATTCTTCTTTTATTAGATAGGGTATACCTCATAGTTGATCATATTTGGCTTTCAAATGGAATTATCCACTCTTACGGGTAGAAAAATAGGGGACAATTGATTTTTCACTTGTGAACATTGGCACACATGTACTTGACAATGACAGATCGTTAGTGTAATTATCACAATCATTATATTCTCTGAGAGGATGGAATGATATACCAAAGTAATGAAATAAACTTACCAGAATAACAAAAATAATTTATATTACAACAAATAGTAAAAGTAGATAATAATATTATTTAACTGGTGATTGTTGAAGTAAAGTGGGTAAGTAAGTATTTTGGAAGTAATCAAAAAACAAGTAGGTAGTAATTAGTAGATTTCAGCCACAAAAAATTGAAAAAAAAAAAAAAAAAAAACCTTTTAAAAAAAAACTTAAAAAATAAACAGAATTTTACTTACCTAATTCATTTGCATGTTTGTTTGGCGCCGGCTCAAAATTAGTTACTTACATTAGTTTAGGAGCTTAGTTATTGAGACTAAGAAGGTTTATTTTATTTTTTACTTTTCAGTTCCGTATTTCGTCGGTTTAATTTTTTGTTAAAAAGTTTTTATTTTCCTTAATGAATGTTCTAGAAATACAGGTAGGTGGCCCATAGGGGTTTCATTTGAAAAAAAAAAATTTTGATCAAAATGTGATGTGACTGAATTAATTCATCAATATGTGACACAAAAAATAATTTTTCAGAAAAAATTATGTTTCTCTGTTATGTGCGACTCATTGTGAATAGCCTTGACCAAATCTCATTTATCCACGAGGTAAAATAAAAAAACAATTTTAATTTCAATTGTTTTAAAAAAATTACATTTGACATAAGGTTTGGACTTGTTTTGACCTGTTGAACTTGAATATGTAAAAATATACAGGGTGTTCTATTTGAAAAAACAAAGTTTCTGGCATTTGCAGAAAAACCGGAAGTCCGCCATATTGGATTGTAATGTGATCAAATCCGAAATGGTTGCTTATATAACTGTACCGAATTTCAGAAAAATCCGTTCACGAATGCAGAAGTTACAGGGGTGGCCGATATCCTGTGTCACCCGGTATATATATATATATATATATATATATACAAACAAATATATATATACAATAACTCAAACAACAATGAAACTAACACTACCCTTATTCAACCTTTTTCACTTCATTATCATATATAAGAGAGATCACTCCTAAATTCTACAGATTATTTCACACCCCGGAAAAATTTAAAATATATTAAAACATTTCTAAGAATAAAATCAATGTATTCTAAAGTTACAGATAAAACTCTCAATGTCAAATGTAATTTATAGTATTCCTTGTCATGGTTGTAATAACAATATATTTTTTTAGTTTATTTATTGTTAAAGTATAACACAAAGTGCTTTTACAGGTCAATAAAGATATGGAATAGTACAAAAGAAAGAAATTTATAAAAGTATAAAACTTGTTTGAAATGACAATAGAATGTAAGACACATTAAATTAATTTAGAGTGAGAGTAAAAGTACTTCTCACTAGAAATACCTGATAAGTAAAAGAAACACCACAAAGTACATTGAACAGCAGACATTTTACATATTAAAAACAGGTTAAAATACCATTAAATCACTTTCTAGGTACTCCTCGAGAGAATAGGAGGGGTTTTTTAAGAGATAATTTTTGACTCTTGTTTTAAAGCGAACTAAATATAAATGTTTAATGTCTGTTGGTAGAGCATTGAATTTTTTTATGCCATAATAATCTGTGCCCCTTCTGGTGCGTTGCAGTCTGTGGTAGCCGGGCACCAAATTCCCTCTCCCCCTAGTTGGATAGGAATGAAAATCACTGAGTTCTGAAGTTATCCAGGTTTTGTTTCACATAGACCAGACAGTGAATGATAAATGCAGGGAAGGGTTAGCAGCCTCAGCTTAACAAAGCCTTCTCTACAACACTCGCTGTACTTAGTCAGGGATAGTCAGGGAACTAAACACAGATCCAAATCGATTGAAATGTTTCATGGTTGGGGCCGATATGGTGCATAAAAACAACTTATATGATCTGGGATTCTGGCCTAAAGGAGTAGGATTCCGCAGGTTTGACTTCGCACGACTCAGACAATATGAAGGAAGATCCCGAGACAATCAAAATAGTTTTTTATAAGTAGTAACCATGAAGAAACCAAAGTAAAGGAACCTGAAGACGTTGGAAATAATAATAATAATTTTATTCTATATTTAAATGTACAAAGTATTAACAATAAGCAGAAGTATAGAGGTAAACTGAACAAAGAAAATCCTTTAGAAACCAAAGTAAAGGAATTTGAAGTAAGTAATTTCCCAATTAATGGCTATCATGTGGTACATTCTTATTGTCGCGAGATATACAGGGTGGCGGAACTGCTCTGTGGGCGAAAAATGGATTGGAGACTACTCCCTTGTGTGTCAGTAAATTGAATGTTGAGAAAGACTTTGAATACTGTGGTTGTGAATACAAAAATATGACTTCTTGTCACAGAATTATAACTATATATAGGTCGCCTACAGGAAACTTCCAAAACTTTTGTACAAAACTCCAAGAGTTACTAGATGAAATTTTTACAGTAAATGTTTGCTTGTGGATTACAGGAGATTTCAATATAGATTTTAAAACATTATTCCGTGAGAGAGAGGAAGTATTAGATATTTTTGCCCAATATGGACTTAATAGCATAGTAGAACGGGATACCCGAGTAACGGCACAATCTTGCACAAGAATCGATAATATTTTCTCTAATATTGAGGCAGAGAGCAGAGTCAAAGACACTCCTCTCTCAGATCATAGATATATCACAGTAAAAGTGAATCATAACTTGTATGCTGACAGGAAAAACATAAAGGTAGGCAGAAACTATAGCAGAAAGAACAAACAAAAATTTTCCCTACTACTGAAAAATGAAAACTGGGATGTACTATATAACCAAACAACCTGTAATGACAAATACAATAAATTTGAAAGCATTGTTCAAAATCACTTTTTTAATGCATTTCCACTACAAAATCAAAACCAGGTTCGAAGAGTTGGGTAACTGATGAAGTAAAACAGTCAAGTACACAGCTTAAAGATCTATATATCCTTCAGAAAAAGTATCCAATACTGAGAGAACACTATAAAATCAGGAAAAGTGATCACAAACAAATTGTGGAAAAGTGTAAACGTAATCACTATGATAACATAATTCAGAACTCCGAAAACAAAAGTAAAACTTCTTGGTCTATTATAAATGAACTGAAAGGTAAATCCAAACCCAAATCTAACATTAAGCTGATACATGAAAATGAGGAGATCACTTCACCTGTAAATGTAGCAAACACCTTTAATAATTTCTTTATTGATGCACCAAAGAAAGTTATACATAATATACCAGATGTAGATGGGAATGTTGCCCCTACTCAGAGAAATATCGTGACTTCAATGGTGGTACTCCCATATACAGAATTTGAAATCAAATATATTTTTACCAGACTTAAAAACAAGCGTTCATCTGGTCCCGATGATCTGCCTAATAATATCATTAAAGAATTTAAGGAAGACTTAGTTAAACCATTTTGTCATATCATAAACTCTTCAATAGAAACAGGAATTTTTCTCGAATCTTTAAAAGTAGCGAAGGTGATCCCTTTATATAAAAAAAATGCGAAAAATCTATCAGAGAATTATAGACCATTGTCCCTTACATCACTGTTTGCAAAACTATTTGAGTATTGTATGTTAGAGAGGTTAACCTCTTTCATTACAAGATTTAATCTGATACCAGATGAACAACATGGATTTAGAAAATCCAAATCAACCACAACAGCAACAACAGAAACATATATAGAGATATTAACGGAATTAGATAAAAAAAGATGTCCAATTGGAATTTACTGCGACTGAGCAAAGCGTTTGATTGTGTTCCGCACGATCAATTATTAGAAAAGCTTTGGATCTATGGGATCAGAGGAAATACACATCAATGGTTTCGATCTTATCTTGATGGCAGAAAGCAATATGTACAGATATCTCACAGTGAGGTCGATGGTCAAAGCAGCATGCACTGCTCAGATCTGAAATCGGTAAATGTAGGGGTACCGCAGGGAAGTGTCCTTGCCCCTATATTATTCTCTTTATATATAGCAGATATTGTTAAATACTTAGATGAATACAAGCTAACACTTTACGCAGATGATTTGTCGATCTTGGTAGCAAGAGACTCCTTAGAAACCATCCAACAAAACTGTGATGACTTAATGACAAGAATTATACTTTGGTTCTCAACAAATAAACTACATATATGTCAATTCTGGTAAAACAATTTTTTTAATATTTCACTCTAGACAAAAGAGGATTGAAAACATAGAAATTAAAATGGGAGAAGTGAATCTAAAACAACGCGAAAATATAAAATTTTTAGGCATAACTATGAATGATACATTAGATTGGGAAATCCATATCAGAGAAACAATGTCCAAACTAAACAGCAAAATATACCAACTGAAATGCCTACGAAGTGTTCTCAACTTGTCTGTGCTGAAAATATTTTATTATGCTGAAATTCAGTCGGAACTCACATATGGAATCTTATTATGGGGTTCAGCATCAGCAGCTCAGAAATTATTTGTACTGCAGAAAAAATGCCTTAGAACATTATTAAATAAAAGTCAGAGAGAATCATGTAGACCATTATTTGCCAAACTGAAAATACTTCCTCTCTCTTGCCTGTATATTCTAGAAATATCGTGTTACATATTTAAAAATAAAAAAAGCATTAGCACTCATAGCAATGATCACAGTTATTCAACGAGATTTAACCACCATCTAAAAACACCTCGAAATAATTTGAATGTAACTCTCAGGGGACCCATCTCCAATGGTGTAAGAATTTACAATAAGCTCCCGGAGACAATTAAAAAGGAAGTTACTGATTTCAAATTCAGAAAACATCTTAAAACTTTTCTGTTGTCAAAAATGTTTTATAGTACCGAAGAATTTTATGCCAGCTAGATAGATACTTTCATTCTATAATGTATATTTTCTATTACATAATTTACACTATTTTTTAAATTGTCAATTTTAATGTGAACTAACTGTATGTAACCCATGACGTGTTTTATATCACTTTATTGTGGTCCTTGAAAATCAATAAATTTTTACTTACTTACTTTTAAACCTGCAATAATTCTAACACAGCGTCGTTGTAACTTAAAAATTTGAGTCGAGTTCGGGGAATGACCCCAGCTTAAAATTGCATAAGTCATGATGGAGCTGAAGTAAGCATGATATGCAGTCAAGAATGTGCTCCTGGAAACACTTCTTGACAGACTCCTAATCAAGAAAGTTTGGAGCTAAGATGATTGATATGGGCTTCCCAGGTCAACCCAGGATCCAAGTAGACTCTCAGGAACTTCACAGATGCATCACTTTCTAGGTTCGGTGGAGAAGTTTGTAAGGTAAAGTTAATAGATTGAGTTTTACTATTATTGAGACTGAGCTTATCGGCTAGAAACCAGTTCTCGATTTGGACCTGTTTGTTTTGATAATTTCAGTTGTTGGGATGAACTTGTATTATAGTGAGACGAAGCTACAATATATTTGTCGCGATTCTTATGGATTAAGCAGGATGTTTCTAATATGAAAATCGACATAACTGAGAATCCTGTGAATTTTGAATAGCTCCTTACAAGAATCACGCAGCTCTTATACCATCTGCATCATTTGCTTGCCACACACATCCCAGAATGCTATTCCGAAATGCAAATAAGATTCAACAAGAGCATAATGTTCCGATTTTGCTGCAAAAAAACACTTTCTGAGATATACCCTAATGGCATAGCAGCCAGAGAACAGTTTCTTGCACAGTTTTGTGACATATTCATTGAATTTTAATTTATCATCAATATACAGAGTGACCCATTTGAAAGCGGGCCACCTCTCTAAGTTATTTATTATCCGATTCAGAAGCCTTTTTTCAGTAGATAGAGCATTAATAGTTCTAGTCGAATGCCATAAATTCAAAATAAAAATTTCACGTCCTACTTCAAATTTTTTTCAAGGTCAAAAATCCAAAAACATACTAGCGACGCCACTGGTCTTGTGATGCTTTCAAATGGGTGTGACCAAAATTTCACGATGCAATTATTTTTTTCAACAGAAATATGGCATAAGTAAAATTCATATCACTATCAAAATATTTCGAATAGTCGTCATATAAATCACAATCTTGTTTTGTTTAAAATGCTCTTTCAGATCGTTAGCAGTCGAATTTGTTAACAGCAGTTATTCAAAATGGCGTCAAATTATGTTTCTTCCAAACGTGTGTTCTGATGGACATAACTATTTCCTATACTATATGGAGTTACGTTTGGAAGAAACATAATTTGACGCCATTTTGAATAACTGCTGTTTACAAACTCGACTGCTAACGACCTGAAAGGGCATTTCAAACGATATTTTTAACAAGATTGTGATTTATATGACGACTATTCGAAATATTTTGATAAAGTGATATAAATTTTACTTAGGCCATATTTCTGTTAAAAAACATAATTTTATCGTGAAATGTTGGTCACACCCATTTGAAAGCATCACAAATCCAGCGGCATCGTCAAATTTTATTTAAAAAAATCGCTAGTATGTTATTTAGATTTTTGACCTTGAAAAAAATTCGAAGTGGGCCGTTAAATTTTTATTTCGAATTTATGGCATTGATTGATGCTCAATCTACTGAAAACAAAAACTCCTGAATCGGATAATAAATAACAGTTTTAGAGCGGTGGCCCGCTTTCAAATGGGTCACTCTGTATATGCCAAGAAATTTTGTGAAAACGACATTATCGATGTTTTCGATTGACTCGGCCGTTTCTTGATGAAAATCTATAGAAATTTTAAATAACACGCGATTAGATTTCCACATACTTTTTTTTTAATTCACATGTTTCGCTAACACAGTTGGTAGCATCTTAAGGTGAATGTACCCCTAATTTCTTGATAAGCAGAGGTAGTGTCCAAAAGGAACCTTTCAAGCAGACTATTTTTGACAAATTATTCCTGACACCCTGTAGAATTAGTTCAGCAATGAAAACATGTGGATCTAGATCCCATAGCTTCAGCTCAAATTGAAAATATTGGCTACATAACTTTGACCCAAATTGGAAATCCCATCTCAACCAATTACAAAATGGTGGTGGACTATACCTTTCATAGTTTTCAGCTATATACAGTAGCTGAATTTCTACAAAGAGTTTGAAGTTTTTATATTTAGACCATACTGACCATAGTTGAATGAAGTATAAGTGAAACAGGAACAAATGCATCAATGAAGTTTCATTTTCAACATATTCACTACCACCTTGAACAAAAAGGCAAAATTCCTCAAAATGTTTTGTTATTCTGCTATGAGAGGTACCTCATCACCTCCCGTCGTACATTCTTCCTTCATTGATTATTTTTGTCAAAATAAATCTTAGAGTTGCTCTACCCATCCTTTTGAATTATCCTTACATAAATAATAAAAAAACTTCTTAAAGACAAAGCTTTTATTAAAAAAAGTACATACAAAATAATTGCTTAGGATGTGTGTCGAAGTGTAAAAGATGTCAGTTGACTATTGACAACTTTTTTTATTTTAATTTTTTCAAGAAAAAAATGAATTATAAAAAAACGATTTTTCCGATGTCACCAGTTGTACAAGTAGAAGCTATTGTTAGACCATATTCTTTGTTTTTTATAAAAAATTATCGAAAAAAAATATATAATTAAATTCTTATATTACTCAGAAAAATGTATACTATACTTTTTCAATCCCACCACTGGTCACCAGTGTGAAAGTAGTCAATAATATACCGTACTTTTAAACAAAAATTCATATTTACTAACACTATCTTTCTCTGATGTCCCATATAGTCACACTATTTGTTTTTTTTGTTTCTAATAAGACCAAAAGAATACATATAGTATTTTGAATATTATACGGGCAGTTGTCACCAGCGGAATGGCCAAAAATAGATTTTTCGATACATTCCACAAATTTAGAAAATAATTTAATTCACTAGATTTTTGAAAAATGCTTGTAAGGCACTGAATAATTTTAGTCACCTGTCCTTCAGGACAATAAATTTGACATCGGCTTAATATGCGAGGTCTTCTTTTGAACAACTTTTCTTTTCCAATGAATCAAATAGTAATTTTTTCTAAATATGAATATATATATCGCTTCAGCCAGAGCTCTTCGGACCTTTGGCTGGTGACTACTCCGTACTGATGAGGGCCAAAAAAGCCTGAAACCGGTATGCGGATTGTTAGGCGAACACGACATAAATTGAACATAATCAAGCTTATCAGAAAGAAACATTTGCAATAAATTTCCATTTATATGGAATTTGGCATGGATTTTCAGGTGAATATCATTCAACGTTCTGCGTGGTATTAGCTAGGAAAGTAGTTGTTTTTCCCCTGTGATCTACCATTTTGTGGTTCAATTTATATTGAATCCTTGTGTGAAAATAGACTGTGTTCTTCGATTTATCGATTTTTCTTTTTCATATATATATATATATATATATATATATATAATTTTCTTCTCATTCTCAAATAAAATGACTTTTACATTGAATTCAATTTATCTTTTGCTTTACTCTATTTTCAAATAATGCACGAAATAACTTTAATACTTCCATTGAATAAAAGCACACAAAAAAATTCATCGAAAAATAATAACAATATAATAAAATTAACAAGTAAAATCATATCTAGCTTCACCCAGAGATTGAAACCATAAATTTGAAAACATCGATCAACACCAAATTTATTTCAATAAAAGAACTCATACTTTTATTTTTAAAACAAATGAAATCCATATTTCCCGTAAAACCCTCATATTTTATGTTTACCGATAATTCCCTAATTTGAATTAAACTTTTTGTGCATCAGCCTCAATACAAGAACAGGTAATGCACCTGCATAAATACGAACAATTTTTGTACACCCCAACAATAAAATTGAAGCAAACGTCAAACTACTTCTTTCCTTAAAGCTTTGCACTTACCCTGTAACAATTGTTGCCTCCAATAACCAATTTTTCCAAATAGTTGTCTCAGTTTTCTGTACCATGTTTCATAGACGCTCGTATATATTCCCATTCGATCTACCGACCCTTACTCAAACACAACCCATTTTGACTCACAAAAAACTCACTTTATCCCGAAATTTCATATAAATATGGCTCGACGCTTCAGAATTTTAGTCAAACAAAATATTATTCCCCACCGTCATATAAAAAAACCCGAATCTGTTACCAAACATTTTCCACCGAATCACTAAGCCCGAGCCTAGCACGCCTGTTCGGGTGAGGCCTACCGACCACATTCTTGAATTTTATCTCATTTTTTTCCGCTCCAAGTTAGCATCAAGGCATAGTCCCATTTTAAAATCCCTAATTGGTCTTTCAGTGGTACTTTTGCATATTCAAATCCTATTGGCTACTAATTATGGTGTTATTTTTCCAGATGAATCTTTTCCACAAATAATTATTTCAGCACACAGGCAATTAGACCATAACACTTAACTGTGAGAAGAAATCTAAACAAAACAAACTTAAATAAACAATTAAACTCTAACCCAATAATAGATTATTTTTCAATCTCCCATGGAAGATTGATGGTTGACTACCAGTAACCACCACATAAAGAAATATATCACTTACAATAAATTCAACAACTTTTATGAATATTATTTCAATGACAGAAAATAAAATTTCTAAATGACTAAGATATGAGCTCTTCCATTATTTCTTAAAATAATAAAATTTCAATCTCATAATTTACCAGAAAAATAGATGCTTTCATCAAGGCCAAAAAAATAAAAACAATAATAATAACATAACACCTTACAGGGTCTCAGTAGGTTATTTTGTGAGTTACAGATTCAAGAGCTTGTTTCACAAAGTTTTCAGTTCAAATACAAAAGCAACAAGCTTTTGAATCTGAAACTCACGAAATAACCAACGTCACACATCCAAAGCAATAATTTTTTAAGTTTTAGGGCATTTGAATAAAAGCTTGTCTTTAAAAATGTTCTTTATTATTTATTTTATTTTGCGCTTTAGTTCTTAATCTACACATTTTTGTTGAAGCATCGTTATTATGAGGCCTTTTTCCTGTAAGTTCCATCAAAAGATTAACTCGTCCGCCATCTTGGAGCTGCCATCTTTATTTTATTAATTTTTACAAAAAATCAATAATTTTTAACCATCCTAAAATCCCCGACATAGGAATTTTGAATAGAAAAGGTCCATATCACAAAATTCTTCCACCAACTTGGAGCCGCCATCTTGAATTTATGAATTTTGACACTAAATTCACAACGCCTGACCCCGAAAACCCCCACATACCAATTTTGAATAGAATGGGACCATAATTACAAAACTTGTCCGCCATATTGAATTTATGATTGACAAAACATTCATAATCTCCTACCCCGAAAACACCCACATACCAATTTTGGATAGAATCGGACCATAATCACCGAGATCCCGGCATTTTGATTTTATGAATTTTGACAAAAATAAACACACCAAATTTTGACCTCAATTTGCTTTAGCTCTAACAAAAATTCCATAATGCATTGTCACGGGAACTATGAACACCTGCTAAATTTCACGTTAATTGGACAACTAGAAGTGGGTCAAATTTAACTTGTAAGATTTGATTACACACATCTGGACAGGTGAAAGTAAATAAAAGCTTGTAAAAACCTGTTTTATTTTCAAATAAGGAATCTGATATTTTTTCCATTTCCGGAATCCATTCTTCAGTTTTGATTTTCCACTTTTCAAACAATAGTAAGTTTTTGTAAAAAATCACAATTTTCATCATTTGTCATAATCTCAAAAATAAATTTTTGATAATGTCATAAACAATGCGTTTGTTTATAACAATTTTTTAATCAATTCGAGTAAAAAATTGAAAAAATTATATGCCTATTTGGTTTTATTGATTGTTATGAACATTATAAAAAAATTCCTTTTGAGATTTTGACCATTGATGAAAATTGTGATTTTTAAGAAAAACTTATTTCTTGAAAAAAAAAAATATTGTTTGAAAAACGTAGTTTGCTATTAAAAATTAATATTAAGGAAAAACTTTTTTTAATAAATCATTATTTTAGTGCTCTTTCATTGTGTCCTTGTCGTACCGCTTAGAGTTTACAAATTATTTGCACAGCAATGGTAACAAAAAAATGGCAAGCTTAAAAACACCGAATATTTGAAATTGTATTGAAAATAGAAAAAAAATCGTGCATAGGTAATTGTTTTTATAAAACAAACAAATAATAAATAATTAAAAATAAAGAACACGCTTTAATGGAAAACTAAACTAAAAAGTAGAAAATAATTTTAAATTAGTTTGAAATAAGAATACAGTGATTAACAACAAATGTATTTCATCGTAAAAAAGTGTAGGGTGCTTGATGTCAATTGTTGTTAATATTTCATTGACAGATATTGGTAAAAGTAGAATCATTATGAAAATATCTTAAAAAGCACCCCACGCTTTTTTTTACGATGAAATAAATTTGTTGTTAATCACTGTATTCTTATTTCAAACTCATTTAAAATTATTTTCTACTTTTCAGTTTAGTTTTCTATTAAAGCGTGTTTTTTAGTTTTTCAAACTATTATTATTATTATTCAATTTTTTTAACTATTATTCTCCAATTTTGAATAGAATCGGACCATAATCTCAGAACTCGTCCGCCATTTTGGAGCCGCCATCTTGAATCCTTCAATTTTGACATAAAAATCATAATCTCCAACCCCGAAAACCCACACATACCAATTTTGAATAGAATTGGACCATAATCACAAAACTCGTCCGCCATTTTGGAGCCGCCATCTTGAATCCTTCAATTTTGACAAAATAATCATAATCTCCGAACCCAAAAACCCCCACATACCAATTTTGAATAATTGGACCATAATCACAAAACTCGTCCGCCACTTTGGAGCCGCCTTCTTGAATCCTTCAATTTTGACAAAATAATCATAATCTCCGACCCCAATAACCCCCACATACCAATTTTGAATAGAATCGGACCATAATCACAAAACTCGTCTTCCATTTTGGAGCCGCCATCTTGAATTTTTCAGTTTTGACAAAAGAATCATAATCTCTGACCACGAAAACCCTCAGATACCAATTTTGAAGCGAATCAGACCATAATCACAAAACTCGTCCGCCATTTTGGAGCCGCCATCTAGAATTTTTCAATTTTTACAAAAGAATCATAATATTGGACCCCAATAACCCAATATTGGACCCCAATAACCCCCACATACCAATTTTGAATAGAATCGGACCATAATCACTTGTTTTTATTTTTTTAGCATCAAAAAAATTATCCTACAGATATTGATTTGTTTATAAAACAAACAAATAAAAAATAAACATTTTTTTTCTGAATTTGAAAGAGCACCAGATAAAAAATTATGAATGGTTCCTTAATATTGATTCATTGCGAAAAAAAAATTATTAAAAAATTTGTATTTAACCTTTTCAGGACCGAAAACGAACGAACACGCAAAAATATTTCGTGTCCGTGAGACCGAAAGCGGACTTAAACGCACGGCAAGAGATCCATGTAAGGACCTAAAACGATCGAACACGCGGGTTGCTTTGTATTGAGCACGTGTATTCTGACCACACCCACACTAAAAACTGATTGGTTCGGCTCTTGCTCGCCACCTTTGGCGAAGGTGTGCAGAACATGACAGCTAAGCATACTGTTCTAATAGGATTAAGTACTTTTAATAAAAAATTGAGTTACAAGTGCGTTGAACAAGAATAGTTTGAAGTGCAGAAGTGTTTATGCATGTTTACGTGTATGTTACCCGCATTTTTCAAACGAAAGTTGCGATTATTCTCTACAGTGCGAGAAAATATATATCAGAAGAAATGTACGAGCTATTGAATAATAGTGAATAATTTGAGGCTTATTGAGAGACATTTTCCAGCGATATTTCCTCGGAAACCGGAGAATAATAAGATAGTTCTGAAAAGGTGTGTTGTTTGCGCGAAGCAAAATAAGAGGAAGGAAACATACACTTGTGTACCATGTAACGTCCCACTTTGTGTCATTGGGTGTTTTGAGAGGTACCATTCAGTTGTAAAATTCTAATGTATATTTCATGAACATTTCTTGTACTACTTATTAGAATGAACTCTGATTTTTCTCTTACCAAAAAGTTTCATATGTTTTTAAGTGTAATATCACAAAATTCAAAATGAAATGAATAAAATAAATTTTGTTTTCTCTCTGTAATTAAAAAAAATATAGGTTGTCATGAAGAAATCTGTATAACGTCTTCAATAAACACTCCACGTCTCTGGACGTTTCGGGACTGAAGCCGGACAAACACGCACACGCTTCACGCGTCGGCCCTGTAAGCACCGCCGGCTGAATCCGGCGCGGTCCTGAAAGGGTTAAATAATAGAAAAATGATTTAAGAAACGTGTTTGGACGAAGCATATAAGAAAATTCACGTATGTGCTTCCTTTCTGAAGTGGTAAATGACAGATATCATAGAGTTGTTAATGCAATTCTATGCAGCATTCTTGACAAAGGGGGAGCATATAGGTGCTACGGGCCCCGGTGCACCCGCTTATGATGTTGAAATGAGATAGGATATTGATTGTCGATTGTGGAAAATGATAAGTAATACTCAAACATAGTCATCATTATTTATTTATTATGAGTAAATTCTACAGCGTTCCATATTAATATTTTCAACTTAAAACTAAATGTTTACAGTTCTTTACAGTTCAACTCAAGATGATGGGTGAATAAAATGAAAGGTGTCAATGGCACCCCGTAATGAATGATCAGCGAGATACAAACGAAAATTGTTCCCAAAAATTGAACCTAACTTATCGGAATATCGAGCTCAGATCGTTCGATCGTGACTTTGGTAAATATTATATACATCACATAAAGCATTTCGATTCAATATATACAAATAAATAAGTGAAACAATGCCAAAACAAGCTGTAAAAAAGGGGGACAAGAAAAATGTTGCAAAATGTACAATCAAAAGGCCACCGTCACAGATATTTGGTAATTTATACACGATATATATTTGTATATTGGTCATATGCACAAAACTGCCTGCCACCAAATATATCTGAAATCACTAGAGGATATCAGTTGAACTGTGATAGAAACTGAATATTTCCTCTAATACAAGATATTTCAGCAGCATAAAATTTCATGCATGATAACCGTTCAGATATCACTATATACTTGTATAATACTCGATTTACTACATTATTCACTAGAATACATTCAGCAAATTATTTCAGAAAAAGCTCCGACTTTGAAATCAGATTATCACAATGGCAACTTCAACCATATGAAGCAATGAACTAAAATTGCCAAGAAATAACATTTCTTAGAAGAGTTTTGGTATAGAAAAAAAAAAAAAGAAAAGGTTGTTCAATTGTGCTGGGTATTCGATTATTGTCACATGTATTTCATTGGATATTATTAGTTTTCAGGTGAATTGGTCACCTCATTTAAGAAATGAGGTAGTATTAAAACATTCTAAATAATTTTTTACATTATTTTTTCCCGAGTCCTTGAGTGTCTGAAATGGCTCTTAGGGCAATTTATTCAGATCAAAAACTGACAAATTTTAAATGAATAGCAAAACAAAAGAACAAACTTGAATTAATGGGTTAGTAAGGTTATTCGAGCTTCGGTTGGATCCTCGGGTATTCCATCAAATACTGGGCCCACGCCAGATGCTCTGGTGTGCAAAATTTGGAAAATAAAACCAAGAAATTGTGCTCTTTTCCACAGTCAAGTTTGGATAGAACTATTCAAACTCTCAGTGGAAATTTAAAAAATATATATGTACCATAACGTTTCAATGCTTATTGTGAGACAGTTTAGCATGCGAAGGATGGTAATGTGGTATTGGTACAGTTATTTGTAGATCACAAACAGCATTTCCACTTACAGCAAAGTGACACGGTTAAAATGTAAGGATTGGAATGTTCCGGAAAGGTTCGTTAAAATGGTGATTCGCTGGTTATGGTACATACTTTCACCTAAATTTCATAGAAATGGAACCCAACCACCGAAAGGAAAGAGGAAAATATTAAAATCATCAGGTTTTGAACATTTGGAATATACTAAAATAAGAATATCTAATAAAAGGTTATTTTGTTTTAACAAAAAAAAAGTTGGCAGTTACAAATTTTAAGGTACAAGCTTGTTAGTAAAAAAAGCACAAACACCAATAGATTATATTGATATTTGTTTGGAATTGAAAACTTGCACCTGATGATATTTTCATAAAAAGTAATTTTCTTGGCATTTTCATTCATTTAGAAAAATGACTAACCGCAGATCTATTACAAGTCTATCGACTTGTCGATTGCTTCAAATTATTTAAGTACCGAGTACACTACAATACTATCAACGACAAATGAAACTGGATAAAACATAAAGGATAATTAATATCAATAAGATTCACATTAATAAGCAGCAAAGATATGGGGGAGAGGGAATATCAAATATTAACAACACTTCAGTATATACAGGATGGACCACATATTCCACATCAAAAAGTAGCGTTCGCAATATTACGTACGGAGAAAACACTCTAATGAGATGAAATGACTCATTTGGAACTCAGACTCCATTCGTATTACGAGAGCTAGGATTCAATAGGAAATAGAGGACACCTGTAAATCGTACTAGCACGGTCTCTTTAAAAAATACGCCTTACCTAATCAAATCGAATAATAGATACATCACATGTCCAGTCTATATAAAAATGTACAACTCCAGCATTATTTTTGTATTTACAGTCAGAATCGTCCGATGTCCGCAATCACTGCGGATTTCGGAACGAGACCCTTTTGTGTTCCCCTACAGCATAGTAACCATTTGTTGTCGACTTCCAATACCACGCGTAATCTTTCTCCTTCGTTGTAGGACAGATGACCACTTTCTGAGGGTAGTCTGTGGTTCAGTGTTCGCACAACCCTTGAAGAAAAAGATCGAGATATAAATAAAAGTCATGGCATGCTGAATGATCCATTGATGAAAGACATCAGAACATTGGCAAATAAAAACAAAATGTCATTTAAAAAAATATTTTTTATCTGAAAGCAATTTTTGTTTGATTTCCACATCTAAATGAGTTTTTTCAAATTTTAGATTTTTATATGAAATGGAAAAGTAGAAAGCCAAAAATTTCCTCAAATTTGATCCAATCAAGAAATGAAACAAAAATAGATATTATGAAAGGCGGTTAAATGCTTGTAAATGGCTATCTCTTGTAGCAAAACACATAACTATTTTGAACGCAATATTTCGTTCTCAAAATTCAATGGAATTCACGGATTACAATGAAAATGTAACTTTTGTTCAAATAGACCCAGACGAGTAACCTTTCTGAATAAGCATATATTATTGGGACTTTATGAGCATCATTCTGTTAAACTCATCCAAGATAGATAGATACCATTTTGTGCAATCGCACGCGAAGTGAGTATTTCGCGTTCTCAACACAGTCCGCGAAATTTAATTTCGTGACCGTTACCCATAGCAACGGCCGCCAAACAAACTTCACTTCCAAATTTGACATTTCTGAAATATGACATTGTCACACCAATCTTTAAACTTAATATAACATTTTTCGTCCTGCTATTTAGATTTTTCAGGTATTAAAACGGAGGAGTGCAAGATACTGAAATATCATCATCAGTATTAGAGATATTTGCGTTTTGTCAAGAACTGTCAAAATATTTTGTATATATTCAAACACATCATTTCTATAGCAACGCTGTGTGTTGGGGTTATTTTCTCTTTTTTGGTTTCATGGAATATTAAATCACTCGCTAATGATGAATGAATGTATTAAGCGGACTGTATAACTACAAAAGTAACTAAAGAAGAATTGTTTGACAAGAACTCGAAGTGTTTTTTGGGTATGTCAATTATATAATGTCAAATATCTCCCCGCCCTTCACATTTGTCATTGTTTGGACATAAGAGAGTCAGTTTGTTCACCATAGGCGGAACACTCACGGGTATAATAATAAAGTCATTCAACACTGTGACTTTGTTAATTAAAATAAACTGCTGTAGATTTTAAAGCAATAATATATTCATTTGGAATTATCTATAGTTTGATAATTTTGACGATTGCATGAAAAATAGTGTGTATGCCATGGCCGCAAAACTTTTTAGCGACTTCAAGATTATCCTGCCTCGGCCGCAAGTGGCATAGGCGATAACTTCTCTTTCGGTACGATAAAAAGTTATTTCGCGGCCTTGGCATACAAATAACTATTATTGGTATCTTTTGATTATTTGCTTAACATGAGATACGTCAGTAGAATGGAAGGTAAAAATTCAATTTTGACACATAAATAAGGTAGTTACAATTGTTAATTGTTACAATTGGACTTTATAAAAATGTAAAAAACATAAGATACTTGGACCCAAATAATACATTACATGCTTGGACTAACATTAATATATAACAGATACAATATGGTACGGGTGGCGAGATTTGGTATTAATTGAATATATTCCTCAATTGTGTTAGGAATTTCTTCAGGTTTGATTTGAATATACTGGTTCTTGGCATTGACTTTAGCTTTCTAGGTTGTAAGTTAAATAAATATCCACCAGCATACAGAGATCATTTTCTATGCTGCATTCTATTGAGTTGATGTGGACGAATGCCGTCTCGTCTTCTTGTATGGTATTCATGAAATTCGCTGTTTTTATTCAGTTTGTCTGCATTGTTGTGTGTGTATAGTAATAGTTTGTATAAGTAGATGGAAGTGAATGTTCATATGCCGTATTGGATGAATGTATTTCTACATGTTTCTCTGTAGTCTAAGTCAAACAGAAGTCTTAAGAATCTTTTATGTGAAATATATACCCTAGAAGCCTCTGTGGCCCTGCCCCACATGATAATATTGTTGCTTATAGTTGTGTATACCAAAGCCTAGTACAAATTTATCAGGTGGTCCTTGTGAAAGTTGGACTTCAAGGTGGTGAATGCATAATACAGTTTATTCAGTTTTTTACAGGTGATGTCGACGTGACTGTTGAAAGTTAGTTTGTAGTTTAATTCTAAGCCTAAAAATGTTGTGGTTTGTGATGCTTGTATTTCCATGTTGCAGATTTTGAATGGGCAAAAACACAAAATTTTCAAAATATTTTTAATAAATTTTACAGCTTGTAAAAACTCTGCTGGTAATTTTCTTTCTTTGTTTTTAATTTTCTAAAACTTAAAAAAAAAAGTCGGCAAAATTCAAATGGCTTCTTTTTAGCGCTATTGTAAAATGTTGTGACGTAATCACCCGATCAACCAATCCCACAGTTGAAAGTTTCAATCAATTTTTTAACATTGCCATATTTTCAAATCTTGACATTGCTAATAGTGTTCTAGTTCTGACATTTATAGTTTAAGAAACTTTGCAACATTGCAGTTTAATGTCACTATCAACACGATTATGCCTAGTGGCTGCTCGGATGTTTACGTCACAAAGAGGCCAATATTAATAGCTTCAAAATTTGCTGATTTTCAAAAACGAATGGGAACTGCTGTAATTGAAATTAGACTCAAAAAATGTTTTCTGGGTTATTTATGCGTTATGTATTTTAAAGCATATTTAAAGCGCTAATAATTTCTCGTGAGCTCGCCTATGGTGAGTTTCCTATTTGTCTGAATTGATTTTGTTTACAAGTGTTCCCATCAGTGGAACACTTGACCCCATTGTCACTCTCGACTAGCGGTCAGAGAGTATCGTTTTATAGTATGGTAAAAATTGGGAAAATAATTAATGAAGAATTGGATGAGGTTCACTGGTAGAAATGAAAGAACAAGTTGATTTATCATCATGAAATGCTATTTCAGGTATGCAAATGATGGGTAACAAAATATTTTCCTGGTAATGATTAGATGACAGAAAATTATGTTGTGAATAAGTAATTAGATGAGCGTGGGAGCCATTTATTTTCCTAATGGGTCGTTTTGAACTGCCACGCCAGTGATTCTTGGAATATTGTATTTTTTGACAAATGAAGATAGTCCATGGCTTAAGAGAAATAAAGGTCAAAAGTATATCGTAGATAGGGGGCCGTTCATAAAATACGTTAGCATACAAGAGGGGGGTATCGCTTGGTGTGACAAAATGTGACAAGGGGGCATGGGGTCCAAGGAAATGTGACGTTCGCATTTCATCACACAAGTCTACTTAAAATTTTTTTTTGACTTTTTGTTTAAAGAACATGTAAATAATGTGGTCTATATCACACGTCTAACAAAACATTACTCCAATATTTAAAAAATTTGCACCCAAAACAAAAAAGATGAGGTGGTTCGACTTATACAGGCAAGTCGTATTGCAGCTCGTCGAGCTCAAGAGCTACTATGCATATTAGGAGATGGAAGTTCTGGTACAGAAAATGCAGAGTGGATGGTAGTTTCGAGAATGAAGGAGAAGATACTTCAATGCCAATCATAGATATTGCTGATCATTTGAAATATCCTTGGAATTCTGATAAATAAAAAATGTATTTAATTGTTGGTTATTTTAGATATTTGTTGGTTACTTTAGATATTTTTGGATTTATTTAAATTTTATGATAAAAAAACTTTATATTTTAAAATATTAATATTTGTGTTCTATTAATCGCAATGAATCATGTACACAGGGGGTTCTAGCTTTCGTGACGTGATATTTATAGGGGGGTCACAGAAAGTGAAACGCAGCGAGAAAAGGGGGGGATAGTACATTTTGGAATACATTCGATTTGATAAGTCTCATGGCAATTTAAATACGATAAATTATCACATGAACATCTTTCCTTACTGTAATTTCATTAGTTATGTTAGGGACCTAAGCCACAGAATAATTCATGAACTGAAAAAGAATGCTTAAAAGGAAATCTGGAACTTATTGTATATCAAAGTTACAGTTCTAAAAAATGGTTTTCAAGTTTTCTAGTAGTTGAAAACATACTGTAATGGAATTCTCTGAGTACGCCCTTGTTCATATCGTTCGTCCAAGCAAGACAGCCATTGAACGATGATATCATGGCTTCGAAAACATTCTCGATGGATCGACGCTTCTCTGGAGAATTCGGCCGTGCTATATATAAGCAGGTCACACGCGGGATGGAGTTAGTTATTCAATTACTTTTGTGAATATTGTACAGTGCATCTAAGTTGTAAACATAAACAAGTATTGTATTGTGATTGAAAGTGAAATAAAACGGACATTTTAGTGGAATATTTTTTGATTGCCAAAGGAACCCCAGTTTCGTAACAATAGATAAGTCTAGAGTCAATGAAAGTGTTACCGAAAATCTAGAATTCTGCAGTGTAGAGATGGTCCAGCGACTTCAAAGTCGGTAGACTCTGGTAAGTGAAAAATATCTTGGTGATTCTATGGCAAAATTTTCTGTTGCATTTCCGAAGCCACGCAAGATGTAAAGAATTTTATAGAGTTGAATATGATTTAGCAACCACTTGGCGATTAGAAAGTAAAGTTAAATTTCATTAACTATATTATTCATAATTATTCAATTAAAACTTAAAACTGATTTGGCTTTTTCCATGCGAGCTAAAAATTGCCTATTGTGTTAGGGGTTGAGAAAATCTTCAATGTCCCCTCAAAAAATAGTTCGTCACATACCATAAGGTGGACTTGTCAATTCTCATCACAATGTGATTTGAGGTAGTTCCGTCACGAGACAGTTGAATTAGGAGATTATTTTCAACAAAATAAAAAAAAGTCAAAGGACTTTTCGATTTGAAACGCGAAAAAAAAAATTTTTTGAAGGGGGGCATTTGCCCCCCCAATCGACTCTAGAACATTTCTTTGTTATAGAAAGTCGGCGACTTCCCTCCCCCCTTACTAGAAATCATACATCATGGGAAAAAATTATCGTTTTTCAATAAAACTTCAATGGACTTTTTTGTAGTACTCTTTTTGAACTTTTTTTTTGGGGGGAAGGGGGGGTATCGTTAAAATCGATGGGGTCAACTAGGGCAAGGAGTTTTTTTAGTACTAACGGTAGAATTAATAATGTGCTGTTTGCCTATGCATGGTCCATATGTTACGTGTTAATTGAGTCAACTTCAATTATATATATCTCGGGTTCGAGATGGTGAAATTTGTTAAAATTTTATAGAGGTGTTGTTCACATGTTAAACAATACGTATGCCAAATTTTAATAATTTCCTAATTCAACTGTCTCGTGGCGGTACTACCTTAAATATGTTCTACATGATCTATCCAATTTGGACCCTCAAATATATGTAGAACTGCATACTTCGACTATTCCTAAAGTAACAGGAATCAAAACTTATTCAACAATGAGTAGTTTTGTAATTTGAACTATTTTGAGCAAATAATATATGAATTTAATCAAATCCCTTCCACATTTTAATTTGCATGGTGTGCAATATTAACCTTGAAATATTTTGTTTTTTGACCCCATATTTTCAATATTCAGTGTCCAAACTTAATTATAAAATATATTTTACGAACGCTATGAAAACCTGAAGGATTAACAAAATGAGAAATAAGAATTTTATTGGAACCATTTGATTCCAGTGATAGATTTTAAGTTTGCTGTAGTTATTACTCACTTGGGTGTCGAAGGATGACTAATGGGTTTTCTGCTCAAAGAACTGGAAGCAGCTCTTCTGGGTGGAGTGATTTTGGAAGTCTTTCCGTTTTGGGGTGTTGCTTTATAGGGTAAACTAGTGGGTCGTTGAACATGTCTTGGGGTGTCATGATCTAGCTGGTCCACTCTGCTTGTTCTGCGAAATGAAAATGGGGCAAAAAGACAAAATATTACATTATAACAAATTATTTGTTAGATGATACCGCTAAGGGTTGGCCTCTGCTATTCAAAACACCACTCTATAATGCAGCTGCGAGCTATTTTTTTTCTAATCCCATTGTCAGTAAGATATGCAACATTAAATGAGGGATACATTTCTTTGGAAAAAAATGGAACGCAAAGTAGTACAAATGTGTTAAAAGTTGGCTAATGCATGGAATAAAAAAGGCATTAACTGAGGGCTAGTATGAAGGAATGAATTGATGGAAAAGATAAATTGCTTCGGATGGAAGATAAATGATCAATTTGTTGAATTTTTCAAATCTACTAGTTTTATATTAATGATGAAAATGGCTGGTGACAGAATATTATTTTGTATTGGTGAAGAATTGTTAATATAAATGAATGACAAGTTGAAGCCAAAACCATGGGTAGTTTAAACTCACCGATATATAACTACAGCTTTTTGATTTGGCTACAGGGATCGAATTTGGGCGACCACTTTTCCTAATTGAAATATTTTATTAATTTTGCTTTCAGTTCAACATATCCATTATTACCTTCATTAACATCAAGATATTTATTAATTGGTAGCTTAAATATATAAATAAAAAAAATTCTTTACTTTCCTCTACGAGGAAAGATACAGGTATAAATTGATGCTTTTCCAGATTGCTTATTATTTTTTAAACTCAACACATTCTTCCAATTTTGAAAGGAATATCTGGAATTTAATGTCACTTATTCATATTCAGCAAATAATAAAATAATAAGAAAGATTTGCAACTGCAAAAAAAATTATTAAAGCTAAATTATACAGAAAACAAAGTATCTACTTATACTTACTAAGAATTTGGTAATTTATAACTATATTTTTTTCCGAAAAAATTATATCTACTTGAACTTGTTTACTTCAATATAATGGAAAACATGTAACATTATATAACGAAATTACTGATTACTTCATCAAGATTTGTTCTCTTACCTAGTACTGGGTCCTGCCCTGATCTGCGGTGAACTCTTAGCATTATTCACCCCCTTGACAAGTGGATTGACTTTCGCTCCTGGAGGAGTTGTAACTTTCTTCACAGTCTTATTGCCCCCTTTGGTGGCCAAAGAAACTGGCACCGGAATTCCAGATGGTTTGACAGGCGACATAATCGGTCGGGGTATCTTCGATTTGTTGACTTGTGTAGGGGAGGGAGGTGGGGACTCGGTAGAGTTTTGCCCGCTCATCATCTCCCATTTCTGCTGGAGCTTCTTGAACCTCCTTCCGTTTAGCGGTTTTTCGTCCGAAAAGTTCGAATCCAGAGATTCAGGTTCGTACTCTTCCTTGAGAGAAGGTACGTTCTCGTTCGAGTTGCTTTCTTCACTCTTATCTTCACGTTCGGGATTTTCCAAACTATCTGTATATTCTTCATCTTCCTTCGCTAACCTGTCGTAAACTTGGTAGAGTTTGGAGTTTAGAGCAATGCCTGACCATCTCTTTTTAGCAATGCTATTCATATCTTCACCGAGTTTGAAAGACGTTCTTGCCACTCCACCAGTATCCACACATGACCTTGGCCTCTCTTTATCAGTGCGGGGTTTACTTTTAGAATTTGGAGACGTGCTGAGTAAGTCAGGTAGGGCAGCATCTTTACTCAAAGAGCAGTTCCGTACAGTATTAGCGGTAGAAATGTCTTCTGACTCTGAATTTGAACGGGAAGAAAGACCAATTCTTGGAGAGTTGAATTGCTTGAAATTTGGCGATGGGGAATGCTGAAAGATAGGAGAAAACCATAAGGCCTACAATTTATAATTAAATTGAACAGAGTTGTTTTGAATTCAAGTATTGCAACTAATATCATGAAACACAAACGAATATAAACATATTGATTTTCTGTACTGTTTCACTTTCACGCGAAATCATAACATGTCGATGGTCCAAGAAAAGAAGAGTATGTATTAGAAATATTGTTACAAATCCATTACGCCACTGTCCATTGTTTACTACGAATGTCGACGGGTTGATGTCACCAAACCAGCGCAAATTCCAAGAAGTTCCAGATGATTCGGGAAATGATAGTCTAGTAAATTTTAAACTTGTCTGTTGACTATATGAACAGCCGCACATAATGTGGATTCATTCATTCGAGTACAGTTACAGTTAGTAGTTCATTCATATTAGCGAGTTCATTCAAGGTTAGGTTTTATTTAGTGTAGTGCGGTATATTTTGAGCAGTGAATTTGGATTGTTATATTTTAGTTGTCAGAGATCATTATTATGTTGTGTTTTGGAAGTGCAAATAAACGGACATTAATTAGTCAAGTATTTTAATAAAGCCGAACCCCAGATTCCTATCCTAACAATATTATGGAAATTACATCAAAACTGTGCTTCATTATCCAAGAATTATCATTCTTATCAACAAAGCTATGAAACTAAGTAAATTCGATGTGTCCAAGTGAAATGAATATATACAGAGTGTAAATAAAATACACATTTATATTAAAAGAACATAAGATGCCTGAAGACAAATGGAACCAATTTCAACATTGAATTCTGAAATTGAAAGTATTGTGGAACATTTTTCAACTGAAAACATTTATCTGATATTATGATACTTCCTAAAAAATCCGATATTGGAAAATAAAAACTTTCGTATCGAACTTTCAGTGTGTATCCACCATTACTATAATAATATCAGAAGATATGTCCAAATGAAATGAATCTATACAGAGTGTAAATGAAATGCACCAATTTTATCAATAAATTCTAGAATAAAAAATGTACAAATTTTTATTCCTACCATCATTTTACGCTTTAATATGTTCATCTCAAATGGCAAAGAATGACAGATGAGTGCCGGTTTTTGTTAAAATTATTGTGAAACATTTACCTGATTGATTTGTTTGAAAATATGAACAGGATGTGCATAAAATCAGATGTGGAATCATCTGCGACTGAAAGATAAACTTTAGTCACTATCTTCCATCGTTAAAGATAACCTCTTGTGGGGTATTCACGTTGAAAAGGGAAATATTCTCAATTGAATATTGAATAGAAAGATTTTTCTGTGAATTGAAAAATCCACGATAAAAATGAAGTTATCTTTTGTGAATGTCTAACAGAAAACAACTACTTTCCCGGCTAAAGCCACGCTGTACATTGAACTACATCTGATAGATATTCTAAAAGGACCCTAACTCAAAAGAAAAAATCTGAAATAAAAAATTTGCATTTTCATTCAGATAGTTATTTGATTTTCGATTCCAGTCCTAATTAAGAACTCATATAGATGAATGAGGCAAAGAAGAATGTTTTCCAAAAAAGAGTACTCACCAGAAATCTTTTGTAACATTGACGCAAGAGAGGCATCGCATTCACTAGGTCTTCAATATATTTTTTTCGAAGAAAATCTATTTCACGCTTCCACGATCATCAGGAAGACCGGAAGAAATGGGAAACACATTTTCTAGGAGCAATCTCACTTAGCAAAGATGGAAAAAAGTTTGAAACATTTCTTTTGGAGAGACACTTTGAAATTAGTGTTTATCTGATATTTTGAAACTCGCTAATAAATCCATTATCGGAAAATGAAAACTGTCTTTTTATCGTATCTACCATTAACCTTCAAAATTTCCGTAATGTGAACCTAGCCACAAAATAAATGTGTACTTTTACTTTAACGTATTTCAACATGTTATATTTTGTCCATCTAATTCATTTTATTTTATATTATTTAGTTTAGCTGTAAGTAGATTAAGTTAAGGATCATGTATTTTATCTTATGTAAAAATAGGGTTTACCCGTTGAATAAATAAATAAAATAAATATTACTGTTTGATGATAAACTAAACAATATCCATTCATTGAATATTTGAAGGGTCCACTGCAATAATGATGAATGTCCAAAATTATTTTCATTCTAAGTACGTCATTGGGACACTTGATATATGCAGTTAGTAATCTCGTTTACAAACTCAGCAGTATCGCTTACAATCCCAAATACTTTTCTAATAATTGGATACACGGCTAGAACGCTCAGCGTCACAGATGTTTACGGCAATAATGATAAATGTCCGTTTATAAAATCAAAACCCAATTATTTTTAATCAAAGAAAAAAGGACATTCATTATTATTTCAGTGGATCCTTCATTTGTGATCTGTGCCTTTGTAAAAGAGCACCTCTTCCAGTACAAAGTCCTCAAGAATTCTAGCTTTAAGAGAAGATGTAAACATTTTCTCAAAGAAAAGAGTTACTACTCCTTAGAGGAATATTTTGATGATCCATTTCAACTTAGTGTAATCGTATCATATTCCATGTATTTTAGTTAATAATTTCATCAACAGCCCTAATGTCTTTGTTTCTATATTTACATATTTTTAGGTGTTTACAACTAATTAAAAAACATCGACGATTTTTTTCCTTGTGCAGTGCATTTAATTGTAAGCATGTACTGTCAGAGTGTAATATTGTGTGTGTGTTTCAAAGTGGAATAAATGGACATTGAAATCAACAGAGTATTTCAATGAAAACGAACCCCAGTTTCGTAACAATGTGTTGTGCAAATATCAATATGTTTATATCACTTCAATTATGTACTCAGTGTCCTGTAACTGGGCCTGGTGTCCTGTTTGGTCAATAAAGTTTTTTTTTTTCAATTCATTCACTTCTGTCATTAATATGAATTGGAGAGCAAGAATGTAAGACATAGTTATACATACCTTGTGGGTAGGACTGAGAGGCTGATGGAATGAATCCATTCGCTTAAAGCTGTGGTGCAACTGCTTGAACTCAAACAACAAATCCAATTGGAATGGAAGAAAAGCAAGAGGTTGCAAAGCAGCGATCATAGCGTCCAACATAGACCTGACATTTGGTCCACCTGTATGCGACATTACCATCAAAGAATCAGCCGTATAATGCTTTTTCAAGACGCTTTCCCTAGTTCTGAGGTAACTCGCCCACGCATCCAAAGACCTCACGTTGAGCAGCCCAAAGACGAAGGCATTGAATTTGACTAGACCTTCGGTGATGGCATCTTCACTGTTTATTCTCATGACCAGCTCGTTTAGAGCTTTTGTCAAAGGTCCTTGTTGTGCTGACGCCTCAACAACTTGCCAAACTGAGTTGTTTATGGCCCCGAAACTAGTTTGCAGGCTCGGTTTCAACCCGTCGCTTAGAACCGCATACAGCGCAGGGCAAAGCGTAGTGAGAGCAAGTTTGGCGCATGCAGGGTTCAAGCTGGCATCTCCCAATGCGTTTAGTTCAGTTTGGTTGGATGCAAGTGAGAAGTGGTGCATTAGTTGTTCGACGGAATCGGTGACCGCACTGATGAGTGATCGTTTCTGAATGAGGTTGTCTGAAAGAGTTTTGCTGAGGTGGATAGGGGTCGTTTGAGGACTGGAATAGTTGGGGCTGTTTTCGTTTTCTTCGCAGATGGGCATGTCGAGTAAGTTCTTTGCCTGAAATAAGGGTAATAAGAGGTGAGAAGATTTATATTTGAAAACTGAGAAATGTTGTTCAGTGGAGCGGTGAGAGAGCATTCTTACTGATGTGAGTTATGAAGTCAGTATTTAAATGGAATGATAATTTTACCTAAGAGCTTATAAGAAAATGAACATGTGCATTTGTCTGTTATACATTTTTCCCGAAAGAGACAAACATTTTCGATGGATGAGTTTTTGAGTTGAAGTAATTTAGAGCATGTTCCCAGATAATATTTATAGATACTGTTCATTAGGGAATGCTATAAGACAAAGCATGAGTCAATGGATTTCTCATTTCTTTATATTTTGATTATATTCTATACCATAAGACGGAAATAATAGTCAGACCCATTCTTAGCTTTAGGGTGCCCAAGAGAGGCAAGGGGAGAGGGAAGGAAATTCAAGTGGCGGAAACAATAATGCAATGCACCACAAACCCCATAATCCCGCAAGCACGACTATGCAGTGACTGACGTCACTGACTATTAGTTCCGTCTTATAGCTTTCAATAGTAGCATTGGAGATTACTTTATTATTACTTGCTTTGATCTAAATGATAATAATTTATGAAAATAACCTTCTTGAAGTGAACTAACAGTATAAAGGAAAATAATTTGGTGAAGGAATAATAAGTTTCCTTATACTCTATAGAAAAATGTTTCCAAAGCAAGAATATCATAGGCAGTATCAAAAACTCGGAAATGAAAGTGTAATTGAAAAATTCTAAATAAATTAAGTCAAATGATTTCGTCTAAAGATATCAAAATAATGATAAGTTGAAATCAATATTATTGGTAAATTGTAGGCTATGAATATAATGATAAGCCCGGGTCATACAAATGGACTGAATGCAAATTATTATTTCAAAATTGAATAAACGTTTTTGACAGATTTTAGCAAGATCAGAAATAACCTGAAAGTATTTTTTTAACTTTGAATAAAAATAAATAATATTTTTTTAAAACATTTCAATTTTGTTTTCAGTAATTAATTTTTTATTTTATTCATTTATGGACAATTATTTTTACAGTGATTCATTAAAAAACATGAATGTAGATGATTTCTGACATTCATGAAGATGTCAAAATTACAAGCAATAAAGCAGTCACTCAAACTAGAAATATGAAATTCTTTAGACAGCATTTTCAAATGCATAACATGCCACATTGAAGAAGTCTAGTTGATTTGAAAATCAATTTGCTGTCCTCAAAATTCTAGTCATTGGTTCTTGCTGGCCATAGTTGGTTGGATGATAAGAAACTTTTAACAAATTCCAGATTTGAGTTAGCCTATCTCTGTGATAGAATACATAGTAGAATAAAATAATTAATGAAAAACATTTTTAAAGGCAAGCTTTTATTCAAATGCACTAAAGTGTAAAAATTAATTGCTTTACATGTGTGACGTAGGTTATTCCGCGAGTTATAGATTCAAAAGCTTGCCGCCCAAAGTTTTCTGTTTGAATACAAGAGCGACAAGCTTTTGAATCTATAACTCACGGAATAACCTACGTCACACATCCAAAGCAATTATTTTTTACTTTTGAGTGCATTTGAATAAAAGCTTGTCTTTAAAAAGTTTTTTATTAATTATTTTATTTTGTGCTTTTTAGTACTTAAGTACGTCTTAATCTATGCATTTTTGTTGAAGCACCGTTATTATGAGGCCTTTTTTTCCTGTAAGTTCTGAGGTATCTAGTCCTTCAATGATGAGACCATCTAAAGATTAACGCATCCGCCATCTTGCAGTTGCCATCTTCAATTTATGAATTTTAACTAAAATCAATAATCTTGAGACTAAATTCATAATCTCAGACCCCAAAAACCCCGACATACCAATTTTGAATCGAATCGGGCCATAATTACCAAACTCATCCGCCATCTCGAATTTGTGAAGTTTGATAAAAAAATCATAAAAAATTTAAAATTAACTCCGAGCCCAAAACCTCCACATACCAATTTTCAATCGAATTTGACCATAATTACAACTTGTCCGGCATCTTGGAGCCGCCAACTTGAATTTTTGAATTTTGACAAAAAATTCACAATTTTCGTCCCCGAAAACCCCAACATACAAATTTTGAATCAAATCGTACCATAATCACAAAACTTGGCCGCCATCTTGAATTTATGAAATTTGACAAAAAATTCATAATCTCTGACCCCGAAAACCCCCCCATACTAATTTTGAATCGAATCGGACCATAATCACAAAACTCGTCTGTCATCTTGAATTTATGAATTTTGACAAAATAGTGAAATTTTTCCATATCTTAAATATCACATGCATGTAGCGATCTTCTTGAGCAACAGAGGCAAAAACAAAGTTTTAAAATATAGGAATATGTATCTTGGGCAGAATGGATTTAATTCTAAGGATAAAAATTTTCAAAAACCAAAATGAACTCACCTGATAATTTTTCTGATGAAGAAAAGCCGAAACGTTCGGCGAATTGTTCGGTGGATTAAATTGTTTGGTTTCCAAGTGCTTAGGCATCAAATTGACCTTTTCTGCAAAACTGACACACTTCTTTCCACCAAAATGCTCCGAACCCTCTTGGTTGATTTTCAAAGACAAAAATTTGCTGACATATGATCTCAACTGAGTCAAGCTTTTCTCTGTGTGCTCTTCGTTATCTGAACTTGATATCCCGCTTAGTTTCAAGAACTCCTCCAACTGAGCGAGTTCATCGGTGCTGATGTTCGATAACAGGAAGTCAGTCTTGTGGTGTGATAGGTTTTCTGGATTTTCATCCAAACTACTGCTGGAAGTACCGGCATCAACGCCTGGAATAAAAAACAATTGATAAACTATTTTAATGAAATTACTATTTTTTTTTGGAATACAAAACTAGTTTCAGCAAAAATCATGTGAATCAATTCAGCGCTCAGTAACAGACTGGAAAAACCATATTGATAAAGTTGAAGTTGTTGCAGTTTTTTTTTGGCACCATTGATAGGAACAGTTTTGGCTTTGTTGAAGAATAATTTAACTCTTATTGCACTATGCTACATAAATATAAAATGAACGTACAAGCTAGTCATACAGGGAAAAACGAGATAATAATAATCAATATTGATAAATTGACAACATCATAGAACACAAAATGGATATATCTGTCCACTGAATACGGTTCTAGATCCAGAAGAATTGTTATAAGTGTTTTTTTTATTTCATTGAAATTACTATTATTTTTTATGGCAAAAGGTAGATGATTGAAGAATTTAATGCTTGAATATAAGCACCTCTTTCTGTAGACGATAGGTGTGGAATTTTTTAATTTAATATGTACCTTGTACCATAAGAGTGATGAGAGATAATGAAGATTCATAGTAATTTCAGTTTTAATATAAAAATTTGAGACATTCATATATATATATATGTATATATATATATATATATATATACATATATATATATATATATATACTAGCGGACCCCACAGACGTCCTGTCCAAATTTCTATGTTCCCTAAAATGTTTTTCCCGAAAATTTTCCCGTTATCCCATTTTCCTGTTACCCCTTTTTGTCTTTACCCCGTTATCCTCTTATCATGTCATCCCGTTTTTTCGTTATCCCGTTTTCCTGTTATCCCATTTTTTCTTCATCCCGTTATCCCATTATCCCCTTATCCTGTCATCCCGTTTTTTCGTTATCCCGTTATTCCGTTTTCCCGTTATTCTCTTATCCTGTCATCCCGTTTTTTCGTTTTCCCGTTTTCCTGTTATAAAAAAAATAAAAATAGGGGTTGATCGTAGAAGGGTGAAAATTAAGAGTAATATGAATTTTTTTATTCTAAGTCATGACAACATTAAAATAAAAATCTTGCCAAAAAAATAGGGGTTGATCGTAGAAGGGTGAAAATTTAGGGTTGAATGTATTTTTGAATGCTGTATCATAAAAAAATAAAAAAATTTGTCAAAAAATAAAAAATAAATTAAGGGGTGGACCACCCTTAACATTTAGGGGGATGATTTGTGAATCTAAACCATCCAGGGCGCCACTCAAACGCATACACAAGAATTCATTCAAATCGGTCCAGCCATTTAGGAGTTCAGTGACAACACACGTACAGTAGAATTATATATATATAAAGATAGCGCTGGTATAGTGGGTAATTCAGCTTTTCTGAAGTAACCCCTGCTGAATCATGGTTTTTCAGATTATTCATAATGTAGATTGCCCTTTTTTGAATTCTGAACGCCCTTTCGGCTTCCCCATAGTATGGTACCATAGCGGGCACGAGCATAGAAATTGCTGTTATACTGAGAGAGAGAGAGAGAGAGAGAATATATGTTTATTGTACATAAGAAAAAATCTTGTTGACAAACACATAAATAAAAATTCACAGTATGCGAATGAACATAAGTCACTGTCAAAAATTGATAACCACGTCACAGGATAAAAACAAATATAAAAACAAATAGTGAGACTTAATTAAATACTTTCACAAAAACATTAAAAAGTTTGAACAAAATTAACAATATGAACAAATGTAGACATTAACTAAGTGTATCATCATAGAATTCAATCAAGCTGTAGTAGGCCTTATCACTAAGTAAAGTTTTTAGTTTGTATCTAAAAACCTGGAGATTTCTCTCTTTCATATCACTTGGTATTTTATTATACATTTTCACTCCATTATATATCAGAGAATCTTTTACTAGGTTGGAAGTGGGTATGGGGAGCTTTAGGCTATTTTCGTTCTGGCGAGTATTATAGGGGATGTTGTTGATTTCATATTCCAATCTATTCTTATGAATTACAGACACTGTCTCCAATATGAAAATTGAGACAAGAGTTAGGATTTTTTGATCTTTAAAAAGAGGTTTACAAGAATCTCTCCATTTGGCTTTGCAAAGGTATCTAATTGCCCGTTTTTGAAGCACAAACACTGACTGGAAGAGTTGATTGTTACATACCCCCCAGAAAGATATGCCATAGTGTAAATGGGAGTCTATAAGTGCATAATAAACAGATTTGGCAGCAGTAGATCCTAATTCGTTTGATACTGTCCTCATAACATAACAACCAGAATTTTTTCATAGTGTAAATGGGAGTCTATAAGTGCATAATAAACAGATTGCTCTTCAAATTTCAGATTACTGTCCAAAAGTAATCCCAAAAATCTTGCTGAGTTCTTGTTTACCACGAGTTGGCTTCCTAAATGCACATTTGATATACAACATTTGAATGTAATAACACTTGTTTTTTTTGAATTCAGAGTGAGTAAATTAGAGTCGAACCAATTCTGGATTGTAACCATGTCGGAAGATATCATTTCGTTCAATTTACTTTTATCTTTATGGTGCCATAGTATGGTGGTGTCGTCAGCAAATAACGTGAACCTTCCGGAAATTGGTAACATGGTCAGATCATTTATATATAAAAGGAACAAAACAGGACCCAGCACCGAGCCTTGTGGTACTCCACTTTTAATTTCTGCAGTATTTGAAGATGTTGTTAGTCTCACATACTGCTTTCTATCAGAAAGATACGAGTCGAACCATTTAAAAGTGTTTCCTCTGAATCCATACAATTGAAGTTTGCACAGCAATACCTCGTGGTTGACACAATCGAATGCTTTCGATAGGTCACAGAGCACTGCTGCTTCTTTATCATTGATATCTCTGTAAATCATTGACATAACTGAATGTATTGCGTCAGTTGTATTCTTCGATTTCTGAAAACCGTACTGCTGTGCACTCAGTATTCTGTTATGTATCAAAAATTCCATAACTCTTTTTTTCACCAGTTTTTCGATAATCTTCGCTAAGGTGGGTGAAATTAGAGTTTTTCATAAGAATTCTTCTGCCATAGTAAACCTGGCTCAATTTTTTTGAAATGTAATCGATATGATTTTCAAAGTTTAATGTTTTATCAATGACTATTCGTAGCGATTTAGTTTATTCAACAAATGGATTTTTTTTATAATTGATTAGGATATAGGTGGGAGTTTCGAGCTGGTTTTGAAAACCACTGCATTGCTCTTTTCAGAGTACCGCAGGGTAGTGTAATGGGTCCATTGCTATTCATCATTTATTTGAAAGACATAAATTACATTCCTGGCCTTCATACTCACTCCATCAATACTCACTTTGAAGCAAACAAATTGAATACTCACAAAACTAAAGCTATGATAATTTCAACAAAAAATGAATTGAAACAAATAAATTTAGAGGACATTGATGGCGAGGCTTTATAAATTGTAAAAGAGATCAAATATCTCGGTGTCATTATAGATAGTACACTTTCTCTGAATAATAATGGTGAAAATGTTATTAAAAAAATAGCCAAAAAACTTTCAAGACTCATTAACTTTTTGTCGATAAATGCCAGCCTCACCTGTTAGAATTGTATGTTACATTAATGTATTTGTTCAATCAAAAAAAAATTTTTCAGCTTCAGCAATTACAAAACTGTGGCATCAGAGTAATCGATTTACTACCGTCCCATTAACACCTTACCACCGTTAGAGAAAATACTAGAGCATGTATGAACAGTTTAGTCAATATATTAGTGACAACAATTTGTTGATGGAATATCAGTCAGGTTTTAGATCGAATCACTCCTGTGAGACAGCATTGCAACTGACAATTTCGAAGTGGAAGTTATTGATCGATGAAGATAAATATATAGTAGCTATTTTCTTGGACTTCAAACGAGCTTTTGAAACAATTGATATTGATATATTTATTACTTGTCAAATTACAATACTACGGAATGCATGGTACAACTCTTAAATGGTTTGATAATTTTCTTAGAGGTCGTTCTCAAGTAACCAGGGTGAATGGTATTACTTCCAATGTAAAAAACATATCTACAGGTGTTCCACAAGGCAGTAATCTAGGTCTATTACTATTTATCCTTTATCTCAATGATATTAATTATGTTAAAAATTGTGAGTTTATAAACTTATTTGCAGACGACACTCACATAGCAGTTAGCAATGTGAATCTGGAGACAGCTATCGAGAAAATAAACAAAATTCTAATGAATATCACTGAATTCTTGAATATTAATAAGCTCTGTTTGAATACTCGTAAAACCAAAGCCATGATAATTACCTCCAAATACAAACTCAGTGTCAATATCAAAAACATAAATATATCAATATATACTGAGAAAATTGAAGTAGGGCAAGAAATTAAATACCTAGGATTCATGGTGGATAACTTCCTCAATCTCCAAAGCCATTTCCATTACATTTGTAGTAAAATTCAGAAAAAGTTATTTTTCTTTTCAGGATACGTGCACAATTGTCCTTATCAACATCTTTGATAGTCTATAGAACAATAATTCAACCACATTTTGAGTATTGCCCAAGTCTGTTAACATTATTAGATTTTAACAGCATTTGTGCATTACAAAAATTACAAAATAGAGCTATGAGAATAATTCTGAAATGCAATAGATGCATACCCATTAATGCAATGCTTGTTGTTCTGAACTGGATCCCCCTAAAAATAAGGCTTTATTATTTTTCAATGATTTTTATTCACAAAATCCTCAAAGGACAGTTGCCCACCTACTTCAAGCAGTTTATTACAACCAATGACCAAATACACGATCATCAAACTCGTAAAAGCTCAAATTTTCATGTAAATAGAACAAATTATAAAGAAAACACGAATTCTGTATTCCATCACGGACTTATTCAATTTAACAACTTACCAAAAAACATTAAGGAAAGTACAATGTAGTGTTCTTTCAAATCGAATCTTCTGGAGTACATTAGAAGGAAACAAACCTGATCCATCAGTATGTATGTACTTATTTATAACTAAGTGTATGATACAGAATTCTGTTACTATTGTAATAATTTTTGTCAGTTATGTGACACTGAAGAGATATAAGAATCTTTCAAGTTATAATTTACACTTCATTTTGTTATAAGTCATCTTCCAGTTTACCTACTTACATTTCTATATTTATTGCATCCTCACACTCTTAAACTACATATTGTTCTCTTAATCGGTATTATCTCAATGTTTAAGTTACATTTAGTCTTATGCCTTGCCTTATGTGTGTATGTGTATATATATGTATATGTGTATGTATATATACAACTATTAATAAACTCTTATATTTGTATATTAGGATATTCCTACTAAAATAAAGTTACTTACTTACTTACTTACAGGTCAAGAAATGCTTAAAACATTACACAGGATGCCAGTTTGAAGATGATTATATTATTTAGCCATGATATTTATATATAAAAATCACAAACCATGCTATTTTAATAAATGTATAGTTCTGAAATAGTTATTTGTGCAACAATTTGGGAAAAGCACTATTTTTCATAATGAGCGAATTTTTGCGGAATGAGCGAAGCGAGTTCCGCAAAAGAAAGCAAGTTACGAAAAATAGGGTTTCCCAACGTGTTTCACACAATATTTTTTCTAATTTTGATATGTGATCCTTTTTAAGTCAAGTTAAAATTATTAAAAATATCAATAAAAAAAAACTGAATAACACGCTTTTAACGCACAAAAAATTAAAAAATAATTTTAATATTCAACGACTATGCCGAAAAGCATGGGGTGCTTTTTGGTTACCACCTCATTTTAGCAAAGCTGAAATATTAAGTATGAATAGTGTGATATGTAGTTGAGAACGTATGCGTACTTGCTAGCTTGAAAGCGGTATCAAGTACAAAAGTACATACAAAACATTCTTACTTACGTTAAAGTATGGTATTGCGTTTGGCAATTAATATCGTCCAGTTAGCCAAGAGGTCTAAGGCGCGAGATCTAAGCTCTGGATCGCAAAAGTTTAGGAGGGTTTGAATCGTTAGGCGTGGGGATTTTATTTTTATTTTTCACTTTAAATTAGTTTTGGGATCAATATTCAAATTAAAAAAAAAACATTTCTCAATTTTGATGGGAAAAATAAAAAATAAAATCGCAGGCGTGGGGGTTTGAACCCACGCCAGTTTTTGATATCAGAGCATAGAGATGCGCCTTAGAGAGCTTGGCCACCTGGACGATGTTAATTGTCAAATGCATTACCATACTTCAACGTAAGTAAGAAAGTTTTTTTATGTACTTTTTTTACTTTTTAGTACGAACTTGTTCTCATCCTTGGAGAGACTTCCGTGGAAAAAATGTTTTTTTTTTATTTATTTATTTATACTTATGTACGGGTTACCCCAGATTAAACGTATTAAATTCAAAGTAAGACGAAAGATAGAATATTAAAACAAGATAGTAACATAGTAGTATAGAAACTACGTTATCAGCTGGGGTCAATATCACCATTTGTTCAAGTTATGTTATTAATATTTATAATTAGTTTTTAGCATACATATTATGTATTGACTTTGAATAAAATGTAATCTTCATAATATATACAGAGAATATAATAACAATGAAGAAGTACTTCAAGTGATTCAGCCTCAAAATTAAAACAAATTTTATCCTAAATTTTTTGCAACTGGTGGTGAAATTTACTTTTTCTATGACTATTGAAAAAAGCGTCATTTATTAGACCATTTCTTGATAAGTAATGAACTCTAGTTTCGTCCCCGAGTAGGTAATGATCCATTACTCAACAGGTTCGAACCAATCACAGTTGAACCAGATTCATTACTCAACACTTTGAAGCCAATCACAGATGAGCATATTCATTACTGTGCAGTTGTGTTTGAATTGTTTCCATTCGCAAGTATGCCTTGAGAATTTAACAACTTCAAATCGTTGAATTAACAGTTTGTTTTGTAAAATATTATAGTTTTTGACGAAAAACAAGAAGAAAAAGATGGAATCGGAAAGTGACAATGAGTGTACCCCGCCAGAAATTTGTAGTACGTCGAAAATAACATCTTCAAATCTATTACCAAATAAATCCAGATAAAAATATGAGACGCTATATATGCAATTTTCATGGATTGGCGAAAGAAAAATAATGTGAATTCGTTTTCGGAAAATGTACTTCTAGCATATTTTTCCCAATTAGCTGAAAAATATAAATTGTCCTCACATGGAAACAATATTCAATGTTAAGAAGTACAATTCTAATCAACCACGACGTCAACATAGAACGTTATTCAAAATTACGTGCGTTTTTGAAACGCAAATCCGATGGTTATATACCGAGAAAGGTTCAAACATTCACCCCAGATGAAATAAATTCATTCATAAACAAAGCACCTGACGAAATATATCTTGCGACAAGGGTAAGAAATTGATATTTTTTCAAAAGTTCACTTAACAAAATGAGAGAACCTAGTTAGGAACTTGAATAGCTTCATATAACTTTAATTTGCAAGTACCTCGGTAGCACATAGCTCTGGATTTTCAATCCAGTGATCGTGAGTTCGAATCACGCCGGTGAGGTTTTTTTTCTTTTCCAACCACTGATTTAACAATTATCAAACTGTTTGAAATTGAATAAAATAACAAAAATTGGAAATATTTTTTATGTATCTTTTTTTTAGGTTGCACTGATCATGGGAATCATGGGAACCTGTCGTGCGAATGAAATGCACTCTATGAAAATAGGGGACTTGGAAGATCTTGGATCGGCTATATTAGTCATCATACCAAACACCAAAACGAAAATTGTTCAGAAGTTCACCATAACTGAGCCTTTTCGCCATATTTGTATTAAATATATCACGCTACGACCGAGTAATAATTTAACAGATTCATTTTTTTTGAATTATCAGAAAGGTAAATGCACCAATCAAAGAATTGGAATAAATAAATTCGGAGCCATGGGAAAACAAATCGCAAAATTTTTGAAACTTCCAAATCCAGAACTATATACTGGGCATACCATAGACAAATTAAAAATAAAGAGACTGTTTGAATCATTGGCGATCTTGACCACCAAGTTTTTGGTACGGCCAGTCGCACATGGAGGCGCTGCCCGCAATTGACAGGCGAATGATGACATGATTATTTTCCAATTTCGACGTTTGTCAGAAAATGACAAACTACGTAATAATTTCAGAATAATTGATAGAAATTATACTATGGACTTGAATTCGGAACTCAACGTCGAAAATAGAATGTTTTGTTATTCGAGTAGATGCTGAAATTCCTGGAAATATTCTTTTACAAGGTAAAATATTAGCTGCTTTTTACAAACTGATACTTATTTCCATCCATCAGTTGCAGAATTTTTTTCACAAATTGGTACTTATTTCCATCCAAAAGTTTCCATTTCCTATCACCATTTGAGGAAGTATGAAGTACATGGTCTACTTAATGATTATCATCAAACTGGAGTATTTGTTATACCTACTCGTTCTCCTTTGTGCTAATAAATTAACAAAATTATTGAAGGTATGTTGTAAATGTAATTTGTTTTCATTTTGGTTGATTTCATGATGAGACTGAAGAATATTTTTAATTTTGTTGTTTTTCAGAGTTTTATTATTGTTTTGTCTGTAAAAAAAATTTTTTTGGTGTTTAACTTATTATTCTTATTTTATAAGAACTTTAATTTTGTTCTTGATATCATGAAACAAAGATTTATTTTGAAACTTTATTTTAACCACGAACTACGAATCGATTACTGTATAAATATTTTATTAGTGATCGATTTGCCATTCCTGTATTTCATATGATACAACCATTCATATGAAATACAGGAATGGCAAATCGATCACTTAAAAAATATATACCATATCAACCATATAAAAGTAATTCTTTTAAAAAACCCGCCTGTACTAACTTAGTTTGGACAGTTGCGGGATATGTTGCCACTGTCTAAACGTGGTGCCAACTTTTTCTGCAGGTTTGACAACTCTCTTTATTTTTAGTTTCTCTATGGGGCATACCTTTCATAGATCATCTGCCACCCTGCTAGTGGATGCAGGTGGAGACATCACTTCTTTGAAGAGGCATGGAGGATAGAAGTCAACATCTGTGGCGGAAGGCTACATAGATGATTCGATGAAAAATAAAATGAATACTGCAGAAAAAATCTTGGGTTCAATGAAACCGTCTACCAGTACCAGCAACATCTCACAAACATTTATTGCACAGAACACTTCGGAAATGAAAAATGGAAAAGTGAATTTGGATATAGAATCCTCGATACCTTCAGTTATGATGCCCAACTGTTCCAATTTTACTATTAATTTCATTAACAAAAAATAATTTTGTTTATGTTATGAAATTTTTCAAAATATAATTATAGATTTTTTCATTCAATAAAAACTTCCTATTATGCATTTAAATGAATTACACTCTTTCAGGATTTCCTTCACAAATGAATCTTATTTTCAAATAGTCCTGATATAAGTCACAGAAAAAGTATAGTATTCTGCTCGCGAGAAATAGCCATTACTCGCTCGGCTCGCTTCGACAAACTTCATTCTCACAAGTAATGGCCACATTTCTCGCTCGTTGAATAATTTACTATTTCATCACCAGTTGCGAAAAATTTTACTTTTCGCAACTTGTGATGAAAAGTAAAACATTTGATAACGTCAACGTTTTGAAAATGTCACTTTAAATGTCAAAATTGGAAAAAATGAAGTTTATAACTACAAGACAGGGAGACCAGAAATGAATTCCATATTTTGAATTGATGAGGCCAATACTTGATGAAAATCCATATTAAAGCAATAAAAAACAAACTCTCTTCATTGAATTATTTTTGCTAAACTAGGATTACAAAACCACGACACGTGTTTCGCTATACAATAGCTTCTTTAGGTGGAGATAATACTCTTACTCGCCACCAGAAGAAGCTATCGTATATCGAAACACGTGTTGTGGTTTTGTGAACCCAGTTTGATGAAAATTATTTAGTGATTTCTATATTGAAGAAACTAACTCAAAAACTCAATGGATTTGTTTTTTAACACGTTGACGGACATTAACGTCATACGGCGTCATAGAGGTTGGTGACAATTGCAACACAATGCCACACTGCGTCCTCACACATCCGAATTAAATTGGACAGAATGCGGGCGGAACAGGCATAGTTATTATAGGAGACACGTGATTACTGTCACAGATTGTGTGCAATAGGTTTGTGTAGTGTCATTTTCTTGTATGAAATACTGGTTTAAATCCCCACCCTGCCGGCCAAGAATGTGCCGCTCCCAATTTCATCGCAATGCCGTACCTCGGCGTCTTTGCCATAAGAAACTCATTTAGTTGTATTTGCTGTGTCACGCGATGTATACTGTAGCAAGAATAGGCAGCATAGAGAGCTTCTGATGCAAATGGTGCGTGGAAAAACCTCCACTATGTCCTACCTGCTTTGAAGATTGGAGCCAGAAATGATTAAAAAATTATTCTTTTCCACTTCAGAAAATATTTAATTTTTTTCTTTGTGTTGCCAATTTTTTGAGTAACTTTTTTTTTCCAAAGATACTTAGGGGAACATTTTATTTTAGTGCAATGTTTTTCCAAAGATACTTAGGATAATATTTTATTTTTTGAGTTAATAAAAAAGGATTTTTTTAGGGTTTTTTATTTTATTTCAAATTTTGAGTATATCTTTGTGCAGACGACTACGTAACTTTTAGAACGCCCATAGACGTTCTGTCCGTTTTGAGTAATTAGTAGTCTTAAAAATTGCATGTCTATCGGCGTCAAAATTCAAAACATAAAAATATAAAAAATGATTCTATAACGAATAACAAAATATTCCAGGCTATTACCTCATAATTACAAAAATCTGTGTCACAGCGCCAATAATTTCGGATTACCCTGTGTCCTTCACGTGTTGAAGGTTTGGACGGATTTAACAAACTACCCAGAATTGTAAAAATAACGAATCATTTGAGGTATTCCATATGCTTAGGAATATATATTTGACACTTATATTTAATTTTTTTTTACTTGATTTTAATATATTATAATTTCAATGTTAAAACTGCATTTATTGAAAATTGTTCAATGTATTGTTTGTATATTAAACTTGCCTATTTTAATATATTACTTACTTAAATAATGCTATAATTTAGATGTTGAATTACCCAAGTCATAGTCATAGCATATAATTTTGCAAATATATCATGTGCTATGGTATTGTCTTTTGAGGAATCTATAGTCAACAACTTTTTATTCAGTATTCAATAAACTATTGGTTCAGTTTTTACAACTGACTTGTTTTGAGAAAAGATTTTTGTTTGAAGTTTTTTTATTATTAAATTGTATATACAGAATATTTTGTATTATTATTGAATCACATTTTTCTTTGGATGGTTCCCCAGCCTTTGAGTTAAAATATTGCTAACTTCAACTTTACAGAGGTTTTTATTTCAAATAGGGTGATATACAATCCAGATAAAAGTGTGCTTCAAAAAGTTTGGGAGCCACTTATCTATGTGAATCAATTTAAATTAATTCCGATGATGATGAGAATAACCAGGAATTTTCAAAAATGATCTAAATTAATCAAATGTATTGTGGTTTCATTGATTTTTCCGAAATTATACCCTAATTTATAATGAAACAATTTCAAAATAAAAAAACTGCGGTTGAATATTGAATTAAACCAAACCATCCAAAAAAAAATTAAATGTTTTTTTTGAATTTATATATGATCTGAGAATCTGTCGAAATTATTGTAGGAACAAATTAAATGATATTTGTATTGAAGTCCCTGAAATTGAAGACAATGCAAGCATTTCCTATGTAATTTTCTTTTCAATATATTCATTTGATCCTACTACAAAATTTCAGAATACTCTGTTACATTCAAGTGTTTATAAGGCTAGACCACTTACCTTCATCTTCTGTTTCCGATAGTCTTTTGTTCCTTTGCAAGAAATAGGGTTCAGGAAATGACTTTCGCTTGTAGCTAGTGTCTTCTACATTCTCCTCTTCACTAGTCTCATACATGCTGTAACGTTTTGTTACATCAGTTTTGTCAACACCCCTTCTAAGAATTCCTCTGGGTAAAGGTGGTCTTGGCGGTAAATTATCACCTGTAAGGAATGTAATTTTTATTCTCTATGATGGAAGGAAATTCTCTCCACAAATATACCACACCACTTAGAACAAAAAAGTTATATTATTTTTTAATAAAGTCACACGTTTTTCCAATAGAGAAGTGTTTAGTATTCTCGTGATAACTTGAGCTTATAAGTTGACATTTTTGTCAAGGTAGCTTCGTTTTCCATTCAAGAATATCACGATATGCCAACTACCCAAAGTATAGCATGTGTGTGTGCAAATGGAGGACATTTCAAACATTTTTTGTCAAAGGGAATGGGGTATGAAACTGAATCGCGATTCACTTTCTGTGCCCAAAGACACAGTTTTGCAGTTAATTAGCAAATGATTTTGAGAACCAATATTTTCTAAAAAAGGATATAGACCAATTACCTTGAGGTAAGCTCACACAACGTAAAGGCAAAGGTGGAGCTGTGGTGGTGATGCTACGCTGCCTCTCACTATTCAGCAAACTAGCCTCTGAACTGGTAACACTGTCATAACGATAAACAAATAATGGATTGAGGTTGGTCGTTGGGAGAGGACTGTTTTGTGATTCTGACAAGATACTAGAAGATCCTCTGAATCCAGAACTGGGTTGGGTCGCTGTGCTCGAACTAGAGGATTGGTTTATTTCGCAGCTGAGGGGACGACGCTTGACAAATTTATTCTGCACGAATGAAGGCCTCTCCTTGTTTGTCGGCTTGATATGTTCAGACACTTCCGGTACTTCGGCTAGAATTTTGCGGTACTCCTGGGGCAGGAGGAAGTTAAGGGAATCCCAATCCTGCACATGGTTGAATCCACGTTTCTTTAGCATTTCCATATCGTTACAGCTAAACGGTCGCCTCTTCGAAGGAATAGCTCTTGTACTGGGAGCTTTCTGTGGCAATAGGAGCATTTTGGGGACATTCTCATTCTCATTCAGGAAATCCAAATCTGGCAGCACATAGTTGGGGTAGAGTATGTAGACTGGCTTCTCAATCTCCCCCTCCATTTTGAGCTTGTTCAAGAAAGATGGTTCAATAATCTTCACCGGTTGTTTGGCTGCTTCTAGACAAGTTTTATTGGCCGTTTTGAGATTATTGATTTCGGAAAAATTCGAAGTTTGAATGCTTCTGTTTATCGAAATATTTCTGGTTAGTTTTACAGGCTTGCCGAAGCCTTCATTGACATTTCCACTCTCTGGAGGGAGGTTTTCTTTTTCGAAACTCTCACTGACTGAATCAAGTTTGGATATGCTTTCGGACAATTGCTCGACTGATTCACTTCTTGTAATATCTTCTTCTGGTTCTTCGGCTATCAAATCATATATTCTCGCACTGCTGTCATTTGCTTTCACTTCTGCACTGATATTGAGGACCTTTTCCTTAGGTTCGGAAGAATTACTCTCTCCTGACTGACTTCCTGGCCAATTATCACTTGACGAAAGTTGATCCATTGTAGTTGACATTCCTAAAATAAAAATAAAAAGTTAATAAAAATATATTTAATAATGGAGAAAATAATATATTACCTTCCACACTCATGCTCTTCTGTTTCATGAAGAGCTTTACCAAGCTGAAGTTTGGTTGTTTATTATTTCCATTCTCACTACTGCTAACATCTACTGATGTGGCCATATCAGACACACTTCCACTACCACTGCTGTTGATTTGGTGTTGGATGTCGAAAACTTTGACTGGACGTCGCTTTACTGTACATGTGTCAGCCTGGAAAAAATAAATAAATAACATATATGGAATTTGCTGAGTTGCAGCAGTAATGGTTGAAATAAGGGGGAAAAAGTGTATGTATTTGAGAATACAATTGTACTATTTTAATATAATAATTTTATTTATTCAATTCAATTTATTCAATATAACAGTGTACAATATAATATAATTGATACAATATAGGTCAACTTACTATACTATTAGCAGATAGTGAATATTTGCATATAGATCTGTGTGTGCAGTGATTAAACATTTTAGTATCTTATCATTATCATTTATATTCTAAGTTTAGTTGATGTACATTTGAATAAACATGAGGACCATAGAGATTGCTTTTACAGTAATTTCACATATGTCGAGTAGTTATCGAAAATATGACACTTAGACTGTTTCGAGAATAGTTTGTACTGTCTTATGAGCCTGGTTTCTAGAGGTAATCTATTGTAGATTTTTGGAGCCAAACAGCTAACAGACCGTTGGTTTGCATGTTTATGGTAGAAAGGTACTGATAAATTATCATTACTAACTTGTCTTGTTCCGTAGTTGTGGGATATGACACACTCCTGATGTTATGATTCTTATATATGAAGAGGCAGATACTATGAAAGTATAGCATTCTGACATTGAGTATGTCAGAGGAATATACATTATTGGTAGGATATAACCTATCTTCATGCAATATAATCCTTAGTATGTAGTTTTGTATTACGTTGTTTTTTGATTGATTATCTTACATCACCCCAGACCATAACACCATACTTCAAGATAGATTCAACAAGAGCTTTATATATCATCATTAGAATTTTTTATTCATACATTTTCGTACCTCATAGAATTTTGGGCTTAGTCTCCGAACTTTTTTACATAGATTTGTTACGTGATCGTACCATTTAAGATTTTTATCAACTGTGATGCCTAGGTACTTTTATACTTGTACTTTCATGGATTATTAGGTTGGTGTTAGGGACTTGGAGTGTATTGAAGGTTGTTCTGTTGACTTTAGTTAAAGAGAAGGCTACATATTTGGTTTTTTAATGTTTAGAGGCAACTGATGATAATCAAACCATTTTTTTACCTCATAAATACCTAGTTCGGCCTGTTCATTAAAAAGGAGAACCATGTCATCAGCATATGAATTAACAATACAATTCCTAATAGATTGTAGTAGGGAGTTTAAATAAGTTATAAATAGTAGAGGTCCGAGAACTGTTCCTTGCGGAACACCGATTTTGATAATTTGGGGATTATCCATTTCTAATTTTGATCTATATAAGTTATTGTTGTGAATTCTCATTTATTTATAATTTTCTCTAATCCAAATTCTTATTTGTTGTATTTGATCAGTATTTCTAATCACAATATAGATAATTCCGAATTCTGGGAAATTAAAATTATCAAAGCAGGACTATTATATCAAATATTTATTCTAAATTATGTGATCATGATCTTCCTCTGACAACCAGGCCATACATTTTTTTGTTTCAATTTATACTTATGTTCAATCCTGAGTAAAGCAAAAACAGTTTAAATGTACCAAATAATAAAAAAGTATATTGAAAAGTTTAACATTGTTCCCACAATTTTGCCTCTGAATTTTTTACAAACTATTCTTGAATGAACCAATAAACTTTTCTGCAATGAAAAACATTTGAAAAGGGAAACATTCTCAATTGGATATTGATAAAAATATTTTTCTGTAAATTGAAAAATCCACGATAAAAATGAAGTAATTTTTTTGGAATGTCTAACAGAAAACAACTACTTCCCCGCCTAAAGCCACGCTGGACATTGAACTACATCTGATAGATATTCTGAAAAGACCCTAACTCAAAAGAAAAAATCTGAAATAAAAAATTTGCATTATCATTCAGATAGTTTTGAGTTAGGGTCTTTTCAGAAAATCTATCAGATGTAGTTCAATGTCCAGCGTGGCTTTAGCTGGGGAAGTAGTTGTTTTCTGTTAGACATTCACAAAAAATAACTTCATTTTTATCGTAGATTTTTCAATTCACAGTTTTTTTTTTAAATCAATATCCATTTGAGAATGTTTTCCTTTTCAACATTAATACTCCACAAGAGGTTATCTTGACGATGGAAGATAGTGACTTAAGTTTATCTTTCAGTCGCAGATGATTCCACATCTGAATTTATGAACATCCTGTTCATATTTTCAACAAATCGAAAAACATTTGGTTATACTTACCGAGCTATTACTTTGGCTCTTGCCATAACCACTGGCCACCATGAGATTCCTCAATTTCTGTTTATACAAGTTAGGCATACTTTGACTCTTAGATGTAGCATCCGTTAAACCTAAATGACTAGCTTCGTTCCCAGAATTATTGTTATTGCCGGATGGGGGCCTCCTCAGAAGATCTTCACTGCAGCGTTTCTTCAACTTACTCCACGTGGTGAGACTGCTCGAATCAGATCTGGTCATGGAAGTATCGAGAGTTTTCAGGTTTTTTAACTGGCATTTCATGCCATCCGGCCAATGGGCACTATCAGTGTTGTGAGAATTCGAACTTTTGTCTGAAAATAATAACAGTTTCACGTTTCAAATGGAATATTTGGGGATTTTGAAAAAAGTCATTGTCAGAGAAACTGATTTTCACAATAGATTATATATAGTCCAAGAATTTTTTGTCAACAACTTAATGTAAAACGGAACAATAACCTGGGTTAACACGTTGACTTCCACAGTACTTTTAAGGATTCCGGTCTAAAAAGCATAGTATATTATTAAAAAGCCTAATTTTAGTACAAGGTATCCATAAAAAATCGAATAGAATGTTTTTTTTTTTTAAATCTTACGAATTATCTTGTAGTTGGTTCATGTAACAGAAAGCTCTTCGCGGAAGCCAACTACGAGTTAATTCATGGACAGAAAAGCTTTGACCTATTGCTTCGCTACAGAGATATGCGTCTAAATTCATCAGTAATAAATCAGATATAGAGTGGAGTGCATCACATTTACGCTTTTCTCGAGTGTGTTGCTTTATAATTATTTTATAACCAATATATAAATTTGTGTTCATTTAAAAATGAATTATCCGTTCATTTAAAAATGAATTATCTGTTCATGTAAGCCAACCATGACTTTTTGTTCTCCTCCCTGAGGCTATCTATTCATATTTACACTGATATACTAGGAATCTTAACGTAGCTGCATAAATATGGGAAGCAAACAAACTAAGAGATAACTTGTAGTTGGCGTCCTAGGCAAGTATGCCAACTACAAGACGCGTTGAAAAAGTAGAACTGTATATTATGCTTCAGAATTTATAAGAAAATTTAGAATTTTTTTGGTAATCCAGCAAATCTCACCAGCCCATATATGTTACAGGTGGAATGACTCATACTAGAAGTATGAAAATACAAATGAACCTTTAATGAAAAGTACACATTCTCGACTCTATGTAACTTTTATCAGAAAATATTTAGATGAAACATTGAATTAGCTACCTACCAAGTATGGGGGTGATATTTTCCAACCAAGAGAAACACATGAATAAATAAAACAATATAGTCATCACTTCAAAATTCAGAATACAACTGGAGTACAAAAAATGACAAACATTCAAATTGGAATGGTTCAATTTGTTTTGTTGATAAGTACTTTATGATTATTTGATGTTTGATTAGGTAAAGACATTTTAATTTGTTTAATGAAAGCTGATAAACATTTTCAAATTGCCTAGTTCTCTTTAGGGATGTACAATTGATGGTTTACATATACATAAATTGTGTGAACAAATTCAAGAGTAGAAAGTTTATTGTATGACAATATTGAATATTGTACTGGATACAAAAAAAAAATTATGAGTAAAGGATTGTCAATGAGATACATGAAAAATTTCTCATCTTGTTTCTGATATTCAGTTTTCCAGAAAAAATGTTTTAACCCTTTCTGACTTATATCTGACTTATATTTTCATGATACTTTTATTTGGTTAATCATATAATTAGTAAAAATGGTGAACATTTATGATGAACACAATTTATAACACTATACTGAGGTGCTCAGACCAAAAACATGCAGTTCTAGTCAGTGCTGAACAACAACTGATCAGATTTAACAATGTTCTATGAATGACGTTTGAGGACGTCATGCGCACTGAAATGTAGTAGCTGTATGACGCCTTCAGACGTCAGCAGCAGTGAAAGGGTTAAGAGGCATATAAGAAATAAAAAAATTTGATAATTGTTGAAATACTTTTTTTTCACATCATCAAATGTTGATTTTTATACAAAAAAAGGTCATGAATGCAATGAATCCTACTTGTTTTAACTCAAAAACTCAAACTCAAAAAAAAGATGGCAGAAAGTGTAGATACAAGCATATGAACCAATATCAGAATAGTATATTTAACCCTTTAAGGCCTAGTGCAATGTGAATTAGGGGTTCTAAACCATGCTGTAACGGAAAAACTTTTCACTTTGGCGGATAGATGGCGCCACGATATCTTAATAGAAGGAGGTGACTACCATTATTTATTGGACCTGGAGAGTGGCATTATATATTTCAAATGGATGGACAATAACGTTGTATCTATGGCGTCATCATGCAATGTTACTGATCCCATAACACATGTAAAAAGGTGTCATTCCATAATTAGTACCATGTGTAAAAAATGTGGTGTAGGTGTATGCGTTGATTATAATGTCAATTATTACAGAAAATAAATGTTTTTACTGTTTCATTTACTAATAATAAAAGCTCTAAAACTGTGTGTTATTACGTTCTTGACACTAAAGTGCCTACCTAGCGTTGCATATATTTTTCAAAAATTATTTTTTAAATAAACTAATTCTGACCAAGTTTTAACAAGAAAAAAATTAGGGCAGTAAAGGGTTCAAAAATATATTCCACATCACTATTTTCACAAGTGCATGAATATTATTCCTGGTTACTCAAATCTTAGGAATCGCCTGAAATTTTACTGTGGTGTGAAAATAACCTCCCTGAACAGACTCACAAATTTTTGAATTCATATACCGTCCAGTTTGTCACATATTTGCAATTAAAAATAGGACTATTTTCACATTTGTTGTTATAGATGCTGAACGGATCTTAAGTTTTTTTTTAACCACCCGTGTATGCAGTACTATTGTGGGATTCATTTAAAAAAATGGTAATTTTAGACTGTTTACTTTCAAAATATTAATTTTATTCTACATGCAACGAAGACACGACCAGCTGTGACAAAATGGCAACAGTGTACACTGCAGTGAACTGATGAGCGTGTGATGAAGTCCAGGCATGTGAAATGGAAGTATCTTAAGAAGGATGGAGATAAACGCTGAATGTGCAACGTTGCCATGATTACAGTGCTTCTCTATACGTATAGTGGACCTATTCTCGCATAAGGTTTGATTTTTGCAGAACATTCAGAGTGTACAGGCTCTGTCAAAAGTTCAAGACCGGCAGCATCATATAATCATTGGATTTTACCATAAGCAGTGGCCGAAACTATTGGCCCATACCATAAGACGGAAATAATAGTCAGTGACGTCGGGCTTGCAGGATTATTTGGTTACTGGTGCATTGCATTATTGTTACCGCCACTGGAATTTCCTTCCCACTTCCCTTGCCTCTCTTGGGCACCCTAAAGCTAAGGATGAGTCACTGACTATTATTTCCATCTTATGGTATAGAGAGATATTTTAATGATAACAAGTTCTTACCAGCCTCAGGATAGTCGCTATCCTCTGAATACATGGTAACGGATCCTTCGAAAGCAATGGTATAGTTATCCTTGTTAGCTTGACAAGTAAGCATCATATCATGAAAATCACAGTCTAAAGAGTCTACGCTGAAGTTCACAGGCACAGGTGTTTCTTTAACAGGACTGAATAGTAATTCGGACTTGCAGATCGACATGGAATTCGAGTTGGCTGAACATTCGTCGCCTTGAGAACTACTGTGGGGACTGATAGAGCTGTCCAGGTCGAATTTTGCCATCATGGATCCAGAAACGCTGGCATAACATTCTCCTTGCCGGTTGTTCTAGAAAAAAATTATAATAAAATATCTGCTGGAATTAAATATACAAACATATCAAATTATTACCATTCTACATTGCAATCAAACATATAAAAGCAGTATCCGATATATGCTTTTGAATTTAGCCGGTTTCATCCACATTAAGGTTAGGTAAAGAGTAAACAAAACAAAGTTTGTTCTTTGCATAGACAAGAGTTCTGTTCGTTGTCAAATTTGCAGTTGCTCTCGTTTCAGAAACGCCAGTGCCCCGAGCCTTACTAATGCAAAAAACTAACGTTTTGATTGGTTGCAATCTTATTTCAGCGGTTCAATCTTATGATTCAGCCTAAAATAAAACCACGCACAAAAATAAAAAATCCGTGAACCTCTCATCCCAGAACATAATCACAGAATATGTCAAACCAGGAACCAGACTATAAAACGAAAGCAACTCATAAATAGGGAACACCCATAATTTTATTTTGTCTTTGCATCAAAAATTACATTTTGTAAAGGTAATATCTCAAATCCCAAAATGTCAAAATTTTCAACCTCAATTCAAACTCGACTTAACCTTCAGTTGAATAACACACACACACACTAGCGCCAATTGCGGTTGTTTCGGGAATATTGATAGACAAAATACTATTTCTCACAACCGAACATAAATTCAATCTCACTTTTGATGTGATGTTTCAGTAACAATTGGAAAAACTCTGATAATGAAAATATAAGTACAATATATAAACGTAGACATATTAAATTATTATTGACAGTTCGAAGCAACTAGCGACACAAGTTTGAACTGTCTGAAGTAACGATGCATACGTCTATCAGAGGCGCTGGGAGTACGTTTTTGAATGTGATGAAAAAAATTCCTTTTCAGTTTCCAATCATGAAAAACATTGAACATTTTTTCGATTTCTATGTTTGTTCTTGAACATTCTAGGTGGTAATCTTCATGTGCAAATCAAAATATTTTAGAAAAGTGGGACTTGCGTGTCCCTATTTTTGCGAAAAAGTTGTTTACGATTTGGTTGTCATGTCGGGGTAACTAAGGATCGACAATTATCGGTGATCCGCTAGACCTACTAGAATAGGGAACACGCATATGTCCTTTTTCTAGAATATTTTGATTTGCACATACAGATTACCATCTAGAAAGCTCAGCAACAAACTTAGAAATTGAAAATATGTTCAATGTTTTTCATAATTCAAAATTGAAATCGCCAATTTTTTCATCACATTAAAAAAAACGTACTCCTCTCTCCTCTGATGGAAGTACGTATCGTTACTTCACACAGTTCAAACTTTTACCGCTAGTTGCTTCGAACTGTCAACTATAATAGGCTTTTTCATTTAGATGACAAATGACTAACTTTGTTTACCTGTCAGACCCAACCTCAGAGTAATAATAAATATAGAGAGGGCTTTCTGTCCTTGTTTTTGAAGCCAACATAAAGTTGTTTATATTTACATTAGTCCTCCCGACTTCAAAAATGGGTAATACCAGATCGGTTATCGTCGGGTTTTCATATATCGGTGTTTCGTTTTTCGTCGGCATTAATTTGTTTGTGCTCGTGTTTACGTTTGTTGATGGCGCCGTGATTATTCTATGTTTGTGCAGTTTTTGGAGTTTTTTGATGATATTGAGTGTATTTTGACTAACAATATATCTTTAGTGTTAATAGTGACTTTGAAAATGGTGAAAACCTGCATTGTTTGTGGATTGTTAACAATCCTCGGATGCCGATGTATCATTCCACAGGTAAGCGCCATTGGCGTAACTGAGAATGTGTATATTCTTAAATATGTCCCCAATAATTTTTGATATAATCAAACAAAAAATATATTTTTATAGGTTTCCTTCTAATAAGAATGTCTTGAAGTTATGGTGTGAGGCACTTCAGCTAGACGGGAACATATTGAAAAAATATTCCTACATTTGTTCCAACCATTTTTCACCAAATGACATTGTTCATTCGCCAGGAAGAACTCTTATCAAGAAAAATGTTATACCAGTTATACAAGTTACTAATGATCCTTCTCAACCTGCACACATCGTAGTAAGGGACAATTCCCCGCAATCTGATAGGGACATGGAAACTAATCAAGGTGAAATGTGAGTAGATAGCCTTACATTTTATTTAATAGAGAATTCAAACTTGGATTAATATTTGGGCATTGTACTAATTTTTTCATAAATCCATCAAAATTTCAACATTTTTTGGGGTCAACAAATCATTTTCATCTATATCAATCGTTATGGCACCGGATTTGATAGAATTTGATGATTGCCAAAACTCAAAGCAGTCTAAGAATAGTTATGCAATGTTGTAGAACGTAAATGTTCCCGTATTATAAGACGACTATAAGAAATGTTTTCTATTGATAAATATTACGCTTTGTGATATTGAGAGAAACCGCAATAATGTCTTCCTTCTGCACCTCAAACTATTCATATAAATGACAATATTTACAGTTTGTGAAGAATCAGTTTCACCAACCATAGCTCCAGAAGCTATTTTGGAAATTGTGAATGATGAACATGAACAGAATGAACAACCAAACAAAAAGTGAGCAAAATAGAATTATAGTTACTTAGTTGAAAATGTCTTTGTTAATTCTTATATAAACTATATAAATGAAGTTTCAGATTTGAAGAATCTTTTTCAACTTCTACTGCTTCAGAAAAAAAAGTAGTTGAATCCAATTATAATGTGAAATATCACTGTGTTATTAAATATGGAAATATGAACTTTTACAAATAATGTTTCAGATTTGAAGAATCATTCTCAACATCTACAGCTTCAGAAGCTTTGTCAGAGATCAGGAAAATTAATCTTATTGAAATACCAAATAAAAAGTGAGTCTAACTGTAGTATTATCCAAAATCTTTATAAACTAAACATATTACCATTGTTATAATTACATACAATGTTCCATCTTCATTTTCGATAAGGTAGATTATTTTTCCGTTTTTTTTATGTTTTTTCAACTGAAAGAACAATTCAGGATTCAATTGTACTATGTTTTTTTTTGTAATTTTAAAGTTTGGTAAAATATTTCCCATATAAAACAAATGAGAAAAAGTTTATGTAAACTCTTTTCTTTCATTAGCCAAGAAACTGATGGAACAGAATACAAGAGGAATGTTTTCCCATTGAGTGATATTGATGGGGAGCTTGTGGCTACAACTTCACGAAAACGTTTTTCTGAATCTAACGAATCTGCACCAAGAAAAAGGTATAGTTAGAAAACAAATGATTATTTAAATAAAAATCTTTTATTATTCTTTCATCCCAGAATTAAGAAGGCCCATCGTTTCATTGGTGATTGGAATTCTGAAGATATGGAGTCTAACGAGAATAGAAAGCAATTTTTCAGAGTTGCTCAAAGAAAATTGCACAGCAGAAGAAAAATCAAAAGTCTTCAGCAGAAGAATAGGAGATTGAAGTTCAAAGTGGATTCGTTACAGTCTCTCACAAAATATTTGAGGAGAAGAAATTTCATTTCTGAGCAAGCAGAATCAACATTGAATGTGAGTTTACTTGCATTTTATTGATCCATTTGTTTCATTTATCTGCATTTTCAGGCATCGCTACGGATCTGCAAAGGAATTATTCGATCGTATGCTGAAAAAATCTGTTGGGCAAATATTCACCAGAATTAAGACAATTTGCATTAACTTTAAATTTCTATTCCACTAAAGCTTACAATTACGTTCGAACACGTTTTGAAAAATCTTCCCCACACAAGGACTTTGGCAAAATGGTATCAAACAGTAGATGGTTCACCAGGCTTTTCCCAAGAAGCTTTGGCTGCTCTGAAATTGAAAGTGGCTGCAGCACATGTCACTGGTCAAAAGATTTTGTGTAATCTTGTATTTGATGAGATGTCAATCAGAAAAGAGTAGAATCAGATGGAAAAAAAACTTTATGGCTATGTAGATTTTGGAACAGAAGTTGAAACTGATAATCTAGATGAAGCAAAAGAAGCACTGGTATTCATGCTTGTTGCACTGAACAGTCAGTGGAAAGTACCTGTGGGTTATTTTTTAATCAGTGGGCTGTCAGGTACAGAGAAAGCTAACCTTGTTAAGAATTGTCTTGAATTTGTTCACGATAGTGGTGTTATCGTACATCAATTACTTTTGATGGAACTTCTACAAATTTAAGTGTAGCTAATGAACTGGGTGGATGCATGAATCCTTCAAAGTTGAAAACATTTTTTCACACCCTATTACAAATGAAAAGTTTTTATTTCTTGACCCAAGTCATATGATCAAGTTGATTAGAAATTGTTTAGGATGTAAAAAGTATTGAGGGTTCAAGAAATACAAAAACAAAATCATTTATGGAAATCCAATAAAATGGGAATTTATTGAAAAGTTATGTGAACTTCAAGAAAGTGAAGGCTTGCATGCAGCTACTAAGTTGAGAAAACGTCACATTTTATGGATGAGGGAGAAAATGAAAGTTAAACTTGCTGTTCAAACATTGAGCAAAAGCGCTTGCAGAGGCCTTGGACTTTGTGACATTTTATCTCAAATTGGATGATTTTAAAAATTCTACGACTACTTCACATTTCTGTAGATCATTCATTAATCTATTTGATATTTTCAACTCCAGAAATAGACTTACAAAAAACCATTTGAGAAACCTCTATCCTCTGCCACCAAAGAAGAATATTTCGGTTTTTTAGATAACTGTATTAAATATATCAGGTCTCTAACAGTAGATTTCATACCAATATTACAATCTAAAAGAAAAACTGGATTTTTGGGATTTCTTGTGAGTATAGAAAGTTTAAAAAATTTATATCGATATAGGGTTGAGGAAAAACAACAACTGAAATATTTGCTCACATATAAGCTGAGTCAAGATCATATAGAAATATTTTTTAGTTGCGTGAGAGCAAAGGGGGGAAACAATAATAATCCTACATCTCGCCAGTTTCAAAACACAATGAAGAGATTATTGATTCACTCAGAAATTAAAGGAAGTGAGAAGGCTAACACCCTCACACTTGATTCATGTTCCATTTTACATTGTTCAAGCTCTCCTCTTCAACATAAGGATGATGGTATAGATAAAGAACTGGACCAGTGGACTGGCGAAACTGATCATGATTATATTGCCTCTAATATCTGGGATTTGACCTTATATGTTCAAGATATTGTTGCCTACACAGCAGGTTTTGTGGTAAAAAAAATTTCAAAGTCTGTGAGATGTCTAGATTGCCTCAATGTTCTCACTAGTAATGAACATTTATCTCGATTACAAATGAGAAAAACATATGGAGTTATGGTGAAGGCATCACAATTTGTATTGAGCGTATGTAAAGAGGGAGAAAAATGTTTACGCTCAGTCAAACATAATTCCAATATATTTTCAAAAAAGAATAATTTGAATAACTTTCTCGTACTCAAAACTTTGAAAAATCTTCCTTCTAATATCTATGATTATTTTAAGGAACACTTTTTTGATGAAGAGCCACTTAGCAATCATGGGTATCAATTAATTAAATTGATTTTGGATAAATACTTCCAAATTAGATGTCACCACGAGACATCGATTTTGGAAAACTCCCGAGAAGCGAGGGTACGCTCTTTATTAACAAAATCCATATTATTCAAAAATCAATAGTATATTCCTCAAAAATTTTCTGCAAATTATTATGCCAAGCAATTGAAGAAATTAAAATTCAGTCATAAGATACCTGGGACAATGTGTCAACCATTGGTAGCAAGCAATAAGACAATTTTTTGTAATCATTGTATGTATATTTCAAATCATTGTATGTAAATAACATTTTAATGGTTCTTAATATAATTTTAGTATGGGAACTAAATAATGTACCTAAAATCAAAGTATAACAAATTACTTTTGTAAACCCTGACATTTGTTTTTTCCTTTGATGGTCGTATCACAAATCAAGATATTACACATTCATATAAGATGTTTCTGAGTCAGAGTCTTATTGGTATATAAAAGTTTCTCCTTGTTAACAGAGGTTCAAACATAACGATTAAATCACGGTTTATCTGTTCGAACCCCTTCATTAAGCCTATATATACAACAATAACCTGGCCACCTACATTAAGTATTTGTGAAATATCTGAAAATATTAAGATATCAATTTTTTTGGACCAAGGCCAGGTTAATTATCCCAAATGATACCCATCAGATTATAGATAGGGACACCTATAATCTGTGCGGTATTCTCTCTATATATATATATATTATATATATATATATATATATATATATATATTAAATCATATCCCCCTATCTTGAAAATTACTTTTACTTTTTATATTCTCATTCTTGCTATTAGCGAATTCAAACTGAATGGATTGTTTTTGATAACCTGTGATAAAGATATATGTATAATATGTAATACTTCGGTTGTATATATATATATATATATATATATATATATATATATATATTAAATCATCATATTGAAAATTACTTTTACTTTTTATACTATCAATTCCTTGCTATTAATGAATTCAAACTGAATAGCTTTTTTTTGATAACGTCTGTGATGAAGATATATGCATAATATGTAATACTTTGGTTGTATAAATGCAAACCTCTAGGATTCTCTTTCTGTTACATTTGTATTTATTTGCCGATGTATTGTGTTAGTTACTGTTTATGACTAATGTATTTTCTATGTATATATTTTTTTACTTATATAACGTCATTTATTTATGTAATATATCCATGTTTTATATAAGTCTTGTATTAAATGAAGAATTGATATATATATATATATATATATATATATATATATATTTGGTATTCATTGTAGTTATTGAAATGAAATAATTTTGCTTAAGATGGACAAGCAATAGACAAACTTCAATTCATTCAAATGCAAGTTACAGTTGCTAAGTCTCCTGATTATTTTTTGACATTTCTAGAAACCAATGGAAACATTCAAATCATTCATGTACGTTTTGCCAATTAACGCATTATTATACCTAGAAAATTGCCGCGGGAATAATTTGAGGTATTTTGTTTTATTGTCTGACAACGTATATTTTAATTTGATGAATGAATCAAAACCGGTTAAGTACATTGTATCATTGGGCGAGGAAATGTGTTTATGATCGTAACATCAAAAAATAATCTATAGAATACCACACGAGAGTTCGATAAAGTAGAAAATAACTGTCCAGATTTCTTTCTCAAACTTGTTGCCATTTGGCGATAGCCACTTGAGCCCGTTGGGCTCTCATGTCTATTGCCCAACAACAAGTTTTCGAAAATCTGTCGAATTATTTTCAATTTACTCTCATTCTCTTGTTATATAACAACTGAAAATAACATAGCAAGGGGCCTGAAGAATACTTGAGCCCGTATGATATCAAAATCTGAATACATCAGCTTTCAATTAGACCAAAATAAGTATAAAGCCGAGAGAGATGACAGCTCGCCGCTTTATTACTGGTCCAAAAAAAATGCATTTTCTACATTATGTAGATCTATATGAGTTCTGTACGCTTACTAGCTTGTTCTTCAGGAAAATCATTTATATGGGTGTAATAAGCATTTGAAAAACAGAGGGGGCAGATGTAGGTAAATGAGTGCTTTTCCGCAGACTAAAAGAGAGAAACACTGATTCTCATAATTGCCCAATTGATGTTTAGATTAGTCACTGTTGACTTCTATCGACAGAAATCAATTTGGACTGAAAAATTAAAAAAGGCATGACTTCATAGTAAAGCTGAAATTATTACTGCAAAATAATTTATAATACAACTTTTCATTATTTACAGTAATTTACATCCTTTTTATGTTATGGAATCCTGAAATAATATTTTTGAAAAAGTTTTCTATTTGTAGTATATTTTTTTTTATTAAAAAAAAATTGTTCTTCAATACAATCAATGGCATAATAAATAAATCATATTTTCCTAACTCCATGACACCTTTTTATTTAGTTTCCGCACGCCCCTGCCCAGAGGATTTGGTAAACAATCCCCTCGATCCCCTTTGCCCATACTCTATAGTGAGTGAGATAGATATTATGGTTGTCTACAAATCCTTTGTTTTTGAATAGCGAGGGCGCCTCTATATTTATTATTACTCTGAGGACCCAACGGCATTGCCGGTGTTTTTTTTAAGGAAATAAAATATTTCCGAGTTTCCCTAAGGATAGTTGACTTGAATTTACATGGAGAAGAAAACTCACCATTAGAAAATATTCGTGTACATTTTTTTTATCAACGAATGAAAGGTTTTTGGCGGTATAAAATAGATAATAAGTACTTAACCTACAAAGAAAGTTACCAACGCCAATGTATGCAGGTGCATTTGTCATGAAGTTGACTGTTGACATAATGTGAAAATACCGCTAATTTTGAACTAATCCAATCTCAAATTGTTATTTCAAAACTAACCAATGGCTATTCACTTTCCCAATAGCCAATCAGACTGTGGGTCTCAAAACGAGCGCATGCGACGTAAATAATCATCTAAATGAAAAGGCCTATTTCCTCTGCCTTCGTTTATATGCTGTCCTAATATTTTTATCATCATAATATTTTCAATTGTTACTGAAACATCTCATTAAAAGTGAGGATGAATATATGTTTGGGTTATAAAAAATAGTATTGACTTTCAGTATTCCTGAAACAACCACAATTGGCGCAAGAGTTTGGAAGTTATTCAAGTGAAGGTCAAATTGAGTTTGAATAGGCCTTTTCATTTAGATGATTTTTTAAGGCGCATGCGCTCGTTTTGAGACTCAAAGTCTGATTGGCTATTGGGAAAGTGAATAGCCATTGGTTAGTTTTGAAATAACAATTTGAGATTGGCTTAGTTCAAAATTAGCGGTATTTTCACATTATGTCAACAGTCATGACAAATGCACCTGCATACATTGGCGTTCCTAACTTTCTTTGTAGGTTGAGTACTTATTACCTACTTTATACCGCCAAAAACCTTTAATTCGTAGATAAAATAATGTACACGAATATTTTCTAATGGTGAGTTTTCTTCTCCATGTATATTCAAGTCAACTATCCATAGGAAAACTCGGAAATATTTTATTTCCTTTGAAAAAAAAATTCGCCGTCGATCCCGTTGGGTCTGACAGGTAAACAAAGTTAGTCATTTGTCATCTAAATGAAAAAGCCTATTGAGGAACACCTTTAAACTTGAAAGTTTCGACAAAATTTTGTAATTTGAAAAATTATTTTCACAAAAAGTAATTATGTAGGTTTAAACTGAGGCAAAGAAAAAATTAAAATAAAATCATGCGTGTTCCCTATTAGACCGTTTTAAAAGTTAGGTTCCGTTTTGTCGCTAGAAAAGTTAGGGCAACGTTTTACCGCTGTCATAGTGATAAAAAAAACCGCGGCTCATGGAATTTTTAATAAATGCATTAAATTGTCTTATTAAATGTTGATATCAAGTAATAGTCACTAAAAATTCTGTTTTATTCACGACAAATTTATAATTATTCTTGCAACTTCATAGGTGTCTTCTTCAACGCTCCGATTAATTTCATAAATTTTTTCAATAAATCGTAGGAAAAATATTAAATAATAAAATAGTAATATCCAATAATCGATGGGGATGTCAAATAAAATCGAATATTTTCAAGAATCTTGCAAAATAACTAAAACCTAAATAGTTCAATACAGCAAGTACAATCTTCAGATATAGAAATTGAACAGACTCATAGAAATGTGAAGCGTTTTTCGTATTTAGTCTTCAGAGCTGGAGTCTTCTAAACATCAATAGATATCTGTGCAATGGAGGATATATGCTAAATTCAGGCTTTCATTTTTCCGTATAAACAACAAACAGCTTAGAAAATAAATGATTTCATTTGACTCGTCGAAGATTAACGACGAATACTATTACGTGTATAGAATGGAACATAATATAACTTTATTTAACTACAGTATATACAAACATAAATTGGTAGCAAGTCAGAATCAAAGTTTAAAATGTAGCTAATGAAAGTGTAGAGTTAAAACTGACCAGAAAATAAATATCAAATGAATAATTATAGACCTATCTCAATTTTATCAGTACTTTACAAAACTATTGAAAAAACGGTTCATTCTAGATTATTTGAATACCTTGATGAATCAAAATTATTATATAACGGGCAATATGGATTTCTAAAATATATTGACACAGAAACAGCTTTTTTGAATGTAATAACTCAGTTCCAACTTGACTTAGACTCAAAAAAAAATTGTGGACTTTTATCGTTGGATCTGAGAAAAGCATTTGATACAGTAAATCATAAAATTCTTTTAAATATAATGTATGATATGGGTATTAGAGGGGTTTTATTTGATTGGTTCAGAAATTATCATTTATGTTTATAGTCAGGAAGAATACATCTATTGATTTAAAAGATCATATCAAATTAAATAATGAAATTATCCCATACTACAATTACATTTCCCGGGCTCTTCATAGATGAAGATATATCATGATCAATACATAATGAAAAATTAAGAAAACAAATAGTCCCAATAATTGGAATTTTTTACAAAATAAGAAATTATATACCTTTGAAATATTTGAAATCAATATATTTTTCTTTAGTATATTCAAAGCTTTAATATTTAATTACAGTTTGGGGATCAGCAACACAATCTTAAAAAAAAACATTGAAAACACTTCAGAATAAAGTTGTAAAATACATATTCAAAATTAATTACAAAGAACCTACACTTAATTCATACAAACCGAGGAACTTACTTAATATTTATTCATTATATAAACTCAAAATTTGTATATTCATTCACCTAGTAAAAAATTCAAATTTAGTTTTCCGAGTTGTTGAAAAAATCATTTCTGGAATTTATTTCTGTTTATTTTCAAGTTGTTTGCTGAGAACCACTATGCTGTCCTGTTTTCTGATTCTTCTGTTGATTGTGTCAAGTTTTTTACTATATATTCTGATGTTATGAATGATGTATCATCAGCAAACAAGATGCATTTGCCGTGATTCAAGTACATAGATGACGAATAATAGAGACACCCAAGTACTGAGCCTTGAGAAACCCCTCACTTGACCATTTTGTAATCAGATTTGACATGATACAAACTGACACACTGTAGACGGTTACTCAGAAAATACTTTGAGAGATAGAGCAATTCCCCAAATTCCATAGAAACCTAACTTTTCTAGGAGGATATCATGGGCCTTAGTGTCACGCAAAAATATTAAATATTTGAGTAGTCGATAAAATAAATATGATTACCAAAAAGATCCCAGTAGGTACATATATGTCACTATTCACTCCTAGTTTGAAAAATGAGATCTTAGTAGCACATCAAATCAAACACATGCATTTAAAAATTTTCACAGTACAAAACCTCAAAACCGATCACTGTTCCACACAACACTTGAAGCAACTGAAATAACATCATAAAAGTGAATCTTTCGAAAGGAGGAAGGGCCGAAAAGGGCGTCTACCTCTATTTCTAGTACCTATTACATCATTTGTGTATTCTTTCTAATCGTCAAAGTAAGAAGATAATGACTACCATCTGGAGTCGAGGATTATCTATTTTTAATTATCCTAAACAAGTTCAAAACAGAAATAAATAAATAAATAGCTGGAACACAACAGTTGAAATGTTTGATTTGTTTACGAACCTGATTTCATCGTGATAAGGCACGTACGCACGCAATTGGGAATTGCACATTTTTTGAATGAAAAAATGATGGAGATTTAGAGATAAACAGTAATAATGAAGACGTACAATTATTTCAAGATGGTAGGAACATATTCTTGATTTCAAATTTATCGAGGGTAATATCATAAGTGCTAAGGGTTTTATCGCTCAATTTTTTTTTCTTTCGAGAAAACATTTAACCGAATGCGATTTGTGGTCTTATTATCTGATTAAACCACGAAAGCGAAGCTCGAATGGTTTAATCTTTGATAATAAGGCCGCAAATTGCACGAGTTAAATTTCCTAGAGGCAAAAGGATTGAAGAAAAAAAAAATTGTTATAAAATCCTTTAACACGAATGATATTTGATGAAAATATTTCCCGAATCACATTTAAAACTGGATAAAATGACCAGAATTAATGTTATATTATAATTTTAAACGGGGAAAGTTACAACAATTATTTTCGATCCAAAAGCTAAGGGATCGTATCCGAACAATTACCGTTTCTAAATGCTTCGTTTTACAGATTAATTCATTCACAATGATCATTCACTGCTCTTGAACCCAACCAAAAACCTGAAATGTATAAATTTTTCATTATCAGATCATACAGGGTTATTCACTGGGAAATGCGCATACAGTAAGGGTAGATGGAGGACACCGATATGCTTCTAAATAACCAAGATACAGGGTGATTTATTAATTTCCCCATTTTTTCAATTAATCATAACTTATGAATCACCCTATACATTTTTGTAATATTCGGTTCGTATAGTCTTTGTCCACAGTGGTATCGATTAACATAATGAAAAAAAAGTCTTATTCCAGGTCCGGCCTTAAAAAAATTAATAAGTAGGTTTCGAGGCGAAACAACACCCTGTATATCAATATTTTAAAATTTTATTTACAAATTTGGAAAGATCAGAAAAAAGTAAGTAAGACTAAATGTATTTGGTGTTTCCGCATACAACTTTTTTACTTATTAACTTGAGTCAAATCTAGATGTTTCGATAATGAGGTGGCACAAAATTATTTTTTCCCCCAAATGGTACTTTTCCAGCTTTAATCCATAAAATAATCAACTATTTCTTTTTCTCCTAATTTCTGGATCCCAACCTTATTGGGACAAATTATTATTATCAATGACTAACTTTCAAACACCCTGTATGCGTAAAAAAAATTATCATAACATTTGTTCATTGCGCTACATTTGAAAAAAACATTATAAAAAAGAGGAAAATTGCCCATTCCGAAAAAAGCATAATTTTATTTTAAACAAAAATAACGTTGCAACAAATTGTATTAAGTTAAACGAAAAGAATTAGACACAAAAAATGTGTATTATTTACTTAATTAAACAATGCGTACAGACTGCTTGATTTTATTATTATCATCAAGAATGCATCAAAAGAGTCGAGACATGCTCTAGCTAAACAAATAATTAGACGCGGATAAAGAAAATAATATTTTTTTGATTTTCTGTTATGTTTAACATTTAAAATGTAGATTTGTTGCAACGTTATTTTTGTTTGAAATAAAGTTATGCTTTTAACGGAATGGGCATTTTTGCTCTTTTTTATATATTTTTTTTAAATGTATCGCAATGAATAAATGTTATTATAATTCTTTTACGCATACAGGGTGTTTAAAAGCTAGTCATTGATAATAATAATTTGTCCCAAATACGGAAATGTCCTCTCGTTTTTCAATAAGGTTGGGATCCAGAAATTAGGAAAATAAGAAATAGTTCACGATTTTATGGATTAAAGCTGGAAAAGTACCATTTGGGGAAAAAAATAATTGTGTGCCACCTCATTATCGAAACATCTAGATTTGACTCAAGTTAATAAGTAAAAAAGTTGTATGCGGAAACACCAAATATATTTAATCTTACTAATTTTTTTCAGCTCTTTCCAAATTTGTAAATTAAATTTTAAAATATTGATATGCAGGGTGTTGTTTCAACTCGAAACCTACTTATTAATTTTTTCAAGGCCGGACCTGGAATAACACTTTTTTTATTAAGTTATTCGACACCACTGTGGACAAAGAACATACGAACCGAATATTACAAAAATGTATAGGCTGGTTCATAAGTTATGATTAATTGAAAAAATGGGGAAATTAATAAATCACTCTGTATCTTGGTTATAAAGAACAATAAACCCATAAAATATAGGTTATTCAGAAGCACCTCGATGTCCTCCATCTACCCTTACTGTAAGCGCATTTCACAATGAATAACCCTGTATATGTTTGTATCTGGAACCGATTAAAAAAAAGTTCCTTGGTATGGGATCGAGCCCGAGCCTACCACGTGATGGAATAACACGCTAACCACTGCTCTACGAGGACTTTTATTGATGTACTGAAAATGACACAATTAAATTATTCATTGCCTTACTTGAAAAACTGAGGCTTTCTAATATGCTGAATAAAGGTATATTTGAATTCGAATATCAAATCACTGTATGTAGTGTGTTCGAAATCCCTTATTCCATCTATTTTGCATTTCTTATTTCCCTAAATTGGAATTGAATGCGTTGACATTTAATTCTGACAGGACCAAATGTAGTTTTATCGCAATACAATATCTAATCTACTGGTGCTTTTATCAAGGGTAATATCATAAGTACTAGGGGTTTTATCGCTAAACATTTTTTGAAATTTTCGAGTAAGATTTAGCCTAGAAATTTTACCGATTGCGATTTGCGGTCTTATTATCTGATTAAACCACGAAAGCGGAGCTTGAGTGGTTTAATCATTGATAATAAGACCACAAATTGCACGAGTTAAATTTCCTAGAGGCAAAATGATTGAGAGAAAATAAAAATAAAATGGCATGAAATCCTCTAGCACGAATGATATTTGATGAGAATATTTCCTGAATCACATTTAAAACTGGATAAAATTACCAGAATTCATGTTATATTTTAATTTTCTAAATTGAAAAGTTACAATTCTTTTCGATCCAAAATCGAAGGTATCGTGTCCGAATAATTACCGTTTCTAAATGCTTTGTTTTACAGATTCATTCATTCACAATGATCATTTACTGCTCTTGAACTCCCCCAAAAACCTGAAATATATATAAATTTTTCACTATCAGATCAAATATGTTTGTATCTGGATCCGATTAAAAAAAATCTCCTTGATATGGAATCGAACCCGAGCCTACCGCGTGATGGACTAACACGCTAACCCCAAGTCTACGAGAACTTTTATTGATATACCGAAAATGACGAAATTAAATGATTCATTGCCTTACTTTGAAAATTGAGGCTTTTAACATTTTAACATGTTGAAAAAGGTAAATTTGAATTCAAATATCCAAATCATTGTATGTACTGAGTTCTAAATCTCGTATTCATTCAATTTTGCATTTCCAATTTCCTTATAAAGGAATTGAATGCGTTGACATTTAACCCCTTCCGCACCATTGTCTCCAGGTTTGGATATTTTCAGGTACACTTAATTTTACCACAATATCCACATATGTATATTGCTTCACGGAAATAATCAGCGCAGTGAGATTCGGTAGTATCACCGATACATCCGTTACGAACGTGGTAAGAGGCTTTTTTTTATCGAATAAATTTCTTTTTTTTAACGAAATAATTTTGCCAATCAGTAATTTTACATGACAAAATCTCGAGACCGAAGGTCGAGTGATTTTGTCAAATGTCAGTTTTTCGAGCAACATTACTGATGGAAACATTTTGAGTTAAAAAGAAATGTATCCTTAAAAGAAAAGCTCGAGTGTTTTTTGACAAGATAAATTAACGACCGAATATATGAATGAACAACAACAATTATTATCTTTATTGATACAATTAAATTATTTAAATGAACAGTTATTAAATACACAACTGTTATAAATTGTTTGGTTTGGTGAACTGATTTCAAAATTTTCTTCTCTGGTATTCACACATGTAGAATATTCATTTTGATTTTTCTCACTCGAGGCTTGCAAGGAACTAATAAAATTTTCGTGATGTTCAGGATCAATTTGGAGGTAGGGTTTAATAGAAGATGATGATGAGTGTCCCGTTATCTTTATAAGTTGTTGGTCACTTACTCCTGCTTTGGCTAACTGGAAAACTGTACTAGCACGGTTCGAATGATTGGTAATTTTATTATTTGTAATGTCGAGTCCAATTTTAGTTGTAGAATATTTGGTCCAAGTAGAAATCGTATTAATACCCAGTGGAGCATTTTTGTACCAACCTTTAGAATTTTTTTTTCCAAAAGGGATTTGGAGTTAAAAAAGTCGTTCAGATGTTATGTATTCATTTCTTTTTTGTAACAGTAATTTTAACAATGCAACGGGACAAATACCTTCATCCATTTCATTTTTTGTTATCCATTTGCTGTCTGCCAATTTTTTCGACCCACCCTGTGTCGTCTTTGAAAATATTGTATTGTATTCAAATCTTCTTGTTGAAGTTCCATCTTGATTTTTTTCTTCTTCAAAATGGTAAATTTTACAGTTTGCAGCTTCTCCCCCCCTCCAAGCTAATTCATAAGAAGTTATATGAAAGAATCTTTTTTGTAATCCCTCTGGGTTGTCTATATTCCACAATTTTGCCATTTTTACTATATATTTCTTGTTCAATGCTACAGAACTTACTTTTCTTTTCTCTGGAATAACTTGTAATTCTTTCCGTTTACTATTTCTTGCATCACGAGCTTCTTTAAAAGTTATGTCGGCAAAAGGATCAAATTTAATATTGTATTCATTGAAATATTTTTCTTGGATCATCTTCGCAGTTGAATTCCAAATTGATTTAACTGCATATTCTTTATAATATTCTCCATTCCTCTTTTTCATATTATAGGCCCAATCCTTTAATATATCTGCTACTTTTTGTAATGGAGTTATTTTCGACAGTTCGTAATTTCGTACTTGGCAAAACTCCATAAATTGTGTCCATATTGACGCTTTAGTATTTTTTGTGGATTGCGGGATTGCTTTTTCTATATTTTTTGTTATTTGTTGAGTCGAAACTTCCCCAAACGACTTATGTTTTAATGTTTCAGTATCAATTATCAACAATACTTAAATAACTGACAGGGCAGACATTAAAGTGACGTAAGCATACTAGATGTAGACGCTTAAGAGGAACAGGCGTTTTTATCGGTGATAAAAAACGATGCACCTTTTTATCACTGTCAAAATGACAAAACAGTCATCTTTAAATGACACATTTTATATAGGAGTTAATTTATCACTATAAAACTGATTTGATTGGTTCTCTGTTTGAAATTTCATCCATTTGATTGGATCAGAAATAATGAGCGAAATAGTCGCAGTAAATCATAATTTTAATCGAGCCCAGAATCGTGCTAGATTAATTAGAAACTATGATACCAATAAACATTTGAGATAATTTGATAACACTTATAATTCACAAGTAAACATATTTTCTGAATCACAGTGTTCAATTACTTCAGAAATAAAACTTCCTCGTGTGACAGAACGTACTTTCATTAGGCTGACCACGGTTGAATTATGAAGAGCACATTGTTCCGGCCGCAGTGTGACGTCAATTTGCAAAAATACGTATTGTGTGTCTAGCCCAAAGACATCGGACGAAAAACTAAAAAAGTTTTGATTGATTGTATTTGCCATTCAACTGATAAAACTGAAATTTATTTACTAGTATTCGGTACGCATTTAAGATTAAAATGAATAATTTTTTTCGGAAACACGATTTTTAGGAAAAACCCCAGGCAGATCAATTTCATATTTTTCACTAATAATAAGCAATTCTTCTCAGATTATATATCCCAAATTTAACTTCACATTTATAACACTAGAAACAGAAAATATAATTATCCTGACTAGGGTGACCCATTTTGACCGACAAATTTTCTTTCCAAGTCTCGCATGGAAATATGTTTGTCTTTTATAATTGGATCGAATATTTTTAAGGGGTCGCTCAAGAATTTTCAAAATTTCGAAAATGGTAAAAAAAATAGATTTTTTTGTTTTTATTTCTTCTTTCTCATGGCGGCAATTGTTTGTAAATAAAAAAATTTACATTTTGAAAATTTTAGCTCAAAGTATATATTTTTATAGGTCGCTCAAGAATTTTGAATCTTGGGCAGTACTATAGATTAGACGTTTTCGAGCGACCTTTAAATATTAATTTTAAGGCTCTATTTTTTTCTATAATCCATTAACATAATTATGAACCAAATTAAATCACGAGATAGATAAAAATACCAATGAATATATTGTTACTAGCATACTTAATTAATATGGATAATTAAGAGAAAATAATAAAATTCAAAAAATTGTTTTCTCATTGATCAGCTTGAATATCTTCTCGGATTAGTAATTCAATTTGAAATATGAAACTGAAATAAAATAAATTAGAAGTTTTTGTTATGTATTTTGAATTGTGTAATTACAATTGTAGATAATATAATAAAGTTGTCATAACAAATGTTGTAAAACAAGGTTTCCCTTCGAATGTTATTTTTTGGGGTTAAATTAATTATTGTTACGAAAATAGGTACAGTACGCTTCTACGTTGTTCACCTCGCACAGGCCAGCCTATGTGACGGTTTTTTATTCAGGCGAAATTCCATAAATATGACGACCGACTGGTCGACATCACGCTGAGCTTTCCCCATCGAATGATCTCGGTGTTTCCACGGACCACTCGAAGATTCTAGATGCAAGGACGAGTATATATAAGATCGGGTGAACCACCGAAGGAGGAGTAATTTTTTATTGAAAGACGTAGTAATTCATATTAGTGAATTCTTTAATATTATCTACAATTGTAATTACACAGTTCAAAAAACATAACAAAAACTTCTGATTTATTTTATTTCAGTTCCATATTTCAAATTGAATTACTAATCAGAGAAGATATTCAAGCTGATCAATGAGTAAACAATTTTTTTTTAATATCCATATTAATTAAATATGCTAATAAAAATATATTAATTGGTATTTTTATGTATCTCGAGGTTTATACTGGTTCATAATTATGTTAATAGATGGAAGGAAAAAAATAGAGCCTTAAAATGAATATTTAATATTTAAAGGTCGCTCGCAAACGTCTAATCTTTAGTATTCCCCAAGATTCAAAATTCTTGAGCGACCTTTAAAAATGTATACTTTGAGCTAAAATTTTCGAGATGTAATTTTTTTATATGTACAAACAATTGCCGTAATGAGAAAAAAAATAAAAACAAAAAAAAAATATTTTGACCATTTTCGAAATTTTGAAAATTCTTGAGCGACTTAAAAATATTCGATTCATCTGAAATTTCAAGAGGTCTCCTCAATTAGAAAAAACTAACTTATTTCCATGCCAGACTTGGAAAAAAAATTTGTCAGGAAAAATGGGTCACCCAACTGTACATAGATTGGCAGTAAAAAAAATTCTTTATATAATTCCATCAAATTTTACAAGCTAACAGAAATAATTTAAGTTTTCATCACCAAATGTTAAAAAAAACGAAATTTTGAAACTTTTAGTAGACCTGGAGACCCACTCAATAAGTGATGATTACGTAGAGGCACATCTAGAATAGTTTTTATTCTTCGTCATTATTTTTACTTATACATATAACCTAAAATGTGTTTTTGACAACCGTTTGTTTCTACTACCTACAGGTCTAATGTTTGTACTTGGTTGTTTTTTCAAATAAAGATTATTATTACTATGGAATTGCTAGCTGACCCGACGAACGTTGTCCTTTCCAAATTTATATATTCCCTGATTTTTTCTTTTTTCCCAGGGTTATTATATATATAATGCTGACAGGGTTACGGCAGAAAACAGCTTTATGAGAGTTCTGGTGACCAGACGTGGTGAGGTAAGTGTGCCATTGCTGCCAACATATACGAATTATTTAGTTGTTTGTATTGTATTTATCCTTTTTCTTTTGATAAGTGTTTCAAATGCCTTGTTTATTTCGGTTTGAACATAAAGTGTGTTGATCAATAACTCCAGTTTAATTTATCATCATCTTCCAAGACAGTGTACAGTGCAGTAGTAGTAATTGTATTTCATAGTTTTGAGAAAATGCCTGGGACCACATGAAATGTGGAAAGCTGTACGAACAGTACGAATAAATACAAATTTGATACCATAACTTTTCACTCATTTCCTAGAGATAATCCACGTGAAAGGATCTTTCTGAACTTCTTACATATTGTTCTTTGAGGCCACAAAAAATGATTAATTTGATGTATTATTCATTTATTTCTTCTGTGCTCGGCGCATATAGATCCATTCTACTCTTCAAAGTTTTTGAATAAGTTCATAAGGTTGGTTATTCTGGCACACTTTAGACGTCATCAAAATGGAGGTTTCACCGTAACCCTGTCAGTATTATATATAATAACCCTGTTTTTTCCTATGTTTTTCTTGTTCTATCTAGGTTATGCTTTTGACTCTGCCCGCTTTCAGTTATCCCGGTTTAAAGGTGTATTTCTGGCATTGAGATCTGGCAATTCATTAAACAGTGATTCAGTTAAAAATGAGTTTTAACACATATTTATCCGAAATACCGTTCATTTAAACAATTGTTATAGGCAAGATAATGCATCTAGAGATGTTTTAAAAAGTGTACTGGATTCTTGAAAGGTTGAACTTCAAGGTGAGTTTAAAAAATATGTTATTTCTTGTAGAAAATGTTAAAAAGTCAGTTTGAAGATGGGTGTTTTTTGCTTATAAAAACATTGAATAACTTTATTATTTTTTATGATAAAAACTTGTAATTAGGCTTAATGAAAGGCTGTTCAAAAATAAATTCTACGGCCAATAGGAGCCAAGACAGAAACTTAAAAAACATATCTCTGTTATTTATAAACATTAAGGGTTGATTTTTTTCCAGAATTCCAATGAACATCAATATTTTATGATTCAATTGATGAGTGTACAATTGATTGAATATGTATGCAGTCCTAGCCTTTTAAAGTGAAAGTTCACTTGCAAGTGAAGGTTCACTTCACTAGGCGAGATCACTAATTTTTTTTAAAAATACCACAATGTCCAGAACGACGAGAAAAGTAGTTGGATTTTTTTTTCAAATTTTTTTTTAAAGTAGTTTTTCTAAAAAAAAAATACCCAAAGAAATGTTCCTGTTTGAACACTGCGCGCCAGGATGTGACGTAACAAGTTCAGAACTATGGACGATCGCAGAAAGAGCAAGAGAATTACAGAGTTGCCAAGCGTTTTTCATAATATTTCTTTACAATGTAAGCAGGCCGAAAAAGTAATGATATAGCACTCGGTATACATACATATTATTCAAGAATAACTAAATCAAGAACAGCTATCAAATACGAAGTCTTAATTTCAATATAACACATGCTGACACAAGTTCTGTTTTATTCATAGGATAACATTTCCTCAGAAGTTCCGCAAAATACTGACACTGGCAACTCGCCGATCACCGAGAGTGCCAGGAATTACAGCGTTGCCAAGCGTTATTCATAATATTTCTTTACAATGTGGGCAGGCCGAATAAATAATGACATAGCACTCGGTATACATACATATTATTCAAGAATAACTAAATCAAGAACGGTTATCAAATACGAGTCTTCATTTCAATATAACACATGCTGACATAAGTTCTGTTTTATTCATTGGATGAAACAGAATAACATTTTCTCAGAAGTTCTACAAAATAGTGACACTGGCAACTCAGTTAAATGCCAAATCAGAGGACTTATGACGTCAAAAGAAGCGGCAATAACGTTGTGTTTGAATGTCTCTCTGAATTTTAGGGGTTTAGAGCAGCGTTTATTCGAATATTATCAAAATATCTTTTAGGAAAAAATATGCAGAGATAATATTTTATCACTATATTTCAACTTCAAGCACATATGAAGCAAATTTACGAGTTTGTGATCTCGCCTATTGGCAGGGGGAGCAGCCCGAGCGCGGTTTTCACGCGGCGAGTTTCTGAGATAAAAACTTCAAATTGGAGCGCGCAACATTATGTCAGCTTCTAGACAACGTCGAAACTTCATGTTTTTTAAATCTGCCTAATTTTTTTTTCCACTGGAAAATTGGGAAATGCCGGAAAACTCTACATGTTACCATACTTTGTTATTTGCAACGTGAATGCTAAAATACTGTAATTTATCCTTTGCTTAAATTTGGTTGTGAACAACTTATTTTTAATAACCTACATATTTTATTAAGTTCCTCATATAGTGAGTAACTGCTAAGGATTGAATGGTTTGTAGAGTAATTGAGAATTTTATATCGCTGACGTATAAATCGTTGCAAACTCCTCAGAGTAAGACATACCTCAACAAAATTTCAGTGAAAAGAACTATTCGAGAAAAATAATTCTTTGAAATAGTAAAATTGTAGACATTTCAACGCTCAAACATGCTTGGAATTTTAACTCAATTTGACCTTGAATTGGATAACCAAGATAAACACTAGTGCTACTCGAGATTTTTTGAGAAATATTCATAGTTAAGAAAACTATTAATGCTAAAATTTATCCAAATAGCTGTTAAAACCACAAATAACACTTACAGCGCAGTCACTCGGAAAGTTAGATTTAATAATTCATATTGAGAAAACCTTGAGCTGAAAGTTATGGACCTCAAGAAGCCTTATCAAACGACATATAGTTTTCAATAACGTTATAAGAAATAAATTTGACATTTTTATGCTTCAACGGTCGCCATTTTGAAACTAGATGCTCGGCTAAATCGACTACATTGTTTCAAAATGGCGACCGTTGAATCATAAACAAATCTCGAATTAATTTTTTCATAACATCATTGAAATACTATATATACGAACAATGTGATATAGAAACAAAATATAATCGATCCGTAGGGACACCATCACCTGATGAGAACGTGTAATGCTGATAGATATCATAATTGCTATTAAAATTTTTCCTTTACCAATTCACTAATATTCTTACCTCTTGACTTAGATGGTCACTACACATAGGCGGCAGATTTGTCAGTAGGGCGTGGATATCTTCAGTCCTGAAACTTTCCATGTCCGCTTCTGCCAAATTGGCGTCCATATTTTTCGAGAACACATCGTAGTAATTGATGTCACCCGCCTCGTATGACTCAGGCAGGGAAAGAATACTGGTGTGGTGATTGGTACCGCCTTCTCTGTATCTGGAAGACATTAATTCACTTTCACAAAAATGTTTTTTAAGTAATCACTCATAGAATATTCAAAATGCCTTCATAACCTAAACCTACTGAATTCATCGCTAAGAGCACTAACAATATTTATAATGAGTGTAAAATATGCTGGCTACACTGTAACACTACCACAGCTGTATCAATTTAATTGCTACTCTTGTTACAAAACGGTGTGTCATCTCCTTTATTATCAGCTTAAGTAGGAAACTATGATTTATTATTGTTTACCTAATCATAACGATATTATATTATGATTCATTGAGGTGAGGGCAATTTTATCTTGTTATCAATAACCTTGTTTGGAAGTTTGTAGAGGAAACTATTATTCAAATAAGTAATCCTCGTCTTTAGGGAAATCTGGATTTTTACCTGAGATAATCCAATTAGTCATAGATAGAGGGGAAGTTCCAGGAATACTGAATATTGTAACATTTATAACGTTGACATAAGTATTTAGCGTAGTCCCCCATTAAGGATATTGTTTTGATAGTTTTCCAACCATAGGTCTGACGCGGAAAACGAATGCAAAATGTTAGGCCCGGTTTATTTGAAATAAAACCATTGGACGCACGGCCCAGCTGGTTCACAGCGAAATCAACAAAATTTTCTCCGATCAAGTAACAGACAGATAAATAAAACTTAGATAGTCCCGATGCAACGTAAATAAGCCGCATCTCGACGCATTACTGTTTTTCTTCTAATGTTTACAAACACTGAATCCTTGTCAAATAGAAATCATTTTAGGCTAGGAGGTCATTTTTTTACAGGGTTCTCTTTAGTAAGTATGTAGTACTTATTATATAAATGCAAGTTGCTATGTCGTAACTTGGTGGAGTATTGTTTAAAACGAAAATATTTAAACAATTGCAAAAACAATGTTTTTTCGAACGGGACAATATTATTTTTTCGTATTTTTTGACTAAATACAAACATAAAATGCGTCCTAAGTATTTGCGATGAATTCAATAATTGTTGGGATATTCATTTATTGATGTTCAAATAATAATGACTTACTTTGAGCCATAAAAAATCAGTCTAAAAATTTAAACGTGGTATAAAGAAAAAGTTTTTTATAACGTAATTAACTGAATTTACTTGATTAAATCCCAGAGCAAAAATATGTTTTTATGAATAATAACTTTTTTTATTCTTCATTATGCGCGCTCATTCCTATCTGCTACTTAGCTTATTTATTATTGTTGATTCTCTCTGACTCACACGCCGTTACGACAAGTCAGCGTTATGAATCTTCATTTCTTATATATCTCAAGGAATATTGAGTTTATGAAAATGAAAGAGAGATAGCAATATTTTAAGGTAAGTAGCAGATATGAGTAAGAACGCCGAATAATGAATAAAAAAAAGTTTTTAATAAAAAACATATTTCGGATGCCTTCAAAGTAACGAAAATCCTGAATATGGTTAGATTTGAACATTAAAAATGTATATCTCAAAAAATATTGAATTTATCGCAAAAACTTAGGAGGCATTGTGTGTTTGTATCAAGTCAAAGAATACGAAAAAAAATTTGTCCCGTTCGAAATAATAATTTACGTAACAAGTCCGGAAAAAGTTGCGGAACAAAAAATCAATAAAGCACGTTTCTTCATAATATTTATTTGTAGAACAAAATTAGAAACATTCTAATTATTGTGTATATTGATATTTATGTGGAAATTCGAACAATTGCTAATATTAAAGGGATTCAATTAGTTTAAAATGCTTGTAATCTGTTGTGTGGAATATGGCAAGGCCGTGAAGATAAAGATACAATACCAAATTTTCTTGCCCAATTACAACAAATGAAGGGTGGAGGATTTAACAATTCCTGATTTTCGTGCCAATTAAGCCAAAATCACGTCCTCTGTAATAGTTTTGCATTTTTTTGTATCCATCCATTTCGCGAACAAATTTTAAACATTTTCGTACCTAAACTTTGTTTTTTAGGTAATAATTGTGCTGTAGCAGCAGCTGCTGCATTGGAACGTTCGTCAAGCACATTTTTAAACTCGCTTTCACTGTTGCTTTCCATTATTTATTGTAATAATCGCGACCAAACTTTTAAAAAGCAAAATGTCAACTATTTTAATGTAAAATTGATAGGTAGTTATGGTAATAATAAACTGCATTCTTCTAAAGCATATATACCTAACTAGATTTTCGTACTATTATTTGGCTATTAAGTAATATAACAACAACGATGTAATTATTCCCGGCCTAGTCCAGAAAAGAGCTTCTTTCTCAAATAAAAAGCGTCAGGGAAGTGGTTACTGTTTTTTTAAAAAAATTTAAATAATTTTGTTTTAAACAATATGCCACCAAGTTTTTCCATGGCAACATGCATTTATATGATCAGTACTACATACTGAAGAAAAACCTGTAAAAAAATTGGCTGAATAGTTTAAGATACTCATTTCAATACCTCCTATAGTTTATAGTTAGGAATCAGCAACCCATAATTCGTTCATGAGGTGTGAACTCGAAGATATAGTTCTGAAAAAATATGTGTCTTGTGGGGAGTGATCTTGCGGATGTATATCTGGATATTTCCATAAAATTCGCAATTGCAAAAAACTAAAAAAAAAAAAAGAATTTAAAATGATAATACGTAAAAATATTTTTTTATGTTTAACTCGAGATTGCGAAGCCATTTTTCAATATATTCCCAAAAATGTTTCACCATTGAAAAGGTTAATGTGTCTAGTTTGTAACAAAATAGTCAGTTTCATTTTTTGTAAGAAAATTTGTCAAAATCTTTTTTTTAAATAAAAAGGTACGAGAATTGCCAGGAAAACTTCAGCATCGAAGGAAGTTTTAAACGGTTAAATATTGATGTATGGTTAATCAACAACAAATGTGCCCAAAACATTCAGAAAGTTTTTGAAAAAAAAAATATTTTGTCTAACGACATCGATATACGTTGTTTTAGCCCTTGAGGTTCTCAAACTCAAACTACACGGGCATGGCAGAGCAAATACCGATAAAAAATATCCAGGTGAAGCTGGTGAATCGTAACAATAATAATTATTGAGTAATATATTATATTAATTGTAATCGTCTGAAATTAATTAAAACGTTTTAATCTTTTCGAGCCAATAACAAATCGTTTAATGTTATGGTTCAAGGTTACGTTCATTGTGTAGATGAAATACCTACGAAAATTATAATTGATTTATATTAATTGATTTTATAGTTTTATATTTATACAATACAATGTTTATGCGATATGATGTGGTTGAACGATAATAATTCACAGGTCCAAGAGGGGACTGCAGAAAACCTGGCCAATCGAGTAACAGAATGAAATGTTTTTAAAATGTTAGTACTTACAGCAAACATAAGAAGAATCATTGACTGCCTGGGCAAAAGTGGTGAATAAGTTTTGTATGTTTTTTTTTCGGAAAAAGCAACCATACTAATGTAGCAACAGATTGGTAATAGTTTCATTACAAATAAACTTCCGAGTGGTCAAACGGTCTAAGGTGCTGTTTCACGAAAGGGAGCGTGGGTTCAAATCCCAGCCGGGCAGCTTTTTTTTATTTTTTCCTTCGAAATTAAAAAATATTTGTTTGGGGCGAATATATTTAAATAAATGAAAAAAAAAAAATAAAAAATTATTAATGTTTATTGGATGATTATTTGTTTATCCCTGAATACTTCTCTAATAGGATATTTTATTAATAGCATATAATACTTTGAGAGTCTTGTTCCAAGTATTTTCCACAGGTATAGACGTGGCACTGAAGTTTTTTTATAATAGAAAAATGTATGAAGTTCAACTTGGTTGTAGTTTGAAGCTGTTACTAGATAGATATAGTAATGAACCAAAATGTATTATTTGTTTACTCTGTAAATACTGAATTTCAAGAGTAATTCCAAGCTGTCACTCCATTGGTATGGTTGCAGTACAAAAAATGTGAACAAAATCTGCCCAGACACTAAATTATTTTTCTTAGGTCTCTGTGAGTGCTAACATTTTAATAAAAAGCATAAAAAGAGTTACACAAAGGAGAATATTTTTTTCTTTGTTTGACCTAGATTATTCCGTAACAGATTCAAAATCTTGCCACGCAAGAATACCTATTTTATATTCGCGGCAAGCTTTTGAATCTGTTACTCATAGAATAACCTAGGTCGAACAACTGAAGAAATATTTTTTTTGTATAAAAACTTGTCTTTTTTTTTCATTTTTATTTCATTCTTTTTAGACATTCATGAAATCTGTTATCTTATTGAATTCTGACAAACATTGATATTCTACGACCCCCAAAAAACCCACATACTAATTTTGAATGGAATCGGGCCATAAAAACAAAACACATCGCCTTCCTGAATTCATGAATTTAAACTAAGGATTCATGATGTCCTATCCCAAAAGCTCCCACACACCAATTTTGAATGGAATCGGACTATAATCACAAAAGTTGTCGCCATCTTGAATTCATGAATTGTGGCAACGAAATCATGATGTCCGATCCCAAAAATCCCCACATACTAATTTTGAATAGAATCGAACTATAATCACAAAACTCGTCCGCCATATTGGACCCGCCATTTTTTTTGTTAAAAATTTCATAATGTTTTCACAGGAATTCTGAACCTCTGCCAAATTTCACGTTATTCGGACAACTAGAAGTAGGTTATTCACTTACAAGATTTGAACTAAACACATACATATGTGAAATTAAATAAATGCTTATGAAAACATTTCCTTCTGTTACTCGATCGGCCAGGTTTTCTGCAGCCAGCTCTCTGACATAAGAAATGATTTGTTTTGGGACGAATATTCGTCCAAAACATTTCATTTTTCAATTTCGAAAGAAAAAAGAAAAAAAGCTGCTCGAGCTGGGGTTTGAACCCACGTTCACCCACGTTCCCTTTCGTGAAACAGCTAGACCACTCGGAAGTTTATTTGTAATGAAACTATTACCAATCTGTTGCTACATTGGTATGGTTGCTTTTTCCGAAAAATGGCCATAAAAAACTTTTGCACCACTTTTGCCCAGGCAGTCAATGATTTTTCTTATGTTTGCTGTGAGTACTAGAGCTCATCCAGTATTGAAACGACCTTTTGGTAGGCAGAGATGGGGAAAACACGAGTGGACACGATTTGCTGTGCTACGGCGAATCTTCACCAGTGTCTTGGCATGCAGCGTTTGAAAGGTTAGGTTTGTTTAATTAATAAATAGGTTGTGCAGTTATTCATTCAACTTTGCAATAGTTCACTCGTTACCTTGCCAAAATGCCCAGTGGTAAGTACTATTCAGTAGCGGAAAAAGAAATAGGAGTGTTAGGAAAGTTATAGGAGTGTAAGTTCTCTACGTCTCGTGAATTGCCTATACCAAATAATTTGGTACGCCTATGGAATTTCTATTAATAGCCATAGTTAGACAATGGTTCGGGCACAGTTTATAGCTAAAGAAGCAGTTAGCTCACTTGGCCCAAATGCATGTTCCAAGGTAACATCCACTCCAGGGAAAGAATTCAGGATGCGCAGAAGACTGTACGCATTATCGCTCTTCGAAGTATCGAAAAATGTCAGTATTAGTAACACAGTAACACGCGGTATGCGGAGGGATAAAAATCAGAGTTGCGCAGTGTACAAACGGGAACATAAAGATCAAAGTGCCGATGCCAAGTGAGCTAACTGCTTCTTTAGCTATAAACTGTGGTTCGGGTATCTTCGATAAAAATTGGTTGTTAGGTGGGGGAAGGCCAAAGTGGTCGTTTCAATACTGGATGAGCTCTAACATTTCATTTCATTCTGTTACTCGATTGACCAGGTTTTCTGCAGCCCGCTCTTAGCCTATAAAGGGGCCTACAGACCATATCGGGTCCGATAAATTGGTACGCCTGTAGGCTCCTTTAGCTACACCAGTGTGGTAAACAACTCATTGAGTGTATTGGCCAATATTTATTCTTCTTTAGATGATACTTACAATCAAGTTTGCTTTGTTACCCATCTAGTCTATGTTATGTGATCGTATAAAATTTCCATGATGGTTAATATTTTTCGAAATTCACCTTGGATTGATATGTATTGTTTCGATTCAGAAAAAAATATTTAAAAAAATGTCATTGAGATACAAGTATGTGCATTGAAAAAATATGTAGGTAGTCCGGAGAGCAACAAATGTTGAATCTGGGATTTAACTCGAAGGTAACTTGCTACCGGATGAAAAAAAAATCGATATACAAAATAAAAAAGGACAAACAAAATTTGAAAATTGTGAATAATTCTCTCTCGTGACCAGACCTTAGACTTACACTTATTCACTGCTAGACATAGTTTTTATAAATATACTGTCTTTTCCATAATCACTTCGATTTTTCATCATTGAAAAGTATCCAAATTATTAACGAAATTAGCCATTTAAATACATATTTAGGAATACTTGGTCAAAAATAGTTGATAAACACATGAGAGTATCTCTGACTTGTAATTTTTAAACCTTACCATTCAAAATAAAAAAAATAAAAATCAAATAAACCCATCTAAGTAGCATAACTTACCATCATTTATATCACACGACTATTTCTTTCTGTTATTGTCTCCGATCGGTTGCCATAGTGACATTCCAGTATCACTATGAATTCGATTACACAACATGCAACATTTGCGAATATTCCGCAACTTCAAAACATAAAAAATCGTGTTGAAAATGGGATCCGCAGAGTTTAAAAAAAATATGTGGTTAGTAATTCTTGTTTTTTATGACTTCGCCGAAAATATTCCAACAACGATATTCTGGCAATTTGAAAAAACCGATGGCGGTGAAAGTAGAAAAGGTAGATTTCAGATTGTATTTATTCATTCTGAAATAGCCATCAATCAAGCTAACGAATCATGTGTCAGAAAAAAAGGAAAACTTTAATTGATGACAAAAAAGGCATTTTTATTTATGTATAAAACTTGAGACTTTATGCTCGTTGGAGATGGATTCAAATCTCCCTAAATGCTTCCTAATATTTCGAGAAAACTTAAAATACAATTATGTTCTGTTTGTCGGCGGAAAAAATACTCAAATAGTATTTGAATGACACGAAGGAATGAACCTCAATTGAAAGGAGCATATAGGGCAAACAAAAATTATTAATTCTCATGCATGGTAATTTATAGCGATTTTTTCTTTGTGTCTACATCTTTGTTTTTTGCTCCATGGAATTCACAACTTCCAAACATTATTCAACTGATTCAAATCTTAGGAATCGCCTGAAATTAGTATGATGTAATCATAACCTCCCTGAACGGACTCAACAAATTTTTAAATCGATCCACCGTCCAGTTTTCAGATATTTGCAATAAAAAATGGGCCTTTTTGTTCGCGATGCCTATACCTAACTCGTGAACGAATAGGAATTTGTTCATATTTTTTATTACATACGCTATTGTGGGATTACTTAGGAATAAAGGTAATTTTTTACCGTTTAGTTTTGAAGACATCGAAAATATTAATAATAACAATAAGTATTTATTTCCCATAAAAAGTACAACCATTTATATATCCTACAAAGACAGAGAAACAATTATGGGAAAACGCCGAAGATCAGGTCGTTAATGCATCGCGTACAAAGTATGCTGTACACACACCTCCGTTTTTACTCTTAAGTGAGAAAAAAAAACTTTTCATATGGACACATTTACCTTACAACTAATACATATAAATCGTAATCAATAACATGAGAGAAACCAAATCATAGCCAGTCAATTCACAACACATATTAAGTATAAAATGGCTAAAATCATATAAACATTCATATTTCGAAAAGTAGATTATTCAATTTTCAGAAAAATATTTCTATTCAATTTTCAATTGAGAATGTTTTCCTTTTCAACATAAACAATGTATGTATAGTTTTCCCAATATCAATTGCAGAAGCATAAAAAAGTCTTGCGGCGAAATCGTGTGAGCAGCAGTGGCGGAGATAACTAATTTTATTTAGATATTTCAAGATTTTAAAAATACTTCATAAATAATGAAAAATGAAAAAAAATTAAAGACAAGCTTTTATTTATACAAATACATTAAGAAAGAAAAATAATGTCTTTCATTGTTTGATGTAGGTTATTATTATATACTAAAACGTATTTCGATCGGCACACACCAAGACCATAGACGCTACTGGTTTTTAATCTTCCATAGCTATTAAAACACAAATATTACGCGTGATTTATGACCTCCTATCGTAGAGACACATCTGCCAGCATTATGTCCGACTTGATTGGTCCAGACGAATCGGTTGTACAACTGACAGCCCTCACTCGAGTCCACGTTGACTATCGGCTCTTTTGATCTACCGTTTGCCGACGGAAAATGTTTACGAGTAGTACAGATTATTTTTCGTTCCGTTTCTTCGCATATACGCTCGTGTTAGCGAAGTGAGTTTTCATTTGCTCCCTATAGAAACAGCTTCTGCAATTGATATTGGATGGACTATACTTATGAATAGTTTCAGAAATCGACACCAGTGGGAGTATCCGTTATTTCAAATTCCCAATATTCAAATTACTATCGAATATAAATGAATTTTCATCGGATTCTTGGAGAAAAAGTTTCATTATAGGATTATTTTGGAAAAATATTGAATTTTTCGGAATTCTATGTAATTTTGAGATTTCAGGACAAGTGAGAGGCCTGCGGACCAATCTTTAGAAGCAACTCAAATCTGAAAACAGATACATTTTCATCTGACTGCTACGTTAACTCATCCCATAAGTGTTTGTAAAAATAATGAAATAAACAAAGTACATACAAATACATATCTTACCCATAATCGAGAAACCATTGGTAATCAGAATTGTCCTGTATGAAGTCGATGTCCTGGGAAGAAGTGTTGCTGAGGTAACTGGCCGATCCATGGTGGTTGCTGTTGCAGTCCGAGTCCGGACTGCCCCGGACTATACCCACCTCGGTCATCCCTTTACCTGAAACGAGAAAAAGAGTTTTGTAAAACACACTATTTTCTTTATTTAATTTTCGTGACCTGGGTCCATAACCCTTTGTGATTTACCAGAAAATCGTATTCAAAATAAATGGATTGTTGAACTATACTCTTATTTCTTATATAAAGATTTACATATACACGGTGTAATATAACCTCTTGCATACCCGTGAATGACGAGTGTATAATGGCATTTTATAACGAATTACATGTTTTATTCCTTGTAAAATTAGACAACATTTTGGGAAGCGCTGCTCGCTGTCCTGTTCATAGCTGTAAGTTCCGATGCAATAAACATTGAAATAATGTGGAATGTTGAATTGATTGTGTGGTAATTGTACAAAAAGAGTACATTGCTTGCGATAGACATTCAAACATGAGTTACTCTCGTTTCGGACGTCCATCGTCTCAATGGATTTAAGAGGTTTTCACGACGTTTCGAATGCTAGTATCTGCAATCGTCTTCAGGTGAATACAGTATTCAACTGAAGACGATTGCAGATACAAGCATTCGAAACGTCGTGAAAACCTTTTGAATCCATTAAGACGATGGACGTTCGAAACGAGAGTAATCAAGTTACCACATCGTCTACAACCTTCAAACAAATGATGAAAACAAACGAACCTCGTTATATCCAAACTGGTAGAAAAAGTCAGAACTAGTAGATGAGGTCAATACAGCTTAAAAGCACTTATCGAATCACAATTATCACAAAAACATACACAAAAGACACACCAACTACTGTTTCCCAGATTCTCTGGTTCTTACAACTAAACACCGTGCGTGTTCCGTGCGTATTTTGAAGAGTGGAAGACAAGAGAAATCAAACGTCGCATTTATGAATGAAGTAGTAAATTTCAATTCTGGTTGGTTTCGCTGCGGGCGTTTTCACACTAGAGATATTAAATTTTTTTTTTTTTTTTAAAGAATGGCAAATTTTCAGAATTATATTGGGATATTAAGGTTCCAAATTGACTTGAAGAGATCTACAATTCCCTTTTTCAGAATTGCATGATTCATTAGTGGTGAGCTTTCGCTTTAAAATGCAGTCGAAGAGTTTTACATACCTGCTATGGATTTATGTTTTGTGATTTGCTCATATTATTGAATCCGGAATAAGAAACATGGAATCAAGGAAACAAGGATTAAAACTTCTCATTAGATTATCAGGATTGTAGAAGTTATCTAATTCATCCATTCATGGATATTAAATAATATTACGAAAAAAATATTTATTGATAAATGATTCATCGTCCCAAGAATTGAATATAGTTGGATTTAACGAGAATTAGGACCAGGGAGTAAAACTAATTTTTTATCGCTGACGTTTCGGAATAAATTTATTCTTTTTTCGAAGCTGAAATGACAATATTCACGTATAGTTGAAACAAAGAACATATCCATGACACACCTTTGAAACTAAGTTTTTCCTATTCATGGATTCAACTAAAAAACTGTTAAGAAGTCGATACAAACTCTGGTCGATAAAAACACATTGGCACAATTTACACATTGAAAACTTCATAATTGTATATAAACAAATACAGACACGTTAAAATGAAACAACATACAACCGTGTATGGTCAATATGCAACTGATCATCCCACCTTAAATATTCCAGCGCTACATAGAAACGAAAAAAACAAAAGTCTTTTGTGTATCATTATTCAGAAATCTGTTTTACTTTTCAACCTTGCTAGAATAGGGTGTATATTTCTGTCAGGTTTTGTGTATCACTTTTTTGGTTTACGCAATTATCATGGAGATTGATTCGAATCATTTCTCCCAATAATCTCTTTGAATAAGTCCTCTCTTTTTCCAAAATGTTTACTGAATCGAAATCAAAATTGCACGTCGATTCAAAATGATGTGCAGCAAGTGCTGTTTTTTTTTATTTCTATTCTTTTCATAGCAGTCATATTTGGGTTGATATATTCTGGTTTTTAGGTATTGTTTAGTTTGCCCTATATAACATTTCCAACGTTCACAGGGAATACTATATATTACACATGAATCTGATTTCGCTGGTATCTCATTCTTTAACTGTGTGAATAATTTTCCTGTAGTTTTCAAATAAATTAATTCCGAAACGTCAGCGAGTTTTACTCCCTGGTCCTAGTTCCCGTTAAATCCAACTATATAAAAAATATTTATATTGTAACGAACCTAGGCCGGACCTGTCGCCTCACACGTTGCCATCGACAGCGATGAGATCATCCCCGGAGATATTCGAGAACCATCCAGTCGCTCTTCCGCGGAAAACAACGGTCAATATTGGAAACAATTGGAACATGCCGTCGCCAACTGCCGGAATTCGAAAGATCAGGAATCCTGTGACGGAGATAAATAGGTAGCCCTCCAGATGTCACGGACAGTCTGAACGAGCCTATACGATCGAGCTATAGAGTGTAGTAATATAAATTAAGTTGTATATTTAAGTGTTAAATAAATTAGTAAAACCAAGTTAAGTTTATTTACGTTACAATTGGTGTCGGAAGTGAGATTTTGAAAATAAACAAGTGATCGTGGAGTGGATAGTCAGAAAAATAAATTGATAGACCTTTTTGTACGCCAAAATAGACAGTGGCCCGGTTTTCGCGAAGTGGACAATTGTGCGTGGGAATATAAACTGATACACTGTTCGCGTGAAACAGAAAATAGACAGTGGCCCGGTTTTCGCGAAGTGGACAATTGTGCGTGGGAATATAAACTGATACACTCTTCGCGTGAAACAGACAATAGACTGGTGGCCCGTGGAAAAGAATTCGCGAAGTGAATTTTTAACAAACTGATAAACTTTTCGTGTGAAACAGACTGATACCTCGTCAAAGACAAAATGTGTTCAAGAAAAGTGCGCCTTGCGGACTTGAAGGTAGCGGAATTGAAACAGGAATTGGAGGAAAGGGAACTGGAAACAACGGGTAAAAAGCAAGTACTCCAGGAAAGACTTGCAGAAGGACTTATACAAGAAGGTGAGGACCCCGAAACATTTTTATTCGAAGTTCCCGGAGGTGATTTGAGTTTGGTAATGAATAAACTCGAAGAAACTACTAAATCCGTGAAAGAAGAACTGCAACAAAATTCGAGGACTTTGGAAGAAAATGCTAGAAATCTGGAAGGGAAGCTTCAAGAAAATTCTAGAAATCTGGAAGAGAAGCTTCAAGAAAATTCTAGAAATCTGGAAGAGAAGCTTCTAGAAAGCCTGGAAGATAAGCTCCTTGAAAACACAGAAGGCCTAAAAAAAGAACTCTGTGGTGTGGCGAATCGTCTAGAAAAAAGAATAGGAACCGTCGAGGCAGAGATGGACAAGATGAAGGAAATAATCAGCGATGAAATCAAAGACGGAATCGAGGCAGAAATGGACAAAATAAAGGAAACGATCAGTAAGCTGGAAAAACAAATTAATAGTGCGTCCTCCACAGAGATGGTTAACGAAAATGCAATGCTGGACTTGAGTTTGAACTTGGATAAAGTTCAAGAGGGTATAAAAGATGTCAAGGTCATTTCAGAAATAGGGAAGCTTTCCATGAAGCCGCCTCAGTTCGACGGAAAAACTCCATGGGCAAATTACCGCCGGCAGTTTGAAGCAGCGGCCAAAGCAAACGGATGGAATGCAGGGGAAAGAGCTGTAGCACTGACACTTGCATTACGTGGAGAAGCGACAAATATTCTACAAACTCTCACCGCCCAAGAACAGGAGGACTATGATCAGCTGATCAAACATCTAGAATTACGATATGGCCACGCCCATTTGGAACACGTATACCACTCCCAACTGAAAAATCGCTGCCAGAAATCGGGCGAATCCCTACAAGAATTCGAAGCTGACATTGCACGCTTGGTTCGTCTCGCATATCCAGCCACACCGGAGAATGTAATGGAGCGATTAGCGGTTCAGGCATTCTTGGATGGACTCCGTGACCAAGAAACCAGACAAGCGTTGACACTAGCTCGTCCAACACATCTCGTAGACGCACTGGCACGCGCTTTGGAATTTGAGGCAGCAAAGCAATCCTGCAAAAACCAAAGTAAAGTTCGAAGTATTGAAGAAGACTCACAGGAGCATGCTGACTTGGAAGCTGCCATAAGAAAAGTGATGAAGGAAGTTTTGCCCGAGAAAGAGAGATAAGATGCTGGAATTGTGCAAAATTGGACATGTGCGTAGCAAATGTCCAACATTTGAAACACGACTCCGATGCAGGAAAACTGAAGAAGGTCGACGAGAAGGGGCAATCGTCGGCCTGTGTCCACAAGCCCCGGTTAACAACGCATATGTCGCTATCCTGAAACGACAGAACAGAGGTGTTTTCGTAGACGGTCTCATCAATAACGAGCCTTGCACCATGCTGCTAGATACAGGTGCGACTAGGACAATTCTCGGACCTTCCTTTGCCAGAACACCGGAACGAATTGAACCGACAACTTGGAAGCTACGCACAGCAACAGGGGAGCCAGCTACTGTATATGGCGAGCTACCGATTGAAATAATTTTGGGCAGCACTAAAGTGAAACATCAGGCACTTGTAGCGGACATCGAAGACGATGCAATCATCGGAATGGACATCATGAATTCCAGAGGGTTTGAATTGGATTTCAAAGACGGCGTCCTACGTGTCAACGGAGAAGAGCTGGTCTTCATGGGAGAAGTGAGAGTTGATCCGTGTGTTGTTGGCTGAAGATGTAAGAGTACCTGAGAGGGCTGAAACCATTCTGGAGGCTCGCCTGGACGGGAGTACGAGCAGTGGAAACGTGGTGATGTTCGAGCCCAAACTTCATGATGAGAAAATTGGACGAGGGTTGCACTAGGGAAGACCTTGTTGCGTGCTGACAAATTTGTGCCCGTAAGGGTCATGAATGTCAATTATTTTCCAGTGACCTTGAAGAAAGGAACAATATTGGGGCACTGCTCGCCAGTTTCCTCAGTGATCCGGAGTGTACGAGGTACGATTAGCCAACCCAACAACTTGCCCACAGAACTAGAAAAATTGGTTGCCATCTCTTCCAAAGATATAAAACCAGCTCAACAGCCCAAACTAAGAGATTTAGTTAAGAAGTACCAAGACATCTTCGATACCGGACAAGGAAAAGGAGGTCGAACTAATGTGGTCCAGCACAAGATTGATACTGGGGGTGCCCGACCGATCCGGCAATCAGCAAGAAGACTTCCTCTTGCCAAGAAGGAAGAGGCTGACAAAATAGTCAGCGATATGGGAAAAGAAGGAGTTATCGAACCATCTGACAGTCCCTGGTCCTCTCAGTCGTACTGGTGAAGAAAAGGATGGATCGACACGCTTTTGTGTAGACTATCGCCAACTTAATAATGTCACGAAGAAGGACAGTTACCCTCTCCCGAGAATAGATGACACCCTAGACACGTTGGCTGGTTCCACGATTTTCTCGACCCTGATCTGAAGAGTGGATACTGGCAAGTAGAACTGGCTCAGGAAGATCAGAAAAGACTGCTTTACCATCGGCTCAGGATTGTGGCAGTTCACCGTTATGCCATTCGGGCTCTGTAATGCTCCCGCCACATTCGAAAGATTGATGGAAACAGTACTGAAGGGACTCTCATGGAACACGTGTCTAGTGTATCTCGACGACATAATTGTGGTCGGCAGATCGTTTGAGGACCACGTGAAAACTTGGAGGAAGTATTCCTGCGACTGAGGAACTCCGGATTGAAACTGAGCCTAAGAAATGCCATCTGTTCCAAAAGAAGTACGATACCTCGGCCACGTTGTCTCTGGGGAAGGAGTAGCAGTGGACGACCAGAAGATCAAAGCTGTTAAGGATTGGCCCATCCCAATAGACATTCACCAACTTCGAAGTTTCCTTGGTTTATGCACATACTATCGCCGATATGTGCTGGGATTCGCCAACATCGCTAAACCACTGACCAAGCTCACGGAAGGCCAAACAAAGTTCCAGTGGTCCGAAGAATGTCCAGACTCATTCAGGAAGCTGAAAGGAGCTTTGATCAACGCACCTATACTGAGCTATCCCTACCAAAGGAAATTCATTTTGGATACGGACGCCAGCAACGTGGGACTTGGAGCTGTCCTATCTCAGATCCAGGAGGGACAGGAGAAGGTCATTGGTTATTTCAGCAAGACGCTTAGCAAACCAGAGCGCAATTACTGTGTCACCAGGCGAGAGCTGTTAGCTGTTGTAAAGGGAGTGGAACACTTCTACAAGTACGTGTATGGAAGAAGATTCCTGTTGAGAACTGACCATGCAGCTCTCAAATGGCTCTTACAGTTCAAAAATCCTGAGGGTCAAGTAGCACGTTGGATCGAGAGACTCCAAGAATTCGATTTCGAGATCGAACATCGAGCCGGAACTACCATAAGAATGCAGATGCCTTGTCGCGAAGACCATGGCAGATGATTGCTCACATTGCCGACGAGCAGAAGAGAAAGAAGCAACACTTTGTAGAACCGCGGCAATGGATGACAACTGGAATGACAGCAAGATCCAGAAAGACCAAGAGAGAGACCCCGACCTTGGCTTAGTCGTCAGCTGGAAGAAGGGCAATCGAAGACCATCATGGCAGGAAGTCGTAGGTTACTCGCCGGCTGTTAAGTCCTATTGGGCACAATGGAACTCTCTTATTCTGGACAATGGGATCCTGAAACGTGTGCTGGAGGCCGATATTGGTGGGGAAGACAGACGCCAAATAATTGTTCCCAGGAACAGAAGAGAGGAAGTGCTGCGGGAAATCCATGATGGAGTCGCCGGAGGACATCTGGGAGTGACGAAGACCCTGCAGAAAGTGAGGCAACGGTTTTACTGGGCCAATTGTCAAGCTGACGTCCAGGACTGGTGCAGGAAGTGCGCTGTATGCGCTGCTAGCAATGGACCTCGAATACGACCCAAGGCCCCGATGCGTCAGTACAACGTAGGCAGCCCGTTCGAGAGAATCGCCATTGACATCGCCGGCCCGTTTCCCGTATCCGACCACGGGAATAAATACATCCTTGTGGCAATCGACTACTTCAGTAAGTGGGCGGAAGCCTATGCCCTGCCCAATCAGGAAGCCATCACCGTCGCCGACGTCTTGGTGAAAGAGTGAATATGTCGATTCGGTATTCCAATGGAGCTGCACTCGGATCAAGGCAGAAATTTCGAATCCAACCTCTTCCAAGAAATATGTCTACTGCTGAACATCCGCAAGACAAGAACCACGGCCCTACATCCGCAGTCCGATGGAATGGTGGAACGGATGAACAGGACGATCAACCGCCACTTGTCCAAGGTTGTCTCTGACCATCAAAGAGACTGGGACCAGTATCTTCATTTGTTCCTGATGGCCTATCGATCCGCAGTACACGAGTCAACCGGTCAAACTCCTGCTAGTATTATAATGGGCCGAGAACTGCGACTGCCTTGTGACCTGAAGTTTGGGATACCGCCAGGACAAGACACTGCGGGAGAGGACTACGTCAGCAAACTTCGGCAGAGAATGGACGACATCCACGAACGAGTCCGGTTGAACATCCAGAGTGCCAGCGATAAAATGAAGAAGACCTATGACATCAAGGCCGACGCTGGAGGATTTAAGGTTGATGACCTGGTTTGGCTGTACAACCCCAAACGTCGTCGTGGACTATCACCAAAGTTGCGGAACTCGTGGGAAGGCCCGTATAAAATCGTGAAAAGGATAAACGACCTTGTGTACCGAATCCATAAGCCACCCGAGGGAAACCAAGGGTCGTCCATTTCAACAGGTTGGCCCTTACGCTGGAAACCATGACCAAGTTCGCACCCTCAAGCCACCGGAGGATGATATGACGTTCGAGAAGTTTATGTCCTTGTATTCAAACGGGCAGAAAGTTCTACATGGGGTTACTAGAGAGGAGTCACGAGACCTTTTCGAGGTGCCTGCTGACTACGCACTAGCGCACTGTGTGGCAGAAGATCTTCGAATGTCCAGGGCATCGCCGTAGTGTTCTCCCAAAAAATTTGGTCAACTCCAAACACTGCGGGAGCAGAATCCAGAAGTTGGTGGGGTACTACAGTTGAAGAAAGGCCAGAGAAACATCTACTACCTAGTTACCAAGAGGCATTCCCAAGATAAACCGTCCTATGAAGATGTCTGGAAGAGTCTCACCAAACTAAGAGATACTATGGTGGACCAGAATCTGGTGGATCTTGCAATTCCAAAATTGTCCTGTGGTATTGATGGGTTGGACTGGAGAGTCCTAAGAAGTATGCTGGAGGCGATATTCAGATCCAGCGGCGTCAAGATTTTGGTTTGCTGTAACCCTCTTCCACGACCGATCATGAAGACCGTGGAGTGTTACTTCCATCGAACTTCACGGTGCAGATATGGGGAGTCATGCAGATATCGTCACACTCCAAGGATGAAATTTCGGGACGAAATGTCTTTAAGAAGGGGGCAATGTAACGAACCTAGGCCGGACCTGTCGCCTCACACGTTGCCATCGACAGCGATGAGATCATCCCCGGAGATATTAGAGAACCATCCAGTCGCTCTTCCGCGGAAAACAACGGTCAATATTGGAAACAATTGGAACATGCCGTCGCCAACTGCCGGAATTCGAAAGATCGGGAATCCTGTGACGGAGATAAATAGGTAGCCCTCCAGATGTCACGGACAGTCTGAACGAGCCTATACGATCGAGCTATAGAGTGTAGTAATATAAATTAAGTTGTATATTTAAGTGTTAAATAAATTAGTAAAACCAAGTTAAGTTTATTTACGTTACAATATTATTCTACTACCTCTAGTACGAAAACGCCCTAAGCGTTTACTCATTTTAGATATGCACAGTATTTTCCTGACTCGTGATTAGCGACCACAGAAACCAACCAGAATTGAAATTTACTACTTCATTCATTTTCTTGCGTTCCACTCTTCAAAATACGCATGGAACAGTTTGGTGTTTAGCTATAAGAATCAGAGAATCTTGGAAACAGTAGTTGGCAACAGTGTTCACATGTTATTATCAATCACACTAGGTCACAATGATGGCCGATACTATTATGAAAACAATTCATTACTGTGCCTTTTGTGATAATTGTGATTCGATAAGTGCCTTTGAGCTGTATTGACCTCATCTACTAGTTCTGACTTTTTCTACCAGTTTGGATATAACGAGGTTCGTTTGTTTTCATCACTTTAAAATTGAATATCTATCTATTAATATCTATCGCAGGCAATGTACTCTTTTTGTACATTTACCACACAATCAATTCAATTTCCACATTATTTAAATGTTTATTGCATCGGCAATTACGTTAACTTACAGCTATTATCAAGACAGCTGAGGTTAGGTGAGCCTCGCTCCCCAAAATGTTGTCGAATTTTACAAAGCACAAAGCATGTTTAAATTATTTTTTTTTCGGATTTTTATCACTTGTCATTTACGGGTGTGCAAGAGGTTATATTACACCCTGTATATCAAACTCTAACTAGTATTCAGTACTTAATATCCACCAAAATATAAAAAGAACAGTTTTCACATATCTTAGAGAAAGATTATTGGTTCGTATTTTTCAACTATTGCATTATTCCCTCTTTTGAATATGGGCTTCATTTTGCCAATTCTATTATTTTCTGGAAACACTCCACTAGTGAATGGAATATTGATTATGCATTCATATACTGGGCGATACGCAATCCGTCAATTTCCACGCTCGCCATGCACTGTGGATTCCCGTCTACAGAAGATTTATTGCTTGGGTATTCAACTAACCACCCAGCTAGTGGAGCCGTAAAATCGATGCTTCCACCAGTTTAATCGATAAAATGAATGAACCATTAACGATAAATCATTTGGGAAATTTATTAATTCGCTGAACAATAAATTGGCAATAATAACACAATTTGTTTAACAGCTCAACATTCTATAAATATAGCCGATAGCAGCCGCCTCACTGGCTCCGGCTAAGATACCTACCCTACGTAATTCTTGCTAAATGTAACATAACATGGAAGTTGTGAGTCCTAATTTCCATGAACATTCTATTTGAAAACAGCAAGGCCCAAGAATCGTCTAAAAACTGGTTTCGAATACGGTTTAATTATTTTAATCTTAATATTATACAAAATTGAGTTTTTTCAAGTGTGATTATGACATGCATTTATACAGGGCGTTAGTGAATACGTGCGACAAACTTCAGGGGGTGATTCTGCATGAAAAAATAATGACAGTATGCTATATAATTTTTGTCCGCAAATGCTTCGTCTTCCGAATCTCTCATGCCTTTTTTTCGTATGGAGCGCCGTTTCTATGCAAAAAAATAAAACATCTTAACGCGTATTTGTCATTACTTCAATACATTATCTAGTAGCGATGCTAGTAGGCTACTTTCAACATTCTGTTAAATACGAATATTTCAACGAAATGTCAAATTAGCGTTTTTTCAATATTTGCTCGTCTTCACCAACGTTTGCGCGAAAATGGTACATTTAAGAAACAAACGGCTGACTGCGGGCGCCCTCGAGAAGTACGAACTGTCTAACTAGAAGAAGCAGTTCTCGAGTTAATTGCGGAGTCACCTGAAACAAGTACTCGAATAATTGCCAACATACTGAATGTAAGCAGCTTCACTGTATTTAAAATTCTTAAAGAACAGCAATTGTATCCGTTTCATATTCAACGTGTGCAAGCTCTACTACCTAGAGACTTTTTTCCGCGCCTAGTTTTTTTTCATCAAATCGCTCAAATTCCTAATTTTTTAAATGGCGTTTTGTTCACTGACCAGGCTTATTTTGGACGACAGTGTGTACAAATTTCCATAACAATCACCTCTGGGCTGAGGAAAATCCACGTGGAATCTTTGAATCTCATTTTGAGCATCAGTTTTCAGTAAATGAATGACTTGGGGTACTTGATGATCATTTAATATGTCCATATTTCCTCCCACAACGTCTAACAGGTGACTCTTACCTTAATTTCCTACAGGAAGAGTTACCTGTTCTTCTCGAAGAAATTTCTCACAGCTGAGACAACATTTCTGGTTTATGCATGATGGTGCACCAGTGCATTTTAGCATTATTGTACGTAATCACTTAGATACAGTATATCCAAATCGTTGGATAGGTAGGGGAGGTAAGGAACATTGGCCTGCTCGATCTCCGGATTTAAATCCACTAGATTTTTGCATTTGGGGTTTTCACAAGTCATTAGTTTATTCCACTCCCGTCGAAAATGTAGAAGACCTGAGGAATCGAATTATAGCCGGCTGTGAGACAATAAGAAATACACCAGGAATATTTGCGCGAATACGACAATCAATGAGGAGAAGAGTTGGATCTTGCATCACGTCTGAGGAAGGTCATTTTGAACATTTGTTGTAGCTTTGCGCCTATTTTTTTATTAGTGTTATTTTCTGTTATTGTTCTGGTTTAACGTTATTGTATTAGATAGTTCTTGATAATGTATAGAAGAAATGAAAAATAAGCGTTAAGATGTTTTATTTTTTTACATAAAAACGGCGCCCCATACGAAATATTTCAGTAGCGTACCATTTTTTCTTTAAAAAAATGAGATCATTACCCGTAGGCGCGCCAATGATGAACATAAAATTTTTAATTGCATGTCAAAAAATGCGCAATAACTACTTCTTAAAACTCATCAAATTTCATTTGCATATCTCGACCGGTTTCAGAGGAATAAATTAATAGTCAGTTGTTAAAAAAACTTTAACACCCCGTATCTCGAAAAACGAAGCATTTGCGGAGTTATATAGCAAACTGTCATTATTTTTTCATGCAGAATCACCCCCTGAAGTTTGTCGCACTTATTCACTAACACCCTGTATGTGTTTTTTACTTTTTTGTTACTGAGAAACTATTAACAATAACCATAATTATAACATTAACTACGTATGTTATCGATTCTTTCTTAACACTCCCCCCCACCCAAAATAATTATTTGAAAAATGTAGGTATTATTACTGTCCAACCACTTTTGGTATAGTATATCCATTCTCAGTTGGATGGAATGATAACGGGATGATAAACATAATATGATTTGCCGCTTTATCGGACTTGCTGACCATAGGCTGAGATTTACTCTTTTACTTCAACTTTGCCTATGTTTGAATATGTTTTTTTGAAAAAATCAAAATGGAGCTGAATTTTCACTCATTCTAATCCTCTTACGCTAATATACAATAGAAATAAATTCAAATTACTTTCCTAATGATTAAGAATTTGAACATTTCTTGATAGAGGAAAGTAGCCTATTTTCGGATAGTTTCCAAATTTTGGATAGCAAGGTATTTCAGATATTAGACAGTACCAAAACTCAAAAACCTCTCCCTGTCGAAGATAAGGGGTAAAGGAATCTGTAAAGGTGTCAATATTTTATATTTCAGCACTTCTGTGTAAGATGGCAGCACAATAGTTATAAAACGTTGCGACGAGTTTTTATTTGTCTGTCTTAGCTAGTGGTTTTTAAGTGCAAACAAATATTTTTAACTTCTGATTTTTGGACCTCGGTAAGTTAAAATGTTACTTAATATGAGTGGCTAGACAAAATTAATCAATTACTAAAATGCACAAAATATCAAGCACCAAACCTAAAAAGTGTCGCTTAATTTCAGACAATCGGGGGTTCCCAATTTCGGGTATCCGAAATTAGGAGTATCTCCATCGTCACGTCTACCAGTAAGCGTAAATAAGCGTGTAAAATTATTCATTTCAGAATAAAATTGCCAAGAGTCAACACAAGAAATGAGATCCTAATCAAATGAAATTGGCTATCAATGCGGTCCGAAGTAAAGAAATGGGGTACCTTAAAGCCTCTAAGCTGTTTGCTGTTCCTAAAACAAGTTTAGATTATTACTTTAAACAAACCAATAAAACTCCTGAGCAGCTAGTTACTATTTGCAGTTTGTGTGACTTTTGTTTGGACATTTAGTTAAATAATCCGATTTCAAAAAATTGCCCCTAATATCGGACACTGTATCTGAAATTAGGAACCTTATTTTTATTTAGATATAAATGTACTTGGTTTAGTTTTCTCATTACATAAAAAAACAATGATAATTATATTTGTTTGGACTACATACAACCCATGACATGGAGGTTGCACAGAAAAAAATATTAATTTATGCTTTTATTCTAATTTTTTTGCTGATTTCAAAACAGTATCCGAAATTAGGCAACTTTCCTCTATAATTATCATTTCGGTAATTACGGTGATCGTCTGTGATGGGGATTATAAAAACAAATGCCAGTAAACTATCTAGAAAATAAGATTCTTAAAGGATTTAGAAGGTATTTCCACTCATAAAATTTTTTGGTAGGTCTATTGGGTGATGATAAAAAACGATCCGAAAGTTAATTATTATATTTTTTTGGATCTTTGCAAAAAAATTGTGACCGTTTTTTTATATCACCCTGGGCTTGGAACCGCCAGATCTAAGCGATCTAAGATATAAAAAGTATCAGGAAAGTGTAGAATACAAAAAATAAAATAAAAAATAATAAGCACCACTATTTAATCTGTATAGAATAAATAATGTATTTGGCATTAATGCTACATGAAAATTGGGGAAGTTGGCAATCAGGATTTTTACAAACATTATTAAATACAGTGTTTCATAATTGAATGCTGATCCTGAAGGGCGATAATCCTTGGATGATTTTAAGAAAAATTCTTCATATGAACATAGGTCCGCAACCGCTTTATTTCTGAGATACAGGCTGTTGGAATTTAACAAAAAAATCAGTTTTTCCCCAATATCTCTAAAACCGCTTTGGCTTTTTTTTCAGTTTTGGTACATGCAAAGTACGCATAAAAATAAATTTTTCTATGATGAAGGATTTCTTGATTTTCATCAGAGGCGTCCCTGTTAACATGCCCTGCCATATTTTTGATCAAAATATTGATACGCTACTGTCTTTTTTCCAAATAAGGATTATTTTTGTAATTGTCCTCTATCTTCTCATAAAAATGGTCTCCTGCTTTTTTTTCGTCAGGCGAACGGATTTTGAGTTAGAAAATAAAATGCATATAAGGATTATTTTTGTAATTGTCCTCTATCTTCTCATAAAAATGGTCTCCTGCTTTTTTTTCGTCAGGCGAACGGATTTTGAGTTAGAAAATAAAATGCATTCATTTGCTTGTCCCTATGCGAAATCAGCCATTGAAGAGTAGTAGAAACATATAGTATGCTAAGAACACATTTCGTTGTTTTCAAAATAAACAATTTTGACACTTCTTTAGCTAGATACGTGATATTATTTACGTTATAAAAACTTGTTTATTAAAAAAAACATGGGAAATTTTACAAATCCCGAATTAGCAGACATGCATTACTTGTATGGGCTTGCTGACGGGAACGCATATGAAGCCAAGCGACTGTATCAAGAGCGCTTCCCAAATAGAATGGTTCCTGATGCTCGAACGATTTCAAGCACCCACAGAAGGTTATGTGAAACAGGAAGTTTTGAGCCAAATTATCACTTGAAAGGAGCACATCGGTGTGCAAGAACTCCAGCAATTGAGGTAGCTGTTTTAAATTCAGTTGACGAAAATCCTGAAATAAGTACGAGGCAAGTTGCCAATAATTTGAATATCGCCCATATTTTAGTATGGAGGATTCTTCATGACTATTTATTATATCCCTATCACATTCAACGGGTTCAGGCTCTACTTCCTTTAGACTTTCCATTACGAGTGTATTTCTGCCAATGGTTTCTCCAAAAAGTTACCGAAAATCTTTTATTTGACAGGGGAATTTTATTCACGGACGAAGCTAGTTTTACTGAAAACAGGATCAGAAATTTTCATAATAATTATTTTTGGGCCGAGGAAAATCCGCATGCAATCGTGGAATCTCATCACCAAAACTTTCATAATCGCTGGATAGGTCATGAGGGAACAGAGTCATGGCCAGCTAGATCCCCAGACTTAAACAATCTTGATTATTTTCTTTGGGGACATCTTAAGACTTTGGTGTACAGTCAACCAATTCTAACTGAGGAAGAATTGCGAAACCGCGCAATATTTTCCTGTGAAGCAATAAGGAATACTCCAGGAATTTTCCAAAGGGTACGCGAGTTAATGACAAGGAGGGCTGAAGCGTGCATACTTGCAGGAGGCAGACATTTTGAACAGTTAACTTGATTTTGGTATTTTTTGTCCATAATAGTTGTTTTTAAAAATAAAAAATTCATTTTTATGCGTACTCATTACAAAAATTAAATAATAGTTACCATGAAATTATAAAAATCTTGCTTAGATCCTCTGGATACCACAATTGTGAAATTAAGACTAAGAGAAAAAATCGAATAGGGACAAGCAAATTAATGTATTTTATTTTCTAAATCGAAAACCGTCTACTGGACGAAAAAAAGGAAAGAAGCCATTTTTATGAGAAGATAGAGGACAATTAAAAAATAATATTTATTTGGAGAAAAAACAGTGGCGTATCATTATTTTGATCGAAAATATGACACGGCATGTTTACAGGGAAGCCACTGATAAAAATTAAGAAATCCTTTATCATGGAAAAATGCATTTTTATGCGTACCAATATTGAAAAAAAAAACCAAAGCGGTTTCAGAGATATTGGGAGAGAACTGATTTTTTTGTTAAATTTCAACATCCTGTATCTCAGAAATAAAGCGATTGCGGACCTATGTTAATATGAAGAATTTTTCTTAAAATCCTCCAAGGATTATCGCCCTTTAGGATCAGCATTCAATTATGAAACACCCTGTATAGGAAAACTAAACCTAATTAAATAAAATTTAAATTAGGTATGAAATTATGAAAATAAGAGAAAATGAGAGAGAAACAAAAACAAGAAAATCCAATATGCGTGAAAAATGAAACGTATTTCTACCCTCAAACTTCTTAAGAAATCCTCCGAATTTTTTCCAGGATCCAACTATACTAACGTATTAGGGGGATATAGATAGTTGAATATAATGAACTACCAGTCAGTATACAGCAAAATTCTGTCTTCCCCTAGTTTAACATTCGAATCGTGAATGCTAGATGTCGCCCACTTCGTGATAATCCTGAATAAAAAGTGACATTTGGAATAAATAAAATATAAATTGTTCTCATCCAATAAATGTAAGTAGGTTTGGGTGTGGAAATAGAAACTTGATTTGAACCTAAGCTAAACCATTTTTCGCATATTCTTGTAAGTGGATTATATATTGTTTGAATTTACTATAATTTTGTTTGCGATTGTTCGAAGAAAAATAGTCATCATGTTTGTACCTACCGCAACAATAACCATTGACAATTTTATTCTGAAAAAATCAAAATTCATAGTTTTTATAGTATTTATAAACACCCGTTAATGTTCAGTTATGTTTAAAGAATGAATAAAATTCAGTTCGTAAAGTGTTGCCATGACGACACTTTACGGACAAGTCCGTAAAAGTAGCATTTTACGGCGTATACAAAAAATAGTAATTTACGTAACAAGTCCGGAAAATAGGGTTTTTTGGACGAATAGACAAAATTCTAGGACGAGCCGTAGGCGAGTCCTGGAAGTCTGCGAGTCCAAAAAAACTATTTTCGGGCGTGTTGCGTACAATATTTTTTCGGCAACCGTGTAGAATAACAAATCAATGAGACGACATATTTCTTTATTTCTTTATTATACATTTTAATTCTTATTGGAATTGAACAGAACAGAAAATACTACATATTAACAGAAACATTCTAATTCTTATTTATATTAATATTTATATTAAAATTCGAGCAATTGCTAATATTGAAGGGATTCAATTTGTTTGATGGAAATTTCCCAAGGCACATTTTCAAAGTCACTATCGCTGCTGCTTTCCATATTTTATTGCGAATTGCGATCAAAAAACATGCAAACTTTTGACAACTAATTTCATATGAACTGTCAGCCGTTATTTCGTTGCTATGGTAATGATCAACTGCATTATCAAAACCTTACTACCAAGATTTTCATATTTACGAACACTCCTTCCGGGAAGTACGTACTTCCCGGACTAGGCCGGAAAATGCTACTTTCTCAAAGAAAAAGCGTCCGGGAAGTGGGTACATCCCGGACGGTTGCCGAAAAATACATTTTTGTCATGTCTGATTTTTACACCCTAGCCGGTGAAATCTACTGTTATAAAACAGATTATATCGACTACAGGATTAGGTTCTTACTAAAGAAGGATTCCCGAAAATTCGAATTCGAAGTGGTGTAACAAAACAGATGGTAGAAAAACGAGTTATTTTGGAACTATTTCTCTTCAAATTTGCCGAAAATGACTTACATAGAAATATATATAATATATATATATATTTATATATGCGAAACCTGCCAAATACAATCCTCTCTCTACCATCCAGTCGAAAATAATTCTTACGTATATATATATATATATATATATATATATATATATATATATATATATATATATATATATATATATATATATATATATATATACTAAATGATTTTATTTTCAAGAAGGTATTCAAATGAAGACTTCAAAATGATTTTGCCAGTTTTTTCCCAGTCTAAGATAGTCCGGATTTGTTTTTCGAAGAAATATATCTAAAAAAGGATAACAGAGATTTTTCAGAATTTAACAAAAATGAGAAGATATATTTTGCCAGAAATGAGACGATGTTTTCATACAGATAGAGCAACATGATCGAGAATACTGGAAGCTTACTGTAGCTCGAAACATTGAATCAAGCTTAAAAGCTTTTGAAAAAATTACAATTTTATTATGCAATTCAATTTTTGAACTGACTTATGTCAATGTTATTATTTGTAGACAATGTGACTTTTAATATGGAGTGAATCGACCAGGGTGATGATGATTAGTGGCAGAAGAATAGACAAGTACCTTTTCTGAATATTTGCAAATTTTCTCGTATAATGCCTTTGTTTGTATGACAACAATTTCAAATTCAAGTTGATGCTGCACTTTCGATCTCAAGAGGTGTATTAGGGAAATAATTACCAGTGCACATTCCTATTCAATTCAAATCGAGTTGAATGCGCAAATCACAGAAAAAATATTCGAAGTTTTCAATTTACTAACTTTCAAGCACGCGCTATGGTTGCTATTGACGTCGTACGTAATGTTAAATTTACGTGGACAGCATTAAGTACAAAACTGACTTTAATTAGTGATTGTAGAAAAAGTCTTTATGGAGAGTAACAACCTAGAACGCAGACTTTTTATAATATCATATTTTTTTTCACACTCCTAAACACACTAAAAATCCGAGAAGCCAGGCCAGTTTTATAAAATAATATAATATATTGTTATGGAATTTCTGAGCGTTGATGTAAAGTATATAGATGTGTTTTATGTTTCCACCAATTAAAAAAAATATTTTGTTTCACTCAAGTCATCAAACTCCTTCCCAATGGTAACTGAAAGCCTGATAGGGGTAGATGATTTCGACACATTGTTTGACAAAGGAGAATGGAGTTCTATAAAAAAAACTTTCATAGATATCTCTTTCAAAAGTACCTACCATTGTACGCCATTGTCTGGTTTCTAGTTCAATAATATATGATACACATAATTATTAATGTAGGTGCTCCAGTTAAGCTGTAATTAATTTGCAGACGATTGAAACTTGAATTTATATCTTAAAATTTGTAGTTAATTGATATAATATTTTCTCGTAATATTATGAATATTCAAAAACTTTCAACTACACGATCGAAGCTTTTTGTTTTCATCATGAATTGTTATGACCCTGACCATCAAAAAGAGATTAGATATATTATCTGAATATTATTTTGAATATTTCATATTTCATTCATTCAACATTTCCTGTTTATAATAGTTGGAAGGATGTTTATCTCTTGGTTTATTATTTTTTTTAGCAAAATATTGCGAAGTAATGAAGCTTCTTCAAATGAGTAGAACACTAGAACTTGATATTCAAGGTTTATTTTATTCAGATTATGATTGAGATAAAAAAAGTGAAAGCCTAATTAATGCAAGAAGTATTAAGTACCAGTGTAAAGTATGTAACTAGATTTTTTTGAATACGGGGGTAGTTTTCAGGGTGAGTATTGAGATACAAAATCCGAAATGGGGTAGGTATGCTTTCTCAGCTCGTTCTGAATATACTGTGAGAAAGAAATTTCCAGAAACGATGAATTAACTCGGTTCTGGAGATTTTTTTGAATACGGGGTTAGTTTCCAGGGTGAGTATTGAGATACAAAATGAAATGGGGTAGGCATGCTTTCTCAGCTCGTTTTGAATATAGAATAGAAAATAAATTTCCAGAAACGATTAATTAACTCTGTTCTGGAGATTTTTTTGAATACGGGGTAATTTCCAGGGTGAGTATTGGATACAAAATGAAATGGGGTAGGTATCCTTTCTCAGCTCGTTTTGAATATAGAGTGAAAAAGAAATTTCCAGAAACGATGAATTAACTCTGTTCTGGAGATTTTTTTGAATACGGGGGTAATTTCCAGGGTGAGTATTGAGATACAAAATCCAAAATGGGGTAGGTATCCTTTCTCAGCTCGTTTTGAATATATAGTGAAAAAGACATTTCCAGAAACGATGAATTAACTCTGTTCTGGAGATTTTTTTGAAAACGGGTGTAGTTTCCAGGGTGAGTATTGAGATACAGAATCTGAAATGGGGTAGGCATGCTTTATTACCTCGTTTTGAATATAGAATGAAAAAGAAATTTCCAGAAACGATGAATTAACTCTGCTCTGGAGGTTTTTTTGAATACGGGGGTAGTTTGCAGGGTGAGTACTGAGATACAAAATCCGAAATGGGGTAGGTATGCTTTCTTAGATCGTTCTGAATATACTGTGAAAAAGAAATTTCCAGATACGCCCTTTTTATCCCATCTTGTATGTTATTGTCACAGCCACTGATAAATATGATCTTATGATTTATTAGAAGCACCATTATCATATTTTTATCATATTTGTGTGTAAACTTTCATTCATCATCATCACCATCATAATACTTTAGAAAATTCCAATTGCTATTTCATTTCGGAAGATTTTGAAGGAATAACACATAACACCCTTGCGCATATACTAATATTTCGTTTCTGGCGCGACGACCGTTTCTGTTTTCACACTGGTCATTTACCTCCCCTTACTTCAGAATCTTTTTTATAGCCCAATTGATCCTCTAAAATAGATACCTATAATTACATTCTGAAAATTAAATCATTGCGAGCCTTCCTACCAGTTGTGTGTGAAATAAAAATCCAGATTCAGCTCTAACTTAGTTTCTTTTACCTAAAAACATGCCTGAGTACATTATTGAGCTGTATATTTACTCTGAACTGGCACAGTAAAATTAAATTATTCTAATGGAAACCACAAACTATCTCCAACTGAAAATACCAATTAAAATTATTGAAACGATTGCTCAAATTTGAATTTCAGAATTGATTTCACCCTCAACGGAGTTATCATGAAAATCTAAAATGTGAACCACTAAAACACTGCCTTCGAAACCATAGCTTCATATATGTTGTTATGGAACTGTGAAGTTTCTAATGTAATATGAATTGTTGGTTAATTGGAGAAAAAAATAAAAATATATATTTTCGGAATAATTTAGGGTTATCTAATCTTATCATTCGGAATTTCACCTCGATGATGGTCAGCTAAATTGACAAGTTTTTCATAATCATAACGAGATGATGTAGAAAATATTGCACAGTTACATAAACAAGAAATAGATAGCGTTTATAATGTTAAGTCCAAAAGAAGAGGAGTGTTTGTTTCATAGGTACTGAACAGAAGGAAACAATCCATCAATGAAACCTAGTATTCTTCTTTGCTACCTCGCAATTCGATGTCACGAAATTAGAAAGTTTTATGATACCATTCATTTTATCGGATAAAAATAATCGCTACCATATATTTTTTCAAATGTTCAATTGTTTAAGATCATTCACCTATATAATTGTGTAGTTGAAAATAATTATAATAAATCGCTATTATTCAACGACTTCCTGTAACGATGCGACTTGATACTTTGTGAGATACCGCGTTCTTCTCTTAGTTGACCCAGAAAAACTGGAAATAGCTCCGTGGTTTCCGATTAATGTGATATCTGATCCTGAGTTTAAATTTTTCTGGAAAGTTTTCACAAATTAGGGTTGTGGGGTAGACATTTCAAAAGGAAAATAAAATGGCATCTTTATCACTCTCGTGTTCGTCTGCCTGTTAAAGCCTTTTTCTCAGATACTGTTTGACGTAGATAGTTGGCATAGTAATGAAACAAATCGATAGCATATTTCCCAATGTTAGATGTAAAATCATATTTATCTGAAAATGTCGAAGGAAGAAAGTTTAGTACATTTTGTTTGAGTCGATAATGTAAGGTATAAATTAAAAGGTGTAGTTATGAGGATTCAAGAACTTTTTTAATTTGCTATTTTCGAAGAAATTTCTGAAAAAATGTTCGAAAATATATTTTATCCTCCATCTCAGAAATTACCAAAACTAACATTGTGTCAAAAAGGTAAAAAACCCAAAGTTTACAGAAAAACTAGGTCTAACGATTCTTGAGATATTTAAATAGTATACAACCTAATACTTTCAGACAACCAACCAATCAGATCGCGGAAGTTTTCAAACATTGATATGCCCAAGAAATAATTCAAAAATGAGAAGCAAACAATGATGTAACTAGAAATTTTATTTTTTTGCGTGAAAAATATTACTTTTCACTAATGATTAGAAGGAATGATAAAAAATATAAAAGTCATTGAGAAATCAAAGTTGGAAAAATAAAAATGATTAAAAAAAGACAAGCTTTTATACAAATTTACTAAAAAGGAATAAATTATTTCTTTAATTGTTTGACCTAGGTTATTCTGTGAGTAGCAGATTCAAAATCTTGCCACGCAAGAATACCTATTCTATATTCGCGGCCAGCTTTTGAATCACAGAATAACCTAGGTCAAACAATTAAGGATATTATTTTTTCCTTTTCAGTATCTACATTTTAATAATTGATTTTTTTTAATAATTACATTCAATTATTTTTAGTCGTTCATGATATCCGTCATCTTATAAATTCTGTCAAAAATTGATAATCTCCGACCCCAAAAAAAACCACATACCAAGTTTGAATGGAATCGGGCCACAAAACACGTCGTCATCTTGGAGCCTCCATCTTGAATTCATGAATTTTGACAAAAATATCTTGTCCGACCCCAAAAACACCCTCACACCATCTTGGAGCAGCCATCTTAAATTAGAGGATTTTGAAAAAAAAAATGATTTCCGACCCCAAAAACCCCCCCATACCAATTTTTATTGGAATCAGGCTATAACGACAAAACTCGTCGCCATATTGGAGCCACCATCTTGAATTTATGAATTTGGACAACAAAATCGTGATCTCCGTCTCCAAAAACCCCCACATACCAATTTTGAATAGAATCGAACCATAATCACAAAACTCGTCCGTCATATTGGAGCCGCCATTTTGTTTTCTCTCTAGAATAAATTCCATAATACATTGTCATTGGAATTATGAACACCTGCCAAATTTCACGTTAATCGGACAACTAGAAGTGGGTCAAATTTAACTTGTAAAGTATGATTACAAACCCACAGACAGAGATCGGGACAGGTGAAACTAAATAAAAGCTTGTAAAACTGCAAAGTTTTTAATAAATGACTCAACTGAATCTTCTAACACTTGGATAACATATAAAGGAAGAGCCATCAATATAGATCTTGTGAAATATATTATTTTGAACGATCAAGTAAAAGCCCTAAATGTCGACATACTTCAAACTCCTTTAGGCCCGGTATTTTCACCTCCGGTTATACTAGGAATAAATTGACCAATGGTTAGAATGTGCTTTTCTTATCAATAAACGTTAAACAAAAGCATATTCTAACCGTTGGTTAATTTATTCCTAGTATAACCGGAGGTGAAAATACCGATCCTTAGCGAAATTTAATTTTATTAGAATTATACCTTACAAAACAACAAAATTACAAAGAAAAAACTCAAAAACATCCAATATACTGAATAAAGTTTTTTGGTGATGTCAAGCCAAATCCTGTTTCCCTCAAATCATCAAGTGAAGTGAAGTATTAAGAACATACCAATACTAATTATTTCTTAAATAGTTTATTTGTGTTGTTGTTTTTATATGGGTTTTGGAATAGGACGTAGGTGTGGTATTTTCTAACAAAATATTAGTAAACAATTTTTCAACAGTTTTATTGTGGGTGTCAAGTAATAGTCCTTGGATTTTTAAGGTTTATCATGTGTCAACAAATCGTGCTAGGATGCTTAGATTGATGTATAACTCTAATTTTGACATTTAAAGTGACACTTTTCAAAACTCATTGACGTTATCAAATGTTTTACTTTTCATCACCAGTTGCGAAAAGTAAAATTTTTCGCAACTGGCGACGAAAAGTAAATTTCACCACCAGTTGCAAAAAATACAGGAAAAAATTTGTTATAATTTTAAGGCTAAGTAGTTCTTCACTGCACTAAAAAGTTAAAAATATTGATTTTATTCAACGACTATAATATGCCAAAAAGCGTGGGGTGCTTTGTCGAAATCAATTAAAATAGTCCAAAATCCCAGAGCCGGTAAACCTACGTCATTTTAGCAAAGCTGAAATTTTGAGTATGAGTAGTGTGATATGTAGTTGAGAACGTATGTGTACTTGTTAGCTTGAAAACGGGGCCATTTTGCAGGTAGCAAGTACAAAAGTACATAAAAAACGTTCTTACTTACGTTAAAGTATGGTAATGCGTTTGATAATAAATATCGTTCAGTTGGCCGAGCGGTCTAAGGCGCGAGACTAAGCTCTGGATCTCAAAAGTTAGCGAGGGTTCGAATCCCCACGCCTGACGTTTTTTTTTTATTTTTTACTTTGAGAAATGGTTTGTTTGTTTTATTTGAATATTCATCGTCGTTGAATATTGAAATTATTTTTTAATTCTTAGTGCGTTAAAAGCGTGTTCTTCAGTTTTTTTAAATATATATTTTTTATATTTTTAACTTGAATTAAAAAGGATCACATTATATTATCAAAATTAGATAAAATATTGTGTGACACACGTTGGGAGACACTATTTTTCGTAATTCACTCGTTCCGCAGAAATTCGCTCATTACCAAAAATAGTGCTTTTCGCAACTGGTTGCACAAATAACAATTTTCTCTATCTTCTTACATCAATCATGTCAACTATTCGTACTGGTATGTCAACTATTGGTACTGGTATGTCAACTACTGTGGTTTTTACAAAATCCATTGAAGATGCCACTGGTTGAGGGGAAACAAAACTAACTCTTAACTTGAAAACTAATGAAGCAATCTCGATACTCTCAATGGACAAATTGTAGAAAATCAAAATGCAAAAAAATGTTTCCAAGCACGACACGATCGGATTATTCTTAACGGAAAAAACCGGAAAAAATCTGCGTTATTTTTCAAGTTTTGAAGCAGGCTCTCCACGACATAGTAGTGATTCATAGGTACTTTATGTGTGAAAAACTCAGGCACTGTTGGATTATTAGTTTTGGCATAATTGCAATTTGATTTTTTTAATGCACTTTATTGCAGCAGACCTGGATGCATCATAGGTGGTCCGATTCCAATAGTTCTTGAAGATTTTGAAAGTTGAAGTATAGTACTAAAAAATGACTATTTTGCGATAAAATGCTGCGAAATAGGTGAGAAATATTTGCAAACATGACCGAAAACCGGCGAGTGCACGAAAGCGGCTCAGGAGTGGGGGTAGAGCAGCAAATTCATAACGGGCGCAGCGCGCTTGTATTACTAGCTTCCCCGCGACTGCTGCTCTACCCTCCACTACTCAGCCGCTTTCGCCCTTTTTCGGTTATGTTTGCAAGTATTTTTCCTCTATTTTGCAGCATTTTGACGCAAAATGAGAATATACGTTTTGTAGTACTATACTTCTACTCTCGAAATATTTTTGGAAAATAGGAATCGGACCACCTATGACGCATCCAGGTCTGCTGCAATAAAGTGCATTGAAAAATTCAGATTGCAACTATGCCAAAACTAATGAAGCGACAGCGCCTAAGTTTTCACACATAAAGTACATATTAATCAATACTATGTCGTGGAAAGCCTGCACTACAACTTAAAAAGTGGAGTCGTTTTGAATTTTTTGAAAAAAGGTGATTTTTTCCGGGTTTTTCCCGTTACTAATAATCCGATCGAGTCGTGCCTAGGCTCATTTTCTTGGCATTTTGATTCTCTACGATTCGTCCCTTGAAAGTATCGAGAGTCCTTCATTGGTTTTCAAGTCAAAAACGATAAAAAAATGTTTGTAACTAATTAAGCAATGACAGGAGTAGGAAACATAACAGGATATAACTACGAACCGTCTTTCGAAAGATGGCACAGTCGGTTTCCTGGTAGTATTTTTGTCACAGAATCAATATTTTTCATATGGGGTCATCAAAAATTCAGAATCATTTAAAAGGTATTCAATTAACCTTTTAGGTAGATTTCGCTTGATATTTTAGCCATATTTACACTTGAAATAATGCTATATGTAATTATATTAATAAGTGCCACTTATGAAAAAATAAGTGCCACTTATGAAAAAATACAACACTAGGTTATTCAAATATCAACATTTTAATACCGACTTTGATGGGTATTCATGAAAACAACTTGAGGAAATAAAATCATAGCCTACTGGGATATAAATAATATGTGGATGTAGGATAGATTTGCCAAGAATCACATGATTCGATAAAATCAACAATTTATGTTGACGATTGGTTGGAATTGAGGTGATTTACATTATCACCTCGGGCGTATTTTGTTATTTACACGTCTTGGCGTAATGACATATTAACAGACCTATCCGCGAAAAGAGGAATTGAGTCCGATTTTTTCCAAATTTGTGGGCTTCTTCCATCTGGCAACTGACCTATTCACATATGGACTGTCCACATAGCAACAGTGAATTATTCAAATATTTGTTTATGAACCCCGAATAAATATATTGGATAAAAATTATATTTCATCAAAAAATATCATTTATCACTATTTCTTACTGCAACTCTAAAAAGGAAGTAGACCTCCACAACAAGTAAATTTATCGACCACTTGCCCAATGAATCACATTTTTTATTCCAATAAGACCCAAAGTAGGACTCCCAAAGTGCGGTATATTTTTTCGCGAATACTAAAAATGCGATAAAACACCAATACGAGTATTTCGGATTGCATGGCTCCTCTGTAACATCCCATAAATTTAACTCGAATTTACTTTAATCGAGAGTCATAAAACGATCTTGACTCCTGAAAACACACATTTCAAAATCTTGTTATAGATAAGGATTCGAGGTGTGGCGAAACTTGAGTTCTTGCTCTGATTCCTTCATAGGCCAGTGCTTTCTGCATTCTGAAGTGCAAAACTGTTATGGCGTTTTCCGTTCATTTTAATGTAGAGGAACATAATAGAAGAAAATAATTTTTTGATTCAGTTATCCAACGGATTTGTGACTTCTTTCCAGATATATCAATATTGATGTGCAATCGGGAGAGGTAGATTTCAAAAACTATTGACCCATTTTGGCTCATCTTTCAACTTTCCAGAGGTATTAACAAAAAGTATTTTTTGCCTAATTTAATTCCATTCGGATAAAAAATGTGGCCTTCAGTTTACATACAAGTTTCGTTATATCCCATATTTAGGTATATAAACTTCCTAACTGAAGGTATTTTTGGGTTCTGAGGAAATTTTCGAGACGTGCGTAATAAAGTATACCTAATAATAATATTAACTACGAAATATTTCGCATTGGCGTTTTATAATAGTTATTTATTGTATGAGTGTCTTATTAGCCATATGAAACCAATAGTTATTTATTATTTTGTGAAAGAACTGACGTTTTCTTTCTAGTATCAATTTATTTGTTTTAGTTTTGAATTCATTATAGGTTCTACAATCTCTAATTCTGGTTGGTAACTCATTATAGAGTTTACTGCTCAAATAAACACAAATACGTTGCTCAATGTTTTCTCACATCGTATAGAACCATTTTTTTGCCTTTTTCATAGGTATGGGATGGTATATAAAGAAGTAGTTTTTTCTTGAAAACACTGGTTAAAATATTCAACCTATCAGGCTGCCTAATGTCATATATTTGGGTTTCAGTGAATAGATCATCAGTGGGATATTCCGGGGGTTTTGCTAAAATGATTTTTAAGATCCACTTCTGTAGTACTACTGCACTCCCCCTCAGCCCAAAATTCGGTATGATAGAATAGACTGTACCAAAGAATAATGGATTATTTTGAGTTGAGGTATTTCCAAGAATTTTTTCAGAAATCTTGATAATAGTCCTCTGATTTTTCCCACGTTGTTTTTTATTTGGAGGCCACAGTATATGTCGACCACAATTCCTAGGTATTTTATAGACTCAGCTTCAGAGATTTCATGAACTTCATCAATTTTTATATTTTCCAGATTTGGTTCGCATATGAGACAAATGGCAGATACTAATTTTTTCTTATATTAACTCAATTTTTTATTATTAAAAAAATAGAACAATTAATGGATGCAACAACAGACTCTTGGCGATATATATTTATCATTGTGTTCTTATACTTGATATCATTCAGCGTCATACGAAAGAATTCGCGATGTACATGCAGAACTTTTTAGCTTTTTTCAAGCATAAGATACTCGCTATCGGAAGCATTATTCAGAATGATTTCCATTTGTTCTTTTGTTAGAATCTTGGCTGTTAATCAATAGACTTCGTTTTCATAAAATCCATTTTTCAGCAAAATGGCCAGAAGAACTTCGTCATTTTCATTTTTAACATTCTTTCCTCGGCAGCTATTCATAATGTCCTCTTTCGAATATTCTTATTGAGTTTTTTTATTTTTTTCTAGAAAAGGTCGTCTGTAGCCTTTGTGGTCGGTTCCAAATTTGTTTCTTGCGTATTCATTTTCGAAAACTCGAACTTTTTCCAATACTATTATCGTTTCCATAGTAACAAAGTGAAGGCAGATTTTCGCAAACAGGAATCGTAAAAAGCCTTTAATCGATCTCCAATGCCCAATTTTCGATCTTGGCCAGTAAAACGTTAATTTATGACCGATAAATTCCACAGAAAGTATTTACTTTCTGGTAGTTCTTAAAAAACAATGTGAATTCTCAATGGTCTCTTATTCTTCTTTCAATAAAGTAACAATGCATTTTTACGTCCAATTTAACTAGCCTATTATAACATACCGCAATTAGCCTGAGTACTTGGCGAAAAGGATGGGACTAATTTGTAGTAAATTGACTGAGTTAATGGGTGTTTTGTGTAGGCCGAACAATGTCCTTAAATCTACGTTGATTCGACCGAGTTTGATTACCTCAGTCTACAAGGTGATTTCGTTGGAGATCTTATAGATATACATATATATATATATATATATATATATATATATATATATATATATATATATATTGGTTTGGGCAGTTCTAAATGATGTAATCCAAGCTTTCAACTCTTTTCACCCAAAAATACAATTCACCGTTGAAATTGAAGAAAACAAAAAAATTAATTTTCTACACATAGCCTTAATCAGAACAAATACCAAAATTCTAACCAAATGGTACACGAAACAAACCTGGTCAGGTAGGTATCTCAATTACAATTCAAACCACCCACTTAAACAAAAAAAAGTGTAATAATAGGAATAGCAGATAGAGCAATACTTTTAAGCAGCCCTATTTATAGAGAAGAATGTCTAATAAAAGTCGGAAATACCCTACAAAACAACAATTATCCCCTCCATTTAATCAATAAAAAAAATTTTAACCAACCCCCAAAAAAATTTCCCCATAGGATTAAAAAAATAAAAAAACATTCTAAAAAACATAATCTCGATGTTAGTTACAAAGCACACAACACATTAACACAATTTTACACCCCATTAAAAAGTAAAGACCCCCTTTTAAAAAAATCAAACCTTATATATATATAGCATTCCGTGTAATGACTGCCACAAAGAGTACATTGGAATGACGTCACGACTTTTGGAAAACAGATTAAAATGCCATAAATATATGACAAAATCAAGCACTGCTCTAAACAAACACAACCCCAATTTTACAAACACCAAAATTTTAGCTTTCGAACCAAACCTAAACAGAAGAATAATCAAAGAAATGATATATATAAAAAAAATAACAATACAATGAACGATAGAAGAGACAAACAATTTAAGCCAAATATATCATACAATATTATAGTCAATCACACCAAATAAAAATTGAATAAAACTACACCTATCTCCCCCAAACAAAACCCAAAACACAACAGAGAAAAACATCAACACCCACGCGCATACCAACTAACACTGGACAAATCAAAACCCAAACTCACGAACACGTCACATCCGTCCTCTCCATAGAGAAACTAAAAATAAAGAGAGTTGTCAAACCTGCAGTAAAAGTTGGCACCACGTTTAGACAGTGGCGACATATCTCGCAACTGGCCGAACTAAATACAGTTGGTAGAACCGATTGAGATAAGGCGGGTTTTTCAAATGTGTTACTTTTATATGATTGATATGGTATATATTTTATAAGTGATCGATTTGCCATTCTTCTATTCCATATGTATGGTTGTATCATATGAAATACAGGAATGGCAAATCGATCACTAATAAAATATATACAGTAATCGATTCGTAGAATCTGTTAGTTCGTTCGTGGTTAAAATAAAATTTCAAAGTAAATCTTTATTTCATGATATCAAGAACAAAATCAAAGATCTAAAATATAAAACAAGAATAATAAGTTGAACACTATAAAAACACATTTTATTGTATCTAGGACAAGGCACAACTACAGACAAAACAATATAAAAAGAGAACGAGTAGGTATACTTAACAAATACTCCAGTTTGATGATAATCTTCGTACTTCCTCAAATGGTGATAGAAAATGGAAACTGATGGACGGAAATAAGTATCAGTTTGTGAAAAAATTTCTGCAACTGTTGGATGGAAATAAGTATCAGTTTGTGGAAAGCAGCTTATATTTTACCTTGTGAAAGAATATTTCAAGGAATTTCAGCGTCAACTCGAATAACAAAACATCCATTTTCGACGTTGGGTTCACAATTCAAGTCCATTAGTATAATTTCTATAATTAATTTTTCGATGACAATTAACAGTAGAATTATTCTGAAATTATTACGTTGTTTGTCATTTCCTGACAAATGTCGAAATTGAAAAATTATCATGTCAGTCGTCTGTTGATTGCGGGCAGCGCCTCCATGCGCGACTGGCCGTACCAAAAACTTGGTGGTCAAGATCGCCAATGTTTCAAACAGTCTCTTTATTTTTAATTTGTCTATGGTCCTCTCCGTTTCGCCAACATTTGACATTTCACACATACATAGAATATCCACTCGCCATATTAGGTATAATTATACATCCATCAAAGGACTCAAAAATAAATAACAAAACCACAGGAAAAATGAACCAAGTCATTTATAAACACTACTGCCGATACAAAAGAACCAAAACACTACCACACAATCATTAGACGGTAGAAAATGTTATGTTTTAATAAAATGTTTGGCATGGTACGTACTTGCAGGTTATAATTAATTAAATATCATATTAACAATGTATTCCCTTGCAGATTACCAAACAATCAATGTAATTATATAAGTAAAAAAATTAAAAAGCTCCCAACAAGGAGCGAAACGTCTTGTTCAAAATATATAAATTTAAAAAAAAACGACCTAATTTTTCAAGAATCCAAAAACCTAAGAACGATGTAACTAACACATATATATAAAAATATTTATATATATATATATATATATATAAAAATCTTTAATTGAAATAAAAAAAAAAAAATAGAAAATATAAGTTATCGACGGATAGATTATGATTACTGGTCTGTAAACGGCCAATAACAATGATATATCTCGACCACAAATTTTCAGAATTTTATTACTTGATTTCGATGTATCGATGCTGATCTAAAAAATATGTTACGACTCTGTTCAATTTTTCATTCAAATATGTCCCAGTTCCAACAGATGACGATACAGTCTTCACGAGTTTCCTCAAAGATGGCAAAATATGGTTTTGTAGACTTTTGTCATATATTACAGATTTCTGTCTTGATTTTCAAGATGAAACGTAACGTCAATTGTACTAGTTGATTCGAGATGGCGTTGCCTAATGGTCTCTTCCGTTTAGTTGATGCAATCTCAAAGAAAACTGAGAAACGAATGAATTTTGTCTCATTCGAATTTGCAGACAATAATCATTGCTTGCCCTATTATGTGTACTGATGAGATGCAAATACCGCGAAACTGGTCTACAGATGGTCTGCTCATAGACAAATTAAAAATAAAGACTGTTTGAAACATTGGCGATCTTGACCACCGAGTTTTTGGCAAGGCCAGTCACACATGGAGGCGCTGTCGCAATCGACAGACTGATGACATGATAATTTTCCAATTTCGACATTTGTCAGAAAATAGAAGTTTATTGTTTACACATGTACACGCAATAATTTCAGAATAATTCTTCTAGTGTTATTGTAATCGAAAAATTAATGATAGAAATTATACTATGGACCTGAATTAGGAACTGAATGTCGAAAATATAATGTTTTGTTATTCGAGTTGACGCTGAAATTCCTGGACATATTATTTTACAAGGTAAAATATAAGCTGCTTTTCACAAACTGGTACTTATTTCAATCCATCAGTTGCAGACATTTTTTCACAAACTGATACTTATTTCCACATCAGTTTCCATTTCCTATCACCATTTGAGGAAGTAGGAAGTACATGTTCTACTTGATTTTCATCAAACTGGAGTATTTGTTATACCTATTCGTTCTCCTTTGTGCTAATAAATGAACAAAATTATTGATGGTTTGTTGTGAATGTAATTTATTTTGGTTGATTTGATGATAAGACTGAAAAATATTTTTAATTTTGTTGTTTTTCAGAGTTTTATTATTTATTGTTTTGTCCTAGATAAAATAAAATGTGTTTTTTTTTATTGGGGCCCCATTTTACCCATTTAAAGCACGCCTCAGCGTGTTTAAATCGAACTTTAAAAAACGCGCGTTTTTTAAAGTTACCATGGCAACATCAACAAATCGAGAAACGTGAAGTCTAAATGCAAAATTTATGATTATTGATCTGACAGGAGTACCTTGTAACGTCAAATAAAATATTACTAACAAATGCAGAACTTTATTCAAACATTATTTAACAATTAATATTTTTATATCGACTCCTTTGTTTATCCTCAACAAACATTGTAATTTCGAATGGATAGCCCACATGGTCGACGCCTTGTACTGCTCCGACATTTTCTGAAGGTAAGCAAGCACAACTCGCTCATTTATATGTGATACCTCTTACTCCTCCATCCTTTTGATGAATTTTTGGAACGTAGTTCCTTATCGCGCGTTGCGAAAGAGGGCTAGACGGAATAAATTGAGACCAAAAGTTGTAACGAGACTTTCGCTATGGTTGTAAGCCGTGCGGCGTGCGCGTGTTTCTCTGTCTGTCTGTCTCTCTCTCTCTCTCTCTCTCTCATAGAAAGCAAGCCAGTTATTTTCGTTTCGTCTTTCTATTTCACATTGAACAGTGTGGTGTCGCGACAATTATTTTTGTTGAGTGTATACAGGTTTTTTGTACATAATAAATAATAAAAAATAATAACAATAATGAATCCTGACAGTGTTTCTGCACAAGTTCCGGATATTGCTGATGGAGTTAGGTAAGTAGAGATTTTATACAGACAATAATAAATGCTTGTGTATTTTTAGCAAGTACGCATTATAACCTCTCTTTACTATTGTGCTCACCAAGTCATACGCGTTATAATCTCTCCATTATTGTGTGTTTAGCAAGTATACGCGTCATAACTTTAATAAATTTAAAAGCAAATTATATTTTAATATTACAATATCAATGCGTATGTATTTAGCAAGCCGTGCGTGTTCTAACCTATACGCTGTTGTGTTTACGAAGTCGAGAATATATTATATATATCACTCTTTGTGTTTACAAAGTCCCGCATCTATGACGTGTACGAAAGAATAGACAGACAGAGTGCATATATATATATATATATATATATATATATATATATATATAAAATATTATTATAACTTAAAAAAAAAAAAATTATTACAATTCCTTCACTTATTAATCGAAAGGAACTTCGTTCCATCCGGGTGTCCCTTGACACCTCTCAAGTTTTGGAACGTAGTTCCTTATCGCGCGTTGCGAAAGAGGGCTAGACGGAATAAATTAGGACCAAAATTTGTAACGAGACTTTCGCTATGGTTATAAGCCGTGCGGCGTGCGCGTGTTTCTCTGTCTGTCTCTCTCTGTCTCTCTCTCTCTCTCATAGAAAGCAAGCCAGTTATTTTCGTTTCGTCTTTCTATTTCACATTGAACAGTGTGGTGTCGCGACGATTATTTTTGTTGAGTGTATACAGGTTTTTTGTACATAATAAATATTAAAAATAATAACAATAATGAATCCTGACAGTGTTTCTGCACAAGTTCCGGATATTGCTGATGGAGTTAGGTAAGTAGAGATTTTATACAGACAATAATAAATGCTTATGTATTTTTAGCAAGTACGCATTATAACCTCTCTTTACTATTGTGCTAACCAAGTCATACGCGTTAAACCTTAAGGGCGTCATAACTTCAATAAATTTAAAAGAAATTATATTTTAATATTACAATATCAATGCGTATGTATTTAGCAAGCCGTGCGTGTTCTAACCTATACGCTGTTGTGTTTACGAAGTCGAAATAATATATATATATATATATATATATATATACACACTCTGTTGTGTTTACAAAGTCCCGCGCATCTATGACGTGTACGAAAGAATAGACAGACAGAGTGCATATATATATATATATATATATATATATATATATATATATATAAAATATTATTATAACTTAAAAAAAAAAAAAATTATTACAATTCCTTCACTAATTAATCGAAAGGAACTTCGTTCCATCCGGGTGTCCCTTGACACCTCTCAAGTTTTTTTATATTCTTTTTTATATATATCACTGGATTTTTGCCGTATTAACCGCGATACTGCCTCACTATTCAAAAAATTGATATTAGAATAATTCATTTTTGAGCTATGGTGACAACAAATATTGATCTTTGATAACAAATTGCAAATGAATATCTGTTTTTCTCATTTCCATGACAACGAAAGGTATACGAATTCATCCATTTTGCATTATTAGTTCTTATTTCTATTTTTTGTAGTAATAATACCAGTATATATGATTTCAAAGTGCACCAATAAAAAAAAATAGTGTAAAGTATTCGTGGATAACTGGTCTTGAAAACACTTGCTCTGCTGCGCCGTCGTGATCGAAAAATCGCGCGTGTTTTGAAGCCCTTTTTATCCACTTATACTTTAATATACTATTTTTGTAGTGTTTAACTTATTATTCTTGTTTTATAAGAACTTTAATTTTGTTCTTGATATGAAACAAAGATTTATTTTGAAACTTTATTTTAACCATGAACGAACTAACAGATTCTACGAATCGATTCTGTGAATATTTTATTAGTGATCGATTTGCCATTCCTGTATTGCATATGAAACAACCATTCATATGAAACACAGGAATGGCAAATCGATCACTTATAAAATATATACCATATCAAAAATATAAAAGTAACACAATTAAAAAACCCGCCTTATCTTAATCGGTAACTGAAGAGAAATCTGTTTTACCAACTGTACTAACTTAGTTCGGCTAGTTGCGAGATATGTCGCCACTAAACGTAGTGCCAACTTTTACTGCAGGTTTGACAACTCTCTTTATTTATAGTTTCTCTCAGCCAGAATGAGGTGGTTAATATTTATCCATTAGCAAAGTAACCTCGTAGGACTTTGCACGATTACACATCGGATATAGTTCAACGTTCGTCGAGGCATAAGCTAGGAAACTAGTTGGTTTCTGATAGATATTCGACCAACACACACCTATTGTATAGGTAGTAGTGTGGTGCAGTGAGGAAGAAGACATTTATGATTTGGTATAATTACCAGGATTTACAATAGCTTTCCCAACGAAATAAAACAAACCAAACCACCAGAGAAAAAAAACTACTTAATAGCTCCATACATTCAATTAGTTCATTTTCTTTCATTTGCCATTTACCTTGAACTAGCTTATGAATTATCATAGTTGATAATTTGTTTTTGTATACATGTTTACGGTTTTTTTCTTTTAAGGTTGAGTGGAAAATAATGCTTGTTTATACTCTCACGTATAAGCAATCGTTAACTCTGCCTTTTGGCTGTAAGATTACTGAATTGTAACTAACTAGATGTAATAATCCTGTAGTCAATAAAATCATTTATTATTATATTATTTAACCTTTTTTTATCCACTAGTTGGCTGAGTCACAACTCAAATCGAACTCAATACTACAATTTTTTTATAATATTTGTTCAAACAATTCATTCACGCTGTTGTTTCAGCAATTGAACATATTAAGGGAAATTTGTGTGTTACTTTTCTGCATTCTAGGTCTCCAACAGTACCATCCAAACATAATTAAAAGTTTTCTAGAGAAAAATCATTATTTTTAGAATGGGTAAATTGATAGAATTTATGTTATATATTAATATTTTTTTATCTTGTTTTCTTTACTCAGACAGGATAACAATTCCACTTTGAACTTTCATAGGTCAAGTGGCACCCCGGTTATTAATTTACTTTTTACTTTTATTTTCAGTTTGATCCCCAGATCAATACATATAGTGTTGATAAAATATATTTTGCACCATTTGCACTGAGCCATGGCTAATTACCCTTTCTATTGGTGCAAATACAAGTCTTAATGATCAACACACATTTCAATTAGAATGACACATGTCGAACAAGTCCATGTTGACTGATTGTAGGTTGAGAAGTAGAATAAACAGTTGGCTTTTTTGTTACTCTTTGAATATTATCGAAATTGTGAAAAAATGCAAAATAACTTTGATCTATACTATAAAACATTATATCTCTACAAGCTCAACGACTACAACGCTAACGGCGCTGAGTGTTACGCCCGTGACAAACACGGCGGATTTTTTCCATCGGATAATTTAACGTCGCCGCTCAAATAACTCTAGACGTTTACACACATGGCGTCGCACGAGTAGGCTGGTATATGCAGTATATTTTCATCTTTAAATCAAACCAGTTTAACTGTGTTATGTAATGCAATGCGAGTAAAAAATGTGTGCAATGCGAGTAAAAAATGTGTACACAGTTTGGTCACTGCCAATTCTAGAATCTCATAAACTAATATTTTACGATCCCTACCACTTTTTAGTACGTATATAGGTATGTGAAAAAAGATGGATTCACCAAAATAATTTATCTTTGTTTACACACGCTTTATTAGCTTCACCTGTATGTATTTTTTTAATTAATTTCCACCCACTTCCAGACGTCCGCTCATTTGAAAAAATGTCTAATTCACAAGATTTGGTGAATTCACTGGTAAAAATTCCTAATTTACATTTCGAAGATTTGATGAATTCACTGGTACGGTCTTAGTACTCTCACCAAAAGTTATGTACAAAAGGTAGAGGTACAGGCTGAAGAAACATATCGACCGCCCTACAAACTACTTTCAAGAAGAGTTAGTAAAAACTCATGTGGATGAATGAATCCATGAGTTTCCTCCCGTTGTTGAAAAGTTTAAAAACACGAATTTCTAGCAAATTAAATTATAGTTTCGTAGCAATCTGAACTAATAAAAATAATAAATAAGAATAAAGTCATTGAAGTCATTGACTTTATTCTTATTATTTTTATTAGTTCATATTGCTACGAAAGCGTGTTTTTATAGATTTTTTGAACTATAATTTAATTTGCTAGAAAATCGTGTTTTTAAACTTTTCAACAACGGGAGAAAACTCATCGATTCATTCATCCACATGAGAAGTGAAGTGAGAAAAAATTAACTTTTTTTTAAGAAAGCGTGGAGTGTGATTCCTATTTACTTTTCATAATGACTACTAATACAATCTATAGAGAATTTTGAGCTACAACTCCAGATGTATTGGAGATATCAAAAAATGTCTCGCATAAAAGTTGTAGCTCGTTATTTTTTCTACAAAAATGTTCGTATAAATTTTGCATTTTTTTTTATTTTTAGGGCCGTGCCATGGTAAAAAATTGCTTAATGGGTACTTTATAAATTAAACTACCTGAATCCAGAACTTCAGCTGTTTTATAATTTTTGTTAGATTTCGGTGAAATTTTGTTTCTATTTATTAGATTATACCTTTTCAAATAGCTAGCGAATAGCACACCACGCTTTTTTAACATTAAAGTTTGTTCTTATTATTTTTAACTAGTTCGTATTGCCACAAAAGCATTTATTTTTTATAAACTATAAACTGATCGAAGTCGCTTCGCGATCCAAGACAAACTTCATGCCAAGTGTTTCTTATAGTGTTTCGATCCTAAAAAATGTCGAGGGTTTTATCCCATATTGCAGGTCTCTCTTGTTGACAAATATATTGATAAACTGTCAAGAATGCAGTTCAAATCACAATGAGCAGATGACTTAAACGGTAGAAAAACCGCTGGGTGTGTAAATGTGCATTTGGTAATGCGGCGGTAAAATTTCCGTCGGCTCCAGTGGCACTCGACGTCTGTACAGCTACCGTCGACGACCAATTGACCGTGGGCTACTGTTAGAACGACGGCGACGGTAAATTATCCGGTCGTAAAAATCCGCCATGTGTGTCATGGGCGTTATATTTCACTGAGGTGTAAATCCCTCTTCCTAATTCCGCTTTAATTGGGATGGAATGAGTTAGGTGCTAGAGTGAATTCAGTATTGAGACAGTACAATGGTAGGTAGAGAGGAGGAAAAGACGAGTGGACACGATTTGCTGCGATAGCATGGGTTATGGCGTCCCGCCAGTGTCATGACATGCAACGGTTGAAAGGTTAAGTTTGTTAGGTTAATAAGTGGGTATCTAGAGTAGTTTATTCAATTTTGTTTACTGTTACTGTGCAAAAATGTCCTGTTGTCTGGGGTAAGTACTTTTCAGTAGCGGAAGAAGAAATTATGACGAATACTATCAAATACTGTGTATCGCTTTTACTAAATCATCTGGTACGCCTATGGAATTTCTCGGGATAGCTTTGCTTCGGGTACCTTCGAGAATTGTTCATTAAGAGGACGAAAGCCAAATGTACTGTCTCGATAGTGAATGCACTCTATCTGACTTATATCACTGATGCATTTCTATAAGTCTGTATATATATATATATATATATATATGGATCTTGGTATATATGTATGAGATTGATAAACTCAAGACACCGTTTGACCGATCACCATGAAAGTTGGCACATCTTAGTGTTTTTTCATGCAATCCATTTTACTCGCCACTAGATGACGCTGCAGTGCATCAACTTCTATACTGTTCAACCGATCGTCACGAAAATTGGTATACACAGATATTTGAACACGGCGAATATTTCCGCGCTATCCATTTTGCTATAACTCGCATAACGGGATAACGGTATAATGGGATAACGGTATAATGGGATAACGGTATAATGGGATAACGGTATAATGGGATAACGGTATAATGGGATAACGGTATAATGGGATAACGGAAAACGGGTAAGCGGATTAACGGAATAACGAGAAATGGGTTAACGGGGTAACGAGAAACGGGTTAACGAGATAACGGGAAATGGGTTAACGGGATAACAGGAAGCGGGTAAAGTCACAGGCATAACCTAGATCGAACAACGCAGATAAAAACATAGGAAAAAAACGCGAAGTCAGCTAGTATTATATATAATGAGATGTCTACATCTAGAATCGATTCGACAGTTGTTTATTGCTCGTTCTACAGCCTATAGGAGAGATTCAACTTATTTTATTTTCTACGGGTGTTTTCATATCAGGTGGTTGGGCGTACTATGGTATATATTGAAGATACATTAAAAAACATGTTGAAGTATTCTGCTTGGAAATTTTATTCAGTGCAAATTGCGGTCTTATTATCTGAAAGACCGCAAAAGCGTAGCTTGATTTGTTTTATTTAAAATAATGCCGCAATTTATATGATAATGTCCTCCAGCACGAATGATATTCAATGGAAATATTTTGCGAATTGATAAAAACTGAATGAAAAATAATGCTTTGTTAGAATTTCCAACATAAAAACTGCTACTTTAGTTCAGAAATCCAAGAAATAAAACACTATAGTTTGAAAATCATTTGAAAATAATGTACTCTGAGAACTCTTACAGCCTTAAAAAGTCTTGTTGAATCTGTTATAGTTTCCGCGTATGTATGAAGTGACCTCAAAATCAAAGTTCTGTTGAGTTTTTATTTGATTGGTTGTCCTTATGATATTTATAGCTTTTCGATTTCGTCAAATATGATTAGAAAAAGTATTTTCTTGCTGAAAGACAAAAAAGCATATGTATTTTTCAATTGCACGAACTATCTTCGTTATCCCAATAAAATGTTATTGAAAAATGTTTTTGTAACTGCATGCGTTGAATGTTAGTGATTTCCACATGTAAAAAAGTTTTTCTAATGCCCAATTTAACAATTCACACAAAATGAAGAAGAAAAGAGCCAAAAGTCGTTGTGTGGAAAACGTTCTTGAACATCTTCAAAGTGTTTCTCTTCAAGAAGATTAAAAAACAGAAGATTCCATGGGGAGCTACTTAAGATGCCTTTCAGTTATTCATTTCTGTATCATGCAATTCAAGTACGTAATCAATGTTACGGAATGAATATTAAATCGTAAAATATTGAAAAATAACTGTAAAGCATCGAACATAAGTACGATTTTATCGAGATTAAGAGCGCATGAAATTAGTTTAATTACAGAGTGTCAGATTACAAGTGCAGATTACAGATCTTGTTACAGATCAAGTCTTTAACGTATTAATTTCGATAATGACATCGAATATGCATTTGGATTGTGAGGATTCATTCAAGGAAGCTCTTCGAATCCATTTGTGAAACCATCAAAAGAAAGATTAAAGATGAAGGTATATAATTATGGAGAAAGGCTATGAAAATATTAAGAAACTAGTTCGTGTTGGTGGCTTCTTTGAATTTCTGAAAGTAACAAGCTAAATAGTTTTCGTTTGTCCATTTCCTCCGAAAAAAAATTTGTCAAAGAACGCCGCACAGTGATATGGCTTGGCCAAAAAAACGGCCAAAAGTTGTTTTTTCGTTAACATAGAAATTTTGAAAGAAACTGTTCTTTGGTTTCGATAGGTATTGCCTTAGCCTAACTTTCAACATATAATAATTTTTTCATATTCATACCACGCAAGAACGAATAATATTTTGAGAATAAATAAATGATTTTTTTAATTGCTTATATTTTCGAAACCAGTAATCGGCTTTTTATGATTTTTTTGTGCATGAAATGCTAGTTTACTATAATTGATAATTAAAAACCAGATTTATGACATTTTTGAAACACAGGTCGGCGGACAAGTTAGATTTTTTCATTAGTATCGGTGTACATTTTTTTTCAATATCTTCAAACAATTTATGAGCGATGTGCTATGAACAAAAGTAATGCTAAAAAATTTGACATTTCATTTTTGAGATGAATAACGGTGAATGATTTTTCAGTTGAAGCATACTATATTTGTTAAATTCTGAAAATGCAAGTTATTATATTTAAAATAGACTTGGCCGAATTCTATAAAATACACATGGATATAACACACTTACTAATAAACATTTCCTAACATATAATTACTATGTTGCTTTCAGGTTTTAATAATGTTTAATACTCAGTGGATTTTTTTAAGAAAGGAGTAGAATGAGAGAAGAGAAATATTCTTTATGTTTTTTTATGTTGATATGGTTGCTATATATAAACGCAATAAATTGTAGTCAAGGGAAAAATGAATTTTCAAAACAACACGAATTTAAGTAAAAAACTATATAAATATATATATATATATATATATATATATATATATATACATCATGAAGAAGAGGAAATAAAATCACCATCTCAAAACGATGGTCTAGCTCAATATATTTGTACTCAACTGTTTTAGGTAAGTTCACAATATTGTTAACTTCAAGAATATCAAACATCTTACAAATTTCGTTAGAATCTCAAAAATTTAAAACCCTAAGAAGACTGGGGTGAAACTTGGAAAAGAATTAAAGTACCTATTCAAATTATTCAAACTTTCAATACATGAACCAAACTTTCAAGAATCAACAAAATTTATGAATACTTTCGGTTTAAGAAAAATATATATACATATTTTTTATTTAAAAAAACCGAAATTTACCACTGATACGTCAAACCTTTTCTAATGAAAAGCTCTTCCATTGTTATCATAAATACTGTACATAAGAAGTTTTGATACAGTCTTACATTATTATTTTTAGAATTATTCCTCAATTTTCATAGAATTCAATGAGAAAAACATCAATTATTGATACCCCTGTCGTTGTCAGGGGCGGGTCGGTGCGGATAAATTACCAAGCGAGACTTACGGTTTTTTTAGTACAAATTCAAAATAGCCTTACACAGTCCTTTTGGTTATTTATTTTTTATGTTTTAGTATTTATGATAAAAAACTAGTGTAGTGATTTCTACCTAATTTATTTTTGAATTTTGACAAAAAAAATCATAATCTCCGACCCCGAAAACCCGTACATACCAATTTTGAATAGAATCAGAGTATAATCACGAATCTCGTCCGCCGGAATTAAGTACACCTGCCAAATTTCAAATCAATTGGACGATTAGAAGTGGATCAAATTTAACTTGCAAGATTTGATTACAGACAGACACACATACACCGGGACAAGTGAAACTAAATAAAAGCTTGTACAAATAAGCATTCATGTGTCAGGGAGAAATTCTAAACAGCAGCTTCAAGGCTGATTTTTTAAAATATAGACTGTAAGTACTACGATGGCTTGGAACAAAAATGAAACGAACGATACCAAGGAACACTCCCCAGAATAAAGTATTATTTTCATTATTTTAAATGTATTCAGAAAACATATTCAAACTCGATGTAGAGGTACAAAGGTTCCGTATTATTTAACATTTAAAAAAATCTATAAAATTAGTTTTGGTGCATTGCATACATTGATTTCTACAATCATTCGACGAATATTAATAACATTATTATTAATATTTACTTCAGGGGGCGTGTCAACTTGATATCAAGTTAGCCTAGCCACCCTCCATAAAACACTATAAATGTTACATCGGTTTTTTATTCGCGACATATTTACGACAATTATTGACAAAAATTGTGATAGGTTTGGTGGATTTTCTTTAAGGGGCTTTGCTAACTTTATGAGGGTGTTTATATATCATGCTATTATTTTTTGGATGTGATCTCAAGCACCTGGATGGGAATGATTTCGACAGATTTCGAATCACCATGTATGAAATCCAGTATGTAGAATGTTACAAAGTTGCAGACTTGTCGAATTCAACGCGTACTCAACGATTCCCACGATGAAATTTGATCTCAGAATGCTCGAAAACTGCACATATTGTCAACAAACTACAAGACTTCATTCATGCTTAGTAAAATGCTGATGACTGTATATTACTTAATTATACCGGGTGTATTAAAGGTGGCGGATAGTACTTCTCAACAAGGTTATAATAAAACGGTTCTGTGGAAAGTAAGCAGACATTATTCTTCACACGGCACAGTGGTCCAAAATAACGAAAAAGCCGAACTAATTCGAATTTTGGTAAAGTTTTCGTATACGCTCCCAACTTTGTGGGAGAGTAAACCAAAGACCAGATAACCTTTTCTCAGAATTACCGGTAACTATTGCGAAACATTTGCGCTCTTCCGAGTTCGATTAGCTCCAGAAAGAACATCTTGTGAATAAGTGTGGATTCATGCAGCACAAAATAACAATTATCAAATAACAAATAGGAAATTACATTTAGCAATATAAGTTGAACTCTATAGTTTTCAATGGTTATGTTCATGCAGACAAATAACAATTATCATTTAAGAAATAACAAGTAGAAGTTGGCCAACTTTTATCTTTTTACATTATTTGAACGAAATTTTGTTCTAGCGACCGTGGACTGGTCAAACCGATGATGAAAATAACCTCACTTTTTCTAATATTTGAGGTATTGTTTTTGTTTCATATTGTTTATTGGTACCATTTTGAATTTTCACTTGTTTTTTATTATCGAGGGGACATGAAATTTCGAAAAAGTAGGATTACCTAATTTAAATGCCTCGGATCTCCGTCTTGTGCGCATGCTTACTTTTTATTTCTTAATTGTTATTTTGAGTGCATGAATGCTACATTTTAATTCTTGTTAATTGATAATGGTTATTTGTTATTTGATAATTGGTATTTTGTGCTGCATGAATCCACACTAATTCCTGTGAAACTCAGGTGAAAAGTCAATCAAGGTATGTAGTTTTTATTTCAAGTTTGATAAGGTAAATTGGTCGATTATTTACTCAGTTATCAATAGTTATTTTCTGTGCTGTTATTAGTTTGAACGTGCGTACATCTTCAACTTTCGTTAGACTTATAAAAAATCTGTCTGAAGTCTCTTTAAAAACATATAAAAAATTTGCTTGCACTTTTCTGAAATATTTAAATAATTGTGAGCCTCTGCAAGAGTGTACCAAAAACGCATCAAATATATTTTGACCTACAATGAATTAACACCTCATTATTTTATTAAAAACCGACTTTTTTGCTGTAATGTGACTTTCTATATTATAAACAATATTTTAAGAAGATTTTTGGTACTGATTTTGCTAATTAAAGTTGAACATTCAAAAAGTCATCATTTAAAACATTTGATCTAATACCAAAGTTACCCCTTCTGAAACCAATCCCTTTGCGACACATTTTCCTATGGTTCTCGTGAGCTTTGAAAACAATTCAGCAAAAAGAAGGCTTAAATTTGATTTGATTGTTTATAACTACCCCTTCTAAATACCACCCTTTTGTGACACGTTATTTTATATATTTCCCATGATTCTCGTCGGCCTTAGAAGCAAAAAAGGCTAGAATCTGTTATTTTTAAACCACCCCTTTTAGTTACCACCCTCATAAGACAAGATTTTTAAATATTTTTTCCATGATTCTCGTCTGTCTTGAAGCAATTCCGCGAAAAAGGTGCAAATCTGATTTTTTCTTCGAACCACCCTTTCTAAAAACCACCCCTTTGGCGGAGTCCATATAAAGACTTCTTAAGAAGACAAACTTTATTACCACTCTGAGAATTTTTAAGCATATTCTTCGCTTTCGTTTCAATATCAGCCTCGGTATTTCCGTTTTCGATTATTATTTTAAGAATATCAGTGAGTTGCCTGGGTGGTTCCATATATATTTCCTTCTCAAGCTCACCATTCAAATAAGCACATGTAACGTCAAGCTGATGAATTTGCATTCCGAAACTAGCAGCTAAAGCTACAATGAGTCGTATTTAATTTGATCGCGCAACAGGCGCAAAAGTTTGGTTGAAATTTACGTCAGGCTGTTGGCTGAAACCTTGAGCTACTAGCCTTGCTTTCCTTCGTTCAAGCGTACCATCGGCTTTGTACTTGTTCCTCAAAACGATTCGACTACCAATGATATATGTATTTTCGGGACGATTCACGAGTATCCATGTATCATTTTTTAGAATCGACTTTACTTCTTTTCCCATGGCTGCATACCATTGTAAAGCTTCAGATCCACTGATCGCCTGTTTCATAGGTATTTCAGCGACAAAAACTTGTTCTGATTTTTTTATATTCATGATAGTTGGTGGCAGGTAGTTGTATTCCTTCCGAGGTCTTCCCCTTGAACCGGACCTGACTATTTTCGGTCTACCGGGTCCTCGTCTGGCTTGAAATGAATCATCGTGAATTTCCTCAGGCATTTTCCTCGGAGTCTTACAATGTTATTTGTTTCCCCAAAGAGTTTCATTTCAATGTAGGAAATGGGTGTTTCCAAACGTTTCTCGGATTCTAATGAATTTGACATACCTTCTGGAAAAAAATCGGAAAATTCTTCTATAGATTTCTCGGTTTTCTCGGAGAATTTTATGTCTCTAGTGATTTCTATTCTCTTTTCACTAGGTGAAATTATAAATAATGGATATAGAGTTCCATGAGTCCAACTTTTTTTATTCGAAATAAGAATATTTTTCCGTATTTCCCTATCGCTCATAGTTCTTAATTTTTGCGTCTTTGTTTTTTGTTAATAACAATTAAAATTGCAATTGTTATTAACAAAAAAAAACCTAAAAACGTCTTTCTCATAATTGCATCCCAAATCAAATGAGCTATTGCTCATATTGGACACTTGGAACTATTTTTCAAAGGAAACTCACTTCTCAACTAGACTATCTAGTTTCCGGGTTTCCCTTCAGTGGAGCTAGCAAATGTACCACCAAGAATGAGTAGACCGCCTCAGCAAATAATTAATAGAGCCGTTCTTTTCTCTTTTATTGAAATGTGGAAAAATAAGGAACACACACACAGTCATCATGAATTGGTTCGTTTTTTTCCAAATTCGCTGAAATTAGAATGTTGTTAGCGCTTTTCGAAATTTATCTGGTAATACGGAAATTATATATTAGATGGTTTGTTTTTGAAGTCTGCGAGGAAGAGATATTCTACCCGCTGGAAAATAACTTTCATGAGGAATATTCTAAAGTATCTGAAGGAATGTTTCGATCGGGCTGTCAATCCAGAGGACTCGAGAATTTCCAAAAAATAAGAAAAAATATTGGAAAAAATATTTTATTTCTTATTATTAACGGATACCTTTACCAATACCAACACCTTTACAACCAAAATCGATGGACAGAAATAGTAAAACCGTTGGTTATTGAGATCAGGAAAATATATTGACTAATCTGTATTTTAGCTGGTTTTAGCCTTTCACCCTGAATATATCATCTGAAACGAGGGTGCATATGTATTATTCATGAATAATTTTGAATATTTGAACTAATTACAACATCCATACGATATTCAGTTCTCGTTTGATGACACTCAAACTCAAAATGACATCATTTCATGCAGGCATGATGCGTCATTCCTAATAAAACAGAAACTCAACCATATGTTTCAATTTGAAGACTCACATGATGAGCTGGAATTGAATTCGTCTACACACCAGTTTGTACGAATGAGTTCATATAATAAGAGCCAATAAAATAAAAAAGAGCTTCTGGCATTCCAAACATAAATATTGATGCTTGCCAATTCACATTACTGCTAATTTATTGTATCTGTATTGACAACAATTGAAAATAATGTTATTTTTCTGTTTTTTCACCCGACTGCGCGACACAAAGGAGGGTAATGTGTTTATCATGTTGTATGAGAGACCAAACGCGTTGACCGATGTTGACGATTCTTAAAGGAACCACAGACGATGCAATTTGTTGTACAACCGATCGTACAATAGGTTGCACTATAAATCGTACAGACATATCGAAGAGAGTTTTGCCCACAGACGTGAAAAGAATTCAAGCGATCGGTTGTACAACTAATCTTGTATATTTTAATCATTCACCATGGCACCAACCATGAGACCAATAATAATGTGAAAAAGAAGAAAAAAGTGTGGTGTAAAAAATGATTGCTGCACAGACATGTATTCACACATGAATTTACAAACTGCGCTCCACAGAACCAACAGATTTCAAGAATTATCTACGAATGGACACATATTAAAATTAAAATAAGTAACATACAAACGAAATTACATATATTATCTCAAATTATTATTTAGAACTTATTTATTGTAATAATGCGAAACAAGTTTAAAAAAATGCAGCGTAGTTATTTTCTTAGCGATGTAGTCATTAATAATACGGTCTAAATACTCCTCTTTTTTTCTTGTGTTCGAATTTGGTACATATGGCTTGTCCACACTTTGAAAAATTCAAGCATTTTTCACAATTGATCATTTGATATTTTCAGTTTTGTTCGGTGTTTTCAGAGAATCGAAAATGGTTTTACAGTATTTATAAATAAGTATGCTCAATAACAAATCTACAACGTACAGTGTTTGTCACAATCACTGTCACATTCAAACCATTCAGACTTGCTAGATTTGAGCTTCCTGTAAATAGGTGTGTCTTTTCGTATTGAATATGATTTTGGCAGCTGAATATTTTACAATATATTTCCTAAAGCGTTCCATTGCCAATTCCGTATTTTTTTTTCATTATGTGACTAGGATATTTTAATCCACCTGAAGTAGCCAACTCATAATTTTTTAACAAAATTAAAATTCCATCGTTTTTAACAAGATCTTCAGAAAAATCTACCTCATGTATTCGATATCAAATAGGTGCCTACCAGTGCATAAATTTACTATTTTTCTATTGGGGGATTGTATTCTCCAATACTATCTGCTCATATTGAGAAAATACCCTGAAGACGCCCATTTTATTAGGAATTTGAGTATATTTTTTTCGGAATAGGAACCAAATTTGCAATAAGTGAATATGAGAAGTACATTATCAAGTTCAGGTAGGTATATGTGTATGAAGTTCAGCGTGAGTTGACAAGATTTAGCAAAATTACCCCAATTATGATAAATTTCTTTAATTTTAGCAATAGTAATAAAAAAGGTCCATTTCGAAAAACCCTATTGGAGGGCATTGTATATATATTTTCGATAATAATTTTGATAATGTTAATGAATTCGCAGATTCAATTAATTGATAATTCACACTTCAGATCGAAAAAGGTGTCCATAGTTCATTGAGAAAATGACTGTAAATTCCAACTAGAGGAATGAAATTTGAGAAATTGTGGTAGAATACATTATTCATCACCAATTGGACGTTGACGAAAGGATTAACGATAAGTATCTTGCCCATTTTAACTTTGCTTGAAAAGGTGATATTTTAATATGATATTGGAATGGGACGGTATATAGTCTCAAATATTTTGTAATTTTTTGCAATTATTCACCATAATACGCTTGAAAATAGACACTACATTCCACAGACATTTTGTTTATTTCCTGATAAACATGAAAAAACTTACGAAAGTGCGTTTCGGTTATTAAAAAATAACTGCGAGAGTGTGATTTTAAAACCCAAAAAAGTCAACTCACAATGCACTGCAGGCAGTATGGCAATCGCAATTAGTTGGTTGCCGCTTCCACTTAAGACAGGCTTGGTTTAGAAAAATTCAGAAACTTGTAGTAATGGCAGAGTACAAAAATCAAGAAAGCGAAATAGGGAAGTGGCTCAAATATACGTTCGGGTTGCCGTTTTTAAATCCCATTGATGTTGGCGATTGTTTCAAAATTGTGTCAAAATACGCAGGCTATCTAATGGAAAATTATATCGCCGGAATTATGGGCAGAGTGCAGCAAAACCATCCAAAGAACCACAAAAGCGTGTGAGTCTTTCCACTCTAGATTTAATTCAAACTCTACTGTATGCTAAATAAGTCTTTTTGGGAATATATAATGAAATAAAACATAAACATATTGAACTGTTTTTTTTTTGTTCAATATGTGAGTGACTTAATAATATTTGATTTTCAGGTAACAGTAAGTAGTGATGCATTTGTGCAGGTCAGAAATACTAGCGCCAATTTATGGCACCCCAAAAACTAACGAAATACTAATTTACAGGAGTTCTTGAGGACTAAAAAATCAATCAAATGAAAAATACTTAGTGTCTAGTGTACGTACTGCTGAAATTATCTATATATTTTGATATTTCATTTGTCGTTCCTCCTTATAAATAAATTGATACGAAGGCGGTATTTTTTCTGAATCTCATTTTTGTATTTTTTAAACTTTGATCTTGATAACTATCCAGCACCTTCATGAAAAATGCTGTTTTTTCATTTTATATTAATGTTGGTCACTTCATCAGATTTCCAAAGAAGAGTGGTTTTGTTGATAAGGGAAACATTCTCTATTGAATAGAAATATTTTTCTGTGAATTGAAAAATCTACGATAAAAATGAAGTTATTTTTTGTGAATGTCTAAAAGAAAACAACAACTACTTCATAGATATTTTGAAAGGACCCTAACTCAAAAGAAAAAATCGGAAATTGAAAATTTGCATTTTCATTCAGATAGTTATTTGATTTTCCATTCCAGTCTTAAATGAGAACTCTTTAGCCGGGGAAGTAGTTGTTTTCTGTTAGACATTCACAAAAAATAACTTCATTTTTATCGTGGATTTTTCAATTTACATAAAAATCTTTCTATTCAATATTCAATTGAGAATGTTTCCCTTTTCAACATGAATACCCCACAAGAGGTTATCTTGAACGATGGAAGATAGTGTCTAAAGTTCATCTTTAAGTCGCAGATGATTCCACATCTGATTTTAAGAACATCCTGTTCATATTTTCGAACAAATCAAGAGTGTTTTTAATTTGCATTTATGGTTTGATGTGGGTAAAAAGTATTACCTTCAAAGAATCATCCTGCGGGTTTCGAAATATCGAGACCCAAGACTGGCTTAAATTTTGATCAATTTATAAGTCTAATAAGAAAAACGCTCCAAAGAATATCCTATGTACCCAATAAGAATTTTGTTTTTGCAAAACTTACCTTGAAGAATGTTGAAAACAACAGCAACACCTTTTAGTCTTTTGTATAATTTACTAAGGATAGGAAAAAATAAAACACAGCACTAAAAAAATTAGCACTTGCACGAAGAATTGCGCATTCGATAATGAATGCTAAGGGCAAATTTACATCCTTTAAATACGAAAGTATCAGGTAATATTCACCGGAAGTTCTAATTCTCAATAAATTAAGTAATTATGATAAAATTTGGGAAGTTGTGAAGTGTAGGGGATTATTTCAGAGGATAATAAGTTATTGCACAGCGGGCTTATCTTATCTGAACTCTAAAAAGACAAAATTTAGCGTGACGTATTTTATGAACAGCCCCTAACTGGAGTTGCTCAAGGAAGCCTTCACACTCTAAAAAGGATTCCTCAATATTTCAATTTAAGTACTACCTAGTCTTAGGAATTTCACAAAAATTAAAGTCATTAATGTTAGATACCTTTACATATTTGTTGATATTATATTATAGGGCGATTTTTTGGCGGCTTTTATTTTGGTAGCTTTTCTCCGCGGCTTTTTTTTTCAGCGGCTTATGTTATGATTATGACGTGAAGAAAGAAATAAACAAAATTTTCCTTCAAGAGACATCTAAGGAATAAAACAAGAAAAATATTGCCCAAAATGAAGCCGACTTACGTACTTATCAAGAACGTTTGGGCAAAATTGAACGGCGCCATCTAGCGATGGTGCCCACCGTCCTCCAATGAAAAACCCATTACAGTGACTATCTTCTTTCTCTTTAAACAATGATTTAGCTATACAGTTGTATACAGCAGTTGATAATCGATAGTTTATATTTTTATATCGATATTATCGATAGTTCGTAACACTATAGTTTTTTGTAAAGTTGTTCAAAATTCTGATGTTCTGTGTGTTCTGTCTTTCGTCATGTGTTATGATATGATGGATGATGGTGTCAATTGTCAAATTATTTTATTTATTGCTTCCAACTTCCAATATTTTTAGGTTATGTACTACTATTACTACGATATACATGTACTATGTATGAAAGTTGACAGTGCACAGAGACAATTATGCTGTTCTGTGGCTGGACTGATAATTTAATGACAGTATCGATAGTTTTTTATTATTGCCATCGATAAATCAACATAGGTGACTATCAATAATTTTTCAGATCTAGTTCATAGCAAACTGAGGGATCGCCTAAGATAGAGAAGTGTACCAAGTTAATGACAGCCTTCCAGCCAATCAATACAAGATATGATGAGAGTGATGACACCAAATCAGAATGATTTAATTTTATGTATATTTACAAGTTTTGAATCCTATTATTTAATTTTCAAGAAGTCATGTCATATTTTTCTTACTCAGTGGAGAATAGTTTTTGTGTTGTTGATTTTTTAATTATCTAGTGGTTTTTTCATAAAAAACTTATTTAAAACAAATTGTTTTTAATCAAATATATTTTGAACAGAGGGTCGTGTTTAAAACATGTGTTAAAATCATGTTTTAAAACCAACCCTCGTACAATTTAGTAGATGTTTAACAATTGTTTAACTAATCGATCTTCCTCTTTTCACTTTTACAGATGAGGTAAATGGTGGCTTTCCCACAGGCGCCTCTGAAGGTTATTTCGAAGGATGCCTACGATAGATTTTCTGATGGGCTGACGAATGAAAGGTCTCAGATTTCATTCAGCTACCAATAACAGTACCCGATGGGAATGAGATGTCATTTGAACTCAAAATAGGATACTTGTTGTTCTTAGGCCGCTTGCATATTAGAAGACAGCGCACTTTATCAAGCACACTGATTGGCTTCTAATAGGCTGTAGAATAAGAACTGTCAGTCAACAGCCAATCAGAAAACAGTACGCTGTTGAAAAGCCAAAACCTATCTATACATACCGAGTACAGTGTTTGCAATGTTGCTAGAATAAATAATGATGAATTATAAGAACTATTGATGATCAAAATATACACGACAGATACACGGCGCAAGGTGAAATTACACGGAAATCGTGGAATTCAATCAATCAATCAATCAATCAAAAATATACTTTATTGTCGAATTCAGGAATCTTATCGCCAAAGCTTGTACTGAAAATACCAAAAATATAGACATTATATAATTGTTTGTTAGATTCTAATAAAAGGAACTGATAATAAATTTTAATATTCAACTTAGGACAATATAGTTTACAAGAATTAATATAGTATATTAAAGTATAAGTGGATAAAAAGGGCTTTAAAACACGCGCGATTTTTCGAGCACGACGGCGCAGCCGGAGTGCTCGAAATAGAGCAAGTGTTTTTAAGACCAGGTATCCACGAATACTTTACGTTATTTTTTTTTATTGGTGCACTTTGAAATCATATATACTGGTATTATTACTACAAAAAATAGAAATAAGAACTAATAATGCAAGAAGGTTGAATTCGTGATGTGACATCAGTATACCTTTCGTTGTCATGGAAATGAGAAAAACAGATATTCATTTGCAATTTGTTATGAAAGATCAATATTTGTTGTCACCAGAGCTCAAAAATGAATTATTCTAATATCGATTTTTTGAATAGTGAGGCAGAATCGCGGTTAATACCGCGAAAATCCAGTGATATATTTAAAAAAGAATATGAAAAGTTCATCAAATGGATGGAGGAGCACATATAAATGAACGAATTGTTAGTAATATTTTATTTGACGTTACAAGGTACTCCTGTCAGATCAATAATCAAAAATTTGTCATTTAGACTTCACGTTTCTCGATTTGTTTCGATTTGTTGATGTTGTCATGGTAACTTTAAAAAACGCGCGTTTTTTAAAGTTCGATTTAAACACGCTGAGGCGTGCTTTAAATGGGTAAAAAGGGGCACCAATAAAAAAAAAAATTATAGAAACACACAAAACATTATTGAAAATACCACAAAGATAACACAGGGTAAATATAAAGTAAAAATAAATATAATAGAATATGACATTGTCAAAATTAAAAATAATCAAGTACATTATTTATTTTGAAATAATTACATTATTTCGTTAAAAATAACTAGTTAATCAATCAATCAAAATATCACATTTTAACTAAATAGGACCACTCCTGAATGAATCGAGGGAGTCAATGGTTTTGACACTGACTGGAAGATGGTTATATAGTTTAGCAGCATTATAAATGATTGAGTTTTTTTATCGAATTGGAAGCTGGAATGGATAGCCTTAGGTTGTAATTTTGGCGGGTGGATCCAAAATGGTGCCAAATGTTGATTTATTTTTATGTACTAAACATACCGATTCGAGAATGGAAAGAGATGGAATGGTGAGGAGTTTCTGCTTTCTGAAAAGTTCTTTACAAGATACCCGAGGTCCAACCCCGCAGATATAGCGTACTTCACGTTTCTCGAGAGTAAAGATTATGTTGAAGCACTGTTTGTTGCAGGGATACCATACCATACCATACCTACTTTCGCAGTTGTCTCACCCAATTCTTTTGAGACAACACCCTGTGGACAGCTTTCTACTAAGAACACGAACATAATTTTAAAATTTGAGTTTACAGTCTAAGTGAATCCCTAGAAAGGTGTTGAAATTATTAGATGAAATAATATCATTCCCCAGAGAAATATCTGGTATATCGCTTTGAAATGATAAGAGATTCGTTTTATTAGTGTTGAATGAAAGCTGATTCGAGTTACACCACACTCTCATAGTGCTAATATCCCTAGAAATTTTGCTAACAAGTTTGTTAGGATTTTGATTATACCACAGGATCGTTGTGTCGTCTGCGAAAATAGTGAATACACCTTCAGTCTTAATATTCGCAAGGTCATTAAAATATAACATAACAGGATAGGTCCAAGCACAGAGCCCTGCGGTACAGGGTGTTTAATAAAACCGATATCGAAAAAGCTGTTGGTCTTTACAATTTGGGTTCTTTGGCCTAAGAAAGATTCGAACCAGTTATGGCTTTGGTCTCTGAGTCCGTAATGGTGGAGCTTTCGCAGCAATATTTGATGATTAATACAGTCAAATGCTTTACACGACAATTGGTAGCAATGCTGACAGATCTCAAGATTTTCATTGTGAACCGTCAGTTATTGAGTGTTCATCAGAGGTTCTCTCTGACTGTATTGGACCTTGCTTCGTTTACGGCGCACTTGACCAGGTCACTTTCTCTCTCTCTCTCTCTCTCTCTTTATTGTATTGTGAACCCCCCCCCCCCATTAGAGGCTTCGTCCGTTGGGTGCCGAAGTCTAGCTCTAAGCAATACTGCTCCCACTGTGTTTAAATGATATTTTAAATTATATATTGTTTGTGATTGCCCGATCTTATGATTGCTATGTGTGTGTTATCTGTGGGCTTTGTTATTAACTCCATAAGCCACCTTAGAAGCAGACTCTCAGTTGGAGCGCAAAATCAGAGGCTCATTGTAGCTCGTAAACTGTGGTTTGAAAAATAAATTTGAATTTGTAACGTATCCAGTCTGAAGTTGAGTTAAACTGTACCAATTGCTTCTGGAAATATGTTCGATGGGCACGCCCAAACTTGACTCAAAGTGTTTATCTTCATTTACTTTTTGTGTGAACACTCAGAGCAGAGAAAACTTTAAAGGGATGAAAAACAAAATGGACAACTTACAAGCATAACCGACTTTTTCTATATACAATATTTGGCAAACCTTTGAGGTCCAAAAATATGGAGGAAATCCTGTAAAATATTTCATTTTCGGCCTTTATTGGACAATAATTATCAATTTACTACCAGAATGTGACATATTCCATATTAATATTATTACGTATATAAAGTGTGACAACAACACACCAACAATACACAATCAACACACCAACAACACACCAACGACATACCAACAATACACGAACAACACAAGAACAACACACGAACAACAAACGAACAACACAGAACAACACACGAACAACACTCCAACACACACTCCAACACACGAACAACACAGAACACAAAAACAACACACGAATAACACTCGAATAACACAAGAACACACACACACACACACACTCTCACACACACACGAGAAAATCAACATAAATTTGACCCTAACATAGTTGAAATTTCGACCAAAGGAAAATATCCAAGAGTAAGAACATTGAAATGACACATATAATGAAAAACACAGTATTAACAATAGAAATGATCAAAAACTTAAGCCAAATTTATAACGACCTTTTCTAACTTTGTTTATAGTAGTGTTAATGAAAACTGACCTTTACATGTTGCCATAAAAATACTGTAAGGCTCATATATTACAACTCAATCTTCTAAATAATCCAGTGTATTCATGAAGGGGGAAAATATGAAAGATAAACCATTCCCGATAACAACGAAATCACACATCCCTAACAACATTCGTACAATGCGAAATCAGAAATATCAATATATATTGTTTCGACCTGACAAATACTATGTCGAAACGACGTTAAAATGAATTATACAAATTGACTGAATCAAACCTTCATTCCGAGAAATTGAACCTTATTGGTAGCACTTGGTGGTGAAGAAATGTGGTTTTATTACTACATATCTGGTTTTCGTCATGGTAGTGCAATGAAATACATAGCAGTTTTTATGTCCAAGCATAAACTTTTAACCAAAAAAAGTTTCATCAAAATCGGTTCAGTAGTTTTTGCGTATTGCTCGAACAAACAAACAAACAGACAATTACAATTTTATAATAGTATAGATGTATACATTGCAGCGTAAACAGCTGTAAAATTAAATTTTAATTAGAGAATGGAACGAATAACGGGTACGATGTAGAAACCTCTATTAAGTTTTGAACTTCAACAGAAACGAATAAAATATGAAAATTCCATTTTTACATCTGTTTTAATTGTAGCCCAGTTTTGATGAAAAAGTACAAACAGCAAAGGTCAGATGAAAATATCGGGATGCTTACTTATGGGTATCTATTTTTTTCCAGTTAAATTTACTATTTTTGAATTTCCAACACATGACTTAAAATGAACTTAAAATTATTTTTCGTTTATCATTCTTCAGAAATAGTACGGTTTTGCAGAAAAAGATTCGGGATTGAAATCATTTATAGTATTTCAATCAGTTATGCCAAAACGGCTGTGTTAGCTTCATATACATAATAGCATTGACCTTTCGATCTATAAAACGAACAGAGCAGAAAAAACAACACCTATAAAACATTCATTTCAAAGCTTAATCGCAAAGTGCACTTTGAAATAAGTTCTAATCAAGAAGTACGGATAACTCACCGAGGAATGAAATTTCCATTTAATGATTTATGTCAAGAAAAGTGGCACACATTCTGAGAGCTTGAGGAAGAAGAGGGGACGATGCAGCCCCCCTACAAAGGAAGTTTTATTGTGAATCTAAAAAAATTTCAAGAACATGTATTCATATTTTACTTTCTCTTCGAAAACAATTTAAACCCGCACAATATCTATTTTTTCATAATATTTTATTTTCTTTTTTATTTTCACATATGACCATTTCGTCATTTCAAGAAAAGTCATGTTTATATAGGAAGTATATTTCTTCTTATACAGTGCTTCTCAAAAGTCCCCTCCCCCTCTTATTTTTGGAACGATTATACATAAACAAGTGAAATTTGAAAACTGAATATTAAAGGTTGTAAACTTCCCTACTAGTGATGATCGATGACGAAATTGTCAATGATGACGTCACAAGGCCATTGTGACCAATAATTTTAAATGGAACCCTACGGCAAGCGACACCTCTTTTAAAAGGTATCGAAAAAACCTATTCAATGATACTAATTTTGTTTGTGTTTATGGCAGTTTTGGCAACTCGCTTTTAAAAAACGCAAAGCTGTGATGAATGTAATCAGTTAATACTAAAATTCCAAATTCAAGCTCCGCCTCTGGATAGTTGTCAAATAAGCTGACGTTTTTGTAATTGTCCAAGTTTTTGTACATTTAATGATTTGTGTATTGTTGATCGAACGTTTAACTGTTTTAGCAGCTTTTGGTACTTTTAATATTTTTGTACATTTTAATAATTTGTTAAACTGTTGTGAGCCGAACGTTTGAGTGCTTCAAGAAGCGAAATGGTACGTGCTTTAGGTGATAAAGTAGCAGCGATCCTAATTCTTGGTGAAACTGGACAAAATATTCATGCAGCAGAACGCATTTTTAATGAGAGGTTTCCCGATCGCCCCGTTTCGAGGACTTATTTAAGGGAGCTTCTTCGTAAGTTTGAAACAACGGGTAGTATTAATGATGCGAAACGATCTGGCAGACCACAAATTTCTGATGAGAAAAAAATTTATATACTGGCAGAAGTAATAGTTAATCCTAATTCTTCAACAACTCACGTTGCATTTACCTGTGAAGTCAGTCGAAGTACAGTACACAGGGTGTTGAAAAAAAAACAAATTTCATCCATACAAATTAAAAATGGTTCATCAACTCTAGGACGACAACCCAGACCGAAGACTAGAATTTTGTGAAAATATGGAAACTAAAATTAACCAACAGCCAAACTATATGTCAAAACGATTTGTTTCAGTGACGAAAGTACTTTCTATCTAAATGGAAATGTAAATACACAGAATGTGAGGTATTGGAGTGATGCAAATCCTCACCTGTTTCGTGAAACACATACCCAATTGTGAATCTTTGGGCAGGTATCCTGGGAAACCACATCGTTGGGCCTCTTTTTTTAAATACTGATTTAACTGGTGAGGTTTATCTGGAGCTGTTGCAAAACGCAATAGAACCGTTAATCCTTGAAATTTTGGAAGATAATCCAGATGAAGTCGGCAATTTGGAAATAACATTCCAACAGGATGGTGCTCCTCCACACTATTACGGTGCAGTAAGACGGTATTTGGATGAGGAGTATCGTGGTAGATGGATTGGACGACGAGGTTCAACGGAATAGCCAGCTCGATCACCGGACCTCACACCTTTGGATTTTTTTCTGTGGGGGGTACCTCAAATCGAAGGTTGACGCCACTGAACCTGACAATATTGACGTTTTAAAACAACGTATTGTTGCAGAATGTGAGGCTGTAACCGCAGACACATTTGCAAAAGTACGAGAAGAGTTTGAAAATAGGATATTTCACTGTCAGGAAGTAAATGGAGGTCACTTCGAGCAATTTCTTTAAGTAGATACTGATTCTTAAATCTGTAATTAATATCATACCGAATGGAATTTAAATTTTAATGTTTACTAATGAGCCATTAAAACTGCCATAAACACAAACAAAATTAGTATCATTGAATAGGTTTTTTCGATACCTTTTAAAAGAGGTGTCGCTTGCCGCAGGGTTCCATTTAAAATTATTGGTCACAATGGCCTTGTGACGTCATCTTTGACGATTTCGTCATCTATCATCACTAGTAGGGAAGTTTACAACCTTTAATATTCAGTTTCCAAATTTCAAAAATAAGAGGGGGAGAGAGGACTTTTGAGAAGCACTGTATATATTTTCCGAGATTAAAACCTTCCACAATGTTAAACAGTAGTCTATAATATGTAAATTTACGCCACCGAAACGAATTATTTTCGGTTTTCTTATTTCAGTGTTGTTCTAACATAATACCCATTACCCATCCATGCTGTTGTATTTGTGTTGGTGGTGCTATATTTCCAAATATATTTCAGAAGATGCTTTATTTTGGGGAACGAGTTTTATGTAAGTAATTGATTTAAAGTTTGAAATTTCAAAAATTGCATACTATTTTGCTCTGTTATGAATACATCCACTATGCCTTCTTAACGCTGGTATAAAACTTTTTTTTATCTACTCAGAAAAATAAAAAATAAATCTGGAGATTTTTTTTAAATTGTTTATAAAAAAGTTATAACAACTTAAATTTTCTAATTGTCGACCAGTATAATTAAATAACGTTATTTAATCATTGAAAAATTAAAATATATTTCCAAAGAAAAAAATTGAGATTTTTTAAAGTAGACGCAATAAAGCTTAAAATTCATAAAAAAATCAATGAACTGATTTTTCATTTCATACCTTCGTTGATTTTGGGAGTAGCCATTTTCATGTAAAATTTCGGCAGTTTTTTCTCTAGCCGGAGGTTGAAAACCCACTTTACTTCTACTGATAGTTTCAAGATTCCTCAAATAGATTAATATCGAAAATTCAGGAACTACTTCCAAATTTATATTTAAAGATGTATTCAATTTGACTACTTACTATTCATGTTTAGAAAACTTCACTCAATAGTAATCAATGAGGTCATTCAAAATGAAATCAACTCAGTACATACCTGGGTTAAAACAGTCCTCAGAACCTGATTTGGACACCATAAACATTTATAGGATGATATTTGCAATATAATCCATTTCAAATATGTTATAGAAACCCCAGTAACTAGTTTTATTTTTTTATTGTGCTAATAATGGATACAACAATATAGTAGTGGGAGTAGTGTGCAAGTGGCAGGACTAATAGTTTATTTTTATATTATATTTCGTGTAAGATTTGTCAATTACATCAGGTAAAACATGAGGAATTCATTGTGGACTTTTTTGTAAAACCTTTTTATCTGAAAAGCAAGCACAGATGATGATGACCTTGCAGGTCGAAAGTGCCCCTTTAATTGACAAATAAGTATTGCACGAACTCCAAATAAAAGAACTATAAATACGTTTTTGGTGGCAACCCGCAATATCGAAATTTGGGAAAAAATTATGTGTTTCTTTAGTCTATCGAAAGCTCGCGTACCCTTGAAAAAAAGTTAATGAATATTTATTTTTGTAGCACCCTGCATTAAAAAATACCAATGTGATATAGGCAGCTCATTCGTTCATCGAATGCCAATCTATCTTTTCTCTTGTCAATCCACCACTCAAAATAAAGTTATATGTTTTATCTGACACCACATGTTGTAATTCCAATAACTTTTTTGCAGATTTCCCTACATTTCGTTCGCTAACCCCTCTAATATAGAAATGACGATATTTTTCCAGAATCTGGGAGAAAATACATGGTTAGTTAATATAACGCAATTGCTCATTTAATTTACCAAATATATTTTGCCCATTCCAAAAAAAAAACGAATAAAAAATTCACACCATCATATTAAAAATGACCAAAGCATTATAGCATTTCATTTGCCCTTCGAATGCGAATGTTGGCCAACCCACCTCTCATGTGTGACTGGATAAAATACTTAAGTGTCTAAAAAGCCTCACTATTTTTTTTATTTTCTCTGTAAAACGGAGCGAGCAAAAGGTCAATTTAATTGCGAACGAAGCGAGCGCCAGGGTATAGTTCTCACATATACAAAGTTTCCGATCAAGGATAAGTAACAAACCACCCCTGCCGAATAATTTTATAAGTAACATATAAACAAGGATAACATTGTTACCCTAACAAGAGCCAATGCACTCAAAGAGTTGTTTACGACGCTGGTGAATAGTTATCGTTTAATCAAAACTACTAAATTGTCTTTTTTACACCTCACAATGCATAAATATTGTCTAAAAATTTAACCACATATCGGCTAATGTATACTGGAATTTTTAGATGCTCCCAACAAGCAAACAAAAACGCTCCAATCAATTTCTCATGATTACGGCTTATAACTAAATAATATTTTTGGTTTTTTAACGACATAAAAACGACCAAATTAATTTGATATCTTCTTGAAGTGGGGCAAAAGATGAAATCGAGTGCAGAATATTATAAACAGATTGGGTTACTCATCTATTCTATGACACTTGATCGCAAACTCATATTAGGTTGTGTTTTCTTGATGGGTCTACATATGTATACAATGGGTAAATTAACTGCCATATTATATGAGAGCAGGGATATTTCATTATTTTTTAAGATAGGCTTTTGATGAGCAACGAGCCATATACAATTTTTCCCAAAATGCAATGATGCTGGTACTTCCCTTATAGACCTGAACAAAATAAAGTAAACAAATCGTATATGTTACTACAACACAAAGCGAAGCAAATATGATTTTCAGCCACAACCAAGCAAAAAATGCAGTGGCGTATCTGAGGATATATGAGGACTGCAGCCAACTTTCCCGAAACGTTTCCTTTTGAAACAAGTATTTTCAAGAACTCAGTCCCTATAATGTCGATTCTAGATACGCCACTGCGAAGCTAAGCCCAAGAAAATGATTTCCTTTTCATCACTACGTCAATCACATACCTATCAACAATCTTCGACGGAAGTTATCAGGCAACACCCCCATGCGGAGGGGAGCGGCCCCACTGGATGGTCCTCGTCGACGTATTATATAAAACATGGTCACACTAGACGAATAATTTTACTAAACTTTTGTCTTAGTCTACAGGGGGGATACACAAAGTCACGAGCACTATGGGTTAGTCACTACTTGTAGTCATTTTTGACAATATACTCATTACATTTCCCGTTGTTAGTTTCGCCACCACATTTTTTATTGTTACACCTGATGAGCAGAAGTCAATGATTATGGGTTGAACATTGCAATAGTGGTATTATATTATTTTTTGTGATTCCTATGGTATTGCGAATTTTCAGACGCTACAAGTGTAATTCCAAAAATATAAGTAATCTGCAACTGCAATACTAAAATAATTAGGAGAGTTTCAGGATTGGGATGATAGGTAAAGAAATGAAATGAGTTTTTGTATAAACAGCAGGATATGATAATCATGAAATTGTGGAGGTGGTGGCAACAATGTATGATATTTACATCCTTGTTGAGAATAGGGGGTGGAAATATAGTAATTGGGTTGATCAATTCAAAGTAAAATCTCCGTTTTTAAGACGAGCGTTCAAAAATGTTTATTATCTTTCTCAGGGCTATCTACAAAATTAGTAATTGCACATATAAATTATATGTATAAATTTCCAAAATAAAAATAAATTGTTATCGAGAAAAACATCTTTTCTTTCTTGTCGAAAAGAAAAAACGAAATGACAGTTGGCTGGCTTATTCTGAAGTATGTAGGTATATTTACATTTATTTCCAAGGAGTGTAGTTATTTGATTTTGAAATGTATATAGAACTCAAATCAATAATCTGTATAACATTTGCATTTCTTTCATTTATGTGAACCATTTCTAAGAAAAGTCTTTTTGTTAAATTACTTTGAACATCCAATAGTTTTGAATTTAGATGATCTTCGAAATCTGAATACAACTGCGTGTTGTTAGTGTACCAATGCAGTATGTAGTGTAAGCTGATTTGGGAATTGGAACGTATAGAGAATGAATAGAACGGGATCCAAAATTGATACCTAATTTTTCATTTCAAGATAATTTGATTTTTCGTTATTGTGTACAACGCAATTAGAGCGGTAGTAGATATAATGTTCAAGCATTTTGAAACATTTTCAATAACATGCAGAACACCATTTTTTGTCATAGCTCGAACTACAAAAATGAACCCAGATTCCAATTCACTTCACAATACCCAAAACTATAAATTTTCAAAATATTCCATAGTTTAACTTAGTTTCACGAATTTGCCTACAATTATGAATAATAAAAACCCTGTTATTGTCTAATTCCATATTGGGTATCAATTTCTCGCATTTTGTTCAATTATCAATATTACAAAAAATCAACAAGTTTTAATTTCATTGTTCAATAAAGTATTAAGAACATATAAGACCACCAATAGAGTATTCTATTCCAAAGACTATCAACAATGTACCAGCAAATGTGCAAATTTGCAAAAAAATTGAAAGCATTCTCGAAGTCTTGTTAATTTATAACCATGCACTTATTTCTTATGCAACCCCACACAGAAAATATATTGGAGAGGGATCGGGAGATCTTGGTGGCCAAAGTTGAGGACAGTCATTTTTTATATCAATTGTTAATACCCAACATTCTGCTAATCGGTATGCCCAGTCCACTAAAAGAATCAAAATTGTAGGAAAATACGCGAAACCAATTTTAATTATGTAATATTTCGAAAATTATTAGTTTTGGGTATAGTTTAACCATTTTCAATTGCAGAAGCTGTTTCTATAGGGAGCAAATCAAAAACTCACTTGATGTTTGTTCTCCAATAATAATAATAAGCTGTATTCATATTCAAATGACATATTAACATAAGAAACCTTAACATCAATAATGCTATGAGCATCAATTAAAAAAAATTATTAAAGTAGTAGACGCTGATAAGTGTAACACTTGTTTCAGCACTGACAGAATTCGATTAAAATATTAAATATTATAAAATGTTGGCTTCAATAGTTATAAAAGTGAATGAAGTAATATTTAAGTAGAATACATATATACACATACACATATAAAAGAGGTTATTATTTTATGGCAGGTAGTAAACGTCAATAAATCTGTGAGTATACATTCTAGAGTTTCCCATAATACATTTTTTTACTTCTTTCATGAATAGTGATAAATTGTTTATGTTTTTCAGCTTATAAGGCAAGGTGTTGTATAAACTAGGAGCAAGAAAAAGTAAATTTTTTTAGTAACAGTTTTAAGCACTTTTGGTACTTTCTTATAGTCTCTATTTCTCGTGGAATATGCATGATGTAAATTTACCAGTTCACACCAATGTCTAGTCTATGTTAGTTTGTCAATGAATATTAACAAAAAAGCTGCTTGATATCAAATAATCCACACTCACTGAACAATGATTCCGTAGAATGCCTAAAGTCTCTGTTTATGATAATTTTCAGTATTATATATATACAGGGTGTAACTGAATAAGTGTAAAACATTTAAGGAGGTGATTCCTCATCGAAAAAAAGATAGGATCTTTCATATAAAGAAACTTCATTGGAGCATCCCTTGTTAAGATACAGCCCCTTAAAGGGGGTACATAAAATTTGTATAACAATTTTTTTCACAAGCACTGAAAAAGTTACAATATTGAAATTAACCTGACGTTTTGTACTACCAAAAGACACTTAGCCAGTAATTTATTTGGTTTACCCCATGGTTGTAAGGGGTGAAAAACGCAACCCCTAAAATTTATTTCCAATGTAACTTTTTGTCTTATCATTTGTTTACCATTTAAAAATTTATTTCCGATAGCCTGTTTCATTCTAAACAAAAAATGTCTTCTGGGTTTTTTGCCCAAAATAAACCAGTAAGCAGCAAAACATTATTTTACGAACAACTACAGAGATACATCGTCATAAATGCGAAAATACGAAACTAATCTATCTAGTAGGTCGCTATTAGCGATAGTGCCAATTAAATTGGTATGACGCTGTCAGTTTGGGAATTTTCGAAATTGAATCAATACTAATTGTGTGTTGTTGTTCTGTTCTTAATTTGTTACTTTAATAATTCACTTGTTAATAAAATGGCATACACAAATGAGGAAATGGCTGATATGCATTACGTTTACGGTCTGTCGTAGGGGAATGGGTTAGAAGCTTCTAGAAGATATGCTGAAATGTATCCTCAACGGCAGCATCCTTCACATAGAATATTTGCTCGACTTCATCAACGATTACGAGAATATCGTTCATTCGACAAAAGAACGCAGGATTGTGGTCGCCATCGAGAAATACGAACACCACAGCTTGAGGAAGCAGTACTTAATTTGATTGAAGAACAACCTACTACCAGTACTAGAAAGATTGCTTTCCAGCTAAATGTTGATCATATGACGGTATTTCGAATTTTAAAGGAACAACTCTTATACCCTTACCATCTGCAACGAGTACAGGCACTGTTACCGCGAGACTTTCCGAACCGTCTTGAATTTTGCAATTGGATGCTGGAAATGATTAGAAGAAATTGTGACTTTCTGAAGACGATAGAATTCACAGACGAATGTAGTTTTTCTCGGGACAAGATTATTAATTTTCATAATTACCACATATGGGCTGATGAAAACCCTCACGCTATTGTCGAAACTAGCCATCAAGAACAGTTTTCTCTTAACGTGTGGCTCGGAGTTATTGGGGATGATTTAATTGGGCCTCATTTTCTACCTCCTCGATTAAATGGTGAGGCATACGTTAAATTTTTAAGAGAAGTGCATCCAGTACTGCTGGAGGAAGTTCCTTTGGGCGTCAGAAGGGATATGTTTTTTATGCATGATGGGGCTCCCGCCCATTTTAGTCAAGTAGCACGTCAGCATTTAACTGAAACATATGCAAATCAGTGGATAGGTCGAGGAGGACCACATAAATGGCCCGCTCGATCCCCGGTTCTCAATCCTCTCGATTCCTCTATTTGGGGCCATTCACAGCATTTGGTATATCGTACTCCTGTTCGCGATGTAGAGGACTTAAGAAACCGCATCATCGATGCGTGCAGGGTAATCAGAGAGACTCCAGGAATATTTGAGCGAATACGTGGCTCAATGCGCCGACGTCTAGACGCATGCGTAATGTTTGAAGGTAGACATATTGAACATTCACTATGATTTCTACATGTTGTGTGTTTTGTTATTAATAACTTAGTTTTGTTTATTACCCTTTAATCGTTTAATGCAGGTACTAACTACAAAATAACAATAAATCCAGTTCGCATTTATGACGATGTATCTCTGTAGTTGTTTGTAAAATAATGTTTTGCTGCTTACTGGTTTATTTTGGTCAAAAAACCCAGGAGACATTTTTTGTTTAGAATGAAACAGGCTATCGGAAATAAATTTTTAAATGGTAAACAAATAATAAGACAAAAAGTTACATTGGGAAATAAAATTTTAGGGGTTGCGTTTTCACCCTTACAACCATGGGGTAAACCAAATAAATTACTGGCTAAGTGTCTTTTTGGTAGTACAAAACGTCAGGTTAATTTCAATATTGTAACTTTTTCAGTGCTTGTGAAAAAAATTGTTATACAAATTTTATGTACCTCCTTTAAGGGGCTGTATCTTAACAAGGGATGCTCCAATGAAGTTTCTTTATATGAAAGATCCTATCTTTTTTTCGATGAGGAATCACCTCCTTAAATGTTTTACACTTATTCAGTTACACCCTGTATATATATATATATATATATATATATGAATATATATAAAATAAAAATCAATGTCAAATTGTGTTGCTAAGCGCAAAACTCCAGAACGGCTGAACCGATTGGCTAATTTTTTTTGAAATGTTCGTAATAGTCGGAGGAAAGTTTTTACGGAGAAAAATTAAAAAAGTTGTCCGGAAAATTGGAAAAATTGGGAAAGTGCCTTTTTATATGGGATTTTTGTATGAACTCAAGACCATAACTCACCATTCGAATGATGGATATGCGTAAAAAAAATCGAGACAATTACAAAGGGAACTCGGAAAATTCGGACAAACTGCAAATATCATAATTCCTGTATGAAACACTCTCGATCACAACTGACCATAGGAACGACATATTTGGTTGATTATTTTCTTGAAAGTTGGCACATCTAAGTGTTTTTCCATGGAGGTTTTTATGATATGCATTTTACTTTAACTCTCCACTGCAGCGCATGAACTTCTATACCGTTTAACTCGAATGAAAATTGGTATGCACAAATATTTGAAAACGGAGAATATTTTCGCGTTATCTATAACGGGAGAACGGAAAATAGGGTAGCGGGATAAGGACATAGCAGGATAACGGGATAGCGGGATAATGGGATAACGGCCTAATGGGATAACGGCCTAGCGGGATAACTGGAAAGCGGGATAACTGGACAACAGATAGCGGGATAACTGGACATCGAAGTAGCGGGATAACGGGATAACTGCATAACGGGATAAAGTGATAACGGAATAACAGGAAGCGGGCAGAGTCACAGGCATAAACTAAATAGAACAACACAAAGAAAAACAGAGGAAAAAATTCTACGCGGAAGAAAGTTCAGGAATTTTTTTTAGGGAATATAGAAATTTAGACAGGACAACGTCTGTCGGTTCAGCTAGTAATAATATTATTATATTTACATGACATATTATAGAACAGCTAATATGGGATAATTGAACATCAGGTTGGAAAGTAATCCATGTGTCAGCAATAGTTTGTGAAATCTACCTCTTTCGATTGGCTTTTTATGGGGTCGACTGAAAGTAAGATGCTAGTTCTGCAATTTATTGGTAAAAACTGTAAATGTTACAGAATATTTAATTGTGTTATTAGGAGATGTCCAAAAGAACATTTTTCCCGAAGAGCCGACGATGTCTAGGGGTTTCGATTGCGAAGACCGAAGTTATAATTTGCATACGTTTGATTGTGATGACTATCAATTTTTAAACAAGGGTTTGACGCACTGACTTGCAGATTTCAGACAGAGGGAGATGAGAGCCTCGGTGTGGCTATACTATATGAATAACAATGAGATATATCATCAAATAATAATGTATTCTTCCATTGTGAGATGGAACTATTGGGCTCTTGAAAATATTTTTTAAATTTTACGTTTCTGCGAATTAGATTCGTTTCCAAAATTGATCCGATCGAAGCTTGGCGCTTACTTGGCAGCTATGAGCAGAAAATTATGATCCTCCATCATTGAGCCACCATCTTATATACTGAAATTTTGATAAGAACATCTCATCATTAAGCCATCACCTTATACAGGGTGTTTCTTAATAATATGCTAATATTTGAGGAAGATATTCTTGGGTCCATTTTGAGAAAAAAACATATGTCCTAAAGGTCTTAACTTTTGAACTACAGGGTGCTAAAGTTTAGCTTTAAAATTTCAAATAGGGGGGTCGGTCAATGGCACATCGTTGAAAAGATAATTCAATTCTCTTTTCAACCATCCTATTTTTTTAAATTTCGTTCAAACGTTTTTTTACGATAGGCGTTTGAAATGTCAAATATAAGTGCGGATCTGAATGGTACCCTTACCTCAATAACTTTTGAACGGTTTAATGTGAAACAATGTGACATGAAATGTATTGAATGGTATCACCGGTCCTAACTTTTGAGAGAAGATACATTACAATCGTGCAGAGGGGGCTGGGGGCACATCAACTTGAACATTTCGAGAGGCGTAGAGGCCGATTTGCACATCGTTGAATAGGTAATTCAATTTTTCTTTCAACTATGGTTGTTCTATGGAATCACAATTGCGAGTGTGGCTTTTCATAGCCTCCCCCTCCCCCCTCCACCACTTCACCCCTCACTGTTAACTTTTGAACGCTTCGACTATTTCGAATGATATCACCGATACTACTCTTTGAAATAGAAGACATTGTGATTCCTCGATAGATAGCGAGGGGGGACACATCAACTTGAAAATGTCAAATAGCATGGGGGGTCAAGTGGCACATTACAATCGTGCAGAGGGGGCTGGGGGCACATCAACTTGAAAATTTCGAAAGGCATAGAGGCCGATTTGCACATCGTTGAATAGGTAATTCAATTTTTCTTTCAACTATGGTTGTTCTACGGAATCACAATTGCGAGTGTGGCTTTTCATAGCCTCCCCCTCCCCGCTCCACCACTTCACCCCTCACTGTTAACTTTTGAACGCTTCGACTATTTCGAATGATATCACCGATACTACTCTTTAAAATAGAAGACATTGTGATTCCTCGATAGATTTCAAATAGCATGGGGGGTCAAGTGGCACATCGTTAAAAAGATAATTTAATTCTATTTTCAACCATCTTTCTTTTATTTCGTTTGAACGTTTTTTCACAATATGCATTTGAAATTTGTTATACTTGACATTTCAAATGCATATTGTGAAAAAACGTATTAACAAAATTGAAAAAAAAACTAGATTGTTGAAAAGATTATTGAGTTATCTTTTCAATGATGTGCCACTTGACCCCCCCAAGTTATTTGAAATTTTTAAGTTGATGTGCCCCCCGCGTTAGTTATCGGGCACTAACAATGTCTTTCATTTCAAAAAATAGTATCGGTGATTTCATTCTCAATAACTTTTTTTTTAATTGTTCTACGTAGAACCGTTCAAAGGGGGGGGACTATTAAAAGCCGCACTGTATGTATGGGCTTGCTGATGGTAACGCACTGGAAGCCAGAATGTTGCATAAAGACCGCTTTCCATATAAAAATATTCTGGATGCACGAACATTTTCAAACGTTCATAGAAGGTTGTGCGAAAAGGGAAGTTTTGAACCAGACAATCATCTAAATCTATTGTAAGAACACCAGAAATTGATGTAGCGGTTTTGAATTCAATTGAGGAAGATCACGGATTAAGTACACGAAAAATTGGGAAGATTTGAATATCTCACATATTCTTGTTTGGAAAATTATCCATGACTTTTTATTATATCCCTACCATATCCAACGGCTTTTCTTCAAAAAGTGTATGAAAATCCATTATTTGATACTGAAATTTTATTCACCGACGAAGCCAATTTTTCCAGAAACGCCATCCAAACCTTTCACAATAATCATTTTTGAGTTTAAGAAAACCCATTTGCAATCTTTGAATCCCGTCACCAGGAGCAGTTTTATGTTAACGTGTTGGCTGGAATATACGTGATTATTCAATTGGACCCTATTTTCTTCATGAACCTCGCATGAAGAAAATAGGGTATAATGGGTATAATTACCGGTAGTTTCTCGAAGAAGAATTGCGAGCTTTGATGGAAGATGTTCCCATTTCAGTGAGAAATCGACTGTGGTTTATGCACGATGGGGCACCACAGCGCACTTCAGTGCTCTGGCGCGCCAATATTTAATTAAAAATTACAATAATCGCTGGATAAGTCGCGAGGACCACAGGCATGGCCACCTAGGTCCCCGGACCTCAATAGTTTAGATTATTCCCTGTGGGGTCAATCGCATCGTAGTTTCTTGCGAAACTATTAGAAACAGTCCCGGCATTTTCCAAAGAGTACGTGAGTCCATGAGAAAAAGAGCAGAGGCATGCATATTTGCAGGAGGTTCACATTTTGAACATCTGATTTAATTTATTTCTTTGTGCGTTTAGGGTAATTTTGTGTTAGCATTCCAAAATGTATTTAGATTACTTTAATTTTATAATTTTACCGTTTAAAAATTATTCTCTAAATATTTTTGTTTAAAGTTACATACATTGTTTTTTCTCGTAAGTGGTCTAGCGAGTGCAAATGAATGAATTTAATTTTTGATAAGCGAAAACCATACGCCTAACGAGTCCAGATTGGCTCAGAAAGGAATGAGGATTTCTAAAATAATTTTCAAGTGCAAATCCCAAATCCCGCGCGAACGCCACTGGCAAGAATAAAAATTTAAGTTGTACAGCAGAAAATGCCTTTTGATGGATACTGATGATACCTACTACGTTTCACAAAAATGTCTAGGGTCATACCAAAGTTATCATAAAAACAAGATTTTTTTCTTTAAACTTTAGCACCCTATAGTTTAAAAGTAAAGACATTCAGGACTTATATTCATATGAAGTTTTTTTCTCAAAATGGAGCCAAGAATAACCTCCTTGAATATTAGCATGTTATTAAGAAACACCATGTATACTGGCATTTTGATTAAAAAAATCATTGAATTCATACTGCCTGACCTAAAAATCCCTTAACCAATAATTTTGAATATATCCTGATCACAAATCACAGAAATCGTCCGCCACCTTCAAACCGCAATTCACAAAAAATGCATAATCAGCGATTTACCACTGAACACATTCGACATTTTGTGTTTTTTTCATGATATAATCATGTCCATTTGCACTGTCACCCAAACCATGTATGAATGCCGAATTTCGAGTCAATTGGATATGTGGAAGTGGTCAACTTTCAATTGGGAGACTTGACCCCTGTTAGTTATAGGGGAATGAAACTAAATGATCTGACCCGTAGGACTAATTCGGAAAAAAATAAATTCCGTATAATTTTCATGTCATATTATATATTTGCATTCACATTGAGTTCCAAAAAAGAACGAATGCAGTAGTAATAATATTTCCATGTGGTTTACAATACAATAACATTGTATAAAAATAAGAAACAACCAACGTATATATGACCCGATTCATATGCAAGCAGTGCAATCTACATTCCGAACACGAAAGGAAACTTCCATTCATTTACAAACAATACCGAATATGACTGTTAAATTATTGTTGGCGACTGTTTGACATTCCAGGTCGATATATTTGAGTTTCATTATGATATTTCTATAATTTCGAAGCTGAATGAATTATAACGATTCTAATGAGAAAATATGCATTCGGATGCAAAACAAATCTGATGAACTTTCAATTGAACCAGTGATACTATTCGGTTCATACATTAATAATTAGATTTTTAATGACTTTTTTGCTCCAATGAACATCAACTCTTACCTAATTGATCTCTAATTATTTGGAGAATTCTACCAGAATTATTTATTATATGAATTTGATTCGTGATGGCTCATCGACGTGTTTACATTTTTTCCTCTATTATAATGTCGGCCTATTTCTGCACGCTCCCACCAACCGGAAATTTTGCCGAATCATCTGGCGTTTCCAACCAGAGGTAGGGTTCTTTAATGAACTCAACATCCATGAACTCGCCATCTTTACGTCCCCTTTGAAGGTCGGCAAATCTATCGCCCTATCTCGTGCTCATTGATATGACACCTGCAGCAGTATATATGTTACTTCACTGCAGTTATTCGGGGTATTTGAACGCGAGTCTTCCCTGGTAGTCACCCACCCAAGTACCTATGTGCTTTTGTTTAATAGATTAAACTAGATGAGATTACCTTTTCATAAGTGATGTGAATTTTCAACTTTTTGATATATTTATTGAATTTTACAGTTGAATCAAACCGAAAGGAAATCAGTGTGATACTTTTTCTTTTGATTTGGATTGTATTACATTAATATTAGGTAGGTTTAGGTATATTTCAAACCACAACTTCGGAGAATTTGAGTTTTATACGCAAATAGAAATGTTGTTTGTCTCTACCAATAGAAAATTTGTTCCACGATATGTCAACTTGATTGATGATTACTGCGGAATCAATTGAAACATTGTGAAATATATCTTTCCGACTAGGCGCGCCATTGATATTTTGTTGTGTTTGTTCAAAAGTAACTTTTAAATATAAAATTGATAAGGAAATCATGAATTTTAGATAAAATCTTTCATATTTTTACCCGACGCGTAGGCTGATTTTGATGATTTTTACTTCAATCGAATTGTCTTAATCTTGCGAGTGTCACTACATTACATGACAGTAATCAAAATTCAATATGACGACAACCAGACGCCATATTGTGAATGAAAACATGACAGTAATAATCAAAATTCAATATGGCGACAACCAGACGCCATATTGTGAATAATCCTAACTAAAAAGTGTAAAATAACAAAAGGAAATTTGAAAAATATTGTCAGAAAATTATATTTTAAGAGGTTGACTATTAAACTCAATACTGTAAACAATTTCACGCAGTCGGAGGCAATAATACAGTGACCGGCAGAAAGTACGCATCATATGGGAAATTCTTTTATTAATAAATTTTTACGAATATCGATATGTGCAATCGCGTCTGCATCAAAAGCAACCCCAAAAGACGTTGTACAGTGCCGTTCGCCTTTTCGTGTTTGGAGGGAAATTTAAAAAAATTCAAAAATATGTTTCAAAACGCACTTAGTTGGGAAAATATCGAAAAATATTATTCTAAAAAGTTGTTTAGAACGTTATTTTATAGCTATGTACAAGTTTTGAAAAAAATCTGAGATAAAAAAATAATTTTTTTTTGCCATAATAAAAATTTCAATTTGGAAAAATACATTTTAGCCCAAGAAACTCATTAGTAAGGCCAACAGTAATATTTCAAATGATATTTTGTAAATATTCGCAAGCTACTTCTATTTTATTCGGAAAAAAATTGAAATCTATGGATTTGCCATGTATTCAGCTGCTTCATAAGAGGTCACTGAAATATCTCCAGGACATTATAATCCCGATACTGTTCATTATTAATAAAGGTCCTTGTATCTACATAATTTCAAATTGAATTTTTATTCAAACAAAAAATAAATTGATTTTTGGCAAATTGTTGGAATCATACAATATTATCATTGTTGATGCGTGCATCGACAGATTTCCTCATGATCAAAGAGGCCATGAAACAATTGACTAATAATGACAATGTGTTATTAAGAGTTGTCAAACGATTTAGTAGTGTTATTATTTATCCAGGTGTTTTTATCGTCTTTATTCTATAGTTTTTTTCATTGTAAAAGTTACATTTTGTTGTGTGTTAACAATAATTAGAGATGCCCCAAGAAAAGCTGAGTTTGCAAGAAAAAATTGAGCTCGTCTTAATATGTGGTGAGCGTTTTCATAGTTCCAGAGAAGCAGCAGATATATTCAATGCTAGATATCCAAATAAGAATATCCATGGATCTACTGTGTTGCGTATTTTAAACAATTCAAAGCTACAGGCAGTGTAGAAAATCGTTACAAAATTCCACATAGTAAGCCCGTCACTATGAGGAAGGTACCTTTAATGTTTTGTTATCGGTCACAGAAAATCCACGGATGGCACTATCGGAGAGGCAGGAACAAACCGGTATATCTGAAAAATCCATAAGAAGAATTTTGAAGAATAATAAATTTCGTGCATACAAACCAAAATTCATCCACACCTTACTCGATAGAGATTTTGATGCACGCTTAGATTTTTCATTTTGGTTCCAAGGCATGATTGAAGAATGCCAACATTTTCCTAGAAACATTTTATTTACTGATGAGGCGACTTTTACATCAAACGGTACTGTCAGTTCCCAGAATTGTAGATGGTGGGCTGATGAGAACCCAAATTGGAAGATAGAGGCAAAAGTCAATTTTCTTTCAAAACTAATGTTTGGTGCGGCATATTAGATACACAGATCGTTGGGCCTTACTTTTTTAGGGGCAACCTTAATTCACGAAATTATTTAGTGTTTTTAAATAATGTGTTTTTTGATTTCTTACATGGATTACCGCTGCAAAGAAGGAATGATATTTTTTTCCAACAAGACGGAGCGTCAGTACATAGTACCCTTGAAGTCAGAGCGTGGCTTAACGAACACTTTCCTCATAGATGGATAGGACGATATTCAGAAAACCCGTGGCCTGCAAGATCCCCAGATTTGACGCCCTTGGATTTCTTTTTATGGGGGTACCTTAAAAGTAGGGTTTATAAACATCGGCCATTTCGTAATATCGACCATTTAGAAGAAGTAATACGACAATGTATCAATAACATTACACCACAAATGCTGCGAAATGTGTCCAGAGAAATGAAATCCCGAACAACTACATGTATTGAACGTCAGGGTAGATACGTCGAGTAATGGACATTTACAAACTTTCGAGTGTGCATTAAATTGTTTGGTTTATAATTATTTCAGCTTGTAATTTTATTATAAAATGTAATTATGTAAAAAATTGAATCAATTTTTTGTTCTAATAAAAAATTCATATTAAAATTCTGTAGATACATGGTTCTTTGTCAATAATAAACAGTATTGGGATTATAATGTCCTGAAGATATTTCTGTGACCTCTGAACACATGGCAAATCCACAGATTTAAAATTTTCTTCGAATAAACTAGAAGTAGCTGGTGAATCTTTACAAAATATTATTCAAAATATTACTTTTGCTTTACTAATGAGTTTCTTTGTCAGAAATGTATTTTTCCAAATTGAATTTTTTTTTATGGCAAAAATTGATTTTTATTTTTTCATCTCAGATTTTTTCCAAACTCGTACATAGCTATAAAATGTCGTTCTAAACAACTTTTCCAAATAACATTTTTCAATATTTTCCCAAATAAGTGTGTTTTGAGACATAATTTTTAAATTTCCTGTCAAACAAGAAAAGACGAACGGCACTGTACAACATCATTTGGAGTTTCTTTTGATGCAGAAGCGATTGCATGTATCGACATTTGTCAAAATATTATATTAAAAAAAATTCCCATATGATGCGTACTTTCTGCCGGTCACTGTATATCTTCATTAAATTAAAGAAAATGCCTCCGACTGCGTGATATTGTTTACAGTATTAAGTTAAAACATACTTTTCCGACAATATTTTCTGGTTTCTGGTCATTTTGTCTCCTTATTTTTTAAAGTTCACTTTTTACGCAGGAGTGATTTTTTTAATTAACTTTTTTTATTTCGTATGTTATGACTGAAAACTGTTTTGAGGTACCTATAGTTATTCTAATCCCAATTGGAACGGCAATGAAAATAAGAGCACTACGAGGAGTTTTCATGTGCACTGCCCTGCAAATGGGAAATTCATATACTACCAGTGTTTTTATTTTCAAAGCGTTCCTGGTACAATCATAAAAAAGTTCTGTCGTGTGGAAGAGAATTTCTTCTCGAAACTTTTCATGTCGGTCCAATTAGGATTAGAAATACTATACCTACTAAGCGACAACACAAGAAAAGAAAATTATGAAGAAACTTCCGTGAAAACCGAACCTTATATTTTGAAAGATATTTATACAACAAGAATTATATAAAAACATTGTAACTGATGAAGTGTGTGTAATTGTTTGTAATGGATGTGATTGGAGTAATGGATATCCAACAGTGGAGATGACGCTAAAAAATACCTATTGTAGACTTGGAATTAAGAATTAATAATTACAGAATTGTGGATTGCTGAAAACAGCCCGCCTGGTGGTGTTTTGGATATATCAGAAAAATGAAAGCTATATAACTATCATTCTATACGATATACTGATATATTATATGCTATAGTTAGGTGTAATTGATTATTTGCAATTTCTAGAGAACACGCTCATTAGGAGCTTGGTATAGTATTGTCACGTTGTAGTGCATAACACTTTGTCATTATCTAGGTTGACCTAGAAAAACAAAACCTATAATCTTATTGTTCCAATTTTGGGTGACCTAAAAAAGCTTTTCCAGATGGGGAAAGTTAAGTGCTGAAAATGAGAAAAGCTTGCGACTGGACTTATCGGAATGAAATTTTCAACCCGACATACTGAGATATATCTACTACTTTCAAGATAGAAATCTGTATTATTAGTATTATTCAGACGAAATGATATATTTTTTTATTATTCACTGATTTCGTACTACTTCATACATCAAATATTTAACGTAAATACATTTAATATTAGTTTATGTAACAAGTACGCAAAATGAGGCTTTATAGCCCGGTCAACAAATGCTCAAAAAGGGGCATAGAGGGGTGGGTTTGGAGGTTAGGAGGCAAACATACTGAAATTCCCCGACCCTAAGAGGTGAGCTAAGTACAGGGGGGCTCCCGGAAAGCTTTAAATTTTCCCTTTTTTAGTTTTTCGCTTATAGCTCGAAAACTATTGGTCCTATAGACAAAATTACCCATACCTTTTTCCTACATTTTCTATTCCTACGAAAAGTGGTTATCTCAAACCGTTCTCGAGTTATCCGCTTCTGAAAATCGCCTATTTTCGAAACACATTTGTACAGGGTGATTCAAAAGTATTGTGACAAACTTCAGGAGGTGATTCCTCACAATATTCTAATATGAATTGTCCAAATAAATTTATGTCCAGGAACGCTTCGTTTCCAAGATACATGGTGTTAAAGTTTTATTTTAATTTTCGTTTTTTTAATAACTTTCGAAATATTGACCTTAATTAAACGAAAATTGGTATTGAGAGGTTTTTTGAGATTTCGAATTCGATTGCTCTTACTCGTAGGGGGGCCACCTACGCGTCTTTTTCTTTTTTGAAGATTCATAGCTTTTTTGAGCTTACTTCTAGCACATTTTCCAGTAGAAAAATCAATTTTTCTATTATATCTACGTAAAAAAGCTACCCCTGTTACAAGTCGCTATAAGCAACCGTTTTCTAAATATTCGGACTTGAAAATTTCAAGTCGATTATTTGATAATCGATGCGTGTTGAAGTTATTACCATTATTTTGCATTTTTCACAAGAATGCTTAGGAAATGAATTTGACGTTTAAGTAAGTAGTTTTGGTAATTACAAATTATGTGACAGTTGAACGTTTTGTTGTTTTAAAATACTAATTTTGAAAAAATGGATTATTTTAACAATAATGCTCATTTAGCCGATATGCATTTCGTTTATGGCCTTGCGAATGGCAATGCGCGCGAAGCTAGACGTATTTACCAGGAGCGATTTCCTAATCGAGTGCTGCCTTCAGCTCCAACATTTACCAGTCTCCACCGTCGTTTGGCAGAAACAGGTAGATATTATTGGAAGACCACGAGCAGTCCGAACCCCAGAATTGGAAGAAGCTGTTTTGAACGCTCTCGAGGAGAATCCAGAAACAAGTACAAGAATAATTGCTGAAGCTCTCAATTCTTCTCAGTCCACAGTTTGGAGAATTATCCTCGATCAACAATTTTATCCATACCATATTCAAAGGGTACAAGCTCTTTTGCCACGAGGCTTTCCCCAACGCATTACTATGTATCAGTGGTTTTTGAAAAAATTGGCTGGATATCCTCAATTTTTAAGATATGTACTCTTCACGGACGAGGCAAACTTCTCCCGAAATGCTATCACAAACTTTCATAACAACCATGTTTGGGCTTTGGAAAATAGCAACGCAGTTAGTGAAAGACATTATCAGTATCAATTTTCTGTAAATGTATGGGAGACAATAATTGATAATTACTTGATAGGTCCTTTCTTTTTTCCGTTCCGAGTGAATGGCGCAACTTACAGAGACTTTTTAGAAAATGAATTGCGGGGACTACTTCAGAATGTACCATTAGAAATTCGTGTGTGCATGCATGTGGTTTATGCATGATGGGGCTCCGGCCCATGTTAGCGTTCTAGCCAGGGAATTCCTTAACACTGTCTATCCAAATCGATGGATCGGTAGGGGTGTAGAAGAACCTAACCAGGCGTGGGCACCAAGGTCCCCAGATCTAAGCCCGCTGGATTTTTATTTTTGGGGACATTTGAAGTCACTAGTTCATAAAACTCCAGTAGCGAACGAGGAAGATCTAAGAAACCGAATAGTAGACGCCTGTGAAACAATAAGAAACACACCAATAATTTTTGAGCGGGTACGAGATTCAATGACTAGAAGACTGAATGCCTGTATCTTCGCTGAAGGTGGACACTTTGAACAATTTATTTGAATACAATTTAGTTTCCTTTATTTTTATTCTACATATTAAAATTTCTTGAAATAAAATGTTGATATTCCTTGCAAATTTTATTAAAACAAATACAGATTTTGCACCCTTGATACAAAAATAACTATTTCAAAAGAGTAAAAATAAATAGAATAGGTGGCGCCCCCTACAAAAAACCAAAACTACTTACTTGAACGTCAAATTCATTTCCTAAGCATTCTTGTGAAAAATACAAAATAATGGTAATAACTTCAATTCGCATCGATTATAAAATAATCGACTTGAAATTTTCAAGTCCAAATAACTAGAAAACGGTTGCTTATAGCGACTTATAACAGGGGTAGCTTTTTTACGTAGATATGACAGAGGAATTGATTTTTTCCACTGAAAAATGTGCTAGAAGTACGCTTAAAAAAGTTATGAATCTTGAAAAAAGAAAAAGACGTGTAGGTGTACAAGTAAGAGCAATAATAACTTCAGGTTCGAATTCGACACCTCAAAAAACCTCTTACTACCAATTTTCGTTTAATTAAGATCAGTATTTCGAAAGTTATTTAAAAAAAAGCGAAAATAAAAATAAAACTTCAACACCCTGTATCTTGGAAAGAAGCGTTTCCGGACATATATTTATTCGGACAATTCATATAAGAATATTGTGAGGAATCACCTCCTGAAGTTTGTCAAAGTACTTTTCGAATCACCCTGTATAACTTTAATATAACTACATGAATAGCTGAAATGATGGATTTCAAGATTTTCTGCAGTAATTGATTGATTGCTTCAAATCAGTACCTACATTTACTGCATTCATTTGGCATATTTTTATCATTTGTTGTTGTAAGAGGCTAATAAAATAGCATCTATTTGAGGTTAACTATGTTCAATCCAAGATACTTAAGTAGGTACTTATCATTCCCATTGGCACGTCTTATGTTATCTTTGTTCTCAAATTTCTGTTGAATTCTTACTTAAATTCACTACTAACTTGACTTGAAATTTTGATTTAAGAATCTGGAAACAAAAACGTAATCAACAGTGGTCCTTTTATTAAGTTTATCAAAGAGTGAATTGTAAAAAAGTATCCATTCTCTTGACATAGTTTTCTATATCATTTTAATTTCAATCTTATAGTTTTTCTTGCGTTATTTGTATAAAATCTAGTGAAATATGTGGACAATTCTTGCAACAGTTTTACGTTGAAATATTTCATTTAACAATGTCCGAGATGCAGGAACGGCAAGACTTTGTTTCCTTCAAATATTAGTTCGTTCTGTAGCATCATCCATTACTACCCTCTGTTGTCCGAAACGTGAAAAAGTTGCTTGAGGGTTTGTTGTTTGATAAAAATTCCATTTGTTCACTTCACCGTACATTTCATTGAATTACGTGGCAGTTTCACGAACTAATTTGGAAGATACACAAGTTGTTTTGGATAATTAAGTACCTGGCCCTGCAAACATAACATGCTTCTTGTCGGTTACTAACAAGACAAGAGAATTGCGATTCAACTCATTGCATTACCATCTATTTCCAGAGCCTCCTATCGCTGCACGCGAATACAATAGACAAAAGACATCGCCCAGCCTGTCGTAATGAAAAAGGACTTACAAGGCCTCGAGTGCCAAGAAAATAAGAACAAATGACCAGGTACATCGTCTGGCGCCTCACTTTATGTCTCCGTAATAAAATTGCTAAATTAAGAATAATCAATGTTTGAATAATAGTTCGGGTAAATTTGGCACATACTTCCCAGGATGCCCTCTTATGTACCGCAACGCGTTTATGAGCAATTTCCTTTATTGTCCACAACAATAGTTCGATTTGACAAACTGTACTAGGAATATCCGTTCAAGTAACATAAACTAGATGAGTAACACACAAATATACCTGAGCCAACATCTAATCATAATATCACTAATTACATCCGTCCTTTTAAGAAGTTATATTAATCATTTTGGTTTTCGGCAGTTATATTTACGTCGTTAAAAACTAACTATATTATTTACATTTGATACTTTATGTCCATGGCAGCAACGTGTCATTTCTTGGAAATTACCGGAAAAAATTGGGTTGATTTGTTAGTATTGATTCTGTAGTTTTGTACTTAGAAAATGTTTATGCGATGTGACGAGGTGTGCGTACGACAATTCACATGATGTGATCGGAACTAGAAATGATTTGGGGATACTTATCAATAAAAAGAGTTAATTTGGCACTTGGTACTACAGCAAACTCGTTTAAAAATATTTATATTGTTCGACGAGGAAAATAAGAGTTCGTTTTTTTTGAGAAAAATATACTATGGTCCAATGTTAGAATTGTTGGAAACCAGTTGTCATTAAGCTTGGTCGAGAAACGTGTTATGAAGTCGTCTTTGAGAAACATACTAAACATTTTATACTTAATATGAATAATGTATTTTTTGGCCAAACTGAAGATGACCCACATGTGAAGTACAAAATTGAAATTTGGCATAATGACAACTTGCTCCGCATATTACTCAGTATCCAGTATGTGAAATAGTTCTATTGATATTGCAGAAAATGTGTGTTATTCCCTTTATATCTGAAACTACTGTAACTAAGGTCGTCAAAAAAAGTTACTTGAAGTTAATTAAGTATACAGAAAAACTAGAGCGATTGTTCTAGTTTTTGATAAATACAAAATATAATTTTCATGGCATGCAACCCAGTCAGACTCGACCTATACAAAAATCTTGATAACACAGGATTTTAATAATGAAGTCAAAAGTATGGAACAGAGATGAGTAAGGGCCGCTACTTGATACTTTTAGGTTATAGGTGAACACACAACATAACAAATAAGTGGTGCAAAGAAAAGGAACTATTTGTGAACTAAAGGAATTAGCGTCACCAGTTCCAAACGGGGTTGAAATTCCATTTGACAAGAGGCAAAATACATAGGGAGTTATTTTTCAGCATAATATGACATGGAATCAACACCTACAGAAAATAGGCCAAAAAAGCACAGTAGATTTCAATCTAGGCAGAAGAATGGGCGGAGAAACTGGAGGCTGCAACCTTAAATGACCATATAGTTATACTCCAGGGTAATCAGACCCATGATAGCATACGGCTCGATGGTCAAAGCAGGCCGGGATCATACGAAGGCTCAGCGGTACTCAGACATGCTTGCCTGGGAGCCACTGGAGCTATGAAGACAATCCCAATAGCCACCTTAGAAGTCTTGCTGAACCTGCGACCACTATATCCAAAACATATCACAAGCACGAAGGTGTACAAAGCCATTTGGAAAACTCTCAAAAACAGTGTTCGCTATCAGAAAAATTAGTTATTTGGAGAATCAGCTGCATACACAACCTTTTTCGCAGTGTTTCACCCTGTTCTAACATATGGAGCCCAAATATGGGGAAATGCATGTTATCTACAAAAAATCTTAATCTTTCAAAAAGCTGCCTTACGCAGTATAAAAAAAGTAAATTGGCATGCCAGCTGCAGACCAATATTTCAACAACTGAAAATCATGTCCATATTCTCTACTATTCTGTACCAAAACCTACTGTTCATAAAAAAAAAACATGAATGATTATCAAGCACAATCCGATCTTCACATACACGGCAAAAGAAACAAATCTATGCTATTGCAACCACAAACTTGATTACGCAGACACACAAACAAAGATATTGAATGGTTCAATTCATTACGATTGCTCAAAGGTGTTTCACATACTTGGGTGTGAAGGCGTACAACCTGTTACCCACTTCAATTAAAAGTATCAATAATATGAACCTATTAAAAAAAAAAGTTAAAATGTGGATCTCTCAAGAAGGGAGAGAAAAAACTAACAAAACTTGTTGAAAACCGCCTCTGAAAAATATGTATATATGTGTGTGTTTAAGTATACATATATATGTGTATATATACAAAACGAATTTGTGTAGCTGTGTATATTTGTAAAGTCAAATCTACATGTATATAGTCATAAGTGTGTATATATAAGGTGTATGTGCACAACCCTTATTTCACCCCCTTTCGACGGCCTGGCAAATTCTGGCGTCTCATCGCTGATGAAGGAAAATCAATAGCAATAACATAGTAAAATTTGTAATTTTAAAACAACCCTTATTTCACCCCTTCGACGGCCTGGCAAATGGCGTCTCATGGTGATGAAGATCAATAGCAATACATATTACAAACAAAGTGTACAAAGCCATTTGTGGACTAGTGAATTTTCAAAATATATAACCCTTATTTCACCCCCTTCGATGGCCTGTCAAATGCTGGCGTCTCATCGGTGATGAAGAAAAGATCAATAGCAATAACATATTACAAGCACAAAGGTATACAAAGCCATTTGTCGCGTATGTGAATTTTTTAAAATAACTCCACCACCATTCCACTTTCTCAAATCGAACTTATTCATTAGCCTGATAAAATTATTTCCCCTTCAGTTGAAACTGGAAATCTCAGTGTATTCACGCCCCTAACTGAATCCGTGTGGAATAACGGAAAATAGGAAAAAAAACAAGATTTTATTTTTCTCAGTGTACTTGTGGGTGTGGCCAACTTCACACCCGTTCTAGCTCAATATGTTTGTAATCCACTGTTTTAGCTAAAATAAACCCTGAAGAAGACTGCAAACCCAGTTGAAACGTTGGAAATGAACGAAAGTACCTATTTAAAGAATCCTAACTTTCAATACACGAATCAAATTCCCCAGAATCTACAAAATTCTTATATATCCGAGGCGAATCCAAGTCAACCACCATCACGGGAATGCCTTCGGAAGTATAGCTTTGGGAAACATTTCAAAACAAACATGACAGTCAGAGCGGCATGGAAGGAAATACGTCAAATCATTGCAGGAAGCTCAAACACCGTAGAATTTACAGTGCTTTTCTTTAATGTCCCCCCCTTTTAATTTTTGATTGGGTCAACTCAAAAAATTGAAACTTGGGATAAAGAAATTGATGCATGAATACTATATTTTGGAGTAAAATTGACACATGAAATTTTCAAGATGGCGATTGGGCGCCATCTGGAAAAAAAATTGAAATTGACACATCCTCTTGAAGCTCCTGACGAATACTTCACAACCCTAGAATATAAAGTCAATATCTTTACCAACTACAAAATGGCGGAACATTTAATAATTGCCTGAATACATCGACGTTTAACTTCATAATTTGAGGAAAGAAGCTGAGTTCAGTTCAGTTCTATCCAATATTTCACACCGAACATTTTCGAACACAGTAACGTCGATATTTCTACAAATATTTATTATTCTCTGCCGTATATCCAATATTGAAGCAGGTTCAGTTCCGTACACCTTTTGCTTCAAATAGGCCTATAAAAAAAAGTCTACAGGTGTCAAATCTGGCGAGCGGGCTGGCCATTCCGTAGGACCTCGACGGCCAATCCAACAACCGGGGAAAGTATTATCCAAATAGTTTCTTACTTGTCCGTAGTAATGTGTCTGAAAGGCTTAGAAAAACTGATAGATAGAGACATAAGGGAAACCGCTCTTGTAGAGAAAACCAACATGCCTATCTAACAGGAAAATCATGCGAGACAGCACTTCATCAGCTGGTTTCAAGGCTTGAAGAGTCTCTAGCAAACAAAGAAATTGCACTATGCACTTTTCTAGACATCGAAGGAGCCTTCGACAACACCTCCTTTGAAAGTATGGTCTCTGCGGCCACTCGAAGAGGCATTGACGAAACCATCTGCAGGTGGATACACTCAATGCTTCATAATAGACTGGTCCAAGCCAACATGTTCGAGGAAACAGAGCAGGTTGAAATTTCCAGAGGTACCCCACAGGGGGGCATACTCTCCCCCCTTCTGTGGGACATGGTTGTAGACGAACTGCTAATTTCTCTGAATAACCAAGGGTATTACTCTCAAGGGTATGCAGATGACTTGGTCATCCTCATCAAGGGAAAGAATACTCGAACAACCTCAGAGCTAATGCAAAATGCACTGAGGACAGTAGAGGAATGGTGTAACAGAGAGAGCCTAAGGGCAAATCCGAACAAAACAACACTAATTCCCTTCACCCGGAGAAGAAACATGGGAGATCTCATACCTCCCAGACTATTCGGTGAAACATTACAAGTAGTAGAGCAGGTGAAATATCTAGGGCTGATTCTTGACAAGAAACTAACCTGGAACCCTTAAAACCAAAAAAAAAACCCGCATCTTCAACAGTTTTAAAAACCTAACCAACAAAAGCAAGATAACCTTCATGATGTGCAGGAGAGGCCTGTCTCTGCATCACGGGTGCAATGAACAGCACTCCAACAGCTGCAATGGAAATCATCCTAAACCTCGAACCCCTTGACTTACATGTCATTGGAGAGGCCAGGATGAGTGCATACAGACTGAAACAAACGAAAACTGGAGAATCCGAACAACTGGACATACCAGAATCACTCATGTAATCAACATCGAAGAACTCGAAATGATTTCAGATTACATGCAACCCCTATACTCATTCGAAAAACCATTCGAAACACGAATTGATGAATCTGGATGGGCCCCGAGTATAGAATCACAATCAACTGCGGACATAGTCTGGTATACAGACGGTTCAAAGACAGTTGAAGGAACGGGAGCAGGAATACACGGGGTAAGGCCAAGAAGGGATTACATAATACCACTTGGTAAATGCTCCACGATATTCCAAGCTGAAACACATGCTATCATGGTATGCATTCAGAAGAATCTAGAAAGTGGTTATAGGAAAAAACACATCTACATTCTATCTGACTGTCAAAGTGCTATCAAAGCACTCAACTCTACACAGATAAAGTCCAAACTGGTCTGGGACTGCCTCCAGAACCTCATCGAGCTGGCAAAACACAACAAGGTCACCTTGATGTGGGTGCCAGGTCATAGAGGCATTGAGGGCAACGTCAAAGCGGACCAGCTAGCTAGACAAGCATCTGAAACGCTATTCACAGGGCCAGAACCTGCACACGGGATTAGCAAAAACCGATGCAGGACCCTGATCGACGAGTGGATAAAAAGAAGACACCAACAATATTGGGATCAAACTTTCGGGCAAATACACAGCAAAGTCATGGTAGGGCATCCAAACCGGACCCTGACGGTTGACCTTCTGAACCTGAACAGAACGAAGGCTCGTATAATAATAGGTCTGTTGACTGGACACTGCGGCCTAAGAACACACCTAAACACCATGGGAGTACGCAGGGAAACCGTGGAGTGTAGGCTGTGTGATGAAGAGGAGGAAACAGCCTCTCATATCATCTTCGACTGTGACGCCCCAAGTAGTAGGCGACACAGAACCTTTGGAGAGATCAGCCCGGAAACAGGCATGAATCCGAAGAACCTTATCAACAGGCTTCTTAACCTAATTAAAGGCACAAACCTGTTTGAATGAGGAACCACTGACGACAGAGTGATACAATAGACCCCAGCTGGTCGCAGTGTCAAGGGAAGCTAAGTGCCAACCCTGTCTCTGGCTCGTCAGCCTCAAACCAACCAACCCAATGTGGTGGTGCTCCATCTTGTTGGAATACAATATCCATATCGAATTCATTAGGATTCGCTTCGACGATTTCGGTGATTAGAGGGTCAACAGTATTTTCCAGCATATTCAAATACAGTTCCCCTGTTGAATTTTGTTCAATGAATAGAGGTCCTACAATATGGTTTCCCAATATTCCTGCCCAGACGTGAATTTTTTCTGGATATTGAGTATGAGTTTCCCGGAAAATGTGAGGGTTTGTGTCACTCCAACAACGGCAATTTTGTCTGTGAACCTTGCCCTTGAGATAAAATGTAGACAAACATTGTAAGCTACTGATACGAATTTATTCTTCGTTTTTTTTGGGTTATGAGAGTATTTTATAAAATTTTGCTACGAACTAATTAAAGTGACTAACAATATTTATGTCTTGGTTTCGTAAATATTTATTATATCAACCCATTGTTTCATCTCCGGACACCCTGTACATGCATTGACAATGATCAATTTCCTTTACATTATGTTATATTCTCACGAAAATAACTAATTCACCAGGAGTATCGTGTATCTGCAATAACATTTCAAGTTTAGAATAATGAATGTTTAAATAAGGAGAAAATATTTCATCGTGAACCGCCTACATATGCGGTAAGAGTGAGGCGGTTCGCAGGGTCCTTGGCCTTACGAAAAAGATTCCATTTGAATAAGCCTGAATTGCTGTTTTGCATAATGATTCTGTTTATTTATCTTGCGAGTAATTCTCTTGACAGTGAAAGTAAGAAATAAAAAATCCGGCGAATATATAAATGGAAAGCAAATAACGAATTAGTTATTAGAGGGAGGGCCTACTTACTCCGGTAGGTGGAGTGAATCCTTACCTCCTATGTAAAATACTTAATTTTGTTCACTATCAACACATTATTGCATTATATATTCTAGTAGTGGTCTTTGAATTATTATCGTTTGTTGATAAGCATACATAATATTAATTATTATTGTATGAAGATTATTTTTTTGTGGAGGAATACTCATTCTTGACACTTTTTTGGGATTATAAACTTCCACAATCTGAAAACAAAATTAATATGATTTTTTCTGATTGGCACAAACTTAGAATACGACAAGTTACTGACTAATTGAATATTTTTCCGTTAGATAAAAATAATTTGATGTACGCAGTAACTTATCGGGGCAAAGTAATTTCTTGATGATTTAATTTTTTTTTCAGATTCTGGAAGGTTATAATCCCAAAAAAGTGTCAAGAATAAATATTAATTATGTATTGATCATTTGAGCAGGCTGTTGAATAATTCCCTGAATCTGTAATAATGATGAAACTAATGATTACTAGTGAAGTTAACAAAGTAGATAATATTGATATAAATAGGGAGGCACAAGTTGCATCATAATAACTAGTTTTTTTGAAATACATTGATATCGGAATTTCGTTAAAATATCCACGGTAATTTCAAAAAATCCGAGGAAAATTGATTTATGAGACGTGAATCTTCATCATTATCTCATTGAAGTCGAATACCAGTGTACAATACAATTATTGCAAAGGGAAACATTCTCAATTGAAGACCTAGTGAATGCGTAGCCTCTCTTGCGTCAATGTTACAAATGATTTCTGGTGAGTACTCTCTTTTGGAAAACATTCTTCTTTGCCTCATTCATCTATATGCGTTCTTAATTAAGACTAGAATAGAAAATCAAATAACTATTTGATAGAAAATGCAAATTTTCAATTTGAGATTTTTTCTTTTGAGTTAGGCTCCTTTCAGAATATCTATCAGATTAGTTCAATGTCCAGCGTGGCTTTAGCCGGAAAGTAGTTGTTTTCTGTTGGACATTCACAAAAAATAAATTCATTTTTATCGTGGATTTTTCAATTCACAGAACAATCTTTCTATTCAATATTCAATTGAGAATGTTTCCCTTTTCAACATGAATACCCCACAAGAGGTTATCTTGAACGATGGAAGATAGTGACTAAAGTATTATTTTTCAGTCGCAGATGATTCCACATCTGATTTTATGAACATCCTGTTGATATTTTCAAAAAAATCAATCCATCATACCCCATGACAGGTTTTAATGTCAGAAAACACTAATTTCAAAGTATCTATCCAAAAGAAATGTGTTTTCCATTTCTTCCGGTCTTCCTGATGATCGTAGAAGCGTGAAATAGATTTTCGTCGACAAAAATGTATTGAAGACCTAGGAATGCGATGCCTCTCTTGCGTCAATGTTACAAATGATTTTTGGTGAGTACTCCCTTTTGGAAAACATTCTTCTTTACCTCATTCATCTATATGAGTTCTTAATTAAGACTGGAATAGGAAATCACATAACTATCTAAAAAAAAAATTTTAATTTTTTTTTATTGGGTCCTTTCAGAATATTTATAGATGTAGTTCAATGTCCAGCGTGGCTTTAGCCAGGCGAGTAGTTGTTGTCTGTTAGTCATTCCCAAAAAATAACTTAATTTTTATCATGGAATTTTCAATTCACAGAAAAATATATCTATTTAATTGAGAATGTTTTCTTTTTCAACATGAATACCCCACAAGAGGTTATCTTAAACGATGGAAGATAGTGACTAAAGTTTATCTTTTAGCCGCAGATGATTCCACATCTGATTTTATGAACATCCTGTTCATATTTTCAAACAAATCAATCTATCATACCCCATGACAGGTTTCAATGTTACAAATGATCACAATGAAACCCCAGTTTTCACGTTTGTAGCAAACAAATTCAAACTGTTGAACTTTAAAAACACTCTATTTATCTCGCTATTTATCAAATTGCACTATGTAGACTAATTCGTCCGATTCCGCCACTACGGCGCCACTTACAAAGGTGCTCCAACTCCATACCCTTTTGTGCTCTTCTATTTTTAGGAATATTTTGCAATTTAATTTTTTTAATATTTTTATGCAATTAAATAGTTAAATTGAACCGTTTTGTTATAAGTCTTTTTTTCGATATAAATAGCGTTCAGAGAGATTTGAATCTTTCTCCTCCAACTTTGGATCGTAGAGTTTAAGGTTTATACAAAAAGAGAAATGCTGTTTGTGTTTTCCATAGAAAACACCTATGTACTGTTATTTTGACACATGATTCGTTAGCTGATTCATGGCGCAATTTCAGAATCAACTAATAAATTCTGAATTCTGAAATCTACCTTTCCGACTTGCCGCGCCATCGGTTTTTTTGAGCGTTCAGTTCTGAAAATAAGACTCGATTTCAAAATAATCATTATCCATCTCATTAACTGATATCTTGCATTTCATGAATACCTGAATGAATACGGTTTTTTGCAATATCGGCCACACTTCTATTTCCAATCTGAATGCCAATCGCATAGCCGACCTTCACTCAGAACAAATCAATTATGTGCGACAAATACGAGAAAGCAAGCGAGATTGAGTGATTTCTTCAACTTTTCTATTTATCACTGTGTCACGTTGATACTTTCATTTTTACTCTCACCTAGATAATACCAGACAAAATGACATTGCTTGAGATTGATATACTCGAAAAATAAATATGTCGAAGAGTATAATTATAATTATTCATATTCATTCCGATATTATATAGAGCCAAAAAGTCATTGAGATAGATTTGTTATGTATAATAACCTAACTATTTATAAAAGTTTCGAAAAGGGTGCTCTATGCTTTGAATTATGATAGATCTGAAGAACAATACTTGTAGTGATATTCAATCACAATTTTCAAATATATTTTCGTAATATGAAAATGTCTGACAAAGTCTAATCAAAAGTAGGTTTTAATTGGACTATAATACTGGTTAAAGAAAAAAAATATAAAAAAATGCCTCCTTTGTAGAAAAGCGTGTGGTGTTTAATATGAATTATTTTAAGTTTTTTATCGCTAGTTATTCATTATAGATAGTAAGTAAAGAGCACCCTTTTTAACCGACGAAACCAAAAACGAGGAGGTTCTCTATTCGACCCGTATATTTTTAACCGACGAAACCAAAATGGAGGAGGTTCTCTAGTTGACCCGTATATTTTTTTTTCCATCATATTTTTTTATGTATGATCACGCATAACTTTTTACTGAGGCGTCCGATTCCGATGATTCTTTTTTTAATATATAGGGTATACCTTATATTTGGATTTCGAAAGGAATTAGCCACCCTTACGGGTAGAAAAATAGGGGATAATTGATTTTTCACTAGTGAACATTGGCACACACATACGTAGTTGACAATGACAGATCGCTACTGACATTATTCTTGTTCCACATCCGTAAAAATCAGTATATTTTATGAGAGGATGGAATAATATACAAAGTAATGAAATAAACTAACCAGAACAACGAAAATAATTTATATTACAACAAATAGTAAAAGTAGATAATCATATCATTTAACTGGTAATAGTTGAAGTAAGGTGGGTAAGTAAGTATTTTGGAAGTAATAAAAAAACAAGTAGGTAGTAATTGGTAGATTTTAGCCACAAAAAATTGAAAAATAAAAACTTTTTAACAAAAAATTAAACCGACGAAAACGGAACTGAAAAGTAAAAAATAAAAACTTTTTAACAAAAAATTAAACCGACGAAAAAATCAACTGAAAAGCAAAAAATAAAATAAACCTTCTTAGTCTAAATCCTCCTAAACTAATGTAAGTAACTGATTTTGAGTCGGCGCCAAACAAACTAGCAATTGAATTAGGTGAAGCGTAAAATGATGGCAGCGAGATGCACGGCTGCGTTTTGATGACTTCTTTCATAGATAATGATCTTCGATAATTGTTTGTTTGGCGCCGACTCCAAATCAGTTAGTTACATTAGTTTAGGAGCTCAATTATCATTTAGACTAAGAAGGTTTATTTAATTTTTTGCTTTTCAGCTGTCTGTAATCAAATCTGGCAAGTTAAATTTGACCCATTTCTATTTTCCCGATTGACGTGAAATTTGGCAGGTGTTCATACTTCTCATGACAATGCATTATGGAATTTTTGTTGGAGAAAAAAACAGAATGGCGGCTCTAAGATTTGTGATTATGGTCCGATTCTATTCAAAATTGCTATGTGGAGGTTTTCGCGGTCGGAGATTATGCATTTTTATTCAAAATTCACAAATTCAAGATGGCGGACGAGTTTTGTGATAATGTACCGTTTCTATTCAGAATTGGTATGTGGGGGTTTTCGTAGTCGAAGATTATGAATTTTTTGTCAAAATTCATGAAATCAAAATGGCGACTCTGAGATAGCGGACGAAATTTGTGTTTTTGGGGTCGAAGATTATGAATTTTCTGTCAAAATTCATAAAATGAAAATGGCGACACCAAGATGGTCGACAATCTCTGTCACTATAGTCCTATATCAAAATTGGTATGTGGGGGTTTTCGGGGTAGGAGATTATCAATTTTTATTCAAAATTCACGAATTCAAGATGGCGGACGATCTCTGCGATTATGGTCCGATTCTATCCAAAATTGGTATGTGGAGGTTTTCGGGGTCGGAGATCCTGAATTTTTTGTCAAAATTCATGAATTCAAGATGGCTGCTCCAAGATGGTGGACAAGTTTTGTGATAATGGACCGTTTCTATTCAAAATTGGTATGTCGGGGTTTTTGGGGTCGGAGATTATGAATTTAGTCGAAGATTATGATTTTTTGTCAGAATTCATAAATTGAAGATGGCAGCTCCGGGATGGCGAAAGAATTAATCTTTAAATGGTATTCTCATTGAAGAACTAGATAGCTCAGAACTTATAGGAAGAAGGTCTCATAATGACGATGCATTAACAAAAATGTATAGATTAAGGCGAACTTACTAAAAAGCACAAAATAAAATAGTTAATGAAAAAAAAACTTTTTAAAAAGACTAATTATTCAAATGCGCTGAAAAATGAAAAAAAATATTGCTTTGGATGTGCGACGTAGGTTATTCCGTGAGTTATAGATTCAAAAGCTTGTCGGTTTTGTATTCGAACTGAAAACTTTGCGCGACAAGCTTTTGAATCTATAACTCACGGAATAATATCTACGTCGCATATCCAAAGTTTTTAACTTTTTAGCGCATTTGAATAAAAGCTTGTCTTTAAAAAGGTTTTTTTTATTAATTATTTTTTTTTAACTTTTTAGTCTATATTGCTATATAAGCGGTTTTTTGGTTTTTGTAAACTATAATTTCATTTTTAATTATTAAGTGACATTGCTACAAAAGCGTGTTATTTTAGTTTTTTAAACTATAATTCCTTTTTACCTTTTTAGTTCATTTTGCTATAAAAGCGTGTTTATAAACTCCTCAATTGACTCATCCATATGGGATTGAAGTTTTTACTAACTTTTGATGAAAGTGCCGAGACCAAACCAGCGCACTATTTTACTAACTTTTGATGAAAGTGCCGAGACCAAACCAGCGCACTATTTTGGTTTCAAAAACCTTGTCGTGCGAAGTGTTTACAAAAGTAGGTAAAAATTAATTTCATCGAACAATGATTGGTTGGTTAGTAACAACTGTAACTGTAACTGTATTAATTTTATGACAATTCGCGCGCCAAGCTTTTTAAAACCAAATAATTCAACAAAAAATAATTAAATCATTGTCAGCGATGACTAAAACTTATTTTATACGTTTTAGTACACGGCTTAAATAAAAGTTTGTCTTTAAAAATGTTGTTTATTAGTTATTTTATTTTTTGCTTTTTAGTTAGTTCGCCTTAATCTGTTCAGTTCTAATAGAGCATCGTTATTACAAGGCCTCTTCCCTTTAAGTTTTGAGCTGAAAGAAGTCATAATCTCCGACCCCAAAAACTCCCACATACCAATTTTGAATAGAATCTGACCATAATAACAAAACTCGTCTGCCATGCTGGAGTTGCCATCTTGAATTTATAGATTCATAATCTCCGAATCTGAAAAGACCCATACAATTTTGGATCAAATCGGACCATTATCACAAAACTCGTCCTCCATATTGGGGCCGCCATTTCGAATTTATGGATTTCGACAAAAAATGCATAATTTCCTACCCCAAAAACCCCTGCATACCAATTTTGAATCAAATCAGACTATAATCAGAAAACTCATCCTCCATCTTGCGGTCGTATTTCGAATATATGAATTTTGTTAGAAATTCCATTATCTCCGACCCCGTAAACCCCCACATACCAATTTTGAATCGAATCGGACCATAATATCAAAACTCGGCCGCCATATTGGAGCCGCCATCTTAAATTTATGTATTTTGACTAAAAAATCATAATCTCCGACCCCGAAAACCCCCACATACCAATTTTGAATAGAATCGCACCATAATCACAAAACTCGGCTGCCATCTTAGAGCCGCTATCTAGAATTTATGAATTTTGACAAAAAATTTCATAATCTCCGACCCCGAAAACCCCCACATACTAATGTTGAATCAAATCGGACCATAATTACAAATCTCGTCCGCCATCTTGGAGCCGCCATTTTGTTTTTTCTTCTAACAAAAATTCCATAATGCATTGTCACCGGAATTATGAACACCTGCCAAGTTTCAAATTAATCGGACGACTAGAAGTCGGTCAAAATTCGACCTAACGACGAACGAACGACAACGAACGAACGAACGAACGAACGAACGAACGAACGAACGAACGAACGAACGAACGAACGAACGAACGAACGAACGAACGAACGAACGAACGAAAGAACGAACGAACGAACGAACGAACGAACGAACGAACGAACTAACGAAAGACTTTCATAGATAAAAATTATTGAAATTTTCAGTTTGTTGGTTAACCTGTTTGGCCTGGAGGCAGGTTGATGAGTCAGTCTTGTATTTAATTATCTCCATTCTTATCAAATTTTCCTCCCTTCAATATTTTTTGTGCATCAATGAGTCAGTCCCCATTTAGTCACGACATTGCCGCTTACAAATCTAGATTTCTGAGAACTTCCCCAAGGTATAGCTGTCAATGGAGCACGTGGAAGAAACGTGTCAAATTGCGTACTCGAGTGCAAAAAGAATATACCAACTACTGTGGAGACCGTAAGTAGTCTCCATGGCAACCCCGGAATATCGATCTTTCGGTGCATTCGCATCTAAGGAGACGAAAGGGAATTTCCAATTACATCACTATGAATGATGTTTTGGAGTTTCGGTGTTTAATGGAAGACGAAGCGGAGAATAAGAGTTATTCGGAAAAACAATCGATATACGATTGGTCTCCCTACCCTCTGTCAATCGTGATGATTATCTCCAAGCATTTGGAATGAAATTTCAAACCTATAGCAACAGTTTTCTATGGCTTCTATCCCTGCTGGTATCCCGAAATTGGGAAAGTTGACAATATTAAACAATTTATTAGAAATCGCAGACAATGAATTTTCACCTATATGTTTCATATTTAGCAAATTATTATACCGGTGTGAAGTTGGCAGTCAATTTTCAGCAGTAACTTTTTATCCAGCAGTAAAAACACCAGTGGCGTCGGTAAAAATATATTTTTCACTGGTTCGGATAAAAATTAGAATACCAAGAAAAAACTCATCCAGAATACGTAGTATTCACGGAATAAACGTCCCGTATCAATTTCATCAATTTGCAAAGGGAATGAAGGGCTAAAATCAACCCCTCAAAAGAAATAAAATGGACAAACGCCTTCAGAAAAAAACTGCCAACTTCAAATTCACATAACGTGTTTGTATACAAGAAATAAACGTCCCGTATGAATTTCATCTATTTGCAAAGGGGATGAAGGGTTAAAATCAACCCTACGAAAGAAATAAAATGGACAAAGCCTTAATAAAAAACCTGCCAACTTGAAATTCACAGAACACGTTTTTATTCCAGAAGTAAATGTCCCGTATCAATTTCATCCATTTGCAGAGGGGATGAGGGGTTAAAATCAACCACCCGAAAGAATTAAAATGTTCAGACGCCTTCAGAAAAAACCTGCCAACTTCAAATTCACCAAACATGTTTTTATTCACGAAATGAACGTGCCTTATCAATTTCATCCATTTCCAATGTGGTTGAAGGGCTAAAATCAACCCCCAAAAGAAATAAAATGGAAAAACGCCTTCAGAAAAAAACTGCCAACTTAAAATTCACTGAATACGTTTGTATTCAAGAAATAAACGTCCCCTATGAATTTCATCCATTTGCAAAGGGGATGAAGGGTTAAAATCAACCCTACGAAAGAAATAAAATGGACAAAGCCTTAAAAAAACCTGCCAACTTGAAATTCACAGAACACGTTTGTATTCGAGAAATAAACGTCCCGTATCAATTTCATCCATTTGCAAAGGATATGAAGGGCTAAAATCAACCCTGCGAAAGAAATAAAATAGACCAAATCCTAGAAAAAACCTGCCAATTTGAAATTTAAAAACACGCTTGTATTCACGAAATGATCATCATGTACCAATTTCATCCATTTACAAGGGGGATGAAGGGTGAAAAACAACCCCCAAAAGAAATAAAATAGAAATGAAATGAATTTAAATCCATGTTACTGATCAAAAGTATGCCAGCCATTAGTTTTTGTTTTTATTGTGGTCAACAAATCAAGGTGGGATATTTTTTATGCCGAATGTACAACCGATCAACTCATTTTAAATGCATTTCGTTCAGTAATGTACAGTCTGGCCGAAATTACTATTTGGAAATTAAGACTGTGTGATCGTAGTCGCCTTAATTGAAAAAATTAAATAATAAATTACTGAATGTATTCTTTTTTCATATGTATACCAGGTGACGCAATTAGATATTTTCAATGGTTATATTTATTTTTCTGATTTGTATGTTTTTGTTTTTTCTGGGAGTAGATTTTCACCCTTCATCCTCTTTGCAAATGGATGAAATCGATAAGGAAAGTTCATTTCGTGAATACAAACGTGTTCTGTGAATTTCAAGCTGGCAGGTTTTTTCTGAAGGCGTTTGAACATTTTAATTTTTTCGGAGGGTTGATTTGAACCTCTTATCCCCTCTGCAAATGGATGAAATTGATACGGGACGTTCATTCCATGTATACAAACATGTTAGTGAATTTCAAGTTGGCAGTTTTTTCTGAAGGCGTTTGTCCATTTTATTTCTTCTGGGGTTGATTTTAGATCTTCATCCCCTTTGCAAAGGATGAAATTATACGGACGTTCATTCCTTGAATACTCATTTTTGAGTTTTTCATAGTATTCCAATTTTTATCCGAACCTGTGAAAAATATATTTTTACCGACGCCACTGGTGTTTTTACGGCTGGATAAAAAGTTTCTGCTGAAAAATGACTGCCAACTTCACACTGGTATTATTATTATTATGTTCAAAGCATTCTGCACTTCATGATCAAACATTTTTCCCAATCCATAAGATAGAAATAATTACAAGAGTTTTGAACTTTAGTTGCCAATGTAGAATTATCTACGAAATGTATCTGCAAATTTGTAGCCTTGCAGAGAAGCGAAACTATGATAATTTTGAAAAAATTGAATTTTGCATTCTTTCTCGAACATTTTTGCTAAGGTTTAGCAAATGCGTGAGCCGGTCAAATGGAAAATGATGAGCAGTCGACCATGTCCTCCGATGAATAATTAATAATATTGAGAAAGAAAAAAAAGAAGTTTTAGTTGATATTAAGGAAGTAAGAAGAAACTTCAAGAAAACTCAGTGATGAGAAGAAATGAAAACAACGATATCCAGGATTTCATAGCTTCGATTGAAACAAACTAGTTTATCCAGTTCAGAAAATAGTCGAGTTGAATATGTTCATTTACACCCGTATGTAAATTTCATTCTTGTTTCGTTGGTGTGATAAAACGAATTAATTCCTTATATCCAACTGAATACAGTACTCACTATAGTATTCTTTACATATTAGAGTACGATGAAGAAGAAAAATTATATAACCAACCCTATTGGAACTAATTTTATATAAACATTGATGAATATCAAACTGTACTCGTTGACATATTTACATATCCTAAGAATATTTACTCTTTCAAACTTTCTCGTCGAAGTTTATTTTTAAACTCTGGTGATTTGTCTATTTTTAAACGAGGAAGTTGAAAACAGACCTGAACATAAAATTTTAAAGAGTACCGAATGATGAAAACCTGTTAAATTTTTTCGATACATATATTGCCAGAATCCGAAAATATTAATATGCCCTGAATAGCGATGCGTGATCATAAAATGTATTCTTATTGGAATAGTTGCTCTTGTAGTATGCGAAATTTACGTTTCTTCATGAGAATGCGAATTCCTAACCGAAAATACTTGGTTGGCGCTAAAAAATTTATTTCCCAACTAACAGAGGAAAATTATACCCAGCAGAGAGACGAAATGTCTTCAAAAAATCCAAATTTGTTTATTTCTGACAAAATATTTAACTTTCAAGTCATAATTCAGGTTGTATAAACCAGTTTTAGAACTAACGAATCTCTAAAATCCATCGACTCCATAGGCAAAATGCACTCATTAAATGTTTCAAATATCCTCATATCCCCAAGGTGATTATAGTTATTATTCATTGTGTAACATTTGAACTAAAATTCACCAGCAAAATATTTACCTAATTATAACCTCAAATACGTCCATATGGTAAGGGAGTTAAGAAGGCGATGCCCAACATTTTTTTATCCTGCGGCTCTCGAATGCAACGGCTTTAATCCAAAAGACTTATTTGTGAAATGACTCACATATTCAAACAAGACAGTGCCAAACATAGAGGAAAGGGAAACATTCTCAATATAATATTGAATAGAAATATTTTTCTGTGAATTGAAAAATCCAGGACAAAAATGACTAAAGTTTATCTTTCAGTCGCACATGATTCCACATCTTATTTTATGAACATCCTGTTCATATTTTCAAACAAATCAATCAAATATAGAGGGACTAAACATATGATTCTTTTCAACCGCATCCCCGTTTTTCCTACTCCACAAAAAATATTAACTCAGTATACGTTTGCCTGCGCTGTTGAAATAAATAAATGTTCCGTATGCTCGTGTTGTACCTATTTTCAATTTTGATGTTTTCAACTCGGAAAAGCTATTTTTGATTAGTACCTTTCAGTGTTTTGATCGAACCCTTCTTTATCAAATGAATGATACAAGTGAAAAAAAATTGTAAAAGAGTCCTGTAACCCTGATGATGAATTTGATTAAATTCAAAACTTTGGCGTATAAAGTATAATTTTTCTTCGATATTTTATTGATCCCAACCAACTGATTTGGAAATAATTGTTTTTGGATTCCCAAACTCAACAGATAATATATTAAATTATATTTATCTTAAAACCAACCTCAATTCATATCAAACGTGATTTAACGAAATGTCCCCTTCATTAGTAATAATAAGTTTATTATTTCATGTCATTCAAAAATATCATTCATATTATTGATTACAATAAAGCAGTGAACATTTAAGGACACGTAAGATATTTTTACAATATTTATACAGCTATCTGAAGCTGCTTCCATAAATATTATTACGACTTTCTGACTTATAGGAATGCCGATGTTAATAAATTAAGATTAAAATATATTCGTAGTAAACCAGTTTCGCAGCATGCTTCAAATGAACCAGAGTCGGTTCTTCGGTACAATTTGATTAGTTTGTCGAGGCAGTGGCGAAAGCTGGTGAATTCTGTTGAAATTTCGGTGTTTAGTTTAACGAAAAAAATAATCTTCAGTAATCTCAAATGGTTGAGCTTTGAATATTTCAAAGGGTTTATTTATCTCCACTTGAAGACGCTATTATATAACAAAACACGTACCGTGTTTTTTTTGTAAACCCAATTAGTAAAAATCATTTAAGGAAGTGTATTTTGTTAACACATTTGTTCGTCGAAATATTTGTAGATTTGTATATGCCTACTAATTTGGGATGAAAAAACCGTAGAATAACCCCAATACAAAAATTTGGCTGATAATGCTTCACAAATTGCGAATTAAATATATTTTTCTATGAATGATTAACGTTTGAGATTGAGCTTTGAATGATCTATTTGGTGGTCTAGGATTGGGCCATGGCGTTGAGCAAAACATTTGGCACAGTGAGTTTCTTCAAAGGAAATCGATTTCACAGGAATATTCCCAGAAACGTTCACTGTGATAAAATGAACTAAGAATGTATAAGGAACTGTTTGTATGAGATTCCAGCATAATTTCGAGTATGTTCTCAATCCTTGTTGATGACAGCTTCAGTTTAAGATTGAACTGTACAGTGCAATTATTATTAATCAGTACTGTGTCAGTGTTTGTGAGTTATATATGGAGTTTATTTGATAAAAGGTGTTATTTTCGACTGTACTTTTTTATAATTTTTTTTTATTTTCCGATAATTATTTGACGGGTATGTTCGAAAACGACTTACAAGTAAATATATGTAAAATCTTGTTCATAAAACTATTTCTTCTAAAGCCTTCGACAAAAAAAATAAGTTTCAAGAAATAAAAGTAAATACACTGATGAACTCAACCAAACAAAAACATGTTTCTTACATTATAATAATAATGATAGATTATATAGTATTTCATTTAATAAATTTATTACCTAGGGTAATTCAAGAATAAAAAATATTCCCTTAAAACAGTGTGTACTACTGTAGACAAAAGTGTGCACAATCAGTAAATAAATTAAAATATTTTGTTATATCACCACTCCAAATTTGAGCGATTCTTAAATCCCCATTTTTGTAGCCAAATTGTGAGATAAGAAACTTCTGAAGTGGAAAAGGAAATGAGTAGACGAGCTTTGTACGAATTGGTTAAGGAATTCTCCCGAAAAATCAATTGATGAAAAGCTCCAGTTTATGGAAAATCGAATGGCTAATATGACGTGGTGCCCAGATGCTGAGAAAATTTATTCACTCATTCCCTCAGGTATTTAAAACTAATTTTAAGAAAAAGTGGATTTCAGCAAATTACAAAGAGGAGAGGTTCCTGGAGAAGAATGGCAATTGATTTGCGAATAACGTCGAGGTACCTATAATTTCTATTACCACCCAGTCCGCCCTCACAAAGATTTCAGTGAGTCCAGTGAAAGGAGTGAACGCAGGAAAACCAAAGTACTGCGAGAATTAGCAACATCTGAAGAGCTCACATTTGCTGCAACTATGAGTCACAGAGCTGTTGGAAATCCTGATGTGGTTGACTTGATACATAGTACAAACAAAACTATATACCCTTGGTGTTGATTGCTTACAAAAGCGCAAGCTCAATGTTATCCAAGAGAAGACTCAATTACAGTCTCTGAAACTTTGGCTGAAGTTAAGTTGCAAGGCCTATTAGATCACATCAGTTTACGGTTATGCAAGTATTTAGAAGGAGTATAACAAGTCATAGATTTAGATCACAATTCAAAAAAAATCAGAGCATAAGTGATAGTGACGCAACTATCTCTCAGAACTCATGTGTACCTATTGAACTAGTTGCTAATGTTGACGGAACGAAGAGAACCATATGGCAAAACCTCCACAAGATTCTCCAGACCAATCTAGATGCGTTTTGAACATTTAACAACAGACATTACGAACGAAGAAATTCAGTACATCGAGGAGCAGATAAATGCGTTGAACAAAACGGAAGTACCACCTGATGGTGGAGTTCTGCAGATTAAACATACTCTGCTATTACAAAGGTTGACGGGAAAGTCTGCAACGCTGCAGCAAGGATAACTTTAAAAATGAGGTGCAACATCTGTGGACCTCACGTCAAAAACTCTGCAATACATTACCAAAGAGTTTTTCAGAAAACACCAATACTTTGAACTTCAATATGTCAACTTTGCACGAATGCAACAAACCATTATTTGAGCCAGTACTTCACTTATCATATAAAATACCAATTTAGAAGTGACGGGCAAGAAGTGAAAGAAAAACAAAAGAGGAGAAACTGAAGAAAGTATACAAATGAAGTTCAAAGACGAACTGGACTACTTGTTGATGTTCCAACAAGGCTTTGGAAACACAAATGATGGGAACACGCTAGCGCTTTGATCTTGAAATGATAAAAGTTGAAAGTGATATTGGAAGCGTAACAATCACATTGATGTGAAAATGTTCAAACATATGCTGATGAAACATCAATACTGTATGTGGACTTTTATATCTATCTAGAGAAATAAAGATATGGGAAACTACCAAATATCATTCATATCATGAAAAAAAAAGCAATACATATATCAGATATAACATTTTCCATCACTAACAAGATATGTCTAGAAGTTCGCTTGCACACAAGATTACATCTTCATTTTCATGATGAAGCTTCTAATTGAATTATTTTATTATTTTGTGTGTGATAACGAACCACTCTAACAAAATAAATTGTTGAACTAATCAATTTATAATTTAATTGTTACTGAAGTCTAGAAAATTTAGAGAGATGGCTCTGGAATTCTGGCAAGTATCCTCGGAAGTTAGGGGAAGATAAAACAGATGTCATTAGCAAATGTTTTCGAAAGATTTGAATACTGCGTGTCACCTGTAGTCACTCTAGTCAGTTATTTCTCCAACATGTACATCAAAATAGAATATTATCGTTGTTAAATACTGCTGATATTTTTCAATGAACTTATATTTTTTTTTACACAATAGTTTTATTTCTCTTTAACTCAGCGTTGGTTCCTTTTTTTTCAGAATATGAAGAACCTATCTATCAAACGAGCAAGTAGAGTTGATTGATAATAAGAACAAGGTCAAGTTTGTCGGCAATACATTGTGTGTGTTTAAGGGCATTGGAAAATTCGTTTGCTAAATATATTGCAATATATTGTTAATTTTACTTTTCCGATTGTCTGTGTCACCGGTATTTTCATATGATTGCAAATGAATATTACTTCTAAAAACAGTTTTTCCCAACTTATCGTTTGAACCTCACCAAATGCAGATGTTCCGCCAATGCTTCATTTAGTTCAATCAAATAAAGTTATACGGCCTTGACGTTGTGTGATATAATGAAGGTACAGGCAGGCGCAGCATCGAGAAAAAACCGTTGACAACGGCGAGGCGTAAAACCCGTAACTTCTATTTAGTAGAATACACCATAATTAGATCCATCATTAAAATACGTAATTCCAATTACGTACTGAGCTATTGGAAGACCTGAGGCAACAAACATTACAGTTGCAAGTTTTTAAGTTACAGGCTTGGTGGGAACTTTTCGTCATTAATTACATACGTAACATGCTTGCGATTTTGCACTTTGAGCGGAATGAAAACATTGCTTTTTGTGGAATTTTCCACAACACAATGCCTCTTGAATTAAGGAAAATGATACTGGAAGTTCTGGTTGCTTGAACTATGAAGCAAAGGTTCTAACGTGCAATGAGAAAAAGATATTGCAGTAGATAATTCAAATTTATTTCTCAAACAAATGAGAACAAAGAACATTATTCAAACCAAAAACATTATTTAGATTTATCCGTAGGTAGGGATCCATTTTCTTTTTCATAGATTTTTCAGAAAATCTCAAAAACATTATCGACATAGTTCCTTATGAAAAATATTATTTGGGAATATTTAGTACTGACTAGTTCTCTCGTTATTTTTATACCAATCAAATGACTAGAAATTTTCCTGAAGCAACCAATCGAAAGAGTTTCATAACGATGCTGTTTTATACTGATAAATGCATACTGGTTTGCCATAAAAGCTTCGTCATAGTTATATGTTAACACAATAAATTCGTATAAAAATGATTATTTTTGCGATTTAAAAATCAACAATACCTTTTTGGGGCTTACTTCGCGACAATAAATTTATAGATCATTCGTCTAACACACTGTTATGAAAACATTTTGCATTTTTTGCTACCGACACAATACATTGCAAATTAACATGAAATTACAACTAGGCCATTTGTCACATCGAGACCGTCGAAACCTTAAAGACGTCCTAGACGGTCAATCTTTTGAACAAAAAGTTGAGCCAATCGATTGAATCAAGCATGATTGACCGTCTAGGAACCTGTTTGACGATTGATGGAAACTTTGATTGACTCAATCGTTTGATCAAAAGATTGACCGTCTAGGACAGTTTTGGCAAGCATTCCTTCAGTCGCGTTCTCTACATGAATAATATTGTTATTTTTTCAACCCAAACTAATTTAAATTAACTTATGCAACAGCGACGTCATTCTTATGGGTGGAACATTAATTATTGTCCAAAATTTTTGTCCAGATGTACAAGTGCATATTTACAAAAACGACTTTATATCTACTTTATTTTGTCATTTGCCAAAAAGACACAAAAAACTTACGACTGCCTTTTACATCATATTTTGCAGACAGGTCAAGAAAACGGACTGACTTTTCGACCACAGTCATAACTCAATAAAAGAAACCTTTCCATCATCCGAAATCATAGGATGCAGATTTCATTTGGCGCAAGCATGGTGGCGTAAAATACAAAATTTGGGTCTGTCCATGGAATATAAAAACAACACAGAGATCGGAAAATAGTTGAAGCATATCTAGCAGATGTATAAGTTACAAAATCAATAAATTCATTTGAAATCATAAAGTTTGTCTTTATATGCTCTTAAATCAACAACCAAAAATACCTATTTGACAATTTTGTTAAAAATTTACAGAAATAAAACACTCTGTATATGCTGAAGTTTTATACACAGTAAGGTATAAAGCCCATCTGAGTTCATGCGTAGGTAAGGGTATATCACTAATGACGAGCTGAGTTCGTGTTGGTTTGAAAAATTACCTGTGAGACCGTCTGAGATGAAATACACCGTAAAATACATTACGACTGATTTTTGTTCAACACATTGGTTGCTTGAAGTGCGCGTCAATAGAACGACTCAATCGTTTGATCAAAAGATTGACCGTTTAGGATGTCCCTTTTAGATTGTCGAAACCTATTTCACCAAACTCATACTTTTTTCATCCTATCTCATCTATGAAGTACTGCATTAGTCCAATGACTGCTTGGTTGTCATGACAATAAAAACTTGAATTGAAGAAATCTATCCCCACCCTATTCACCCTATTTCAAAATAAGCTGAATAATATTGTTGTTGATCCCACTGATTATTTATATTATAGTTTAGACAAATAATTCGAAACAGTTTTTCTAATAGCTTCTGAAAAAGTTATGAATTCACAACATTAAATGATATTCCTAAATCCCCAAAAAACCTATAAAACAAAGGCGATAAATATTTGAAAAAAAATGGAACCGGATGAATTTTTGTGTCTAATTAAAATAAAGCAATATTTTTGAATTTTTTATTTCAGTTTTTATTGCGATTCGGGAAATATTCTCATCCAATACCATTCATACTAGGAGATAATAATTGAATTTTTTTATAAATTTTCTTTTGAGCGGTTTGCCTTTAGGAAATTTAATGCAGATTAGAACCCTTTTATCAAAAACTTAAACATTCAAACTACCCTTTCGTTTAATCGGATAGAATCCAATTCGCACCCAGTAAAATTTCTGTGTGACCATTTTTCTCATTATTTTTGAACCAATCAAATGGCCTCATCGGTTAAATAAAGAGTATTCAAATGCCGGCATACACTTTTTGTTGTGAGCATATTAGGATCCGCTTATGGTTACAGCTATTTTACGAATTCATGGAGGCAGAACACATTACCCTCAACGAAGAGAACATCTCACATACCCGTATCAACAACCAAAAATTTCGCATTATCATTTCTATTTATCAACTATCACACAGAGCGCGGAGCGAAATCTAAAAACTTATATTAAAACATTGTTCATTCCACATTTTTAGTTGCTTCGCTTTCGTGGTTTAATCAGATAAAAGATCACAAATCGCACTCAGTCAAATTTCCAGGCAAAGTGCTCTCTCGAAAATTTGTAAAATTTATGAGCGATAAAATCCCCAGCACTTAACGCCCGTGACACACGTAGCGGATTTTTCCGATCGGATAATTAACGTCGTCGCCGTTACAACAGTAGTCCACTGAAGTAAGTTAGAGCTTACACATTTGACGAAAAAAAAAAAAAGATCGGCCAATTTGACGTCGGCAAGAGCTGGGCAGCCGTCAAGTGCCACTGGAGCCGACGGAAATTTTACCTCTGCATTGAACCAAATGCAAGTTTACACATCAAGCGGTTTTTCTACCGTTTAAGTCATTTGCTCATTGTGATTTGAAGTGCATTCTTGGCAGTTTATCAATATATTCGTCAACAGTTTTGTGAACATGAGTGACATAGATAATGAAAGTCTTATTTCATTACTCGAACAAAACTCTTGGAAATAAAACCCTCGAAATTTTTTAGGATCGAAACGCTATGAGAAACTACGATCAGTTTATAGTTTATAACAAATAAAAGAACACGCTTTTGTAACAATGTGAACTAATAAAAAATAATAAGAATAAAGTCATTGCCCAAAGTGACTTTAATGTTAAAAAAGCGTGCGGGGCTTCATATTACAATTTTTTTTATCGCGAACTATTCGTAAAATCTAACAAAAATTACAAAACAGCTGAAATTCTGGAATCAGGTATAGTATTTCTAATCCCAATTGGACCGACATAAAAAGTTGCGAGAAGGAATTATCTTCCACACGACTGCACTTTTTTATGATTGTACCAGGAACGCTTTGAGAGTGAAAACACTGGTAGTATATAAATTTCCCATTTGCCGGGCAGTGCATAGGCCTCGTAGTGCTCTTATTTTTATTGCCGTTCCAATTGGGATTAGAATAACTATAGTTTAATGTATGAGGTATCCATTAAGCAATTCTTTACCATGCATTTATAGGAACATTTTTGTAGAAAAAATAACAATACATCTGGAGTTGTAGCTCAAAATATAAAAATTCTGAGAATTTTAGGATTTTTTTTTTATTTTTAGTACCGTGGCATGGTGAATAATTGCTTAATGGATACTTCATACTTTCAAATTCCTGAATCTCAACTGTTATGGAATTTTTGTTAGGTCTCTTAAAAAAAAGTTAATTTTTTGGACAATGACTTTATTCGGGGGGAAAGGGGGGATCGTTAAAATCGATGGGATCAACTTTTTTCGCGTTCAGACCCTCAAATGGTCCCCCGTCCTTCTTTAAAAAGTCCCCTGGCACAATCCGCATTTCTCTACGACCCCCCCTTTAGGCTGTGCGCTTCCCCGTGGACTATTTTGAATAACGAGAGTAGTTTTGATTATATCTGTCAAACTAGATGGTCAATCACTTTGATTTTTTTTCACAATATCTGTGATATCCTGCTCTAGCTCCTCCTCGTTTTTCATGAACTTCTTAATTTTAGTACTAACGGTAGAATTAATAATGTGCGCTTCCCCGTGGACTATTTTGAATAACGAGAGTAGTTTTGATTATATCTGTCAAACTAGATGGTCAATCACTTTGATTTTTTTTTCACAATATCTGTGATATCCTGCTCTAGCTCCTCCTCGTTTTTCATAAACTTTTTAATTTTAGTACTAACGGTAGAATTAATAATGTGCTGTTTGCCTATGCATGGTCCATATGTTACGTGTTAATTGAGTCAACTTCAATTATATATATATGTATATATATATATATCTCGGGTTCGGGATGGTGAAACTTGTTAAAATGTTAAAATTTTATAGAGGTGTTGTTCACATGTTAAACAATACGTATGCCAAATTTTAATAATTTCCTAATTCAACTGTCTAGTGGCGGAACTACCTTAATTCATCCACATGAGAAGAACTCTTGTTGAAAGTAAATTCTAGCGATATGGCTCTCCGTAACTCAACCTATAATCTTTTGTACATAATTTTTGGTGAGAGTACTAAGACCCCACCAGTGAATTAATCAAATCTTCGAAATGTTAATTAGGCATTTATACCAGTTAATTCTTGTGAATTAGACTTTTTTTTCTGACGATCTTGGTGTCATATCTATCAAATTATTGATTGTCATTAGTTTTTAATACGTGTGCAAAATTTCAAATGATCGGACGTCTGGAAGTAGTTGAAAATGAATTTCAAAGATAGATACATACAGGTGAAGCTAATAATGAAGCGTGTGTAAACAAAGAGAAATTAGTTTGGAGAACCCATATTTTTTCCTATACGTACTAGAAAGTGGTAGGGATCGTAAAATATTCGTTTTTGAGATTCTAGAATTGGCAGTGATCATACTCTGTAGTGGCACTCGCATTGCATTGCTCTGGGTTCATAACACAGATAAACTGATGTGATTTGATTTAAATATGAAAATGTACTGCATATACAAGCCTACTCGTGCGACGGCGTCGGACAATTTTTCGCCCATGTGTGTAAACGTTTAGATTTCTTTGAGCGGCGACGTTAAATTATCCGTTCGGAAAAATCTGCCGTGTGTGTCACGGGCATTATGATATTAATCTCGATAAAACTTCAGCACTCTGATATTGTCCTAGAAAAAATATCTGCTCCAAAATCGGTGTTTATTCCGAAATAAAGATATTTCAAAACGATTCTGGAAACGGGAGGCTAAACAGTAACAACGGAAAAGCCGACTCAATATTGCTGTAAACATCTAAGTATCGATAATTCAAAAAAAATTAAGCAATTAACTCTGAAATCAATTATTCCCAAAATCCGATTTCAAATTGCTGCTGTAACAAATATTTTGGTATTCTTAGAACCACATTTTTCATTGGATCTTGTGAAAATGGTGACATAATTCAATCTAATAACAATGATATATCTGATATAAAGTTATAATGATCAACATCTCCATAGACATGAAAGATGAAAATCAAAGCTATAAGATTCAGAAAATTCACCACAAAAGTTTCTATTTCTATATGCGTTTGAGATCGGATAAAATCATTTATTAAAAAAAAATTGGCAGAAAGTTACATGCTCATTAAGAACAAACCATGTGCATTTTTCTTACTGATCAATGCTATGAAAAGCACTGTTAAAAATATATGTAATTGGCCTTGAAATAACACAACTGTTATTGATTTGTTTGAAAATATGAACAGGGTGTTCATAATATCAGATGTAGAATCATCAGCGACTGAAAGATAATCTTTAGTCACTTTCCATCGTTCAATATAACCTCTTGGGAGGTTTTCATGTTGAAAAGGAAAACATTCTCAATTGAGTATGGAATAGAAAGGTTTTTCTGAAAATTAAAAAATCTACTACAATAATGTCGTGTTATTTTTTTGTAATATCTAACAGAAAAGAACTACTTCCCCGGCTAAAGCCACGCTGGAGATTGAACTACATTTGATAGATATTTTGAGAGGACCCTAACTCAAAAGAAAAAATATGAAAGTGAAAATTTGCCTTTTCATTGAGATCGTTTTTATTTTCTATTCCAGTCCTGATTAAGAACTCATATAGATAAATGAGGCAGAGAAGAATCTTTTTCAAAAAGGAGTACTCACCAGAAATCATTTGTAACAGAGAAATGAGCGGTATTTTACTAGTTAATTCCGATTAAGTTATATTGTCAGAGTTTACCATTGTTTTGTGTTGTAAAGTGTGTATAAACAGATTCGATCCCGAGTTATTATTCTAATATATATGATATAGGAATTTTGAACTAGGGAGACTTTCTTCACATTTCGTGAATAGTAAAACCAATTGAATTCTGGAGGAAAAGAGTTCGAGATATGTTCAATATTTTCCTAAAATTACTCTTCTCTTAAACTTCTAGAATAGGATATTTCGTGCCCGAATGATATATCCTCACTTGGGGTTTTGTGTGGCTGAAACCAAAAAGAAAGTACGTAGTACATGGCTGTATCAGTAAATAATAAACATGAACAAATTTGTCGCTATTATTTCTGCATTGCAACTTTAACCATCTAAACAAATGTTGAAAAAAATGTCGGCTGTGATTAATTTATTATGTTTTCTAGTTATCCAATTGTCTTAGTTGGCTAACTCAAGTATCACAATGATTTTCTACAAAAACCTTATAACGGAATACACTACTCAATAGCTCCGAAAAAATATGTTGTAGGTTTGTAAAAGATTCTCATAAATGTTATATTATTGTTGTGTGACGACTGCATTTTGGAATCCATTTCCTATTTCGTCATTACTGAACTAAACGTTAGACAAAGCTTCACCGAATGTATCAAGGACAATTAAATGAAGAATTACGCCCCTATAGATATTAATCAAGTAATTAAGACAGCTTTCCCCTCACATAAACGAAAGTGGAAAAAACAATTGAAACAAATGATATATCGAGACTACCTATGATTCACATTAAATTAATTGTGTGATTCATTACAGTTTCTCCCAGAAACTAACGGTTGGAGTGAAGAGAGTAACCACCATCCCCAAATTTCGATAGTGCAAGTAGCTTAGTAATATAATAAAGACTGCATTGTGAGTTTGTTTGTTTCTCATCAACTACTGGAGCGATTTTCAATTTAAAAAAACTGTGTAATTTCGCAGCTTTTTGAAATTGAAAATCGCTCCAGTACTTGATAAGAAACATCAGAATACGCTCTGTATTATATTACTAGGTTGGTGATGGGATGGTGGTCAATTATTTATGGGAAAAGGTCGCTAAAAAGTTTCGCGGCCAGCATGGCATACACACTTTTCTTGCAATCGTCAAAATTATTAAACTACATAATTGCACATAAATATATTATTGCTTTAAAATCAACAGCAGTTCGATTTAATTAACAAAGTCACAGCGTTGCTATGAAAATGATATGTTTGAAAATATATAAAATATTTTGACAGTTCTTGACAAAATGTCTGATACTGATAGTGATATTTTAGTATATTGCACTTCTCCAGAAGTAAAAAGTATTGGAAGCTCGGCGCTTTTCGTTTTAGTAACTAAAAAATAATATAAGTATGTATTTGTTGTTAATTTAAAAATTAATGCTATAGGTATTCAATAAAAAATAATCCTTTTGTCATTGTCGTATTTCAGAAATGTCAAATTCAGAAGTGACGTTTGGTTTGGCGACCGTTGCTAGGGGTAACGGCTGCGAAATTAAATTTCGCGGACTGTGTTGAGAACTAGTCACTGCAATTGCACGAAAAATTATTTTTTCCAACGCTTTGATATCGCACATGAAATACTAATAGGTCGCAAATCACTGAAATTTTATGGATTATATCAAAATATTTCTATACACAGAATCTTGAATACATGTTTGATAATATTCGGAACTGTATGGGTAGTAATACAATCCTTTGATGCTTAAATTATCGAGACCACACAACCAGTATAGTTGTATAGTTTGAACTGATGTTTTCTATAAACACCCATTTTATGCGGCGTGAGTCGCACATGACTCTTTTTTAATCTGAACCAAAACCCTGAAAAAGGTTTCGAAGATTGACCAAAATAACCACTACGACCACAGTAAAAATATTTAATTACGCTCTGTTTGTACACCATGTATGACAATTTATAAATGGAGTACAGATTTGACATAGTCAAGATATCACAGAATTCCATAAAAATGACAGTTGATGTTCAAAAGTTGTTCAAATTGAGATAATGTATGTACTGGTCACACTCTAAAATGCTGTTATAATGGAGAATTATTGAATAGGTAAGTATAGGTACAATAAAAAATTACGAATAATAATGTTATTTGTACACATGAAAGAAGTCCTGACTGACTCATCAACCCCCATACCGGTTTCAGGCTTTTGGCTTTGGCTGGTGACTACTCCGTACTGATGAGGGCCAAAAAGCCTGAAACCGGTATGCGGATTGTTAGGCCGACACGACATGAATTTAAACATAATCGAGCTTATCAGAAACAAACATTTGCGAACAATATCCATTTATATGGAAGTTTGCATGGATTGTCAGGTGAATATCATTCAACGTTCTGCGTGGTATTTGCTAGGTAAGTAGTTGTTTTTCGCCTGCCGGTCTACCAATTGTGTTTCAATTTATATTGAACCTTTTGTGAAGACGACTTTGTGTGCTTTATGCATTTCATTTCTTACTAATAGAAATATTGTTAAATTATTATATATAAACTGAAATTATTAACTAATGAACACATTGAATTTATAGTGCAGAAGGAAAAGGGTGAAGTAATTCATCTAGAACTTTCTATTTGGAATCGTAACGGATTCACTCGTCTCTCATGTAGTCTTCTATCGTCTAGTCTAGTCTAAAATGATTTTCTCTGGTCTCATCCTATTTCGTTTATCATTTTTTTCTCGAGAGAAAAATATTTTGTCTTGCACAAGAACCTCTTGTCTTGGCAGCATCACTGAAAGGGGCTAGGTACGACTATTTGCATCAGAAGTCGTATTTATCAATTTTCCTAATGAACGAATGAGAAAACAAAAGAACAATTGATTACGTAGGTAGATAAAACGCTTCGTATACACGTTAGAAGGATACATCACCGACGAAGTTCAACTTTGTTTTTCTCAGAACGACTTGGCAGCAGAAAATGTGCTAAAAATATTTTTCACTGCGTAACGAAATATGCTGTGCTGTAAGAAAACAGTTGAACGCTCAAGTTTCATACTTTCCCGAAATATCTCAATTGGAAAGTATTTCAGAAGCGTTTGTTACTTGGATGATTGGTATGCTACATGTTCAGACGAATAATTTTTTTCAATTTTTATTTCTACGGGAGTCATTCAATGTTAAAATAATAACATATTAACTTTTTATCTCATATCCACTGGAATATATTCGATATGAAAAATATCTCTTACCGAAGCAAGACAGAAAACCTTATCTTGTCTTGTTCAACAGAAAATTATCATCGTAAAAAAAATTAAAAGCAATGAAATAGTCATATTTTGTGAATATTTAAAATGGATCCCTTCGATCAATCTAACCACGCAGCATCATTTCGAGAACGAATTCAATATATTAATCTATTTCCGACCGGCATTGAAGGAAAAACCGAACGGACTACAAGGCAACAAATTACAATTTGAATCATAATCCCAGAAATTAGGAATACCCAGTGGGATTTCAAAATTTAAAGCCTACTTATAAACGTGGTAGACTTTCCCTAAATGTTTCTCATAAGAGGGTTTCTTATATACCCAATTCGTTACTGTTATTAGGGCTAATATCCAAAGATTAATGAAGAAATCACAGCACTGTGTTTGATAAAGCCCCAAAAAACAACATGCAGAAAACTGATTCCCAAGAATGGTTATCCAACATTCCTTTTGAAAAACCTTTCCTAAATCACAATTGTTGGATTTAGTAGCGAAGTAAATGTGAATATACTTCATGACGAACTTGTAGATGATATAATCATTTTGTAGGAATAAGCCACCAACTGTATATGAAGCTGGTACGTTTGAAAATAATCCTATCGAACATATTTGGGGATTAACAAAACAAATATAGGGATAATGCGGGTAGAGATGGCTGTTTGGAAAAAGCTTTAAGCAAAGATACACCTGATATTTGAGCTTAAAGCGCTCGACATACTGAACAAAAAATAAAACTATACCGCGATAGATAAGTTGAGTTTGATAGGGAAGATGTTCAGCTCTTGTTAGCGATTTTTATTTTGATAATGATGGGTTATGGTTATTATGATGACTTGTAATTCAAGGAAAACTTAAAATAAATGAAGTTAAATGAAATAATTAATGTTTTATCCATACTGCTATAAATTAACCAATGGTTAGAATATGCTTTTGTTTAACGTTTATTGATCAGCAAAAGCACATTCTAACCATTGGTTAATTTATTCCTAGTTTCCGGGGAAAAAATATGTACGGTGTAAATACAGCTTTTTTCAACACAATTACAAGTGACTGATATATGCTTGCTAACACCTATGCATACGTTTTGTCTACTTGCGATGGTGGTAGAGGTGGGGAGACTATGATCCTCTCAAATGGTTGGAGACAAAGAATTCACCTGGAAAGAGGAGAATGTTTCTAATAGTTTCTGAAATTCCAAAAGCTAGGTCTGGTCATTTTCCATCCTGAGGTAAACTGAAATTAAGCTTTAACGAGTTCGGAACAGTTGAATGAGTGTTTGGATTCGAACTGTATATAATTATTGTAAGTTGATAGTGTACACAAAAAAAAAATTGTTGAATCAAATAAAATTTATTTGAATCAAACAAATAAAAGTGTCGTATATGCACGACAAAATATAATATCAAAATGAGAAAAATTTCTTGTTTTGGATCAAATTTAAAGTTTTAATCAACTGAAACTAATTTGCATGAACCAACTCGTTTTGACAGAAATGTTGTTTGAACCTTGTTATTTTGTTAAATCGAATCATCAGATCTACAAAATTTGCTGATTGCTTCAACAAAAATATCCATTCAAACAAGTATTTATGTCGAATTGATTAACTCGATAAAATATCAATTCAAGAAAATAAGCTGATCTCTTCACCAAAAATATTCATTCATTTTGCTAATCCACTGAATTGAAAAATATGGCAATCGAGCATGAGAGCCCACACCAGACGTCGCAACGATGATAAGTTGGCTTTGCTATTTGCTAACATTATCTAAGTCAGGGTCAGTTGTGCGAAAGCTTCGCCATCTAACGCATTTAATTCAAACCATATAATATTCCTTGATCTATTTCCGATGTTTGATTAAAATAAATATTATATTTGTGTTGAAACAAATGTTCATTCAATATGAGTTGGAGATTGTTTCAATAGATAAACATATATTCAAATCAAAGAAATGTTAGCATTGCATTGAGAAATTTATTTTGTCACCGCAATATAATGATTTTATCAATCAAATACACCTGTGTTTGGCGATGCATTTTATTAGTCAGGTCAAGCCAATAAGATTGACCAAATAAATTTGGTTGAATTAACAAATACTTTTTTTCCGTGTACCAGTATTGTGTGTCCATTGAATGAAGGGATGTTATGTTAGAATGTGCCACTCACACAAACACAAAACGTAACGTACCTTCGAGGTGAACAGAAAGAACAAGGAGTTGTAGTCTGATATATATGACTAGCTGTCCAATAATAACTCTCTTGTTTCATCGGCAGCAGTAAATCCTCACTGGGATGTTTTTATTATTTCAAAATCTTACTGAAACTCACTGTTTCCGTTTCCGGCCAAGTTCCTGGGAGAAACGGAATACTCCCATCCATTATAAGAACAAATCAGTTCGAGCATGACGCAACAACTCCGAGAAATATGCTTTAATTTCGTTAAAAGCGATGGAAAAAAGTCAAAGAATATTTCAAGTACTCAGTGCTGACCTGATACTTGTTTGTCACATACATATAAGCTATTATATATTTAGTTTCAAGCAACGTTCCGAGATAATTCCATCACAGAGATTGCATGTTGTAAATAATTGTGTAATAGCAAAGATAAGTTGCGCTGTGAGTAGAGTTCAACTATAACTAATGGAGTATGTTGGAGAATTATAAGGTAAAAGGTAATATCTCGAGAGCTTGATACAAGAGAAGTACATTCATTACAAAAAATACGGTGCCAGGTTCACTTTCCATCAATATTTGACTGTTCTCATGAATAATCTATTCAATTCAATGTTGCTTTTCTGGTAATTTAGACAATTTTCTTAGCGAATTGGGACATTTTAAATTTTACCTTAAATCTGATTTGTTTTAATCAAATATTCTCGAATTCCTTATGGAATTTTTATGAAGAAAATATATTCTTTACCTACATTGAAAAGACTTTAGAATCTTGGAAAATGAAATTAAACACATGGATCAGTTCTATATAAAATAGAAAATGAAGTGGGGAAGTACAAGCTTTCCACAATGAGTGATTCGTACCAATGTAAAGTAACTATATCAGTCCTTTAAAGAGAATGATGCATTGGGAGCTTCTAAGCGATTAATTTCCAAATTGCAAAAATAACAGAAACCTATTTTTTACTCATGTGTTGGTGCCAAGAGCAGCAAAGCGGCCGATTGAATTTCTAATTGTTGCAGTTTCTAAATCTTTGTTGAAAACAACTAGTGTTAACCTTTTTTATATCTTTACATGATATCAACTTTCAATGTAACATATTTTTTGTAGAATCAATTAAACGTTTTTTAATGCCAAGTTACATAGTGTTTTTTTGGATTTTTCATCTATGTTGACATCATGATATACTTATACATGTTTTTTGGATTAATACTTCACAGGAAAAAAATACTTTAACCATTTTTTGGGTTCCTGGATATTTTTTGTTTTTCTATATATAGAAGAATTCTACATCCCACAGCTTTCATTCTATAGATAATCAGCTGAAATTTAATATATATATATATATATATATATATATATACAGTGTGACCCATTTAAAATGGAACCACCCCTGTAGAATACGCAATTATTAGTCAATCTCTAAAATATTAAGCATCAAAAACTGTATCTTGACACAAATTTTCATAACTTTAGTTTCATTTCCAAGGCACTTTATGGTTTTTTTTCTTTGTCAAAAACGGCAAAAGTTTATTAGGCATTTTTTTTCCAAATTTACTACACCACTGGATTCGTAGTCGTTATAAATGAAAACCATCGAAATTTCATAAATAAATATTGGTTAACAACGAAGTTACAACAACTTTAATTTTGGAAACAAAGTATTTGATTATAATTTTTATTTAGACTGCAGACATATTTGAAATCTGGCAACACTGGCGATACAAAGTAGAGTACAAGTGAATTCGTACAGCGAAAATCCGAAGTCAATAGCTCATTCCGTTCAACAGTTATAACTACTGAAAGTATGGTAATGTCAGCGATTTGTGGTGTACTAAATCACAGTCTACTATTGATTTAGTACAATACCTATGCCCAATGTATTAGTTCAGCTTTCCTCAAATTATTGATACCTTCTCTAAAAGCTTGTTTCAGTTGAGTTTTGCAGAATAAAAAAGGAAAATTTTTTTGTCCTGCTTTCTGTTTTATTATTGAATACATAATTTTCATACTTTAAAACTTGATTCGGTTCATTTTGTTTTTATCGGCTATTGAAAACTGCATAACTTGAAAATGAATTTTTAATTTTCTGTTATTTTCGAATACACTTATAACCTGAACTTGAATAAATGATTTTAAGGGAATATAATTCACAAATCCAGTGGCATAGTTAGATTTTTATTACAAAATCGCTTCCACCAGAAATCGCTCACATTACCATACTTTCAGGAGTTATAACTGTAGAACGGAATGAGCTATTGATTTTCGCTGTACAAATTCACTGGTGTTCTACTTTATATCGGCAGTGTTGCCAGATTTCAAATATGTCTATAATCTAAATGAAAATTAATATCAAATACTTTGTTTCCAAAATTGAAGTTGTAACTTCGTTGTTAACCAATATTTTTTTATGAAATTTTTATGGTTTTCATTTATAACAACTACGAATCCAGTGGTGTAGTCAAATTTCATAACAAAAATGCCTAATAAACTTTTGCCGTTTTTAGCGAAGAAAAAAAACCATAGAGTGCCTTGGAAATGAAACTAAAGTTATGAAAATTTGTGTCAAGATACAGTTTTTGATGCTTGATTTTAAAATTTTTTATTTGAGAATGACTGAAAAATGCGTATTTTACAGGGGTGGTTCCATTTTAAATGGGTCACACTGTATATATATATATATATATATATATATATATATATATATATATATATATATATACAAAACTAGGGATATTGGGGTAAGCAGCAATGAAAAAGTAAGGTTACTCCAAGCTTTCGGAAATGTTTATTTCCATCATCAGGGAGATGAATAAAACCAATAGTAATATATATTCAAGAGCGAAACATTATGCTAATTACAACTTTGTTGTTTTACTATTGGTTTTATTCATCTATTGTAGTCTCCCTGATGATGGAAACATGAACATTTCCATATGCTTGGATAAACCTTAAAGAGTTTACTTTTTCATTGCCATTTTCAGAAAAAAACTTCTGCCCTAAAGGTCTTAACTTTTGAACCACAGGGTGCTCAAGTTTTAAGAACAAATTTTTTTTTTATGATGACCTTGGTATGATCCTAGATATTTTTGCGATATGTAGTACGCATCTTCTATGCATCAAAAGGCATTTCCTGCTGTACAACATAATTTTTTATTCTTGCCAGTGGCGTTCGTGCGGGATTTGCACTGAATCATTTTAAAGAGAAAAGGGATACGTCGCTGCTATTTCTCAAGTAAAAATTATTTTTGAAATTCTCATTCCTTTCTAAGCAAATCTGGTTCCTTGATTTTTTTCGTTTGACGTGCGGTTTTCGCATTAAAAAATTAAATTCATTCATTTGCATCTCGCTAGACCACTTACGGGAAAAAACAAATTATGTATCTTTCAATGATTTTTAAACGGTAAAATTATAAAAAGAAAGTAATCTAAATACATTTTGGAATGCTAACACACGCACAATCTTCATCTCACGTACTCTTTGGGAAATGCCGGGACTATTTCTAATAGTTTCGCAAGAAACTATGATGCGATTTCGCAACTGCTCTTCAGTATGAATTGGTGTACTGTAAACCAATGTTTCAAGATGACCCCACGGGAAATATTCTGAACCATTGAGGTCCGGGGACCTATGTGGCCATGCCTGTGGTCCTCCGCGATTGTTGTAATTTTGGTTTAAATATTCGCGCAACAGAGCACTGAAGTGCGCTGGCGCCCTGTCGTGCATAAACCACGATTTCTTACTAAAATGGGATGGGATCTTCCATCAAAGCTGGCAATTCTTCTTCGAGAAACTACCGTTAATTATGCCCATTCAACCTCGCATGAAGAAAATAGGTTTCAATTAAATAATCACCGCTTAACGGAAAACTGCTCCTGGTGACGGGATTCCAAGATTGCATGTGGGTTTTCTTCAGACCAAAAATGATTATTGTGGAAGTTTTGTATGGCGTTCCTGGAAAAATTGCCTTCATCGGTGAATAAAATTTCAGTAAAATACATCATACACTTTTTGAAGAAACCATTGGCAAAAATTTATCCGTAATGGGAGTAGCGCCTGAACCTGTTGGATATGGTAGGGATATGATAAAAAGTCATGGAGAATTTTCCAAACAAGAATATGTGTACTTAATCCGGGATCTTCCTCAACTGAATCCAAAACCGCTACCTCAATTTCTGGTGTTCTTACAGTACGTTATACTCCTTTAGAGGAGACCGTGGGAGGTCGACCTTCACCGATCTGATAACTCGATGAGACATTTTTTATCAAATATAATTTATAAACAAATATGCCCATGATAACTTGCCTATTGAAAAGTGTTCATAGCTATTTTTAATTGAATTAATTTTAATCAATTTTCTTTCATCACCTTCACTCTTTTGATAACCGAATGAGTTTTACCTCAACTGATAGTTTTTAACACACAGAATATGCCTAGGTAGGCTTGCCTACTTATTTCTGTGCATGGCTACCTGGCAAGCAGATGTGAACAGGTAAGTCAATAAAGGTAACTACACCGATCTGTTAACCAATCGAAATTGATATCATAGGTAAGATAATTTAATTACAAAACCAATCGTATAGGCTTGCCTGCAAAAAATCGTACATAAAATATTATTGCCAAGCTATAAAGTTTTAGAATGTTAGCTATTTGATAGGTGCGAGAGAGAAAGTAGAGCGTCCGAGGTCCGTGTGATAGAACAGGACACAACATAGCAGCTGTACGCTACCTGACTGTTGAATGTATCCGAGTGCGCATGCTCGTGTACATGTGAGTGACAGTGACAGCATTTATTTACACTCGACAGTAATTTTGAACTCTTTTATATGCTTTGTAATAAACGCTTATAACAACATAAATGTATTAAATTTTATTTTTCTATTATACTACTATTTTTTTAATTAATTATACTAAAATTTTTTAAAGTAACACTTATTCTTTCCCGCTTTACGGCATTTATTTGATTTCAAATAATAAATAAATTATTCTTTATTTAATTTTAAATAAAAAATATAGATTTTTTATCATTTTTGAATTTTATAATTTAGCTTTAAAATGAAAAAAAAAATTTAATTTTTTTTTCATTTTATTTTTGATTATTTCATAGCTGTAAGTATATATAGTGTGAAATAATACAAACATTGTGATCGAAATTACAGTTATGATAAATTAGTGTTCAAAATTACTGTCGAGTGTAAATAAATGCTGTCACTATCACTCACATGTACACGAGCATGCGCACTCGGATACATTCAACGGTCAGGTAGCGTGCAGCTGCTATGTTGTGTCCTGTTCTATCACACGGACCTCGGACGCTCTACTTTCTCTCTCGCACCTATCAAATAGCTGAAATTCTAAGACTTCACACCTTGGCAATAATATTTTATGTACGATTTTTTGCAGGCAGGGCTATACGATTGGTTTTGTAATTAAATTATCTTACCTATGATATCAATTTCGATTGGTTAACAGATCGGTGTAGTTACCTATATTGACTTACCTGTTCACATCTGCTTGCCAGGTAGCCATGCACAGAAATAAGTAGGCAAGCCCACCTAGGCATATTCTGAGTGTTAAAAACTATCAGTTAAGATGAAACTCATTTGGTTATCAAAAGGGTGAAGGAAATTGATTAAAATTAATTCAATTAAAAATAGCTATGAACACTTTTCGATAGGCAAGTTATCATAGACATATTTGTTTATAAATTATATTTGATAAAAAATATGTCTCATCGAGTTATCAGATCGGTGAAGGTCGATCTCCCACCGGCTCTTAGACTATTTTAGATGATTGTCTGGTTCAAAACTTCGCTTTTCGCACAACCTTCTATGAATGCTTGAAAATATTCCTTCATTCGGAATATTTCTATTTGGAAAGCGGTCTTTATACAACAGCCTGGCTTCCAGTGCGTTACCATCAGCATCAGTAATGCATATCTGCAAACTCGAATTCGTTAAATGGACCATGTTTTATTAATTATATTGTTAATTTTGATGATTTAAATACGTGACAACTAGACTAGGTAGACAAATGTCAAAACTGGTTATGTTTACAAAACAAAATCTGCTTCTTACCTACTAGATAAATTTTTAATCCTTGATAATACCCAATTTTATAACAACGTGCAAATGAATGTTTTTTTTTAAATCAAGAGACAAGATTTGCCAAGAAAGAAATGCGGATTTCAAAAATGATTTACTTCAAGAAAAAGCAGTGGAGACTCACTTTCCTCTTTAAAATGATTCAGTGCAAATCTCGCACGAACGCCACTGGCAAGAATAAAATAAATATGTACATCAGAAAATGCCTTTTGATGTTTAGAAGATGCGGACTACGTTTCACAAAAATAACAGGGTCATACCAAAGTTATCATAAAAAAATGATTTTTTCTCAAAACTTTAGCACCCTGTAGTTCAAAAGTTAAGACCTTTTAGACTGTGTAACGATATATCTTTTACATTTCTTATTGACATGCTCAGAGATACAAAGTAACTCCATCACTATTGAAAATCTCAGCGCCATCTAACGGCGAACACTCATTAGAGTTGAGTGCGAAGAAGAATGCAAGGTTTGACAGTACGATTTTAGTATTCTCGGCATTCTCGGCCCTTATCGAGCAGGCTACAATAGCGATAACTTGTAATCTTGTTGAAAAGGGAAACATTCTCAATTGAATATTGATAGACAGATTTTTCTGTGAATTGAAAAATCCACGATTAAAATGAAGTTATTTTTTGTGAATGTCTAACAGAAAATGAAAATGCAAATTTTCCGTTTTTTTCTTTTGAGTGCCTTTCCAGAATATCTATCAGATGTAGTTCAATGTCCAGCGTGGCTTTAGCCGGGGAAGTAGTTGTTTTCTGTTAGACATTCACAAAAAATAACTTCATTTTAATCGTGGATTTTTCAATTCACAGAAAAATCTTTCTATAAATATTCAATTGAGAATGTTTCCCTTTTCGACATGAATACCCCACAAGAGGTTATCTTGACGATGGAAGATAGTGACTAAAGTTTATCTTTCAGTCGCAGATGATTCCACATCTGATTTTATGAACATCCTGTTTATATTTTCAACAAATCAATTGTAATCTTGTGTTCTGAAACTTGTCAGCCATTAGACAATGAATTAGAATCTGTTCATGTTAAATTAAGAAATGAATTAGAGCAATTTTTCCCCTTTCTTCTACGAAAGTAATTTCAAATCAGTGAAATACAGTGACATCAGAAAAGGTATGTGGAAATATATTTGATAATAAGAAAAAAATATAAACCATTTTGGAGTATATTTTTAACGAGGACGTCGGATGGCTCTTCACAAAGAGTATGATATCTGAAGTCATCTTCGTAGATTGCATTTAGAGCTATTTGGGTAAATCTAATAATAGATTACAGTGTTGTTCATAATATATTTTTCTAAGGAGTTCTGTTAAAAAAATGAATGCCACATGTGATGTGTCGGATTGAATTAATGTATTAATGTCAATTTTATTTTATTAGATTGCTTTTCCTGACAAGGGTTTATTGGGAATTAATGAGGGTTTCACAAATATATGATATCACTTACACTGTATTTGGTATAATATAGTTGATAATATATATTTTTCATGATTTTTATATTTGAGTACATCTTTGGTATGGTTCCATATTTGGTGTTAATTATCACCGAGCTGTGATTTTGATGTAGGTGAAGCGATCACGTGTATATATATTTATGGATATATTATTTCCTTGAAATTTGGAATATTCTTCGATCACATATAAACCTTTTTGAAGAGGCATTTGACGACTGATCAAACATAGTTCTCATATGCTTTCTCTTGAATATCATTGAAATTGAAGTCATTTTCGTATAATTCTGTTTTTTATATTCTTTGTAAAGTATAGTATTGGCTGCTCAAGATCGGAATAAATCATCTTTTCCATTAATAAAGCAAAAATCAATTTTTATTAAATCATAAAAATGATTCTTCAATTTCAGTATTGGATATTACTGATTTGTATACTCAATTAATTTCAAGTAATAATCTCTTGATGAGATTACACTCAATTGTAACAACTATGAGTTGAGGAGTGCATTGAAAATATTCCATGTTTCAAGAAGTTGAATTTTTTGCATAGCAAATTCTGACACAAACAATATTGCTTTTCATGTAATATTGCTGAGAACACGTTCAATGGACAGGAAGCTGACGCTTGTATCCTGATCCATCTGTACACCTGATCGGTCGCCCAGCAGCTATAAGTACCCCCTGATTGCGAGCCAAACCACTTCGTGAAGTTTAGCTAAGTGCTAGACAAGGAAAATACAATCAAGGTACATCGTCATCGAAAAAACCGACAGTTCAGCAAACAAAAACAATATTAGTTTTCTTGCGTTGGAACCTAAATAAATCTTTCATTCAATATACAGGGTGTTTCCTAACTACGGTACGAAATTTCAGGGGGTGATTCGTTAGGTCATTTGACAAAAAAAAGTTTATATGAACATATGTCCGGAGTTGCTTCGTTTCTGAGATACAGGGCGTTGAAGTATTAAAAAAAAGGTATTTATAAAATATCCTGAATATCCTGAAAGCGATGTGGTTGAGATGTGGTACAGCTATTTGAAGTAATGAGGCAATTATTTGCCCCCAAGTAGGTCCAGGGGCGTCTCATTGGGCACCACAGCCAACAATACTGAGAAAAAAAAGTACTTTTTTTGTAGTATTTTATTTTTTCAGATTAAACAACTGAAAATACAACTCTTTGGTCCCCTGTATTTTATTCATATCATGCTTCGTTTTCGAGAAAAAAATACTTTAACTTATTCTACAAATTATCCATGGACAACATAAAATACAAACCTAAAGTAAAAAATTAACAATTTCGACCTCAAAGTAAATGAGCGAAATGTCCACCGTCTGATAAAATTCACGACTGCAATCAATGTGTCATTGATTGTCTGACACGTTCAAAAATACCTGGAGTATTCCTTATGACATTGCAATTGTCACTTATTCGATTCCTCAAGTCATTCACATCTAGCATAGGGGTTTTATAAACGAGAGCCTTCAGATGACCCCATAAATAGAAATCTAGAGGATTCATATCAGGACTGCGAGCGGGCCAATGTTGAGGTCCTGCACGTCCAATCCAGTGATTAGGGTAGGTGATGTCGAGATGCTGACGAGCAAGAACACTAAAATGATCTGGAGCTCCGTCGTGCATAAACCACATGTTGCCTCTTACAAGTACGGGTACTTCTTCCAACAAAATAGGTTAATGATTTCGCAAAAAAGCCGTGTAGGATGGACCTGATAATCTTGCTGGTAAAAAAAAGGGTGCAATTAGGTAGTCACCAATAATTCCTACCCAAACGTTCAGCGAAAATCGTTGCTGAAAATGACTTTCTCTAATAATGTCGGGATTTTTGTCGGCCCAGAAATGGTTATTGTGAAAGTTCATAATAGAATCTCGTGAAAAATTTGCCTCGTCCGTAATTAAAATATTTGGTAAAAAATTATCATTGTGTGCCATCGTTAGAATCAACCACCTGCAAAACATTAATCTTGGGTGAAAATCCCTAGGAAGTAGAGCTTGGACCCGCTGTATGTGATATGGGTATAGCAGGTTTCTCTTTAGAACTTTCCAAACTGTTTTTGGGCTTACTTTAAGCTGCAGTGCAATCTTCCTGGTACTATTTGAAGGATATTCTTCTATCGCATCAAGTATAGCTTCTTCTAGTTCAGGCGTTGTTACAGTTTCTGGTCTTCCACCACTTACATTTTTATTAAAACTTCCAGTTTCACATAATATTGCATGTAGCGTTCTAAATGTTTTAGCACATGGAATTACTCTGTTAAGATATCTATCCTGGTAGATTCTCCGTGCTTCTTCCGCATTTCCATTTGCTAATCCATAAATAAAGTGCATGTCAACCATTTCAGCGTTAGTAAAAGTATTCATGATGGAATCACTGCTAATTGACAACTCTGACTTTTACTGATATGGCAATACTATCACTGTAAGCTGGTCTCCATAGCAGGTAATCATGATTGTAGAGTGCCTTAATTTTTTTTGTTCTCGAAAACTAAGCTAAATATTAAAAAAAATACAGGAGGCCAAAAAGTTGTATTTTTACCACGCTTATAAAAAACTTTTTAGAACCCACACTTATATTCAAATGCACTGAAAAGGAGAAAATAATTTTTTTCCTCAGTATTGTTGGCTGTGGTGCCCACTAAGACGCCACTGGACCTACTTAGGGCCAAATAATTGCCTTATTACTTCAAATAGCTGTACCACATTTCAACCACATCGGTTTCAGGATATTCAGGATATTTAGCATATTTTATAAATACCTTTTTTTATACTTCAACGCCCTGTATCTCAGAAACGAAGCAACTCCGGACATATGTTCATAGGAACTTTTTTTTGTCAAATGACCTAACAAAACACCCCCTGAAGTTTCGTACCGTAGTTAGGAAACACCCTGTATGTTAAAGATCTGGAAATGATGTAAATTTTGTAAATAGATTGTTATAAGTTGGTATTTGTTTTATTGTTGTAGTTATTTGCAGAAGGAAAGTTATTTGATGTGCAATCATTATTGAATAGGGAATTTGAATTTTTGTCCTAGTTTAAATAAAAATTCTGGCGTCCATTCATATTCACAATTTCTAAAACTTTGCTTGAAACATAAAAAATTTGAAACTAGCAAGGCGGTCCAAAGAACTCCACACCGCTCTTCACTGAATAGTCTGCGCATTCTATTACAACAATTAACTTGTTTAACATTACAACATATGTTCATATGAAGTTTTTTTCTCAGAATGGACCCAAGAATAAACTCCTTAAATATTAGCATTTTATTAAGAAACACCCTGTATATGTGTAATTATCGCCGGTATACATACTTCTGACTCACCATGTGTATATAATGACACTCAAAGAAGCTAATAGCCTTCCTATGACTGTAGGATCGTTATGCAAAAAGCTGTATTCGATAAAATAGCGGACATATTTGATTGACACAACTTTATATTCGTTAATACAGTACATATGTTAGCTGTAGGGTATTCTTAGCTCAGATACCATACCAGCATAAATTATACTATTACTTCCTATCAACCTCCATTAGTCCGAACTACTTTATTTGCCGGCGTAACTTATCTCTTTATTACACAATCGAGAACAATTGGATATTTGTTGAGGAATTATCTTCGAACGTTGCATAAGAAACCTCGCGGCGACTAGATATGTTTTTTTTGAAACGGGTATAAATTGCGCAGAGGTACTGCAACAGACGATAATCGTAAGGTATACACGCTAGACACGACTTGGGATTACTGATTGCGACACGGTATGTCGATGTTCAATTATGAACCAAAAGTATAACAAATACATGCCAATTCGGACAGATAGGAATGAATGAGCACCGTGTATTGCTATTTTGAATTTCTACTTTACAAAAAAATCAGTAATTTTTGGCATTTACAGTTGTAAGAGCGTGTAAAAAAAATATAAAGATCTGAAAGTATCTAACTTTCATTTCCTGACAATTATAACTAGGGATCACTTAATGTCTGTTTCAGTCTTACACACACAATGAAATTTATTCTTTGCTTTTTTGCTCATTTTCATATACCTTATAGTTGGTTTCAATCATATAAATACGACCTTCGGTGTTCATAAATTTAAATTCTCAGTGTTTATGATTGATATGATGATATCAATTCGAGAGTTGGCCCGCTTAAAATACTTTTTTATTAACGATTGAAGTTGGTTTATTCCTGTGTGGCACACTTATTATTAGGAACCAGTTTGCATTAAAAAATGGTTATTGGAATTTGACATACTTCCAATTGACTTCAATAATGTTATGTGTAATACTAATATGTCACACAAAAAATTAAAAAACCCCTGACAGTCGGAAAGGAATATTTAACAACAATCAGAGACAACATATCGATAGCCAGCAATTATTTCATTAAAAATGAAAACAATGTCTTATTCCTCAAGACAGCTGACTACAAATACCTATACAATAGGTGTATGTTGGTCGCATATCCATAAAAAAACAACTATTTCCCTGGCTAATGCCTCGCCGACGTTGAATTACATCCGATGGACAAACGTGCAAAGTCCTACAAGGTACTTTTGCAAATATTTGTTGCGAAATGGATAAATATTAACCACTTCACTCAAAATGACCACCTGTAGACCGGTTTCGAGGTATTTGCCCCTCATCAGTACAGGGTAGGTCAAGCAGACTAATGTCTGGGATCCTGATTGAAACAAGTTTTTTTTTAAGGTCATATTTCTTACAGGTCAATTCGACTCAAGAGTGATCATGCAACGCATTGTGTTTATCCTGAGAGACTCGGACCTTCCCTGATTGAACCAATTAATATCAATCCAATCCATAGTATTTAGCTGGGATTGAATTAGCGGAATGGAATACACCATTAGCTAACGCCATCTCAACTCAACTACTGGAACTAAAACATTACTAACTGACATGTCCTCCTGAGTCTCAGGATGGAAGAAATAATTGCGGGCTATCGATATGTTGTTACAGACTTCTGTCTCTTATTGCAGCTAAATTCAATCCCAGCAAATACTATGAATTGGATTGATTGTTTTAATCAGGATGGCAGACTTAGCTGCTTGACCTACCCTGTACTGATGAGGGGCAAATACCCCGAAACTGGTCTTCATGTGGTGAAGTGGTTAATATTTATCCATTTCGCAACAAACATTTGCAAAAGTACCTTGTAGGACTTTGCACGTTTATCCATCGGATGTAATTCAACGTCCGTCGAGGCATTAGTCAGGGAAGTAGTTATTTTTTTATGGAAATGCGACCAACATCTACCTATTGTATAGGTATTTGTAGACAACTGTCTTGAGGACTAAGACATTTTATAATTTTTAATGAATATTTAACAATTTATTTATTGATTCTGACATAATCATCAATCAAATTGATATATCATGGGACATATTTTTCATTGGGAAACACTTTTAAATTCAACAAGTTGAAAATTCAGATAACAATACTTCGAGTCTGCGGCCTGTGACTAATAAAACTCATTCGTTTTTTTAAATTCTCAATATTTATTAACTGCACCAGGAGAATGCTAAAAAGTAAATGAATAATTGACATATTAGTAAAGTTATAAAAAAAATAACAGAAAACTTACAAAACATAGAGTCAGTCACATGAAAAATATGAAAAATGTAAATACATTGTTGAAGTGTTCGCCAGCACATTCAGACTACGACTGTAGTATATATTTATAAAGAAGATAGAAAGGAACTGGGATAAAAAACAAACAATAATATTTCTTTTTCCTTTCACATTGTGAGTGCAAGTAGATTTTCAATATATCAGTTCAGGATGTTTGTAACAACTCAGATACAAAGGAAAACAACAACATTACAAAAAAAAAAATATTTTTCATCAAGTCTAAATTGTTGAAAATTTTGCAGTATATATATATAAATATATATATATATATATATATATATATATATACAGAGTGGCCACTTTTTTAATGGGATTGTATTGGTAACTTTTAAACCATGAGAGTTAGAAGGTCGGTCAAATGGAGAAAAAGTTGCATTCATAGAAGCATTGTCAAGCAGTTCAAACAAATCGAGATTATCAGGGCCGGTTATTGAGATATCATAAGAAAAGTAAATTCTGTCATTTTGATTTTTCTTTTTTTCCCACTTTATTTCGAATATTATCAAAAAATGTCATCGTAGCTTTTTATTCGACAGTAAATAATCCTCAATTTGACATAATCTGATTTCGTATCCAACGTTTCGTACGCTCTGGGCCACCCTCAACCTAATTTTTTTCAATACGGACCTTCATATTTTATGACATTTTTCGAAATAACTTTTAACGCTGAATTCAACGATATATCATACAATGTCATTCAAAGTTGATTTTCAGGTGATTTTGACCCTTATCCAAATCTCTTTGGGTCGGATCTGTATTACATTTAGGTACCTTTAGTTTAATAAACAACATGCAATACATTTCGATAAGAAAATCAACTTACTCATCTTCAACTGAATGGAACGTAACAGAATCAAAGCAAGAAACAAGTAATAATAATTTACAAATTTCAACAGGTGAAAAACCTAATTCATAATAATTAAACGAAACTATCATTTAATGAAAGAAAAATCAAATGATTATTCGAAAGTAAATGATGAACATTAATGAAGTAAGTGTTCGAAATGTCCACCATTTTGTAAAATGCACTTTGCGGTTCTGGAACCCATACTTCTTATACATTTGCTTATTTTGTCTCCTTGAATACCTTCCAATACATTCTCAATCTTCTCGCGAAAAATCTCTATTGTCGGGTTCGTAGTATCATAAATTTCATTTTTGAGATATCCCCACAAATAAAAATCCAGCGGATTCAAATCCGCAGATCTGGCAGGCCATGCTACTGGACCTCTTGTTCCAATCCATGAATCGGGAAAAGTTCAATTTAGATAGTCTGTGACTATTCTTGAGTTGTGTGGACCACATCCGTCTTGTTGGAACCATGGACTATTACGCCGATACCGTATAGGAAGATCATCCAACATTTCTTCTATAATTTCTACATATTTTGCTCCGGTTAGGTTGCCGTCAATAAAATAGGGTCCCAGTAATTTATTATTCAACAAACCGCACCATATGTTCAAAGAAAGACGATATTTATGTCTAACTTCATGAATTAAGTGAGGATTTTCTGTGGCATAAAAATGTTTGTTCCTTCGATTGAACATGCCAGAATTTGTGAATGTCGTTTCGTCTGCCCAAATGATATTGTGCGCAAAATTGTTGTTATTCCGCACCTTCCGTTGAAACCAATTACAGAATTGCAACCTTCTCTCAGGATCATTGCGATATAGTTTTTGCACTATAGTCATGGTATCCGTGTCTCTTGAGTATTTTATTAACAGCACTTTTTGATAAATTGCATTCACTGGCCATAGTTCTCGATCCTATTCCTGGATTCATTCGAATTTGGGCCAGAACATTGATGTCATTGATAGGCTCGTTTCGTCGTACATAAGGACCTCTAGGTTTGATGAATGAATTATGTGCAAGTAACGTTGTAGATAAACGTCGAAACATTTTAATATTTGGTGTTGTTCTTTCAGGATATAATTCACCATACCTTTGTTGTGTTTTGAACAAATTTCTATCTAGTTTTATGTACACTTCGTACATATCTCTCTTCTCTTCATTAGTGTATCTTACCATATCGAATAAGTTAAATTAAAATTACTCAGAAAAGTATTTAATGGCAAGTTCTTGTGACACAATAATAAACGAAGTGACAAATAATATGACATTTCTTGTTATGTTCTTTTTTATCCACGGCCTACTACTTGAAAATAATACATTCAATAAACCTAGAGTTGTGTGTATGTAAGAAAAAACAAGTCTATCAACGATATCAATGTTCTGACCCAAATTCAATTGAACCCAGAAAAAAAATCGAGAACTGTGGCCAGTGAATGCAATGTATCAAAAACTGCTGTTAATAAAATAGTCAAGAGACGCGAATACAATGATTTTAAATTTGAATACCAAGCCTTGCAAAAATTATATCGTTATGATCTCAAAATAAAGTTCGATTCTGTAATTTGTTTCAACGTAACAAATGACAAATCCAACAATAATGATTCCTCGCGAGAAGATTGAGAATGTATTGGAAGGTATTCAAGGAGACGAAATAAGCAAATGTATAAGAAGTATGGGTTCCAGAACCGCAAAGTGCATTTTACAAAATGGTGGACATTTCGAACACTTACTTCATTAATGTTCATCATTTAATTTCGAATAATCATTTGATTTTTCTTTCATTAAATGGTAGTTTCGTTTAATTATTATGAATTAGGTTTTTCACCTCTTGAAATTTGTAAATAATAATTACTTGTTTCTTGCTTTGATTCTGTTACGTTCCATTCAGTTGAAGATGAGTAAGTTGATTTTCTTATCGAAATGTATTGCATGTTGTTAATTAAACTAAAGGTACCTAAATGTAATACAGATCCGACCCAAAGAAATTTGGATAAGGGTCAAAATCACCTGGAAATATACAGCCAATATTGAAAATTCTGAAACTACCTGGCCCATTTTTGAACTTTGTGCCGAATTTAATATAATACATATATAAACTTTTGAACTGTCGATATCATAATTTCAATTTCTAAAAGTCGTGAAGTATTATTTCTATGGAATCTACCAAAAATGTATACGAATAAAAGCGCGTTGAAATGTATTATTATTAATATTCAGCAAGGTCCATTGAAATACACGGAAAGGTAATATATTTTCTTTTAGTTTCTGGGTTTTGCCTCCCTCTGAAAGCAAAAAAATACTAATTTGCATTAAAACTGATAATCTTTACTTTCAGGGGGAGCAAGTACCCAGAAAATGGAGAGAAGTAAACAAAATACAGTTTTCTCTTGTTTACTTGTTATTCCGGGAATGGTGAACTTTTGATAAAAATATTGCCAGTAACATATAATAATACATAATACGCCCAGAAAATTTCTGTTCAATTTTGAATTCCAAGTTATTGAATACCAATTCAGTTATCTAGATCATATGAAATAATTCGATTTTAATTGGAGGACATATAGATTGAATTCCACGTGGTATTTTAATTAGTAAAATATCAAAAGAGATTCTGTATACAGGTGGTGAATTGGTATTTTGATTGCTTCCAATCAATACCCATAAACGTGCTAAATTATATAAATAGTGCACTGCTTACCTAATACTTGTATTACGGCATTGGAAAAAACGATTTCTCTCTTTGAAACGTTTAGAAAGTACAACCCATCTATGGAAATAAAATAATGCTTTTGAAAATTCTTCCGACCTTCTTTATAATCGCGGAAGCGTGAAATTGGTATTTATCGACAAGAAATTATTGATTCTAGCGAGTCTAATGTCACTTCTCTCAACGTAAATGTACTTTTGTCTCTCGTCAAAAAATATTTTCTCAATATGTGAAAATAAATATTGCATCAATAAATAGTACCAGAAAACCAAACAAGAAAAAACTATGGATTAACTGAATCCGTTCATATATGAATTGAATTTTTGATAATTTGTTGATTTGCTATTGATGATGAAAAATATTGACACATCCTTTCTAATTGATTGATATATATTTTTAATTGTATACGCTTTGAATGTTGCTATTCATGATTTGTTCAGGAAAATGGTCATCTCAAAACTTTCCGGAGTTAATAATTAGTAAGTAGTATTTCTATGAAATCTATACATAAAATGCATAGGGATAAAAGCGTGTTAAAAAATTATTATTATTAATATTTGTTCAGCATGTATATTAATTTATTTCAACTACACCACGATAATTGGCATATATTTTCTTTATTTTGGTTTAGGCTATATAGGATTTCGGAGTATGATAATTTGGCGATTCATATTGTAAGTGTATCTTACAGTCGCAGATGATTCCACATCTGATTTTATGAGCACCCTGTTCATGTTGAAATGGAAAAAATTCTCAATTGAATACTGAATAATTGTTTTCTGTTGAATATTCATAAAAAATAACTTCATTTTCATCGAAGATTGTTCAATTTTCAGAAAACATTTTCTATTCAATATTCAATTAAGACTGTTTCCCTTCTCAACATGAATACCTCCCACGATGGAAGATAGTGATTGAAGTTTATCTTTGAGTCGCAGATAATTCCCCATCTGATTTTATGAACACCCTGTTCATATTTTCAAGCAATTAAGGTAGTTGTCGTGAAATCCACTTCCAATCAGATTTCTTTTATATTCATACCACTTTTAGTTAACATTATTACCTGTATCATATTGAAATTTGAATCATTTACCACACCGAAAGCGAGATAAAAGGCTTCAAAGTTGCAACGTTTATCACGTAATCCCTATAGTGAGCTACCGCGAACACCACATTTTAAGGCATAACTAAAAAACCTCCCTTCAGATCTTTTTGAAAAACTAGTATATTATTAAAAAGTTAGTAACAAATTTTATAGAAAAAATTAAACACGCGTAGCCATATAGTTATTGGCATAAGAAATTTCTAAATTATTGCGCATGAGAAGTGCAAGAGAAGGAAGGCTAAGAATTGTGGCAACGCCTCAAGCGAGCGCTCGTGATTCAAATAAGCGAAAGCGCGAGGGTCTTGGGGGGTTTGAATTGAACGCATATATTTATGAATAATAATTGCGTTAATATATACTGATTCATTTTAAACACAAACAAAAATGATTCAGATTTCCAAAAGGCTAATAAAATATAACGTATAAATCTACAAAAAATATAAACAACAATGAATGTAATATTATTTATTTTTCCAACTATTATATTAAATAATCACTTGATTGACTAAACATTTATTTTTAAATCATTAATGATTTCAGTGAATGCTATCCTATTTTTAGTAACTCTATGTTTTCTATTCTCCAATTTTTCAGTTAGGTGATTAATCACAGCTTCTCCTTCATCGTGTTTCAGAAAATCGTATGTTATATTTTGTTGCGCAATTTTTTTCAATAATTCCCGTGATATATTTTTTAAGGCACTTAAATTAGGTAAATTACAAAATATTAGTTCGCTCTGAAATACATTTTTTATATAATTTCATGTATGTTGATAATTCTGACTCTTTACCAATGAAGCGAAACATTTTTTAACCGACGAAACCAAAAAGGAGGAGGTTTTCTATTCGACCCGTATATTTTATGTTTTACCATAATTTTTTTATGTATGATCACGCATAACTTTTTACTGAGGCGTCCGATTCCGATAATTTTTTTTCAGTGGATAGGGTGTACTAATTTGGTCCCATTTGAATTTTAAAGATGAAATCCACCCTAAGGGTAGCGAAATGAAGGATATTGATCACTCACCCTGTGAATTCTGGTCCGTTAACCGATTCTATCAGGCATAACTTTGTACTGGGTTCTTCGATTTGGATGATTCTTTTTTTAATAGATAGGGTATACCTTATATTTGGATGTCGAAAGGAATTAGCCACCCTTACGGGTAGAAAAATAGGGGATAATTGATTTTTCACTAGTGAACATTGGCACACACATACGTAGTTGACAATGACAGATCGCTACTGACATTATTCTTGTTCCGTCAAAATCAGTATATTTTATGAGAGGATGGAATGATATACAGAGTAATGAAATAAACTAACCAGAACAACGAAAATAATTCATATTACAACAAATAGTGAAAGTAGATAATCATATTATTTAACTGGTAATAGTTGAAGTAAGGTGGGTAAGTAAGTATTTTGGAAGTAATAAAAAAACAAGTAGGTAGTAATTGGTAGATTTTAGCCACAAAAAATTGAAAAATAAAAACTTTTTAACAAAAAATTAAACCGAGGAAATACGGAACTGAAAAGTAAAAATAAAAACTTTCTAACAAAAAATTAAACCGACGAAAAAATCAACTGAAAAGCAAAAAATAAAATAAACCTTCTTAGTCTTAATGATAATTGAGCGCCTAAACTAATGTAAGTAACTGATTTTGAGTCGGCGCCAAACAAACTAGCAATTGAATTAGGTGAAGCGTAAAATGATGGCAGCGAGATGCACGGCTGCGTTTTGATGACTTCTTCATAGATAATGACTTCGATAATTGTTTGTTTGGCGCCGACTCAAAATCAGTATACATTGTTTAGAGCTCAATTATCATTAGACTAAGGGTTTATTATTTGCTTTCAGTTGATTTTGTCGGTTTAATTTTGTTAAAAGTTATGCAAAATGAACATCATCACGCTATTTGATGTTTCGTTTGGTATTGAATCTTTGATTTTGATAGCTGAACATTTCTGCCCTTCAATCTGGGAACGTTTTCTAAAATAACTAAGTTATCCACAAATCCTGCTATCATGGTAAAATCTTCTATTACATTTTTATTAATGATTGCGCTTAGTAATCTCATCGAATCTCCCATTATGCACAACGAGTAAATTTGGAGTTGTAGATGAATTAAAAAATTATTTAAATGCTACCAAACAATCTACTGAATTTATTGAATCGACTTGTACATCATTCAAATATAATTGACCAGAAATTGTAGTACATCCAGTAATTTTTGTCGCCACAGGATTGATGCTTCGTAGGGCTAACATATATATATATATATATATATATATATATATATATATAAAATTATCTATTGTCACATTTGGCGGCGATTTGTAGAATGTCATCAGTCATGCACAATCCAGATGTTTCTAAATCAAAATAAACTATGGAATAGGTAATTTATTGATATTGATTCGATGTTTTTTAATAATAGTGATGATACTCTTAATTCGTTAATTCCAATGTTTGGTTGATATGTTCCTTCCTTCTGATTTTTCCTTTGATTTTCCTTTGATTTTCCCTTTTTTTGGTCAAATCAACTCTGCGCAATTTTTTTTCTCTTGATGTCATCAACAGTCTTCTTTTTTTCTTATCAGAATCGTATCTTCGAGCATATGTATGACTACGTTCCAAATTCAATTTTTTTCTTATATTCAATAACGATACCTCGCCAATGTTTTTAGAGCAAACTGCACTGTATCTTGAACAACTAAATGCGAGCGATCGTGGTTTTGCCAACAGTCCAGTCATGGCTTATTTGCTGCGTCACGCATGCTAGTTGCGTTTCTCAGTGTACAGTTTCCTTAAGAAAGATCCCACTAATTCAGAGTTTGAACATGTATCGCGTCGGGCTATAATCGAGCCTATTTTTGACACTGTTTGTAGCACGACAACTATCTTAAATGAAAAATATATTGTTGAATTCCTATATCAAATCAGTGTGTGTGCGAGCTCGAAATAACATAATCGTACAGATACGACAGAGGTGTGCTACCATAAGGGTTCACTAAAAAACGGTCGAATTTCTGTCTGCGTTAGTAACAAAATATTCCTGTAGCTTCCAGTTCCTATTTCGTTTTTCAATCAATCAGTAAACAAGTTAACTTTTTATAAATATACAATGTATACCTTTGTTCTTCGACAAGCGATTCCAGAAATATATTTATTATGTGCATTTAGAATTAGAACACGTGTAAACTGCATTTCATCCACCAAGAAATAAAACCATTCGGAATATGTATAGGAATACAACCGTGAATTCATCATTGTTTTGTCTTGTCTATCAGCTAGAGAAACCGAAGTTCAAGAAGATACATGAATGATCATCTTGTTATGGCTATAAATAAGAAATCATTAGAAAGCGATTCGAAGATGAAGCAGTGGAACTCGATGAGGCTATTATTCATGTTAATTTTGGTTCAATTTTCAGATCCTGAAATATTCAGAGAAGGCCAAGATTAATTTTTATATTTTTATACTATCATCTGTTTTGCTTTTTACTATTTGTGACGCTTCCTTTCAATGAAGAGCACCATAAAGAATCCCGAACTAATCTTGGTAATTGGCTGATCAAAAGTTTACATTTGGTTTGTTCGCGTTCCAAACTTTCTGGTTCTAGAATTGCGCACAACCAGATGCGCAATAAATTGAATCCAAGATAGTTCTGGGACAGTCCAGAAAACAAATAAACGAGAACGCTATTTAAAAAAATAAAGATGGTGTTTTATTCAAAATAACAAAAGTAATGTCTCCTCAAGGTATAACTGGTATTCTTAGGTATACTCAAAGATAAATACCTAATTAAATTCAGAGAGAATGGACATTGCATAGATACTATATTTTTTGTAGTGAATTCAATATTTTTTTTTTATTGTTAACCAGGATATCCTGTAATTTTTTCATGTTTAGAAGGAAATAAATTCAATAATGTATTTAGGTTTATTTTATTCTACTTTTATTATAAAACTATCAATTTCCTCATGAAAACTAGAAGCTACTAGAGGGCCTAGGGACTGTGTGAGTCTTTCATATGACGTCATTTATTGGTCATTTGACTGACGTCTTCTAATGGTCCTGCAGGTCTTCAAAATGTCGTCTTTTATAGGTAATTTTTTAGACGTCCTGCTGATGACGTCTTGTGGCTGTGATATTTTGACGTCTTGTGGCTGTGATATTTTGACGTCTTTTCAGAGTCTCTGAGACGTCACTTTTTGACGTCAGTTGGTCAATTACTTGACCAAATTAGGACGTCATTTCACCGTGCTATCTGAAAGTAGCTTGTCAAGTGTATCTTCGATATTCGTAATTTCTCTACACAGGCAAATTTGTCAAAACTGAATGAAAGTAAATTACAAAGTGGGCTATGAGTGCAATACGCCAGAAGAAGTTAATAATGAGGGTATCCTTAAACAGACCGATTATTGGAAAAGTCGAAATAGATGCAATATATGCGAAAATTATATTTTTAAGCGTATTATTTTCATTCACATTATCAGATCAATGACAAATTGGCCTTTTTGAAAACTTTAGCCCATGGTCGTGGTGGAAACAGAATGATAAAATTTTCATTATTAAGAACTAGAGATTTATAACCGTTTTTAGTAGTATTGATTCCTCTGAAGATCTAACACACCTCATCTTGAGGATATTTGGTTTTTAGAATTCGGTACTTGCTAAGGCTATTTAATAATTTCGTTTTTTCTATGTAAGAATCTGTAATAATCTATTTCTTGTAGGGGGAATCTATATCTATAACTAATATTGTATCTATCCAGCATGGATCCATTCAAAACTCAATCATCTCAAATATTGTGAATTCATAATTACATATCTGTTATAAAAATAAATACGAATAGATTTCTGAATACTGCACGTCATATTTTATTTACATTGCCCATACTGAAAGGTTAATAAGGATATGACCTAATAAATAAGGCCCGCCCTTTCGTTCCATACTGACATCTACTCATCTAAATACCATTCAAATACCAGTTCATCGTTCAATACCAGCAGTTCATGACCTATTCCCCAAGGAGATAAATACGTATCACAAGAATATGTTTCTTCTACGAATCTATTTCTGCCGAAATCATGAAAAAGCGCGCACCAAAAAAAGAATCATCGTAAACTTCTGGTTAATACGAAGGCGTAGAAGGGCCAACAACAAAATATTTGGATTTGCACTTTGAACTGACTTGAAAGTGACAATTGTCACTCTAAAATCACAATTGTCACTTTGAAGTGTGTCTAACGTCAAAAGAATACTGAGATATTTGAAACACTTATAGGCCGGGAGATGGTGAAACAAAATATTAGGTCATTTGTAACAGTATGACGGTTCTTCAGGGGTCTAATTACGGAATGACCAAAAAGAAAATGATGGTCATAGCGCTGGTACCGGCGGCCCAATCGCGTGGGCGTTAATCGAACGTGTCGGAAAATAACGAGTGTCGAACGATTTGTTCCACAAAAATGCTTGTATTTTCCGATAGTCGATAAAAAAGAAGTAGGCGGTAGCGTAATGCCATACTTCCCCGTTGTGACTTATAGCCCGCCATACCGACGCGAATACATTAATTTTAAAAAAACAATTCAACCATTTGTACCAGGCTAATTTTTGCGCAGCTAATCATCGTCGAGTAGCCATTCACGGAAATCACCTTGCCATACTTTTCCGACGGTTCCCAATGGCCGCCATACCACCGCAAGGGAGTAAATTTTTTTTTGCTAAACGATTTGTACCAGCCTAAAACTTTTTTTAACAGTTCTCTGTATGATCATAAATAGAAGTCTGATCATGCCATACCTGGGGAGGTGGCGAATATGTACAATATTTTTTCAAAATTCTAAGATTTTATTCGTAATTCGAACGATTTGTACCAGTATGGCACTATTTTTCCTGTAAGTTTGAGGTTTAACGAATATAAATACAAAATTTCAAACACCTAGGTGGCGGCAATCTTGTCTTATAACCAGATGTTATGTCGTATAATATTGTACGGCTACCGGCGCTCGAAAGATTTCTCGAATTGTAGAGGTCTTGGCTCATCGTGTTGGTGAGACATAATGTATGGGAACGCAGGTATACGGCAGCTGCTTGTCAGGCGACCCACAAATACATATAGCAATAAATGTAGTTAAATGTATTAGAATAAATCGACCGTTTTTCAAGTTTGGAAAATTTGAAATGCCATACTGTTACAATTCATTCCAATTTTTTTTTTCATATCTTGCTCGAGTGTAACAGACTTCCGCCCCATAGTTACAGTATGGGATAATTTTTTAAGGTTGAATTTTATCCAAACGAACCGAATACGATGATGCCATACTGTAACAAATGATTTTATGTCTTGTACCTTGAAAACGTGTCGAAAAACCAAGTTTTTCAAGTATTGCGCCACTTCTTCCCTCTACTAGAAGTATGGCAAATATAATAATGGTCACATTGTATCATATAATTTCCAAAAATTCAAATGCCATACTGGTACAAATAGTCAATTTTTTTTAACATCTTGGCTTAAGTCCGACAGTCGTTTGCCCCATGGTTACAATCTGGAATATTTTTTTTTAGGTAGAATTACATCCAGACGAACAGAATACAATGATTCCATGATGTAAAAAATAATTTTATGTATTTTACAGTCGTATTTTCAAAACGTGTCGAATAAATAAGTTTTTCAAGTATGGCAGCACTTTTCCCCCCTACTAGACGTATGGGAAATATAATAACGGTCACATTTTATTAAATACTTTCAAAAAATCTGAATGCAATACTGGTACAAATCGTTTTGCGAAAAAAAAAATACTCCTTTGCGGCGGTATGACGGCCATTTGGAACCGTCAGAAAAGTATGGCATGGTGTATTCCGTGAATGGCTACTCGACGATGATTAGCTGTGCAAAAATTAGTCTGGAACAAATGGTTGAATTGTTTTTTTTTATTAATGTATTCGCGTCGGTATGACGGGCTGTAAGTCACAACGGAGAAGTATGGCATTACGCTACCGCCTACTTCTTTTTCTATCGACTATCGGAAAATACAAGCATTTTTGTGGAACAAATCGTTCGACACTCGTTATTTATCCGACACGTTCGATTAACGCCCACGCGATTGGGCCGCCGGTACCAGCGCTATGACCATCATTTCTTTTTTTCATTCCGTAATTAGACCCCTGAAGAACCGCCATACTGGTACAAATGACCCAATATTTTGTGTCACCATCTCCCGGTCTATTACGAGATTATGAAATTCGATATTCAAGAAATTCATAAGATAACCAATTAATAGCATACTATGTCTCAGATTTTGCAGAAGACACCAATGGAAGAAAAAGCGCGACTGGATATGTTGTGATAATTTGCGGAGGACCTGTATGCTGGTGTTCCAGGAAACAACCGATTGTGGCCTTATCTAGTACCGAGGCAGACTGCAGTATATCCATTCTTAGTTGGATGAGGAAACATAATAGGATTTGCGCTTTGATCGAAAATGCCGACCATAGGCGGAGATTTATTATTTTACTTCAAATGTAACTTTGCCTATTTTTGTTTCAAAACAAATTTCAGTAAACTATCTGGAAAATAAGATTATTAAACGATTTAGAAGGAATTTTCACTTATAACATTTTTGTAGGTCTATTAGTTCCGAAAGTTAATAATACTTATATTTTTTGTATTTAAGCAAAAATATTGTAACCGATTTTTGATATCACCCTGGGCTTGGAAGGTATATTCAGAATAGTCGGATAATTTCTTGGAAATTGAGTCCAAGGAGGGCACTACAGAACTGGCCTCATCAACTTTTTAAAATTTTCGATCTTTTCGTTTATTTTCCAGATAATGATTTACGTCTTATCCTTGTTTTCTCAAGATTCCTTTTGTGTTGATACCTAAATCTGTTCGAAAATTTGTATAATTGTTTTTTATGGAGACTGATGGATTTGAAGGAAAATTTAGGATTTTCGCTTCTCCATTTTGTATGAAAAATAAAATTTGGAATTCGAGGAAACTCTTCCAGATGTGAAATTAATTTATTTTGTTTCTTATTGAAGTTTTCTACAGAAACAAATATCTTACATTGAGAAATTTCCACAATTCCAACGTAAATTTCTTTCGAATCCAAAGCCATACCGCAGCTTAACATTCAAGATTGAATCATGAAACAGTTGCTGATTGCTACTGAAGTCCGCTGAAATGACTTCATATTTTGAAGATCTTTCCGTTGAGTGGAAACCCTTTTTCTATGAATTGTGTACTTTCCAATGTAAGTGAAACATTTGAGTTGAAAAATAAAATGTCATCCTTTTGTAACCCAACGCATTTGTGATTTGCACATCTGAGAACCCTTTTTCTGAATTAAAATTTAATTTGTCACAGAAAATCGAATTAAGAAATAATTTTTTTAAATCAATGATAATTCATTGGACTACTTTTTCTTAGTTTCAAATATGAGAATATTATATTTTTCTTTTTGCACTAATTGTTACTCATGTTCATGTGAATCACTGATTTAGAATAAGTTCGGATTTATCAAAAAATAGCTTTGATAAACACTCCGCAGTCACTTTTTCTCGCGAAGAAAACTGTGTTTCTCCACTGCGTCAATGTACCATTTTTCTTCTTCATCACAATAGGCGAGATCACAAACTCACAAATTTGCTTCATATGTGCTTGAAGTTGAAATATAGTGATAAAAAACTTTTTAACAAAAAATTAAACCGACGAAAAAATCAACTGAAAAGCAAAAAATAAAATAAACCTTCTTAGTCTGAATGATAATTGAGCTCCTAAACTAATGTAAGTAACTAATTTTGAGTCGGCGCCAAACAAACAATTATCGAAGATCATTATCTATGAAAGAAGTCATCAAAACGCAGCCGTGCATCTCGCTGCCATCATTTTACGCTTCACCTAATTCAATTGCTAGTTTGTTTGGCGCCGACTCAAAATCAGTTACTTACATTAGTTTAGACTAAGAAGGTTTATTTTATTTCTTGCTTTTCAGTTGATATTTTCGTCGGTTAAATTTTTTGTTAAAAAGTTTTTATTTTTTACTTTTCAGTTCCGTATTTCGTCGGTTTAATTTTTTGTTAAAAAGTTTATATTTTTCAATTTTTTTGGCTAAAATCTACCAATTACTACCTACTTGTTTTTTGATTACTTCCAAAATACTTACTTACCCACCTTACTTCAACTATTACCAGTTAAATAATATGATTATCTACTTTTACTATTTGTTGTAATATACATTATTTTCGTTGTTCTGGTTAGTTTATTTCATTACTTTGTACATCATTCCATCCTCTCATAAAATATACTGATTTTGACGGAACACGAATAATGTCAGTAGCGATCTGTCATTGTCAACTACGTATGTGTGTGCTAATGTTCACTATTGAAAAATCAATTATCCCCCATTTTTCTACCCGTAAGGGTGGCTAATTCCTTTCGAAATCCAAATATAAGGTATACCCTATCTATTAAAAAAAGAATCATCCAAATCGAAGAACCCAGTACAAAGTTATGCCTGATAGAATCGGTTAACGGACCAGAATTCAGAGGGTGAGTGATCAATATCCTTCATTTCGCTACCCTTAGAGGTGGATTTCATCTTTCAAATTCAAATGGGACCAAATTCGAAGTACACCCTATCCACTGAAAAAAGAATTATCGGATTCGGACGCCTCAGTAGAAAGTTATGCGTGATCATACATAAAAAATATGATGGAAAAACATAAAATATACGGGTCGAATAGAGAACCTCCTCCTCTTTGGTTTCGTCGATTAAAAATATAATGTATGCATGGTTTTTCCGAGAAGATATTGTGTAATATTCGAATAAACGTTGCTTTAAAACCCTCAAATTCAGTGAAACATTCAAACACAGCGTTATTGCCGCTTCTTTTGACGTCATAAGTCCATTGATTTGGCATTTTCCCGAGTTGCCAGTGTCACTATTTGGCGGAACTTCTGAGGAAATGTTATTCTGTTTCATCCTATGAATAAAACAAAACTTGTGTCAGCATGTGTTATATTGAAATGACGACTTAGTATTTGATAGCTGTTCTTGATTTTGTTATTCTTGAATAATATGTACGTATACCGAGTGCTGTCATTATTTTTTCGGCCTGCTCACATTGCAAAGAAATAGTATGAATAACGCTTGGCAACGCTGTAATTCCTGTCAATCTCGGCCATCGGCGAATTACCAGTGTCACTATTTTGAGGAACTTCTTAGGAAATGTTATTCTGTTTCATCCTATGAATGAAACAGAACTTGTGTCAGTATGTGTTATCTTGAATAATATGTATGTATACCGAGTGATATGTCATTATTTTTTCGTCCTGCTCACATTGTAAAAAAATTTGAATAACGCTTGGCAACTCTATAATTATCTTACGCTCTCAGCGATCAGCTATAGGTCTGAACTTGTTACGTCACATCCTGGCGCGGTTTCCGCAGTGTTCAAACAGGAACATTTCTTTGGGATTTTTTTTTTAAATTGCTTCGAAAAAAAAATTGAAAAAAAATGCAACCGCTTTTCTCATAATTCTGGACAATGTGGTATTTTTTCAAGAAATTAGTGATCTCGCCTATTGTCATTTTTGAACATTAAAAAAGAGTTTTCTGAACTTTTGTTACATCTTTGAAAATGTACGACATATCATTCGAAAATCCCATCAAAATAGTAATCAAAAGACATTCACTTCTACTGTTTATTCTTCGATGAAACAAATTCAACAAATGATAATTACATATTTTAATTAATCTAAGCAAATATTTTGACTTTTTGTTTAATATTAATCTCAACTTTCTAGAAGGTCAAGTTTACAAGCTTTCTTTTTTATATATATAATATTTCAAACTATGTGGCCAATTAAATAATGAATGATTAGTATTAAACACTTTCATTGGTTGTTGTACAAATTTAAAGCAGATTTGTTTGAGCCAGAAATTTTATGTGGATGGTACTTTTGACTACTGCACAAAAATTTTCTTGCAGTTGTTCACCATGCATGGCGGCCTCTGCTCAGAAACACACCACACCACTGTTCTAGTAATATATTTCATTATCTCTACCCCAAACCCGATAAAGTATCATCTGTAGTGGTTTACGGTAATTTATGCTATAACGGTCAGCAAATAAATTATCGACGGGTTTTAACGCGAGAATAGTTTTCATTCAATTTGGTCTACTATATACTTTATACGGTGAATCATATTCATTTCTCTTTCCGGATTTCTCCATAATTCAACATTATAATATGTACGATTTTGAACGAACCCTATATTTTGAGTCGAACTAAGAATGGATATTGCCGCTGCAGATTGCGCTAAAGAGTTAATTTATTTAAAATCACTAATTGACAAGCTTACCAATCGAAATGTGACCATCGAGCTGAATATCGACAATCAAAGCACCATGAAATTAATACGAAATGGGCAGATCAATTAAAGGAGCAAACATATTAATGAAAAAGTGAATGGAGGAGTCATCGATATCCAGTTGATTATTTCAGCAATTCATTATTAGGTGTTGAGAATAATTATAATAATTACCTCTGTGCGAAACATTTGTATATTTTAGTAAAGTTCATTGTTACAGATAAATAATGAAAAAGAGTGTAGTACTTAATGTTTTATAGATGGAAAATAAAGAGTTTTCTATTTGTCACTTCAAAGTGCCAATTGTCAGTTCAAAGTGACAATTGTCACTTCAAAGTGACAATTGTCAGTTCAAAGGGGCAATTCCAAATGTTTTTGAAAAATATTTTCACGCACATTTCTGTTGAATTATCTAAAACACTTCCCTTTTTACACGCTTTATATTAGCTTCACTTGTATGTTTGTTTGTTTGTAACCTACACCTTTGGGCGCGATTTTGACCCACTTCCAGGCGTACGAATGATTTGAAATTTGGCAGGTGTACATAATTCCGGTGACAATGCATTAAGACATTTTTGTTTGAAAAAAAAAATGGCGGCTACAATATGGCGGACGAGTTTTGTGATTATGGTCCGATTCGCTTAAAAATTGGTATCTGAGGGTTTTCGTGGTCAGAGATTATGATTCTTTTGTCAAAACTGAAAAATTCAAGATGGCAGCTCCAAAATGGTTTACGAGTTTTGTGATTATGGTCCGATTCTATTCAAAATTGGTGTGGGGGTTTTTGGGGTCCAATATCATGATTGTTTTGTAAAAATTGAAAAATTCTAGATGGCGGACGAGTTTTGTGATTATGGTCCAATTCTATTCAAAATTGGTATGTGGGGGTTTTTGGGGTCGGAGATTATGATTATTTTGTCAAAATTGAAGGATTCAATATGGCGGCTCCAAAATGGCGGACGAGTTTTGTGATTATGGTCCGATTCTATTCAAAATTGGAGAATAATAGTTAAAAAAAATAAATAATAATAATAGTTTGAATAACTAAAAAACACGCTTTAATAGAAAAAAAAACTAAAAAGTTGGAAATAAAAAATAGTTTAAAAACTTAAGAACACGCTTCAATAGAAAACTAAACTAAAAAGTAGAAAATAATTTTAAATGAGTTTGTAATAAGAATAAAGTGATTAACAACAAATTTATTTCATCGTAAAAAAGCGTGGGGGTGCTTTTTAAGATATTTTCATAATGATTCTACTTTTACCAATATCTGCCCATGAAATATTGACAACAATTGACATCAAGCACCCCACGCTTTTTTACGATGAAATAAATTTGTTGTTAATCACTGTATTCTTATTTCAAACTCATTTAAAATTATTTTCTACTTTTTAGTTTAGTTTTTTTTTAAACGTGTTCTTTAGTTTTTAAACTATTATTCAGTACACGATCTACTTCGAAAACATTATAAATATATACAAACGCGCAGTGATCTAATAACGCTTCCGTAGGTTTTTGTTAATAACCATTTCTATTGAGTAAACCAAAAGAAAATTTGTTGTTCTCAGACTACAATACAAATTATAGGTTGTGAACCACTTTCAACTCTTCAATTTCTCCGTCCGAAATTCCGCATTCTGATTAATTCATACGGAATAAACTTAACCATTAACAACTCCCATCGACAATTTAACGCCACATAAAAATGTAATTTCATATTTATAATCATATTAAATCGCTTTGTTGTTATAACTAGGATGTGATAGATACTTAATGGGCTTCTCCTATAAATGCGAGTTGTTAGCTTATAGATGGTACAGAAAATAAAAACAGGTAAGTTTTTGATAGAGTGGGACAAGTCCATTCTGGTTATTGTAGCTACTAGTTACGGTATACGGTATAAACGCAACTTTCTTCGTGTCAAATATAACAAATATGCTTACCAAGCTGTGTAGGAATGCAATACTGACCGTGAGTTTTCACTTTTATGACGCCATCACACCTTTAACGGAAAAAGACTCGACAATTTTCGCCAAGCATTTCGAAGGACACCTTGTATTGTGTGGCTCTTATTGGATCGCTTGCTGGTTATAAGGATTCCAGAAATATCTTTAAGTATTTTATACAAAGCTTTAGAGATATTGGTGAAAATATGAGATATGCATAAAAAAATTAACCTTTATTTCCAGAATTATGAAACAAATAGGGTAATTATTTTACAGATATATAATATTAGATTGCTTTGTTACAAAATATCAACATAGTATTCATAAAATTAGATGATCTGCGACTGAAAGATACACTTTAGTCACTTTCTTCAAGATTACACCTCCTGGGAGATAGTCATGTTGAAAAGGAAAACATTCTCAATGTATTCCTTTCCAACATTGATATTAGGATCGATCATTTTTGAGGAATTCACCATTAAATATGCGCACCTGAAACATTTTTTACAATATACCTATGAGTTACTTTTGGGTCAAATCAATATGTTTCAATCAAATTTGATTTATATATAGTAGTGGTAGTAGGTAAAAACTTGTGTAAAATCATTCGTGGGCAAACATTCCATTTTTACATTTTGTAGTGATAATTACTAGGATGGTAATTGCACTAATTTAATCGGTAAATTTTGTACCTCCGTTATTTTGAAACTTTTATATGGGTGACTTTTCGTCAAATTACACACTCTCACAAGTTTTACAACATCATGTATATACCAGATATCCATTTTTGATTCAGGTATTTCGATTCAATAGGCTCCAAGCTTGTATACATTTAATAATTATAATAATAACTGTATTGATCCTAAGAAACAAACATGTTTCACAATAAGGATCTTGAACTATTACATATCACAAACATTCATTAAATTATGATGTGATTGCATCAAAATTCAATAGTAATAAAAGGTAAAAAATTCGTTTAAAATCTATGTTTTGAAGCATATTTCTCCAAGTCACTGAGTATATATTTTTTCTCCATAATCCCTTTTTTACAAAAAAAAATTAAAAGCATTGAAAAAATCATTTAAATTACTTAGATAAATCAAAGAGTAGTGAAATTAGATGGTTTGTGGTTTTTGAAATTAGTTTTGAATCGTAGTTTTCAGAATATACGGCAAATCATTAAAGAGTTTTATATCACTAAGAATATTGAATAAACAATGGAATCAGATATTTAATTAAATTCGAAGAGTGGTTTCGGATCCCACTATAAAAGGTAAGGCCCCCGTGATTTCAACTCGTACAAGTTTTCATTATCTTCTGAGGATTGGTTAAACATCTAAGAAAGCGGTTAAAAACAATTTACAAACAATTATTGCTGATCCCCATACTGAAATTAAATATTGAAGCTTTGAATATACTAAAGAAAAGCATATTGATTTCAAATATTTCAAAGGTATATAATTTCTTATTTTGTGAAAAATTCCAATTATTGGGGATATTTGTTTTCTTAATTCTTCAATATGTTTTGACCATGATAGATTTTAATCTATGAAGAGCCCAAGATATTTAATTGTAGTGGGATATTTGATATTTTCATTATTTATTTTGATTTGATCTCTCAAATCAATAGATGAATTATTTCTGGCTATGAACATAAAATATCATTTTTCATAATTCAATGTTAGCTTATGACATTTTAACCAAGTTGAAATTTTGCTCAGATCATTCATCATACTAATTTTGATATCTTCTAAATTACATACCATATGTATTATGGTAGTATCATCAGCAAATAACTTTATTTTTCCATTCAATTCCAAACTAGCCAACGGATTTATATAAATAAGAAAAGGAACCGGCCCAAGGACAGAAACTTGTGGAACACCACATAATACAGTTTCATGTGAACTAGTTATTTTATGATCTACTGTATCACATGCTTTTCTAAGATCCAACGATAAAAGTCCACTTTTTTTTTTGTTTAAATCAAGTTGGAACTGAGTTATTACATCCAAAACAGCTGTTTCTGTGTCATTATATTTTCGAAATCCATATTGCCCATTATATAATAATTTTAATTTATCAAGGTATTCAAATAATCTAGAATGAACCGTTTTTTTCAATAATTTCGGAAAGTACTTAAAAAAATTAATAATTATTCATTTGATATTTATTTCCTGATTTGAAATGGGTTTCACTTGGTCAATTTTTGTTTAATCAGGTACTGAGTCTATCAAAAATGATAAATTTATTAACTTACTCATCAAAGGTGCCAGTTCTGATTTCACTGTTTTAAAAATTTTAGTACTTATTTTATCTAACCCTGGTTGGTTTTAGATACATTGAAGTTAATTTCGTTTCCATCGGGTATTCTTTTTTGCTAGTAATTCTTGCTGCTAAACTGGGACAAACATTGATAAAATAATTGTTGATTTTTTCACAAATTTCTCGATGGTCTTGGATTATATTTCCATCAATAGAAAGAAATATATTTTATGCTCGATTTTATGTTTTCAGTATCATTCCTCATTTTATTATATATTAAATCCAACATATTTGGCCACAGTGTGCGAAATCGATGTTTTAAGCTAGGGGTATCGTCCCCTAATCCTCGCGTGGTAGCTAGGGTGAATGTGGAATGTATTGAATTCCTGAGGGATTATCAGAGTGAATGATCCAAGTCAGCTAGCGTGCCTACCGAGGATGAGAATTTGAAATATTAGTCTGACGCATCGCCGCCGGTGTATGCGTGAACTTATTCTAAGGTGAGTAATTGTAATGAAGGTAAGTAATAGGGGTGTTCAATGATCAAAAAGCTGATCAAAGAGTAGATGAGAATCCCAAATCCCTGTTTTAGTCTTTTGTGGCAATATAGACTAAAGAGTTAAAAATAAAATATAGTTTGAAAAAACTAAAAAACACACGTATATAGCAGTGAGGACTAAGAAGTAAAAAATAATAAGGATTCATCATTCATTCATCAAAAATTTTAATCTTATGTATAAAAAGCGTGGGGTGCTCTTTGCTTTATTATTATTATTATTATTACTTACTTTTAATAACGATTAAGATAACTGATATCAAGCTCCTCAAGTTTTTTTACATAAGAGGAAATGTTTTGGCCAATGACTTTATTGTTATTGTTTTTAACTTTTTAGTCCTTAGTGTTATATCAGCGTGTTTTTTTTAGATTTTGTTTAATATATTTTTTTATGTTCTGGTACTATTCCAAATTAGTATCCGGAGGGACGCGGATTAGAAATTGTTGATCAAAATTGATTATTGAAAATGGCGCTGTCAGGATGACAAATGGCGAAATTTTGTCATTTATAAATTACTGACAAGATTTGACGAAAGAATTCGCTTTTATTTGTAAGTACGCAAATAGTTTTTTTTATTTGCTGTGTGACGTAAGTTATTCTGTTCTTATGTTATTCAGTGCTAATCGCAGTCCAAACAAACATATATTTTTATTAATTTGATTGTACTTTTATCTTATTCTTGAAACAATTGAAACTATAGAACTGATACATTGAAAGCTTCATATTCACGAGTTATAAATGTATAAAGTGCCCGAAGAACATGGCAGAAGTTGAGGCATGCGTACATACATTTTTTAAGAATGAAAAGGCTTATTGTATGTATGTATTCTGAAAATGTTTTTTCCAAAAGTATATTTATAGAAATGACCATCGTAAATTTAATAATAGCGCAAGCGCTTCGAGTTCCAGTTCACTAATGGGCTATGTTGAGAATATAACTCCAGCTAACTGTTACAATTATGTGCAGCAAATAGCCTCTAATTGATCGAAATAATATAAATTCACTGCCGTGATGATGATGGATAGGATCACAACATTGTAATTATTTAAATAATAAATGTCTTGGCTGTAATCTGTTGAAGAGTTTACGGTACTTTGCAAATTGGATACGAGCGAAACACGATTTTTTTAACTGGAACTGAAATTTTCACAAAAGGGTAATTGTATGTTTTCTCAGGTTGGAGTTTTTGAAAGTTGGCGATATTGTGATGAATTTTATATGTTAATGAAATAATTTGATCACGATCCGAAAACTTTCTTCCCAATTATGAGCTTGCTGAAAATAGTTGTAGAATGTCTTGTTTCGGCGGTCAAATGTGGGTATGGTACGTGTACAATGATCGAATCGGTGAGAGTTTACTAGGTACCTCTAATAATCAATTATATCTCAACGTGACTTTGATGATATATCGATAATGTTAGTAAGTCTATTGAAAAGTATACGTTCGAGAAAAATTATGGACTCTTCTGACCATTTTGTTACGAAACTGGGGTTCGTTTAAGGAAAAACTCCGTTAATTTAAATGTCCGTTTATTCCACTTTAAACTCAACACAATAATACACTCTGGCAATTCAATATTCGATCGCACTACACCAAATCAAAATTCACCTTGACTTCACTTATATGAATTACTTTTTTCTCTGCACAACAATATTCCAAAACAGCCGCTTCCGTGATACGCACGACTTATATATCCCCGTTCTTGCCTTCTCGACCATTCGAGCGGCTCTCGAAACATCGTGACCATTACGTCATCATAATTTCCAGACGGTTGGTTGTAGAATGTAGGTCAACGGTTTCGCATACGACAAACAATGCAGGGGCGTATTCTACATTTTCTAAGAGTATAATGAATAATTAATTTTAGACTAGAACTCGGATGCAGAATTGTTCATAGCTGTATTTCAAAGTTATCGAATAACCGGCTGAAGAATTTTTTAAAATTAATTTTGACACTTGAAAGTATTATAATTTTGAGAAAACTAGCATGTCCTAGTTGACATGCCCCTACTGAGTTTCGGAAATCAAACTGGTGAGGATTCATAGTAGGCCAACCAATAGAGGTTTTTTTCCCCACTTAAAGAAAGACGCAAATAGCCTATACTACCTTCTAAAAGATAGTTCGTCGGCCCCAGCAAAATCGCTTTGTAGAATTTTTTTAACAAGAAATATTGTCAAAAATGACCACTTTTTTGGTTTTTTACAAATATCTTAAATAGTATTGAAGGAATCTTCCCAAATTCAATGGAACATTTGTAGATAATTGAAAAACCTACAAAATGGTTTTTTGTGCGACCGGATCGGTGCACTTTCCACTGAGAAAATCCGGGAAAACCTCTAAAAAGAGACCATTTGTAAAAAATTCATAATTTTTATAAATTTAAAGCTGGACAAACAATCTCTCGGGAAATGATAGATAATAACATTTATTTCAACTGTGCGCAAGATGGCTTCTGTCCGATGTGTAGTTTTTGCACAATCGCGATATAAACAATTTAAGGGCTTATCTTGCAAAATGCGCCGATTTAAGGGAAATCATCGTATTAAAATTTTGTAAACGGCATCGGGAAGTAGAGATCAATAACAACAATTTGTATATTTTGGATTTTCACCTGAGAGGTGAGAAATGTGTTGAAAATGTCACTGAAAGTTGCTCCAAACGCTTGAGAAAGTGCGCTCGTGGCAGAGTCGAGTAGCGGTAGTGGAGGAACGAGCCAGCGGAGGAGAGTGTGATAGTGCATATAAGTTATTAGCGTGTTTTTGCATACGTTTTCAGTTATTTAATTATTAGTTTTTATATTAACTATTATTTTACATTAGAGTGGCTAGTATTGAAAGGTAAGTATACGTATTCGTGGTAAGAACTTTTATTGGTTAAAGTAATTAGCTTTTTAACGACTCTTTGGTTTTTTTCGTTTTATACATATTCGTATATGTTGTTCATTTATGAATAAATATGAAACTTTTTTTTATACATATATGTAATATGTTCACATACAATGCAATTTATTTATACAATTATTTTTACAAAAAACAAACATGAATGAGAATAGAAAAATCGAATTAAACGGTTTTCTTCACATGAAGGATTCAATATAAAATTGAACCAGAAAATGGTAGATCTCAGGTGAAAAACAACTACTTTCCTGGCAAATACCACGCAGAACGTTGAATGATATTCACCTGAAAATCCATGCATACTTCCATATGATATCAATGAACATTGAATGCAAATGTTTCTTTCTGATAAGCTCGATTATGTTTAATTTATGTCGTGTTCACCTAACAATCCGCATACCGGTTTCAGGCTTCTTGGCCCTCATCAGTACGGAGTAGTCAACCAGCCAAAGGTCCAAAGAACTCTGGCTGAAGTGAGACACAACGTAAACAAACCATCATCGAGCTTGTAACACCTATAGGTACGCCGGAAAAGATAAACTTTAACTGGCGGTACCTAGTGACAGAAAGAAACACTCCGAAAATCTCCCACCTCGATAGGTTTCTAAATGAAAGATTCCTTCTCAGCAGGAGTGGCAAGCCCGTCTAGCACATAGTGAAAGATAAGTGCCATGTAAAGTGGAATGAATAGAAAAATCGAATTAAACGGTTTTCTTCACATAAAGGATTCAATATAAAATTTAACCAGAAAATGGTAGATCTCAGGTGAAAAACAACTACTTTCCTGGCAAATACCACGCAGAACGTTGAATGATATTCACCTGAAAATCCATGCATACTTCCATATGGACATTGAATGCAATGGACATTGAATGCAAATGTTTCTTTCTGATAAGCTCGATTATGTTTAATTTATGTCGTGTTCACCTAACAATCCGCATACCGGTTTCAGGCTTCTTGGCCCTCATCAGTACGGAGTAGTCAACCAGCCAAAGGTCCAAAGAACTCTGGCTGAAGTGAGACACAACGTAAACAAACCATCATCGAGCTTGTCACACCTATAGGTACGCCGGAAAAGATAAACTTTAACTGGCGGTACCTAGTGACAGAAAGAAACACTCCGAAAATCTCCCACCTCGATAGGATTCTAAATAAAAGATTCCTTCTCAGTAGGAGTGGCAAGCCCGTCTAGCATATAGTGAAGATAAGTGCCATGTGAAGTGGAATGAATAGAAAAATCGAATTAAACGGTTTTCTTCACATAAAGGATTCAATATAAAATTGAACCAGAAAATGGTAGATCTCAGGTGAAAAACAACTACTTTCCTGGCAAATACCACGCAGAACTTTGAATGATATTCACCTGAAAATCCATGCATACTTCCATATAATATCAATGGACATTGAATGCAAATGTTTCTTTCTGATAAGCTCGATTATGTTTAATTTATGTCGTGTTCACCTAACAATCCGCATACCGGTTTCAGGCTTCTTGGCCCTCATCAGTACGGAGTAGTCAGGTGAATATCATTCAACGTTCTGCGTGGTATTTGCCAGGAAAGTAGTTGTTTTTCACCTGAGATCTACCATTTTCTGGTTCAATTTTATATTGAATCCTTTATGTGAAGAAAACCGTTTAATTCGATTTTTCTATTCATTCCACTTCACATGGCACTTACCTTCCACTATATGCTAGACGGGCTTGCCACTCCTACTGAGAAGGAATCTTTTATTTAGAAACCTATCGAGGTGGGAGATTTTCGGAGTGTTTCTTTCTGTCACTAGGTACCGCCAGTTAAAGTTTATCTTTTCCGGCGTACCTTTAGGTGTTACAAGCTCGATGATGGTTTGTTTACGTTGTGTCTCACTTCAGCCAGAGTTCTTTGGACCTTTGGCTGGTTGACTACTCCGTACTGATGAGGGCCAAGAAGCATGAAACCGGTATGCGGATTGTTAGGTGAACACGACATAAATTAAACATAATCGAGCTTATCAGAAAGAAACATTTGCATTCAATGTCCATTGATATTATATGGAAGTATGCATGGATTTTCAGGTGAATATCATTCAACGTTCTGCGTGGTATTTGCCAGGAAAGTAGTTGTTTTTCACCTGAGATCTACCATTTTCTGGTTCAATTTTATATTGAATCCTTTATGTGAAGAAAACCGTTTAATTCGATTTTTCTATTCATTCCACTTCACATGGCACTTATCTTTCATGAATGAGAATGTTGATATGACATTTTAAAGCGTATTCGACAAATATTAAGGCTGCTGGATTAATTTAATGCCATAGAAATATAATGTTTGGAAACTAATACGTTTACGTTTTATAGAAAGAAGAAGCGTTTACGTTTGAAAGAAGAAGCGCTCAAGGTCGAGAACACATCTGTTTGGGAGGGTTCAACTCTCCCACTACCGCTACTGGACTCTGCCTCGAGCGCACTTTCAAGCGTTTGGAGCAACTTTTATTGACATTTTCAACACATCTTCCACCTCTCAGCTGAAAATTCAAAATATACAAATTAAGGATATTGATCTTTACTTCCAGATGCCGTTTACACAATTTGAATTCGACGATTTCCCTTAAATCGGCGCATTTTGCAAGATAACCCCTTAAATTGTTTATAACGCGATTGTGCAAAAACTACTCATCGGACAAAAGCCATCTTGCGCACAGTTGAACAACATGTTATTATCTATTATTTCCCGCAAGACTGTTTGTCCAGCTTTAAATTTATAAAAATTATGAATTGGAAAATGCACCGATCCGGTCGCACAAAAAACCAGTTGGTAGGTTTTTAATTCTCTACAAAAGTCCCATTAAGTGTGATTCCTTCAATACTTTTTAAGATATTTGTAAAACCCAAAAAAGTGGTAATTTTTGACAATATTACTTGTTAAAAGAATTCCACAAAGCGATTTTGCTGGGGCTGACACCGAGGTTTTCATCTATGAACTATCTTTTAAAAGGTAGTACAGGTTATTTGCGTCTTTATTTAAGTGTGAAAATAGCCTGTATGTTTTCTCTATTGGTTGACCTATAGACTCAGTAGTCATATTATGAATATCTCTAGGGAATTCATATGAAAAAATTACTTGTCAGATAAAAAATAACTACTTGAGTATAACATGAAATCAAAATCAAAGGAATATTGAAGGAAATATTGTTTAAAAATAATTTTTGTATGGGAGTACTCATTCTCATTTGAATTTTTTCATTAGTAACCTTTCATAATCTGAAACAAATTGAAATGAATTAGGGAATCTATGCAAGTGTAAAAATTATTTTTTCATAATGGATTTTTGTCAATTAATATCACATTCTAAATATTGCCAATCAGCAAGAATTATTTATTTAGTTAGTTTTCGTAATAAAATAATTTACTCCAACGCCATAAAAGTAGAATAGGAATGAATATATTCCATTATGTTGCATGTGCTTCTGGTCGTGACGTGTGTTCCAGGTCGTCCACCAATCAAGTTCGCCACATAAAAGTAACTTTTACTCCTGATATACCAATCCATTACTAATGCATTAGCGACTGTTCAACGGTCGTGTTGCTAAGAGGCGTGCAATTACATTCAAAATATAAACAATATACTGTTCGCGATAATAGCTCGACTCAATCAGGCAGTATATTGTTTATATTTTGAATGTATTGTAGAGTACTGAAATTATAACATTTTAATAATTCTACAACACGTTGGAGAAAAATTTATTCCTTATTTTTGGGAATCTTACATTTGTAAACAGTCCATTATAGAATATTTGCTGATGCTCATGGAATATAACATATATCTTATAAGAGACCTGGAAAGTCCAATGTGCTCGTTACTAAACACATTAATTTCCATTTGTATGTAGTCATAGCCATGACAATTTCAAGTGTACGTTATGTACAGTAAATTCATTAACTTTGAAGGGTATAAGTAGCAGGAACATGCAAAAACACAGGAAAAGGTAGTTATTGATATGGGAGAAAAGATGTGGTGATCGACATAGGAGAATAGGAAAGTTTTCTACACTGAGAAAAGGAGTCTTCATAGATTATAAATGAGTTTATTTGAAGATGTTTCATCGAATATTATATGTTCCTTTGTAGAACAATCATTAGCATATAACAATTATCAATGTTATCAATATTTATATCAATGATTGCGTCATCAGTTAATTAAAAAATTGTTCATACATTTTACATTTATTGTAAAAAATATTCTTTAATGAATAATTCGAATTCATTCGATAGTAGTGAATATTCATTAGGAGAATGATAAGGTGAACTCTATGGAGGATACATTTATTTGCATAAAGCAAATGGTTTTGTTACTAAGAGCGTCGATAGCGTCAGTTCAGCTTGAGCATGTCATGTCCTGATCTAATATTATAGCTTTGATCTGTTATCGGAAATTATTAAGACAATGATAATTATATGTTATGACAAATGTAGGTTTATTAAAAGTAATCATTGTATGTATTTAAAATTATAATTTTTTTGGTGAGGAATACTCAAATGAATATTAGAAAATAATAAACATATTGACTTGTACTAGAAGTTATGTTTATTGATATTCAAGAAATCAATTTGTAATATTGAAGTTGAAGTCGATAAAATTACATTCGTTTATCAGAAATTTCCATTAGTGACCAATGAACAAAATTAATTTAATGCTAATAAACTATTCTCTCGGTGTAGCTACTAATGCCTCTTATGTATTTTACACATAAAATAAATGTTATCAAATCATTCAATTTTTGGAATGATTAGTCTACTTTGTTGACATGGTACCGTTAGAATTCAACAGTAAAACCTCTTTTATACAATTTATCGATTGGATCTGAAGGAATCAATTTTGATTATGAAATCGTTCAAAGTTTATTTTTAATTATCTCATACTACTCGAACGCAAAATCTTTCAATTACAGCAGTAAAAACCACATCAGATTAATTACAAATTTAGTTCGAGCAATTAATTTCTACAGCACATTAACAAGTAATTAATAAATGGCCTCGTATGAAAAAAGTCATCAACATATCGGTATGTGTATGGTTCCATATAAATGATGCCAACTGCCATTTCCAGTCATGTCATTACTCAATACGATTCATTAAGGTCGAACGAAAAACAAGTAAACCCCACCAAAATATAAATACACAGGAAACATGTAAATATCTTCATAATAATCTGTCTGTATGATTTAGAACTAACCCCAAGTTAAGCTCCTTAAGCATCGAAAATGGAACCTTGACGTGTATGTTTGTTTGGAGAAAGCAATATTTTTTTAACTATAGTTGTTATCATTAGATAAATTATAATGGAAGAAGTTGAAGGTAGAATAAAAATATCTCTCAGAATCAGTTGAGTAAAATACTCTCGAAAATACTAATTTGGGTATGTGCCAAAAGGTACAACATAAAAATTGATCAAATATCCAGATTTATTTGCCAAATATCCAGAACATGTTGCCAACATTTGTGTGAATTACCTGTTATTTAGATTCCCTGACATATCCATGTTTCCAGAGTGTGTGGAAACCCTGAATAACAAAAATCCTGATTAGGAATGCGTTACGTTCGCACGATGTTATCAAAATTTGTTTGTTTTCTCATAGAGAGAATATTGAAACTAATTACATATGAACCTTGAAAACGATACATTCCAATTTTCGGAATCACTTATATAAAATAGTTGATTATACAAAAAACTTTTTAACAAAGAATTAAACCGACGAAATACGGAACTGAAAAGTAAAAAATTAAATAAACCTTCTTAGTCTCAGTAACTAAGCTCCTAAACTAATGTAAGTAACTAATTTTGAGTCGGCGCCAAACAAACAAGTAAATGAATTAGGTAGGGCGTAAAATGATGGCATCGAGTTGCGCGGTGACATTCTGATAATTTTTTTGAAGTAATTTAATGATGTTCGTTGATTGTTTGTTTGGCGCCGACTCAAAATTAGTTACTTACATTAGTTTATGAGCTTAGTTACTGAGACTAAGAAGGTTTATTTTATTTTTTACTTTTCAGTTCCGTATTTCGTCGGTTTAATTTTTTGTTAAAAAGTTTTTATTTTTCAATTTTTTATGGCTAAAGTATACTAATTACTACCTACTTGTTTTTTTATTACTTCCAAAATACTTACTTACCCACCTTCACTTCAACTATTACCAGGTAAATAATATGATTATCTACTTTTACTATTTGTTGTAATATAAATTATTTTTGTTGTTCTGGTTAGTTTATTTCATTACTTTGTATATCATTCCATCATCTAATAGAATATAATGGTTCTGACGGATGTGGAACAGAAATAATGTCAGTAGCGATCTGTCATTGTCAACTACGTATGTGTGTGCCAATGTTCATAAGTGAAAATGAATTATCCCCTATTTTTCTACCCGTAAGGGTATATAATTCCATTCGAAATCTAAATATAAGGTATACCCTATCTATTAAAAAAAGAATCATCCAAATCGAAGAACCCAGTACAAAGTTATGCCTGATAGAATCGGTTAACGAACCAGAATTCAGAGGGTGAGTGATCAATATCCTTCATGTTGCTACCCTTAGGGTGGATTTCATCTTTTAAATTCAAATGGGACCACCTTCGAAGTACACCCTTAGTCCGGTCAATTTAGACCAAAAAAATGAGGGTGAAGTTACATAAAGTCCCAACAAGCTGAATTTTTCTGTGAAGTTGTTCAAAACATAATTACAAACAATGTCTAGAAGTTCCCCATCATTCCCCTGTAAGGAAAAAATTTAATTCAAGGTCAAAGGTCAAAAAAATGAGTTTTTCGCGATTTTCAGCAAAACGGTAAGTTTTATCATAAAAGTACCTCAGACAAAATTGTAGATCATAAAATTATCTATAAAAAAAGTATCAATACTTTTTTTCTTACGAGCCACCGTTTCTGAGATATAACGATTCTAAAAGTTATAAAAGTTGTTATCGTCATAATATGCATGAGTACGCCACGTATATACATCTAGAGTTGTAAAATTTTATATAATATATATATATATATATATATATATATATATATATATTAAATGTTTAAATATTTTTCTATCGGTCATTGTAACTTATACTTACAATATAAAATATACATAAGTTTTAACTACAAGAATATCAGGTAAAAAGAAACCCAGTCCCTTAATCTTTAAGCCAGTGTAACTTCGAGACATCTGTCTCTTGTTTCATTGTGTACGTGGCTAGGGTCTTTACCTGCTATAATAAATGAAATACCGTTAGTCTTGAGCGTCACTCTGTAGTGAAAACACGTGTTTATTCTAACCTATATTGTGCTGTTTTGAGTTTTATATTGAAAATGTCTGAATATTGTTTTATTTGTGCTAAACTTTTAACTGAAAGTGAAGTTGTTACTGTTGAACGTGGTATGAAGACATTAATTAATGCAAGTATCGAAAGAGCTGATGATTTTTCGGAATATCTCAATAATCAGAAATCTGTGACAATACATGAAAATTGCCGTAAAAATTATACTCGAAAGTCTTCTATTGCTGCAGCTAATAAAAGACAACGTGAAGAACAAGAAGCCAGTACATCCACAGCAAGTCCTCCTCGTACTAGATCACGTATCAGTGAATCAGCTTTTTGTTTCAAAGAACTGTGCTTATTTTGTGGCGAGAAATTAAATGAAGAAAGTGAAAAAAGAAAATCCTCAGATTTTCGGCGTCGAATCAGCCAAGTAAGTACACTTCAATTTAAAGATTCAATTCTGGAAACAGCTCGGGCTCGTGACGATGCTTTAGCAAAAGCTGTTCTTGCTCGAGTCGAATTTGAATATGATTTAGTTGCTGCTGAAGCTAAGTATCATCGAGATTGCTATGCTAATTTTTTAAAACCTTCCACTGGAGCTAAAATGGGTCGTCCTAAAGACGAAGCAACGAATTTGGCAAAGGAGGAAATATTTACTTACATTGAAAATAGCGATGACTGTCAGTTCACTTTGAACGAATTACAAAAGGTTTGCAAAACTACGACTCTAGATAACAGAACGATTAAGCTACGACTAAAAGTAAAGTATGGTGATAAACTTATTATCACTGAGAAATCGGGAGCATCAACATTCATATGCTTCATATGCTATATTAGAGCCAGTTCAAACTTTACTTCCACCTGCGCCGGAAAAACTGCTGAACACTATTTTTTGCAACTGCAAAAAGGGATGCAGTGCTAAATGTGGTTGCAAAAAAGTCGGTCTGTCTTGTTCTTTGGCATGCACAAATTGTCAAGGCCGGTCGTGCTCTAATATTGAATCACAAACAATAGAGGATTCGTTTGACTCCGACGAAGTATCATGCGATACATCGCTATTGACGCAATTTACTTGCATCCAAAATGAAGAAGCAGGAGAAGAAGAACAAGAAGAAGAACAAGAATTTGAAACTTACGAATAAGACGAATAAACTTCAACACTTTTTTTTCATTTACATCGCTTTTATCTTTCCCAATCTTTGAAAATTTCCGTTATTTTGCAATAGTTTTACATTAAACAGGATCACAACTGACCCGTGGAGTAGGCCTACTGGGGAAACCACGTTAACAAAAACGCGCTAAGTACACTACCTCATAGGTGGCGTGGAAACGTGTGCATATTATGACGATAACAACTTTTATAACTTTTAGAATCGTTATATCTCAGAAACGGTGGCTCGTAAGAAAAAAAGTATTGATACTTTTTTTATAGATAATTTTATGATCTACAATTTTTGTCTGAGGTACTTTTATGATAAAACTTACCGTTTTGCTGAAAATCGCGAAAAACTCATTTTTTTGACCTTTGACCTTGAATTAAATTTTTTCCTTACAGGGGAATGATGGGGAACTTCTAGACATTGTTTGTAATTATGTTTTGAACAACTTCACAGAAATTCAGCTTGTTGGGACTTTATGTAACTTCGAATGTCGAAATTGACCGGACTACCTATCCACTGAAAAAAGAATTATCGGAATCGGACGCCTCAGTCAAAAGTTATGCGTGATCATACATTAAAAAGAATGATGGAAAAAAAAAATACGGGTCGACTAGAAGACCTCCTCCTTTTTGGTTTCGTCGGTTAAAACCCATGTTGCCCGAGTCACACTTGCATTTGGGAGCTTTTTTACTTGCAGACGTACGAATGATTTGAAATTTGGCAGGTGTACATAATTCCGGTGACAATGCATTAAGAAATTTTTGTTTGAAAAAAAAACAAAATGGCGGCTCCAATATGGCGGACGAGTTTTGTGATTATGGTCCGATTCTATTCAAAATCGGTATGTGGGGGTTTTTGGGGTCCAATATTATGATTCTTTCGTAAAAATTGAAAAATTCTAGATGGCGGCTCCAAAATGGCGGACGAGTTTTGTGATTATGGTCCAATTCTATTCAAAATTGGTATGTGGGGGTCTTTGGGGTCGGAGATTATGATTATTTTGTCAAAATTGAAGGATTCAAGATGGCGGCTCCAAAATGGCGGACGAGTTTTGTGATTATGGTCCGATTCTATTCAAAATTGGAGAATAATAGTTAAAAAAAATTAATAATAATAATAATACGTTGAAAAACAAAAAAATTCGCTTTAATAGAAAACAAAACTAAAAAGTTGAAAATAAATAATAGGTTAAAAACTAAAGAACACGCTTTAATAGAAAACTAAACTATAAAGTAGAAAATAATTTTAAATCAGTTTGAAATAAGAATACAGTGATTATCGACAAATTTATTTCATCGTAAAAAAGCGTGGGGTGCTTTTAAAAATATTTTCATAATGATTCTACTTTTACCAATATCTGTCCATGAAATATTAATAACAATTGACATCAAGCACCCCACGCTTTTTTACGATAAAATAAATTTGTTGTTAATCACTGTATTCTTATTTCGAACTCATTCAAAATTATTTTCTACTTTTTAGTTTAGTTTTCTATTAAAGCGTGTTCTTTAGTTTTTAAACTATTATTTATTTTTATAGACATTACCATTTATATTGAGGGATCGCTTTCAAAACTTCACGTACTTTCAAAAAGGGCTGTAAAAGAATCCTTTAAATCTGAAATCGAAACAAAATGTTTGTTCGATAAAACCTACACCTATTTCTCTAATAGGCTCGTAAGCTAAATGTACTGAAACAATATAATTTCCAGGATATAAGTTAGCACCGAGATTTGAAATAATTCCGATATTTAATTTCCAAAATGTAACCCAAATTTCCTCAAACAATTTGCTGAGGTAACCACACTCCGCAAAAAGGTCATCGCCCTTGACATATACAAGCTGTAAGTTCAGTTTCAAGATTCATTCGAAAAGAATTAATGTTTGGCCATTCTTGCAATTGTTGATGGCAGAGGTGCAACCAAGAAACAAACAAAAAACCATTACGAAGTCAATGAAAATATTTCAAGAACGAAACAAAATGTATGTCGAAGGCGTAAAGTATCAATTTTCCTCGTTTTCACAGGAATGTTGCAACGCAAAACCTTGTGTAATGATTAATTCACGGTGCATGACTCATTCATTCACCGCAATAGAATCGATTACAAATAAAGTTAAATAAAACAAATTGTTGACCGACTTGGATTCAAGTCGAGAAGCCCAGAGGTAACACATCTATTATCTACCCTGCAGGAAAGAGGAGAGATAAGTGCAATAACATTTGTTATCGCGGTTGATTTAAAACTTATAAATCAGTTAATAAAAGTAGGGAGGAATGTGACATTTTGACAACCACCAAAAAAGCTTGAATGAAGACTTCACTCACAAAAGGTGTCGTTTTGTGAGTCAAGTCTTCACTTTATTCGCTTTGTTTTTGTGAAATATTTACGAGTTAGCACAGCCACTACCTAGAAAAAAAAATGCATAATTTTTTTGCATCAGAAAATTTAAAAAATGTACGATAATTATGTTAATTCGACAATTACTAAATAAATTTTACACTGAAAGAAAAAATTATCAACTGTCATTATTTAAAAATGGAATTTTCAATTAATTTATCGTTATTAACCTTATTTTCTTGATTGGGAAAATTAAAAATTTCAACGAAAATAATGTTTTCGTCGTTCTACAATTGGAGTTCAAAGCTGTAAGAAAACTGACATACAGTGTGCATTATTGAAAGAATTGAATTTCCAAATTATTCATCAAAACCTAGTGTTTTTTGCTTCAGAAAATACAAGATTCACACGACAATCATTTTCTGGTAACTCACCAATTGTTTAATAAATATTCGGCTGGAAGAAAGAAAATTCAACTGAATACAGGGTACATTAGTTTACAATTCATTCATCGTTCTCAATCCCGTTTTATGCTTTAGGAAATTCAAAATCACCATGATCGGTAAGTTTTTAGCAATCGACAATTTTCGGCTGTGAGAAAAAACAAAACTGAGCTATAGAATGCACTGCTGAAAAAATGGAATTCTCGCATTATTAATTTTCACAAACAAGTGGTTTTCTACTTCAGAAAATAAAAAATTTGCAGAACAACTATGTTTTGGTCTCGGTTTTGGTGATTCCACAATTGTTAAATTGTCCAACTGAACATGTAGTGAGAGTTGCAGAAATATCATATTTTAGTGCATGTTTCTGTTAAATTGATTTAGACAATTATTCTTTTTTTTATTTGATAATCAACTCACATTCGTCCATTTACTGTAGTGAGAGTGCTAACTTGATATCAAGTAAGCACAGCCACCCCGTAAAAAACGTAAGTTTAGGAGCTCAGTAACCGTGCTTTTTAGTATCTTTTTTCGTCGGTTCCATTTTTTGTTAAAAAGTTTTTATTCTTATCTTTTTTTTGGCTAAAATTCACTATAACTACCTACTTAATTGACTCCAGGTAACTACATATGTGTGCCAAGTTTCAACATAATCGGTTCACAGATGAAAAATCAATTATCCCCTGTTTCTCTACCCTTAGGGGTGAATTATTCATTTCCAAATCCAATTATGACCAACTCTGAAGTATACCCTATCCAATAAAAAAAAAATAATCTAAATCGGATAACCCAGTACAAAGTTATGAGTGGTAGAATCGGTTAACGGGTATAGTGAACGATACATATCCCCTAGTTTTCCCCCTTGAGGGTGAGTTTATTTTTCAAATTCAAATGGGACCAACTTTGAGACATCCCCTTTCCAATGAAAAAAGGGTCATCGAAAGCGCACCATTCTGTGAAAAGTTATGCGTGGTCATACAAAAAAAAATACGATTCGACTAGATAACCACCTCCTATTTTTTCGTCGGTTAAAAATTATTTATAATAGTGGCTGGCTGAATGAGCATTTCACTCACATGCCAAAAAAAACTTTCATTCGTCAATCTACGGTGATGGCAGTGCTAACTTCCACCCCTAGAAAAACAGTGCGAAAATGGTTTTCTTTTCGAGACAAATTTACATCAATTACTCGACAAATATTGGCTTAGGTTGGATCGAAGTAGCTTCGCTAACTTTATAGGGGAAGTGTGTTTGGTTTGAACACAAAATTTGTATAGCTTGGATCGAAATAGCTTTGCTAACTTTATAGGGGTAATATGTTTAGTTTGAACACAAAATTGGTATTCTTACGTAACAAGTTTTTTAATCTGTTAATAACTGTTAAACAACAGAATATATTATATTTGTTCTTTCGGGCTTATGGGCTAGAAGCCTCTTCACTGCGACTTATTCAGATCTATGTGTTCGCCCTCATGTTCCTTGTCTATCCCGGGCTTCATCAGTAGACTCCACAGGTCCGTCTTTAGGTCTTCCATGTATTTGTTATGGTTTTTCCTCCTCTAACGTTGTAGGAATAATTGACGTCACACATCTAACAAATAATATGTTTTTCTTTTTGGTGCATTCGATTAAGCCTTTGATTTTATTTAGAATACTGAATTTTGTGATATCGTTCATGATGATACACCAAATATTGAAAACTCGAAAGGGCCTCAGACGAGATTGGTAGTGAAGTTTGTATTCTTACATCTGCTCATTTTCGGTAAAATATTTATTATCTAAATCTGATCAAGGAACATTCATTCGATTCATAGTTCGAATCCAACATGAAATAATTATATTGCGAATATGCACATTCTGAATTTTGAGTGTCAATAACTTTCCACGTAAGCTGTCCCACAAACCGTTGCATTATTGTCTCGGAATTCTTTCAACAAACACGCCTTAAAAATATCACCACTGCAGAAAAACAGTTTTTTTACATATCGTCATTATGTAAACAATAAATCCGACCTCGTTCACGACGGCGACGTATCACTGAAATTGAGTATGCAAATTTTGACCAAGTCAACATGCAATTACTATGGGTTGATATGGCTCTCTCGTAAACTATATAGGGTTTTGGTGGATATGCATAACTCTAAAACCACTGAAAATGAGGTGTAGGTGTTTTGTGTTTACCTCTGTTTGTTGATCAACCTTCCTATCTGCGGTTCTACCTGGGTTGTCTGTACAGAAATATCCTGATCGGCCACAGGACGAGAATATTGTGATCTTGTCAGTTCCTAGAGATAAGATTGAAAAACTAGGCCTCGGAAATAATTATTCATTCACTACTGATAGATAATACAAAAAATACATATCTACGAGGGTGGACTGAGAACATTCCGTCCCAACAAGATACAAGACATTTTTTCTACGTCTCCTTGTAAGTCTGTACATTTCTACCAGCGATACTCCCATCTGTTTAACCCGTCCAAGTAGTACTCGGCGTCTTCCTTTGCAAAAAATTGTTTACGAAGGTGATGGCCTCCTCATTTGACAAAAATATATATCTTCCGAGCGCAACCTTTAGCTCAAGGGACAGAAAAAGTCGCCTGGTGCTAGATCTGGTAAGGGTGGTCAAGCAGTTCAAACCGTAATTCGTGGATTTTCGCCATGACATCCCTGAGGTGTGAGACGGCGCAGTGTCTTGGTGGAACAATTTTTTTTATTTCGCCTTCCAGCCATTGTTTAAGACAAGTGGCGTCCTTGAGTTTGGAAGTCGAGTTAAAGTTTGTAATTGTCCTGCCGTCGATAACGGGAATTGCAAAAATATATAAATGTGTGTGAAGTTAAACAATTGTTTGTGAAAATTATCACGCCTCTTGTTCTCTACGCCGGTACCCAGGCCGGATGACAACGGATTTGTCGGAACAAGGGGATCGTTAACATGGGAAAACCAAAAGGAATTGTATCATATATGTTGCCGTTTACGTGTATTGCAAATACTGTTTGATGTGAAAATTATTTGGGCATTCGTGGTATCACTTCGAGTGAGACATCCAGGGTGCCCTACGAAGGGGGGTAAATGACGTTAATCCCACGAGGCCCTCGGACATGGTCAACTTCCCAAAGGGAAAAGACCAATACACTGGAAGAGAGAGAGAGAGAGAGAGAGAGAGAGAAGAACAATTTTTTTTCTGCAAATGAGGCCATTTTTCCGCGATTTCTGCCTTCAGCTTATCAAGTAATGATACGTAGTATGGTTCCTGTAATGGTTTTTCCTTTTTGACTTAACGCGCCAAAAGAAGTATAACTTCAATCATTTTATAGAAATAACCTAAGCACCTTGGTGAACACATCTTGGAAATTATCGAGATTGACTAATGTCTGTTAGAACTCCAACGCATGTTATTTGTTATTATGAATTCGAAATTAGAGGCCCACTCTTCGCGATTCTCAGTTAGCGCAACCATCTATTCAAACACCAAAAACGTTTTTATAGCTACCCACTCGCTGGTATCTGGTTTTTCTAATTTCAGTTATAATTATTGTTGTTCGGTTTTATGTAACATGCCAAGGTCATGACAGTATACAGGGGGGATGCGTCATAATCGCGAATCTCCCACAAGATCTCTAATGAAATCATAGGTAAGTACTACACCACGCATGGATGTCGAGTACCTGAAAGATATAACAATAAAAATTTATTCTGTTTTACTAATGAAGAATGTTTAAATATATACCAGCAATAGTTCAGAAAAAACCATTGAAACTAGAAAATTTTGATTTTGAGGGAAATGTTTTTTATAAAGTGTATATGGCTTTTAGCAAAAAATTTGGTTTTCTACATTTCCGATTTATGTGAAAAATCGAACATATCTATTTAGAAGCAGAAATAAAACACAATTCAGTTACAAACGGGTTGTTTAGTACATTTGTTCTTTCGTTGAAATTTATAACCCAAGCAAGCAGAGTCTTTCATTGGAAACATTTCACAAATTTTGGGAAAAGTGCCAACCGGGATATTCTTCCGAATATAAACCTATGCCACGGTTTTGCAGCCTAAGAAGAATTTAAATTTTATATTTCCATTTCCAAGGAGAAAATATATCTCTGGCATAGGTGTGAAAAAGTTAAGTTACATTGGGTTTTTTAAATTCTTGCAATGTTTCTATTCTTTGCTGGTTCGAAAACCTAACTTAACCAATTTCGGGCCTTTTTTATTTTTCAGCTAAAGGGGTCTTTGTGCGTTGAATCGTTAAGAGCAAACAATAGCGCGCCACAGGAAACACTCGAATTTCTTCATCACCCTGCCCAGTTAAAGTTTGTAGGCATATATTTTCCAAGAGTGGGAGTGCAGAGTGAACTGTTTGAATATTGGCAACACTGCTTCTGTGCGGTCTCAATTTATTGTAAAGGGCAACGCCAACCGGATACAAATTTCGCGATCGTAGAATCGGTTTTTTGCAAAAACCAATGATTTCATGAAAGAGATATTTTTTGTAAAGACTCGTTGGTCCCATAAGAATTCGGAAATCTCTTAATTTTTTCCATCCATCATGTCATATCACTTTTTTTCTTAAAAATCATAACAAAAAATCACTGACGTTCCCAAATTTACACAAAAACGTTAAATAATTTGCTCATTTTTTTTTTTAAACTTAATGCCTTAAACCGATTCCCGTTTCATAAAAGTTGTATTTGCTCTTAAGAGCAATTTTCTATACTGTCCATTTTACCGAAGCTAAATAGAGGGGGGAATAATGGGGGTTGTCTCAAACGGGCCGATTATTGGAAAAATCTGGGAAACAATGCCATTTAAATTAGGTTATTTAAAAATTGTATTTAGAAAAAAATCTATTTTCAAGCGTACAATTGCGCTAACTCACTCAAATTATTCGCTCATTGGAATTATAATTTTGAAAATTCCAAATTGGCGTTACTGAACTTTTTATAGAGATATTCATTATTAAGTTCTCCAGGTTTATTCCTTTTTTTTTGGTGGAATTGATGCCTCATGAAACAATTCTCTTTAGAAATGAAACATTTCTGGATTTTTTGAAATTATACTAAGGGTGCAGGGGTTGAAATATATTTGAATATTATGAAGTATCACCTGAAAAATACTGCAAATAATCGACTCAACCATTGGGTTCATTAGCACAGTAGCCAACACAAAGAGGAAACAATCTACAATACAATAATTTTATATTTAATTCAATTACCTATATGAATAATTAACAAAATTCAAATTCGTTAATTAAATCCTAATAAGTTCGAGGTTCTTACTTTTCTATTTCAGTTTGCAAAATAATTTTTTCAATCCCATTTCACTTTCAATCGTGTAGGTATTTATATATTTTCGCAGATGTCTTTCACTGGAACTTTCCTTGTATTGAAAAAAGAGTTTTAAGAAACACGATTCATTCTATTAAAAAACGTTGACTTTCCGTGGTCTAGATCTACTCCCGTTCCCAAAACTTCTAATTATCAATGCAGAGTTTTATTCAAGATCTTAATTAGCAAACACCACCTTCTTGGACTTTTTTGTGGGCCCCGCACGGTTCAAGTCTACCCTCAGTCAAGTCTTCTCTCAGTAAAGGTGCTTTAAAATGTTTTAATAAACCACTTGGCATTGTGTACTTTTCTTCTCTTTTCTTTCTTTCTCTATTTCTGTAACAGAAATTTTACACGTACACTTTCTCTCACTCAAATGTTTCTACTGCAAGTATTTCTAAGATTTTATTTTTTATTTTCAAGTTTTATGTTTTATTTTTACTTTTATGTTTACTTTTAGATTTAGATTATATTGTCCTAGATTTGATAGTTTATTAATTTTAATCTTATACTAGCATCTTATCATTTGTCAACAATACCTGTAATACTTAATGAGCATTCGCTCGTAGATAAATAAATAAATTTGTCGGATGTCATTGAAATCTGCCAAAATTCTTTCGAATGATCTATTTGCTATCTTCTTACTTCTCTGTCCACTTTAACAGTTTGTTAATAAGCAGTTGTTCGACAAAAGAAAGCAGGTGTGTTCTAACTTCCTCCTTTCTTGGTTAGGTTTTCTCATAATTGTTTTTATTATTCCAGTCCATAGTGGAAGGTGAAAAATATTATATTATATACCACGGGACTAAAGTGACCCGTTTAATCCCGCGAGTGGAGTTTCTTCCCGAGGGCTCTGCCCGAGGAAACAACCACCATGGACCAACTGGACACTGCTTTCATAGAACATCTGCCTCTTTATTAGCTAATTATGGTGCATCTGTGGATGTTTTAAAAGACATGTAGACATCCCAAATTCCCGGATCTTCTGAAAACACTAGTTTCTGAAGCTGTGACATGTACTTCTACATCAAACAGCGTCGCACAGCATACCTACTATCGATGAAACAAATCGATTATTCAATATTGTTAATTGTACCAATGTAAACATCCATTTGAATATAAATAATTGAATATAACTTTCTTCAAAATTTTACATTGATGGTGTTTTTGAATATTTCAATAATTATGCTAGGATACCCACTCTAGTCCCTAGTGATTAAATGAACCACTTTAGTCCCTATTTGAACGGACTAAAGTACTCACTTTAGTCCCGGAAGTTCAAAAACAATGAAACGTGTCGATATGACATTATTTCATTCAGCGATGCTTGATCTCTTATAAAAAATAATTTTGAAGTTTTGTGAGCTATCAGCTTACTACTTTACTCACGTTTGAAACCAATTGAAATGTATTATCCAAGAGATTCCGATGAGCTCTTCCAACTCCCAACTTCATCTTACTCTGATTGTAGATACCAAATAAATGAAATTTCAATTTATTTTGTTATACTAGGAGTAGGTATATTAAATTGAAATTTTTTTGACAGTTCTAACAACCATTAAAATTTTGTCAATTTGTGTCATATGAAACAATTTCACCCAATCATGTAAACATTACACTGATAATTGCATTCAGTGCAATTATCAATCACTATGACAACACGATTGAGTTTGACAACTTCATTCCAAATAAATTTCAAAATGTCACGTTTGGGCAATGCGAATGTTCAAAGTATAATACGGTAATCAAAGAAAAAAATCACAGAAATACAACCTACTGTCACGAATATATTTGGGGAATATTTATGGAATTTTGCTGCGAACGAGAATATGAATTAAATGAACATAGAAGCTTAGAAGAATTGGCGTTGATACTAAAAGATTGGACGGTCAATATGAGAAAGAAAGACGGGACCGAATTTAAGGAAGCAACGGTGAAGACAATGTGGAACGTTTCGTGCAAACTTTTGCAAGAAAAGTACTATAATGACTATAATATTATGATTGACCCGTTTAACAATATAGTATTTGAACCAGCCCGAGATGCCATCAGGAAGAAACTACAAGCAGATCCATGTAAACGTAAGTTTCATTAAATTTGTCTCAAGTTAACAAAATAACATTGCTATGGGATGAAAATACTCCTGAAGGTCTTATGCGTAAATTTTACCAAATTGCTGCTGTAGAATTAGAGTGGCGAGGAGGAGAGGCAGTTGCTTGTCTAGTGGATTTTTTTCAAAGCGAGAAAAATAACAATGACTCTCCAACAAATCGCATTGAATACAATCCGGTGTTCAGTAAAACGTGCCAAGGTGGTTCTAAAAGCTGTACAAGTAGTAAATGGTTGGTTTCCAATAGTGAAAGACAAAGCTGCCCTGTACGTCTTTTTCATAAACTGATATCAAAACGAGTCGACAATATTACCTCACCAGGACTGTTCTTAAAACCAAATCGACACTGGAAAAATGAAACTGACAAATGGTACGATAATGTACTTGTTGGAAGAAATACAATAAATGGATGGACTAAATCTGCTGCTGAGGCAATTGGCTTGAATGTAAAGGACAAAAAGATAACAAATCACTCGAATAGATCAACTGCTGTTAGCGAATTGGCAAAAAGTGGTGTAGAAGAACAACAATTGCTGAAAATTACTGGTCATAGCAATCAAAATTCTATAAAACCATACTTAAATCTCGATCAAGAACACCACAACAATATCATAAATATTATGCGTGGTAATAGATCTTCTATAGTAGAGAATAGCAACGAATCTAATGTTAAGTTAAATTTTAATACTTTCACTAACTGTACTTTTAATAAATAAATAAATGTTTCATTGTGTTGAGTTATGAATATTTTTGTCAAAAAATTTTCCGCCGAATATTCCTTCGGCTTCGGGCTGTTACCAAGGAACGAGCTTTCGATTGTCATAAAATTATCTCGTCTATTATCAATGTCCTAGGGATATTACTACTGAAAATGTATAATGTTTTATTGATTTCAACCTCGATTTCAATTCTGCATTGATCTCATTCGTTCACTTCTTCACTTTAATTTCAAGATAGGAATTATTTAAACGCAGGTACTAATTTTCAAACAATGGAATATCGGAAAATATTCAACCAATACTTCCGGTTGTATAGATGCAAATAGCGAGAGCAAATTGTGGCATCAAAATTCAGAGCATTCATTTTCATTCTCCGTATTGCGGGCTTTGCATAATCTCTACAAGGATCTCAACTAATTGCGCATATTTCATGACAATTTATTAAAATTATTATCTACAAAATGGAGCAGTCTAAATGCCAAATCCTCTTTCACTCGAAATTTACGGTGAAAATTTTAGCTACGAAATATTCTGATATCAATTCGAAATCTTGTTCGGGATATGTTGCAGATAAATACGATTAAAAAAGTTAGTCACCGTCTGCCTACCCACATTGCAGAGGTGTCTTCTCTACTCACGTTTTTGTTGGCTCGAAATTCGACTCGACATGTACACAATTCCTGGAAGATGGATTACTCGATGAATTAACAACGCCACGTCGAAACATGCATGTGAGCTATACGAGGTTTCATATTGACGAAAAATTCCGTTAAAATGCAGTGCGTTTTCGATGTCACTTCACTCATATAACTCATTTGTCGCAAGTTTTGGCTCCACATGTAGCTATATATGTTTGGGAAAAGTTAAGCCCAGTGGGGTTTTCAAAATACATGTTTGGATTTTTATAAGACAATAAAAAGCCAAGGAACTCCCAAACAAATGATAAGCAGCTATCAACCAAATTATTGGAGGTACAGTCTCGAATAAAATGTGATGAAATTATTAATCTGACGAATTCAACAAATAAACGAAGTTTTAGTGAAACTCTAGCTTATGGCCAGCAAGGTAGCTCCTCTACTATTGCCCCAAACGTAAAAAAAAGTAACAATGGTACTAATGAAAATTGTGAAAATAATGGAAATAATGGTCAATGGGAAACAGTTAAATATGAGCGCAGAAAACCGGCGAGAAGAATTATTATTATTATTGGAAATAAGGAGTCCAATATAAAGGGTGTCCCAAAAAACGTAATCCTACATGTCTCCAGGGTGGACCAAGGAACTTCTAGTCAAGGACTGAAGCAACTATTAGCTCCGACATTTCCAGAGGTTGGAGTAGAGAAATTCACATCTAGATTTCCATCCTTATACTCATCGTTCAAGGTAACCATAAATGAAAAAAACTTCAAGGCAGCTATGAATCCACGGATTTGGCCACAATAAATTTTTTCAGAAGAGGACAAGCTCAACTCATGCAGGATAGCCTCAGGTGGAATCAATGTGAGTGAGAATTATGACCTTTTATTATTGAACATACAGTGTCTCAACCAAGGAAAACTGGACAATATCATTACAGATTATTTTGATTATCATAACCCTAAATTCATTTGTCTGACCGAAACATGGTGCATGGCTGAAAATATTAGCTATTATCACTTTCCAAACTATTGCTTAACCAACTACTTCTGTAGAAAAAATAATAGGGGTGGCGGCGTGAGAATATGGTCCAAATCCAATTTGAATGTTATACCTTTGGATCTCCACAAATTTTATGACGAAAAAAATATGGAAATAACAGGTTTATCATGGGAGTATTTGCCTGGTATAAAATATATAATACTAACTTGCTACCGATCTCCATCCGGTATTTTCGATATCTTTGCTACAAATCTAAATTCTCTATTAGACAATATTTTTAGCAAAAATGTATTTATAATCCTGAATGGTGACTTCAATCTGAATTCACTAGGAAAAAATGATGTAACAAAGTTTTCTAATCTACTGACATCGTATAATATCAGTCCTAGGGTTAAAGAGCCAACCCGTGTCTGTTATTAAGCACAAACAATTCTTGACGAAATCTATAGCAATAATTCAGACTACGACGAACATATAGTCCTGGACAACAACATATCAGATCACCGAACAATATTTTACTCCTTCAGTGTGAGAAATCCCGATATACCTGAAAATAACACCTTATATACTTCCAAGAGAATACTAAGTGATTCCAACATCAACAACTTCATAACAGAACTGAAAAATGAAACATAGGTAGACGTATATTCAGCAACAAACGTTGAAACGAAATTCAACATATTTCACGACAAACTGATGTATCACTTTGATCAAAGATGTCCACGAAAAACGACTAAAATCTTTAAAAATACTGAAAATGGGAAAGAATGGGTTAATGACAGCATCAAACAATCGAGCAAAAACTTGAAACACCTGTTTTATGCTCAAAAAAAAGATTCAAATTTGAATGAAACATATAAAATCTCAAAAAGAGAGCACAATGAGCTCGTTAAAATCACGAAAAGCCAATTTTTCAACAACAAAATATATACCTCTTCCAACATTAATAAAACTACATGGAGTGTTATTTCTATGCTGAACGGAAGATCCTCCACGAATAAAAACATTTGTATTAAACTGAATGATGAAGAAACTGAGGACCCACAAATAATATCCGAAGCCTTTAATAACTTTTTCATACAGGCCCCTTATGATACCATCAATAAAATCAACACAAAAGGAAAATCTCCAAGCACTTCTCAGAGAAGTATAGCTAACAGTATTTTTGTAAAAAATGTCACAGAGGAAGAAATTAGGGACATCATAAAATATAAACTAAAGAAAAAACATTCCTGCGGTCCTGATGAAATATCAGGTTATTTGATTAAAAAAATTAAATCGAACCCCTCACTCATATAATAAACATACCTTTTCAAGAGGGTATGTATCCCACCAGATTGAAGAATGCACTAGTCTCCCCGATTTTCAAAAAATAAGACCCGCATAATTTAGAAAATTACCGGCCAATCACAGTGCCTCCCGTAATCTCGAAAATTTTCGAATATTCTATGCTTTCTCAACTCCTCAACTTTTTGAACGTGAATAACTTACTTCATCCCGATCAACATGGTTTCCGTACAGGACATTCAACTATCAGTGCTATTAACTCTTTTTATGGAAACATTATACAATCTATTGAATCTGGACAAAATCCAACAGGAGTCTTCTGCGATCTTAGTCGAGCTTTCGACTGTGTAGTACACGAAAAATTGCTTGATAAGCTTTATCTTAATGGAATAAGAGGTAAACCTTACGAATGGTTCAGTTCCTTTCTTGAAGGAAGAATCCAGCGGGTAAAAATCAATCACACCAACAATATTAAAACAATAACCCATGTCTCAAATCCACAACAAAATAACATTGGTGTTCCCCAAGGGTCCGTCCTAGCACCTATACTCTTTATAATTTATATAAATGAACTGCCAACTATTCTGCCAAGAGCCTTCACCTGTTTGTATGCTGATGATGCTACCCTGCTTTTCTGTGATAAATCCGCAGTAGAACTCCAAAATAAAATAAACAACACAACTGATGCCCTACATAGTTGGCTGAGCAACAACTCTCTGTTTCTCAATACGTCAAAAACAAGTTTTACTACTTTTCATACCAGGCAAAACACCAATCAACCTTCCCTGGACCTGAACATCTGCGGCACACCTCTTGAACATAGTACATCCTCCATTCTTAGGTATAATAATCGACAACGATCTTAGCTTTAAATCACATTGCAATAATCTGACTAGCTCTCTACACTCCAAATGCTACCAAATTAGAATCCTCAAACGCGTTTTGGACAAACCTAGTTTGCTCCTATTTTATCACGCCCAGGTACAATCAAGAATTTGCTACGCAATTACAATATGGGGGAGCTCCCCAGCAGCGAAAGACGTATTCATCGCACAAAAGCGGATAATACGTTGCCTTGCAAACGTCTCCCAGCAGACGTCATGTCGAGATCTTTTTAAGAAACTTGGAATTCTACCACTCCCTGGTCTTTTTATCTTAGAAGTCATAACATATATTCCCGCGAATTAAAAAACGTTTCCCACAAACAACCAATATCACAATTATAATACGAGGAAGAAAAACGACTTCCATTTACCACCCTCACATCTCACCATTTCTCAAAAATCACTGAACGTGATAGGACTGAGATTATACAATGTACTTCCAAATGAGCTGAAAGTAATAGAACAGACGCATATTTTCAGAAAAAAAATCAAAGCATTTTTATTGGGCATTACTCCATACAACCTTGATGAATATTTTGAATATTTTTAATGTTTTTTTTTAAATTGTTATAACAAACATTTTACCTGAAATATGTTCACATTTATAATTGTTCAGATATTTATAATATTTTTATCGATTTTGTGAGTTGATATCGTTGATGTGTGTCTCATTTTATCTATATTCAACTATGTATTGTATTTTATGAATAACTTTATTTATACATGTACTTTGTTTTGACTTGTCCTATAGCTTTATGAGCTCGCATTTGGATCAATAAACTATCTATCTATCTAAGATATTTGACAAATTGCTTTCCGAGCTGCTTTCATTGGCGATGCAGCAGCGATGTCACCGATGTCAGTTATTAGGTTTCGAATTGCAAGACAGATTTTCACGGAGAAGTGGTACTACTAGCTTTATTAAATGAAATCATAAGAAACACTTGCAAACACTTCTTCACAATTTCTAATTAGGACATAGTGCAATCAAACCTCCCCTCACTCAAATCTCAAATAGGTATATAAAACATCAACATATTTCGAAATCTCAGCATTAGGTATTGTCAGACGGAATAATTCTTTTTGGATACCTACCTATATTGTTCCCGCGAATGTTGCCTTACTCTTTCTTCTGCACAAATAGCAACATTTTCGTTGTTTCTATACTTTGCGAAATGTACATAATTCAAGATTATGTCATGAAACACCCAGTTCACAAATACATAATATATATTTGTATACCATCGTTCAATACACCTAACTGAATTGCTTCAGAATTAAAATTTCCTACGTGTATGAACACGTATTTTGATTGGAGATGAGCGCTTTGACGTCGCATCGCATTGAATCGCATTGTTGTTGATAGCTGCCATATCTGCAGGCAGTTGATTGCTAGGAATTCACCTTAGGTTGGAAGGTTAGCTTTAATCAATCCTGTTATCGACTATTGGAATGATTGGACCAAGTCAACGTCGAAAAGTAAAGTAGTAAAAAGCGTTAAACAATAATAATAATTTATTGATGTTGGGTCGTATTAGGGCATATAAAAAACATGATACAAATAAAGTGTATACAAACATATTATCACAATGATGTAAAATTTTAAAATGACTGATAATTCAGACATATAGGTCAAGCTACTCTACTACAATAGCCTTCGGAAAATAATAGTACCTCTACGCAGCTTTTGACCATTCTTGTATAACTTTTTTATTATTTATGGAAAGTGCGGTTATAGAATAAGACAGGTGGGGGAGATTCCAAATTTGGTTATTTTATAAGTTACTGATATTCCCATTCCTAGTAGCATATTTATGGTACTTGGTAAACTGAATGATTTCGTAAAAAATAAAGTTGTACCTATACGACCAAAAGGCCAGATGAACATAGTTAATTATTATTTTTTCTGCTTTAAAAATTCTTTGCCTATTTACAGAATTTCTCCAGAGACCCAGAGAACGATAATTCAAGACATGACTGTAGATCAGGCATTGGCATTTGAACGTATATAAAGCTGACAGCCGTTTCGGCACAATCAACTGATAATCATCCACTATTCAAGAACTATTAATATAACTATTTTCTAACACAAACCAAAATTTTCGAACTCAACTGGGTTAGCGAAAAAATGGTGTTGTGCTAGCTTAACGCTAAGCTGGCACAGCCCTTCCATAACTTTTTGTCCAGAATAGTTAGGAAGATCAATCAAAGGCTCAAATTTCTAACTTTTTAAAAACTCTCAGATGTTATATGTCAAATCCAAATGAAATTAAAAAAGTTGTATACATGAAAATTCGTTTTAGTGACTACTGTTTATTTAAAATTAAAAAACCAAAAAAATAACTACAACACAATAGTTCAAAAACAACAAATAATTACTTCCCCGGCTAAAGCCACGCTGGACATTGAACTACATCTGATAGATATTCTGAAAAGGCCCTAACTCAAAAGAAAAAATCTGAAATTGAAAATTTGCATTTTCATTCAGATAGTTATTTGATTTTCTATTCCAGTCTTAATTGCTTCTTGAAAATGTGTTTCCCATTTCTTCCGGTCTTCCTGATGATCGTGGAAGCGTGAAATAAATTTTCGTCGACAAAAATGTATTGAAGACCTGGTGAATGCGATGTCTCTCCTGCGTCAATGTTACGAATGATTTCTGGTGAGTACTCTCTTTTGGAAAACATTCTTCTTTGCCTCATTCATCTTTATGAGTTCTTAATTAAGACTGGAATAGAAAATCAAATAACTATCTGAATGAAAATGCAAATTTTCAATTTCAGATTTTTTCTTTGAGTTAGGGCCTTTTCAGAATATCTATCAGATGTTGTTCAATGTCCAGCGTGGCTTTAGCCGGGGAAGTATTTGTTTTCTGTTAGACATTCACAAAAAATAACTTCATTTTAATCGTGGATTTTTCAATTCACAGAAAAATCTTTCTATTAATATTCAATTGAGAATGTTTCCCTTTCCAACATGAATACCCCACAAGAGGTTATCTTGACGATGGAAGATAGTGACTGAAGTTTATCTTCCAGTCGCAGATGATTCCACATCTGATTTTATGAACATCCTGTTTATATTTTCAACAAATGAACCAATAATGTTTCACGTTTTTCGGAAATAGTAAAGTTGCGCTGGAAAGTATATTGAATAAAAATTGTAACAGATCCAAAAACTGTGAATTAATCCAAAAAACAATTAGTTTCCGTGACTAGTAGCATAATGACTCAAAATGAACGGAGAGTGCTTTGTTGTTTATCACTGTCCAGAAATATTGAAGTTGTGCTGGAAAATACATGGAGTAGAAATTATAATTTGCCTGCTCGATGTATTTTCCAGCACAACTATTTCTGACAATGATTAACAACGATGCATTATACGTTCATAATGATTGATTGTGCTGGAGTTATCAAATAGTGGAGTGCGGAAACTACATTTTAATGTATTAATCTGCAGTTTCTGGCTATGTTATAATTTTTACTCGATGTTTTTCCAGCACAACTGTACTATTTCTGGACAATAATTAACAACGATGCATTCTACGTTCATTTTGAGTGATTGTGCTGGAGTTATTAAATAGTAGAGTCCGGAAAACACATTTTTATGTATTAATTTGCAGTTTCTGGCTATGGTCTAATTTCTACTCGATGTATTTTCCAGCACAACTTCACTATTTCTGGACAATAATAAACAACGAACCATTCTCCGTTCATTTTGAGTGATTGTGCTGGAGTTATTAAATAGTAGAGTCCGGAAAACACATTTTTATGTATTAATATAGTTTCTGGATCTGTTATAATTTTTGTTCGATATATTTTTCAGCACAACTTTACTATTTCTGAAAAACTTGATACATTATATCTTTATTGGTTCTTTTTGAATGATTGTGTTGGAGTTAATAAATAGTATAGTCACGAAAACGAATTTTCATGTATTAAACTCTTTCAATTTCGTCTGAATTTGGATATGACATATAATTCTGAGAATTATTAAAAAGTTAGAAATTCAAGCTTTTGAATTATCTTCCTAACTATTCTGGATAAGAAGTTACGGAACGACTGTGCCAGCTTGGGCGTTAAGCTAGCACAACCCCATTTTTTCGCAAACCAGCTAAGTTAGAAAATTTTGGTTTTTGTTAGAAAATAGTTAGTACATAGTAATTAAATACTGGATGATTTTCAATTAATTGTGCCGAAACGGCAGTGTCGGTTGTATATACGTTGCATTTGAGACATTATTCGTTAATAATGAGTCCGGATTTGTTTCATTTTCAATCATTATGGTCGGTAAAATGATCTTCATATATGTATAACCAAAAATGCTGTGCTTTCATGGGAAACAGTATTTATTCCATTCAAATCGAATTGTGAGATATTCAAGCTATTTTAAAAAGTAAAATATAGGAATTTAATTTTGGAAACGTTTAAAATCAGGAAAATTACATATTCACGGGTGCAACTGTGACTACTAACGAAGAATCATCTGCAAATAGGATTAATACCGTTAACGATCGTCTATTAGTGTCTAATCAGGAAATGATGTATACAAAACAATTGCATTTCGGCATAAAAATGATACCTAAAGAACGAATTTAATGACGGAACGAAGTTATGAGCGTCTCGGGCAAAAAGACCATCACTAAATTCACGCTAATGATTCCCTGTAAAAGCAGAGCTGGGTAATTATTGTGTGAAAATCTGTGCTTGTATTTCAACGTAATACGTATTCTTGGCACTCAAATGGATCTAATTTTGGCTCACATTTCAGTCTGCGAATCAGTTGCACCGCGATAAATATTTAGAGTTGAGATCGCGTTTATGTTAACGTTCACGAGCTGACTAAAAACATGAGAATGAGTAAACATTCTTTTGTTACATTCCACGGGATTTGTTTGTAACATTCCACGGAATTTGTTATAAAACTACTTATCAGTATATTCACACTAACTTACACGAGGTTGACTTGAATCATTTTTTAGTGGCGACTTTGGACCTTTTAATGAGGATTTGGAACGTAGATAGTGGCGAATTTAGGGCCTTTGAATAGGGATCATGAAATTCTGGGCAAGGTAATAGAAGTAGTAAAGAATTTTAGGGTAGGTACCTATATCTCGACCCATATGAAGTTAGCAAAGCCACTTGCCAAAAAATCGATCGCACCTATGACAATATTTGTCGAATAATTGTCGTAAATTTGTCGTGAATAAGGCAAAATTATCACTTTTAGTATTTAATAGCTGTGCTAATTTGAAAGTCCAATATAAAAAATATTGTTATTGAAATGTGTCGAATGATTGTCGAAATTCAATTAAACCAAACGAAAATGCCCAAAAATATAATTCATAGAAAATACAATAGGGTGAAGTGGGGTAAGTGTAATCAGAAAAACGATAGTTACACTTTAAATTTTAATATCAAGGTACCCAAAAGAGATATGTTTCTGATTTTTTACAGTAGTACTACTACCTATCTTATTCTTAAATAACTGAAGTAATTTATTTTTTTCTACCAGGCATAGTGAATTTTTTATGAACAAAAATTATAAGTTATGTTCGCTGATTACATTTACCCCAGCATTCGGGGCAAATGTAATCATGGTTTGTAATTCCCATATGCATCGTATGCTAGAGTATTTGGGGCAAGTGTAACAAAGTAAAAATTATTCAGTTTCACCGAAAAAAAAATTATCCTAATAGCTCAATCCATAAGAACGTTATAAGCTTTTTTGTGGAATGTATACAATTCGCCTGTTTGTCTTAGAAACGTTTATTGCAATATGTGAACATAACAAACTGTACAATGTAGTTTTTTCCTTTTATTTTACATTATATGTAGCGAAGGATACTGGAAAAATTAAATCTCCTCTTCGTCCTAAATTTGGTTTGGGTAAAACTAACTCGATGTCTGATGACACTGAATGATGGTCAATTTGTTCAGGCCAATGAAAAATCGATTGTTGCGAGTTTTGGTTGGAGTTTTTCAGAAACATAATCAAAGGTTGTGATTTGTCATCAAAGGCTGTTATTTGACCAACATAAAAACATATATTTTTCTTTCCTTTAAATGAGACCAGAACCCAATTTCCGACATCAGGTTGTTTCAAGTCAGTTAGTAACAATTCGTCTTGTTTATGGGCTTCCACTTCTTCATCTAACCTTTGTGAATACGTTGCAAAATCTTCCTCTTCACTGTGGCTCTGAATTTGGGTTTCGTCCTCTTCATCAGAAGAACTTGATAATATTTTTGGGTTTCTTTTTTCTTGTTTAACATTTTTTCTTTTTTGCTAGGTCTTTTGCTTTCTTTAATTCAATTTTTGCTTTTCTTTTTTCTTCTTTATCTTGCTCTGCTTTTTTTCTTTTTTCTATATTTTCCTGTGCTGTGTGTGATAATTTCAGCTCCAGAAGCTACTCTTTTTCTTTTCTGTTTCTCATGAGGTCTGGGGGATTTTCTTACGGTGTCTAGCAACAAATCTTCGAATGACACATTCTCTTTACTTGGTCCTGCAATCGACTCTGGTTCTTGAAGTGGTTGGGTAAAACAGGTAAAAATATGAAGTGACAAAAATGAAATTCTGGGCTGGGGCAAATGTAATCACTGATAATATTTACCCCAGTGTCTGTGATTACACTTACCCCATATATATTTTTTGATGGGGTAAACGTAATCGCTACTATGTTTCTTTTTGTTGGCATCCAAATCGAAATCTGACAGCAGAAGCCGATTCCTTGTTGGAAATAATCCAAGGAAGCAAAATACCACAATCTTATTGAATTATTTGTATTAGCAATATGAAATTAAAAATTACAATCGATACTCGCACAACAAGTGAAAATACAGGGTAATATATAAATAACTAACATTTTGAACTAGGACCTTGAAAAGGATTAAAAAGATAATATAAAGGCAAAAAATGAGTTACACATTCAAATTTTAGATAGAAAAAATTTAAAAACGATAATACAAAAATTAGGGAGTGCCCGATTACACTTGCCCCATGATTACGCTTACCCCACTTCACCCTACCTATTTTTTTTACACTTTCCAGTGTTCGTGAAAATTTCGAGTTCGCAACATGGAAAATATATAAAGTAGGGTAGAGCGGGGCTAGTTGAGCATATGGGTAAGTTGAGCAATCGAAATATCTCGAAAACTACACACCGCACGCTTACTCGTCAAATGACGAAAATAAACGGTTGCGGGAGGGGAACTGCGACCGCCAGTGACATCTTGTCGATCGAGTAAAGTACGCGCCAGCTTTCTTTGTTTGGCGACGAAAAAGTAAAAAAATCGTTTCGGTCTATATTTCTTCTGTACACGTCCAAAATCAACCATTTTCAATCAAGGAAGTGTTAAACTTTCACAAAACTGTTTTATTTATGATATCTAAAAAGAATTTGGTTCTAACACAAAGCGTTTTTTCATAACCTCACTTTTGTTTCAAATATTTGGGTTGGGGCTAGTCGGGCAATATTTGAAACAAAGGTAATACATATTGTTTTTCTTTTATTTCAAGATGCGAACATATAAAAAAAGACAACAAGACGTTCTATTTCTAGTCAACAGTTGAAGATGCAGCAAAGGTTATCACGAACGAAGTCAAAAGTGTACATGCTGTCAAGATTTATAAAGAAATTAAAACCTGAAAGTACCTCATCAATGGGTTATGCAGCAACGAGGCAAGTATTTTCTTCAGAACAAGAAGATTCTTTGAAAAAATATTTGTTACAAATGGCATCAATCTTCTATGGATATTCCCCGAAAGTCGTACGAGTGTACTGTTAAACGCATTGAATTTCCAATCACCTGGACTACAAATAAAATGCATTACAAGAGGAACAAAACTAAAAAACTAAAAAAATTAAAAAAAGAAAGGAAGAAGATAAACGTGTTTCTAAAAAATTATCCAATAAAGATGACTGTGTGCCTGCCTAAAAGCAAAAGATTGATAAAAAAAAAGAAAAAACGTGTTTCTGAAAAAAATCTCCAATCAAGTGAAGGCAGCAATGAAGATGGCTATGCCAGGTTTGCTACGAAGGCTATTCTGAAATTTAACAAGGGGGGAAATGGATGAAGTGCCAAGTTTGCAAGAAATGGGCCCATACAAAATGTGCGCCAAATGCTAGTCTTAATTACGTTCGCATTGATTGCGATAGTGACAATGATGATTGATTTCCTATATCACATTAATTTCTTTTTTACATTTGAAGCCAATCTCGGCCCACTAGCTCCTTACGATCAGTAGTAGAACAGACGGGAATGTCACGCGAGGCTGTAGAAAAGCACTGAAAATGCATACATTTCATCCATATAGAATGCAGATTCTTCAAGAGCTCCATGAGGATGATTATGATAGAATAATAATGCCATCCCTAATGAAAAGGGAAACATTCTCAATTGAATATTGATAAAAATATTTTTCTGTGAATTGAAAAATCCACGATTAAAATGAAGTTATTTTTTGTGAATGTCTAACAGAAGTAGTTGTTTTCTGTTAGACATTCACAAAAAATAACTTCATTTTAATCGTGGATTTTTCAATTCACAGAAAAATATTTTTATCAATATTCAATTGAGAATGTTTCCCTTTTCAACATGAATACCCCACAAGAGGTTATCTTGACGATGGAAGATAGTAACTAAAGTTTATCTTTCAGTCGCAGATGATTCCACATCTGATTTTATGAACATCCTGTTTATATTTTCAACAAATCAATCTATCATACCCCATGACAGGTTTTAATGTCAGAAAACACTAATTTCAAAGTGTCTCTCCAAAAGAAATGATTCTAACTTTTTCCATATTTGCAAAGTGAGATTGCTTCTTGAAAATGTGTTTCCCATTTCTTCCGGTCTTCCTGATAATCGTGGAAGCGTGAAATAGATTTTCGTCGACAAAAATGTATTGAAGACCTAGTGAATGCGATGTCTCTCCTGCGTCAATGTTACGAATGATTTCTGGTGAGTACTCTCTTTTGGAAAACATTCTTCTTTGCCTCATTCATCTTTATGAGTTCTTAATTAAGACTGGAATAGAAAATCAAATAACTATCAGAATGAAAATGCAAATCTTCAGTTTCAGATCTTTTCTTTTGAGTTAGGGCTTTTTCAGAATATCTATCAGATGTAGTTCAATGTCCAGCGTGGCTTTAGCCGGGGAAGTAGTTGTTTTCTGTTAGACATTCACAAAAAATAACTTCATTTTAATCGTGGATTTTTCAATTCACAGAAAAATATTTTTATCAATATTCAATTGAGAATGTTTCCCTTTTCAACATGAATACCCCACAAGAGGTTATCTTGACGATGGAAGATAGTAACTAAAGTTTATCTTTCAGTCGCAGATGATTCCACATCTGATTTTATGAACATCCTGTTTATATTTTCAACAAATCAATCTATCATACCCCATGACAGGTTTTAATGTCAGAAAACACTAATTTCAAAGTGTCTCCCCAAAAGAAATGATTCTAACTTTTTCCATCTTTGCAAAGTGAGATTGCTTCTTGAAAATGTGTTTCCCATTTCTTCCGGTCTTCCTGATGATCGTGGAAGCGTGAAATAGATTTTCGTCGACAAAAATGTATTGAAGACCTAGTGAATGCGATGTCTCTCCTGCGTCAATGTTACGAATGATTTCTGGTGAGTACTCTCTTTTGGAAAACATTCTTCTTTGCCTCATTCATCTTTATGAGTTCTTAATTAAGACTGGAATAGAAAATCAAATAACTATCAGAATGAAAATGCAAATCTTCAGTTTCAGATCTTTTCTTTTGAGTTAGGATCCTTTCAGAATATCTATCAGATGTAGTTCAATGTCCAGCGTGGCTTTAGCCGGGGAAGTAGTTGTTTTCTGTTAGACATTCACAAAAAATAACTTCATTTTAATCGTGGATTTTCAATTCACAGAAAAATCTTTCTATCAATATTCAATTGAGAATGTTTCCTTTTCAACATGAATACCCCACAAGAGGTTATCTTGACGATGGAAGATAGTAACTAAAGTTTATCTTTCAGTCGCAGATGATTCCACATCTGATTTTATGAACATCCTGTTTATATTTTCAACAAATCAATCTATCATACCCCATGACAGGTTTTAATGTCAGAAAACACTAATTTCAAAGTGTCTCTCCAAAAGAAATGATTCTAACTTTTTCCATCTTTGCAAAGTGAGATTGCTTCTTGAAAATGTGTTTCCCATTTCTTCCGGTCTTCCTGATGATCGTGGAAGCGTGAAATAGATTTTCGTCGACAAAAATGTATTGAAGACCTAGTGAATGCGATGTCTCTCCTGCGTCAATGTTACGAATGATTTCTGGTGAGTACTCTCTTTTGGAAAACATTCTTCTTTGCCTCATTCATCTTTATGAGTTCTTAATTAAGACTGGAATAGAAAATCAAATAACTATCAGAATGAAAATGCAAATCTTCAGTTTCAGATCTTTTCTTTTGAGTTAGGATCCTTTCAGAATATCTATCAGATGTAGTTCAATGTCCAGCGTGGCTTTAGCCGGGGAAGTAGTTGTTTTCTGTTAGACATTCACAAAAAATAACTTCATTTTAATCGTGGATTTTTCAATTCACAGAAAAATCTTTCTATCAATATTCAATTGAGAATGTTTCCCTTTTCAACATGAATACCCCACAAGAGGTTATCTTGACGATGGAAGATAGTGACTAAAGTTTATCTTTCAGTCGCAGATGATTCCACTCTGATTTTATGAACATCCTGTTTATATTTTCAACAAATCAAGCCATCCCTAATCTTTTGTTAAACATCTGTTTCAGCGATGTATCTTCATTTTTTTTGAATGGCAATGTTAGTAGACAAAATTGTCGCTATTGGAGTGACGAAAACCCGCATATTTTTCGAGAAGGACATACACAACACCCACAAAAAGATAATGTTTGGGCTGGTATTCTTGGAAATGCCATTATTGGTCCTTTATTTGACTGGAAAATAGTACCTTGATATACTTGAAGAGACTATCGATCCTGTTAAACTCACGAGCTAGAACTCAAATTGATGCAGAAGGTAGGTAATGTAATTTTGCAGGAGGACGGTGCACCACCTCATTATTTTCTTCCCGTCCGACAATGGTTAAATGAGAGATTCCCGGATAGATGGATTGGCAGAAGGGGAGCAGTTGAATGGCCCCCGAGATCACCGGATTTAACTCCCTTAGATTTATTTCTTTGGGGACATCTTGAGTCCGTTGTTTATAAAACACAACCTGCTGATATTGATGAACTTAAAAGACGAATTACAGCAGCATGCTGGTCAATTCCCGGAGAGGCGTTCGAAAAAAGACTGTATTACTGTTTAGAGCAAAATGGACAACATTTTGAACAGTTTATAAGATAGGCGTAAGTAGATCCCTTGTTTGAAATTTCTTTCTCGCTAATCGAAAGTTTTTTTTGTAAAAAGAAAGAACCAACAAATAAAAAATCACACGTGTAGAATAGATTTATTCCTGTTATTTAAGAGTCGGCACGGTGACACCTACTCTTCTATTTCTATTAAAAGGAGAATCAATACAATAATGCATCTCAGTGCAGGCAAGTTTTAATTACTTCTGTAAGTTTAAAATGCTATTTTTCGGACCTGCTCATAAAAAAAATAAGTCAGGGAAAGAGAATTAAAACGCCTTTTTAAAATAATGTGCCACTTGATCCCCCTTCCCATTTAAGTTTCTAAGAGTAACATCTACCCCTCCTAAGGGGTTGAACCACGAGGGCTACAAAAATTCATTGAAAGTGTCCCCCGAGGGGGAAACAACTCTTTAAATAGGTGTACATGCAGACAATTAAATATTTCAATACGACTTTAAGTACCAAAATATCTTAAATATACTTAAATTATTTCAATATCAGTTTCAGTTCTTCAGTATCAACAAATACCGCTTCATACTTTAAATATTACTTTTAATTCCAAAAAATATCCACTCCATACTTTAAATATTATTTTCACTATCAAAATATCCACAATATATTTGAAATATTTCAATAAATTTTCAGTATTTCATTACAGTTTAAATATTACAATATCCTTTTCAGCCCTCGAATATATTTGAAATATTTGTGATGCAGTTCAGTCTACAATTTATGTTTACAGACATTTTCTTGCATAATTCGTTAGTGTGTGTGTGTGTTGTAGGTAATATTCGAAGTGAACTGGTGAACTTGATACTTTAGTGGCAGTTTATTGTTTCTTATTAAAACCATGTCTTCAACAGGTAAGTTTTGTGATTTCTTCGTCATTTTAATCTTATGTTATTTACCTAATTATAATTAATACTTGGAGGTTATATATTAACAAACCAGGCATTATTTGCATTTTTCGTGGCAATGATGGAATAAGTGATAACATTTAGTTTAGAAGTACCTACAGAGTATATATATATTTAATATATAGCTTTTGTGGTATGGGTTTCGGCGGTCGGCGGCCGTTGACGACGCTGTTATGATTTAAATTTATGATTGAAGTTGAAGGAGAGGACGCACGAACATGATCATCGCAATGATCATTAACTGGATAGAATGGTTCGTTTTTGCTTTCGCAGGAGTTTCAGGGCACGTAGAGCGTTGGGCCTTCAGGGTGGTTTGAGCACACAGCTGACTAAAGTTTATCAAAAGACGTTTAATACGACGAATAAATAATTAGAAATAATGATTTGTTGAAAATATAAACAGGATGTTCATAAAATCAGATGTGGAATCATCTGCGACTGAAAGATAAACTTTAGTCACTATCTTCCATCGTCAAGATAACCTCTTGTGGGGTATTCATGTTGAAAGGGAAACATTCTCAATTGAATATTGATAGAAATATTTTTCTGTGAATTGAAAAATCCACGATTAAAATGAAGTTATTTTTTGTGAATGTCTAACAGAAAACAACTACTTCCCCGGCTAAAGCCACGCTGGACATTGAACTACATCTGATAGATATTCTGAAAAGGCCCTAACTCAAAAGAAAAATCTGAAATTGAAAATTTGCATTTTCATTCAGATAGTTATTTGGTTTTCTATTCCAGTCTTAATTAAGAACTCATAAAGATGAATGAGGCAAAGAAGAATGTTTTCCAAAAGAGAGTACTCACCAGAAATCATTCGTAACATTGACGCAGGGGAGACATCGCATTCACTAGGTCTTCAATACATTTTTGTCGACGAAAATCTATTTCACGCTTCCACGATCATCAGGAAGACCGGAAGAAATGGGAAACACATTTTCAAGAAGAAATCTCACTATGCCAAGATGGAAAAAGTTAGAATCATTTCTTTTGGAGAGACACTTTGAAATTAGTGTTTTCTGACATTAAAACCTGTCATGGGGTATGATAGATTGATTTGTTGAAAATATAAACAGGATGTTCATAAAATCAGATGTGCAATCATCTGCGACTGAAAGATAAACTTTAGTCACTATCTTCCATCGTCAAGATAACCTCTTGTGGGGTATTCATGTTGAAAAGGGAAACATTCTCAATTATATATTGATAGAAAGATTTTTCTCTGAATTGAAAAATCCACTATTAAAATGAAGTTATTTTTTGTGAATGTCTAACAGAAAACAACTATTCCCCCGGTAAAGCCACGCTGGACATTGAACTACATCTGATAGATATTCTGAAAAGGCCCTAACTCAAAAGAAAAAACTGAAATTGAAAATTTGCATTTTTATTCAGATAGTTATTTCATTTTCAATTCACAGAAAAATATTTCTATCAATATTCAATTGAGAATGTTTCCCTTTTCAATAGAAATAATGATTTTGGAAATTGCGAAAAAAAAATTGTGCCTATTTTAATTCTTTTTTTGCGATTTGAATATTTTAATCATTCCCCGCGGGATCTGTTTCTATTGTAATCGACATGCTATGAATGATTGAAAAATGGTTAAGTCTCACTCAATATTACTGTGGGTGATTTGGCAGTAAATCCTCGTTTATTTTTATGGAAGTACGTGATGGTAGCAAAAGCAAATAGGTACAGTGATATTTTGATTTTGCAGGTTTTTTACAAGAAATCAAATATGCCTTCGATATACCGGATTTTATTATTAATTTACTCAATATAAGTGGGTATAACAATAGAATAGTTTTATCCACTTCCTCCGAAGATGATATCCACCAGTTGGAGAAATTTGCTAGAGAAGAGTTACCAAGTATGATAGATATCACTGATGAAAACGAGCAAAAAATATATTTTGGTTTATTCAGTTCTTATTACGAAAAGTTTAAAATCCCATGTGGATATAGAAGGACACTTTTTTGTTTGAAGGAATTACATAAAGAATCTCAGGAAAAGATAAAATTTAAAATTATATAAAGAAATTGATTTCAATGTGAAGATAACTGTCAATGCTCTGGATTCTTCATCTACGAGTAATGATGCATCTGCTTTAATACCATGTTTTATTTGCCATTTAGAAGTAAGAGTGTCTACATATCCAATGCGTAGCAAATACTATTGGACCCTGTAAAATTTTTATAAACATATAAAAAAACATTTAGATGAAAATTTAATAGGGCTTCATCAAATTGTTTACTGAAACTGTAGATCATTTGTAGAAAGCATCCACTTCTAGGAACCTGGTATGTTCAAATGTAGTCCATCTTGAAGACAAGTACAAATCTTTTAAAAATGAAATTGGAATCAATTAGGAATTCGTATGTCTGATCCACTTAAGGCTTATTTAAGTGTAATTATTTTATTCAACACTTTTTTTTACTCACGAACTGTGATATTTTATAAATGTCATGAAAATTGACCTATCTTTGCGGTTTTTCGTTGATATTATTGGTTAATATTTATTTTAATTTTGTACACTTGTACACTTGTACACTATGCAGTTATTTTTTCTGGTGATTGTTCCTAGAGTTGATCTGAAGTTTTATCAGCATATCTTGTTTTTAGTTTGACATTTAAACTTTTGTTTATTATATTATTATGTATTATTTATTTTATTTATGAATAAATATTTATTTTGGAATACGTTTAATTTTTCAGTTATTTTCCCTGATCCTCAAATGGAGGATTTTTGAATAAAATTCAATGTCCCAATACCTTGAAAACGTTCATTTGAATTTCTCACAAACAGATATACACTTGGTATTTTTGTAAAAAACACGGGTTAAATTATACCAAAATCGTTGATTCCTTTAGTTCAGTATAGCTTCATCATGTTTTTATTCCCTTAATTACACCAAATATTCTATTCACTGTGTTCCATTTATTTTCATTGCATTTCCATTTATTTACTGAGTACATTTCCAGTATTTTCAATACCCTCAGTATATTTTAATTATTTTCAATACATCTCTGGTACTTTAAATACCTTCAGTATACTTAAATTATTCAAATACATTTTCAGTACATTAAATATTATCATTATCCTAAATATACTTTAAATATTTAAGTATACTTTAAATATTGTTAATTATCAGATATTTAATTATGGTGTACATATTTTGGGTAGTTGTTTCCCCCTCGGTGTCCCCCTTGAAAATAAAATTGACCTGTTTTTTCGATTCCTCATATTATTTACTGGAAGGAAGGGTAAATATTAAGTTACATCACCCATGCACTCCGAATATGGGGAAAACACTTTTCTTACGTGTTTTTGCCTCCTGAACACGAATCCGGAAGAAAAATGCGGCGGTCTCATATCGTTTCAGAGTTACATCGCTTTTTCCGAAATAAATTTCAAGCACCGTTTTCTCGCACAAAACTCACTCAAAATGCCTCCTTTTTTTTACCAGCATAAACAATACACCCTAAATCACTTATTTTCGGCACAACTTTGCACAAAATATCGTCGTTTTTATCGAAAAAGATCCTCCTTCTTACACAGTCCGATTCATTTATTACCAACATGAAAAATTAAAAAAGTAAATAAATGTCATCTGTCAAAGAAATTAGAATTGTTCATTTGCAACTGTGTAAGAAGGAGGATTTTTTCGATAAAACGACGATATTGTGCAAAGTTTGCCGAAAATAATGATTTAGGTGATTGTTTATGCTGGTAAAGAGAGCATTGAGTGAGTTGTGCGAGAAAACGGTGCTTGAAATTTATTTCGAAAAGCATGTAACTTGAAACGGTATGAGACCGCCGATTTTTCTTCGATTGATGTTCAGAGCAAAACACGTAAAAATGTTTTCCATAGAGCATTACCTACTATTTCAATGTTTCTATATTATTAGACTAGATTATGTCAATAATAGGGGATTTTATATTTACTTTTGCTAATTTAGTATCTGCGTCGTCATACTACTACGAGTACTACTACTAGGTAGGTACTAATAATATAGATTGTTGAATACTTTATGAATGTTATGAAAAACCTTCAATACCAATTTATTGCAATGTTCAACCCATGCAAATGAAATCATATCCCAACAAATAAGCACTCGAATACCAATATGAACCCATTTTTAGTCACTATGATTCACTTCTAGCGGTTTTAGTCATCAAAATACCCCAAGAACATACCAAAAATTCAATTATGTTACCGTATCAGTGCGGCATTTCACGAAAAAACTGCTAATCCAAAATGTGGGTAATCAATCCATCGAAAACACGTCGAAAATCATGACAGTTCACGTCAGTTTGTCATCAAAACAAGCACCATTCGCGTGCGCCAAATATATCGAAATACCGATAGGAAACACGCTAATCCAAGGAGAAACTGAGCAAGCGACTCGTTCGGTTGTCTGATGTTGCATTTTTACGGACTAGACATATGGAGGGAGCTAACACGTGCTACGAAACAATCAGCCGTCGCCATGTTAACTCATGGACGGTGTACGATTCGGCAATTCCGACTTTACGTTCCCTACTATACGGTATTAGACTTCAGTCTAGCTGGGATGTTCTCGTACCTAACTCAATTTGAAATTTCTGGTCTATGTGTAACACCGCGCTTCGTATTGCGCAAGACAACTCTAACCCTTGTAGCAACTGTGGTTAAGGGAGAATTTAGCAGACTGTCGGTAATGAATGAGTCACTTTATCGCTATGAAAAGCACTCATATAGGGAGTGTTTTTTTTGTCTGCTCTCCTGAATGGTAGTGAAGGGTGATTAAAATGGTCGGGAGTCGGGATGAATCTGAAGGGTAGATAAATGGAATGTCAGGAGGATTCGAACTTTTATAGGTAGGAGAAAATAATGGAATATGGAATTGTTGGGTAAAGTAAGGGTTATAGCATTGTATATAGACTAACCCTATATACAATGGTTATAGGGTAAGACATGTGATATCATTTCCAAGAGATTAGATATAAGATCAAAACAGAAGAAATTGGAAAATAATTGGTTGTCTCCACGAAGAAAAGTAAAAAATGAAATATTCAAAAAGGTATATTTATTTTATTTATTTATAAAAAATTTACTTCATTCGCGCACAAAGAAGTTTACTACGAAAAATCCGATTAAGGATAACCTATTCAAGAAATCTAAAGAAAGTAACAGAGAAAAATCACCAAGCATTACTCATTGACTTTTTGCTTCTAATCGCCTAGGCAAACATATTTTCACGTTATGTTACTGGCAAGTTGACAATTCCCATATTCAAGGGATCCTTTATTTTACTTGTAGTCGTTTGTGCCCAGACAGCACTGGATATTCCATGAATATTCATAGAATATTATTTTTGGGATATTGGTTTATTCTTAAATGTGCCAGGGATATACATATATTTTTTGGAATATTCCTAGAATGTGCTGGTGGGGAAAATTTTAGATATTCCTTGAATATTTCATGAGGAATATTCTCGGAATATTCCATGAATATTCTAGAAAGAATACTCCTGGAATATCCTCTGGGAATATTCCCTGTATATCCAGAATATACCTACAATATTCCATGAATATTCCAGAAAGGATAATCCAAGAATATTCCATGAACATATTCTATGAATATTCCGAGAATATTCAAAGTAATTCAGGAATATGATAGTAATATTCCCTAGATATCCTGAAGGGGTTTCAGAACAAGATAACCATTCCCTGAAATTTTAGAAATTAAGAAAATAAAGAAAAATACAACTGTTTCCCCACATGAATATCCTCAAATATAAAATCTTATACATCAATAATATGAACCTCTACAATTATGCCTGACACTTCAAGCAATGTTTTGGCTTACATTCGCCAAGAAACAAAACTTCATTTCAAAAATTATGTAGTAGTGCAACACGTAATTGTTCTCCTCAGAGTATTTGTGGATTGGAATTGCAGGTTCCACTTAGAAAAAAAACATTTGATTTCCGCAGACTGCGCACCCCTTCCCTACAATGAAATAAAACAACATGAATTTAAACAGGTCTATTTCTATATAGTTATAATAATAAAACACATATTTTATTAACACGTTTCTTCTGTCGCTACAGGGATATCTCTGAAAATCAAGAATTGCAATGCTATCTGAATCAGAAAAACTTGAATCCATTCTATCACTAATAGTTTCATCAACTTGATTACTTAACTGTCCTTTTGCATGCTGTGACGGAGTTTGTGTGAAAATTGTATTTACAATATTTTCAGTTTCCTGGTGTACTTCCTTACACCAAGCACTGCTTCTTTTTCTTTTAGGCACTTTGTAGAAAACGCCTTGAAAATGAAATGATCAATGAATACAAATGAAATTTTTATGGAATGAAATAAATGGAAACATAAAAGTGTACTTACCACACTGTGGTGATTATTAAGAATATTTGTTAAACAATTCCAAACACAGTAGTTTCACATACAAATATGCAAAAGTAACCCATACAAGTAAAACAAAAATAAAAGATGTCAAATGTCAATTTAAAATGCATTCAACTTTACAGCTCTGCTATCGGGTTAAGCTACGACTACCGGATGAACGACAGACGCTGACGCGCGCGGAATGGTTTTCATTGGTCGTGAAAGTGCACCTCGATATTTTCCGACCAATTATAATTTGGTCAGTACAGTAGTGTATTTTTGTCAGCTTGGCTGAACAAAAACTCTGTTTGCAAATCAAATACATCTATTCGCACTTTTTCTCATACTTTTCCCATATTTTGAACTCGAAAATGGTTATTGGTGTTCATTCCATAGAAATAATTCCATAAATATACAATACAGAATATTCAATTTTGATTATTCTATGAATGTTCATACATGAATATCCACACAGGAATATTCACACAGGAATATTCTCACGAGAATATTCGTGGTACATTCTCCCGAGAATATTCCAGGAATATGCATATTGGAATATTCCTGGAATATGCTAGAGGCATGTGAATATTCTAGGAATATTCCATGTATATTCGGAATATACTCTTTTCGGATATTTAGAGAATATTCTAGGAATATTCCGTGCTGTCTGGGATGGATCCTCTATTTCATACTTTATTTCGAATTAAGGTAATGTATGGATTCTTTAATCCAATTGTGAGTATAGTATGGATCATTTATTAGGGCAACCCATCCTAAATATCAATTTCCTTTGGGGTGGTGTTAAAAAACCTGTAGAGACCATGCAGAAAACCTGGCAAATCGAGTAACAAAATGAAATGTTTTCAAAATGTTAGTACTTACAACAAACAAAAGAAAAATCCCTCCCTGGCAAATTTTGTGCATGAGTTTTGTAATGCCTTTTTTACAAGCTTTTATTTAGATTCACCTGTCCCGATGTTTGTCATCAAATCTTGCAAATTAAATTTGATCCACTTCCAGTTGCCCGATTAACGTGAAATTTGGCAGGTGTTCATAGTTCCCGTGACAATGCATTATGGAATTTTTGAGAGAAAAAGAAACAAAATGGTGGCTCTAAGATGGCGGACGAAATTTGTGTTTATGGTCCGATTCGACTAAAAATTAGTATGTGGGGGTTTTCGGGGTCGGAGATTATGATTTTTTTTCCAAAATTCACAAATTTGAGATGGCGGCTCTAAGATGGCGGACGATATTTGTGTTTATGGTCCGATTCGACTCAAAATTAGTATGTGGCGGTTTTTGGGGTCGGAGATTATGAATTCACAAATTCAAGATGGCGGCTCTAAGATGGCGAACGAGTTTTGTAATTATGGTCCGATTCTATTAAAAATTGGTATGTGGAGGTTTTCCGGGTCAAAGACTATGAATTTATTCTCAAAATACATAAATTCAAGATGGCGGCTCCACATGGTTGTGATAATGAAACGTTTCTATTCAAAATTTGTATGTCGGGGTTTTTGGGGTCAGAGATTATGAATTTAGTCGAAGATTATTGTTATTTTGTCAGAATTCATGAATTGAAGATGGCGCAGGGATTAATCTTCAGATGGTCTCCTCATTGAAGAACTAGATAGCTCAGAACTTACAGGAAAAAGGCCTCATAATGACTATGCATTAACAAAAATACATAGATTAAGGGGTACTACTAAAAAGCACAAAATAAAATAATTAATAAAAAACCTTTTTAAAGACAAGCTTTTATTCAAATGCGCTAAAAAGTAAAAAATAATAGCTTTGGATGTGCCACGTAGGTTATTCCGTGAGTTATAGATTCAAAAGCTTGTCGCGCAACGTTTTCAGTTCGAATACAGAAGCGACAAGCTTTTGAATCTATAACTCACGGAATAACCTACGTCACACATCCAAAGCTATTATTTTTTACTTTTTAGCGCATTTGAATGGAAGCTTGTCTTTAAAAAGGCTTTTTTAATAATTATTTTTGATCTCGAATGGGAAAGGGGAAATTGAGATATGATTTGTTTTGGGACGAAGATTCGTCTCAATCATTTCTCATGTTTAAGAGCTGGCTGCAAAAAACCTGGCCAATGAAATGTTTTTATAATGTTAGCACTCACAGCGACCATTAAAAAAATCATTTAGTGCCTTGGCAGAATTTGTTCCCAACTTATGGCCTCTCTCCGGAACAATTTTCGTACTGCAACCATACCAATGGAGTAACCGTTTGGACTTGGTACTCTCAAAATTTAGTATTCATAAAGTAAAACAATAATATATTTCAGTGCCTGGTTAAATCTTGTTCTAATGCCTTAGCTCATTTAAACATTTTTCTCTTAGAAATAATTATAATTGTTTATTGGTAAATTTTGAGAGTAATTCCAAGCTGTTACTCCATTGGTATGGTTGCAGTACGAAAAATGTTCTGGAGAGAGGACATAAAACACTTGTGAACAAATTCTGCCCAGGCAATAAATAATTTTTCTTATGGTCTCTGTGAGTGAGTGGAGCGGATATTCGTCCCAAAACAAATCATTTCTCAATTTCAAAGGGAAAAATGAAAAAAAAAACTTTCGAGATCCAGAGCTTAAATCTCGACCGTCGCGGTATATAGTAAATTTCAAAAGTAATTCGAAGCTGCTACTCCATTGGTATGGTTGCTTTTTCCGAAAATAGGCCATATAAAACTTTGCACAAATTTTGCCCGGGCGGTAGATTATTTTTCTTATTTTTGCTGAGAGTACTAAAATTTTGAAAACATTTAATTCAGTTATTCGATTAGGCAGGTTTTCTGCAGCCAACTCTATGTAATGCCCCTATAATTACAGAAAAATTTTCATTCATAAGAAACAACACGATATTCCCTAATATGAACGGTATAGCCAGAGAGTTCAATAGGATTAGATTCAAGCGGGACTAAAAACTGATATGGTATATGCTCGTTAAAAATATTTCATCATGTGAAGATAAGTGAAGGCCATTAAGAATTACTATAAAGAAATTACCCTTGTTCCCATAGGTCATAAAAAATTATCTATGTAAACAAAATCATAACTTCCAAGATTGTTGACAGCTCCCCATAATTAAATCAGCCACGAAATATAATAAAACTTTACTTATGAATTATAACAACAGAAAAACGCTATAAATTTATAGATGATGACAGCCCATTAAACATAACTCATCTCATTACCAATAAAAATAACTTCATCGTATTTATTCATGCGTGTAAGACCAAAACAAGGCCATTAATTATTAAGAAAATTAATTATCAAGACAAGGGGAAGATAATTATAATGTCCGCCATTGTTACTCGCGGCTAGTACAGCTATCACGTGATCGGGCAACGCATTATAAAAGAACGCGATTTTTCGGATCAAGAATCACTCGGTGTTCAGCAGTCAAACAGTACGTTCAAAATGAGGTTAGAATTTCATTCGGTCCCAACATAGTGAAATAACGATTAGAAGAGTACGAATATAGTTGTCAAGTAGTTTAAGAATAATTAGATTCAGATCAAGTTTAACCGAGCAAATGATCCTCCAAGTGAAGGCACGAGTGAACAGTATTTTTTCCAAAAATTACCTTTATTTATCAACGCTTCCAGAACCGAGATAAGTAAACGAAAAACCTAAATTCGATAGTTCATGACCGCATAGAAACCCATATCCATACACGCTATTCTAATATACAGGGCGAGTAAAATTAAAATATTTCCTCGGGATTAATTAGACTAATAATAAAATTAAAACAAATTGTCGTTAAAAACCTACTCAAGTGAATAAGTTTAAAACCTGGTAAGTCATATGTATTTTTCTGTATTTATGTGTGGCAAATTGAAGTTGTTGTAATACGAATGTGTCTTTAACTGTATCTCCATAATTATTATGTTAACAAAGATTTCAAAAGATAATTATTTCCAACCGTTTTTGACAATTGATGTCAAGATTGTTATTAGTCATTCTATTTTCGATTTTGTAGCCTAATGTAAAATTAACTGCCAGTAAACTACACTCTATTTGTTTTTCTGAATATTGTCTCATATTATTCGTCTATAGAACGGATGAAATAATTTTGTTAACTTTTTGTAAATATATATGTATATTCTCACTATTTTTATGAGTGCATTTTTATATTTTTAGAATCTATCTGAAACGTACGTACTTCCTGGATAAACAACTCACGCTCAAGCGCAGAGAAAAATGAAATATCTCAGTAGGCCGCTCCTGAAACATAGTTTCGGTTGACATCCTCAGATAGTCGATGCTCTCGCTGCTTATTTTCGCAATCTAACGAATAATGTCTGGTATTACAGGTGTGGTGTGTTAATTCATAACACCCCGTATAGTTCGGGCATATCATCTACATTTGAAAATTGCTTGTGCCCATATGTTACAGAATGGGTTCACCATAAATCTGTCCGCGCTCTCAGCTCACATACATACTTATTATTTCAGTGTGATGATGTATTTGATAATGCCATTTTTTTTTCAATGAATGTAGAAGCGATTATGGAACACTCCCAATTTTATATACACATATGTCTATGAAAAGTTTTTAAGAAATGTATATCCACATGGATTCATGGAGAGTAATTTGAATTTCCTATAATTATTTATTTCATATTTATGGTCGTGTTGAATTATGATTTCATATCAACCATATTATGTATCAGAAGACACATTCTCAAGCGTTCATTGACAGGCAATCACATATACCGTTATAATATTATCAATAAGTTAGGAGGGTTATTCACTATAAATTAATGTAAATGTTGTGTGGTTATGACTGAATTTTAATAAAATACTATAAAAAATACAGTAGCTTGCAGATTTCAGGGCGTGAAAAAAATTAATGGGATACCCTGTATATTATTGAATTTTTGGAATGATCCTTTTCTCCTGATGTCAAAATTGGAATGATCAAAATGGTTCACAGTGAGGAAGAAAAAGTTCAAATATTTATACAAACATAGATAAAAAAGATTTATTTAGGAGATTTAAATAACAGGATAAGTCATAAAAGAAGTTCAATGTGTCCACCGTTATTGTCAATGCATAATTGATAACGTCTTCTTATATTTATAATTGCATTGGACATTGCTTCATTATTGACATTCAGATGCTCTATTTCAAGTCGAATCTTGTCTTCAATGAGTTGAATATTAATATTATTAACAATGTAATTTATAAATCCCCAGGAAAATGAATCCATAGGGGTCAAGACCGGACTGTTAGTTGGCCATATAAAACTTCCATTATTTCATATCCATATTGGGAATACATTATTCAAATGTTCTTGAACAGGTAGGACACTATACGGGGTTGCCCCATCTTGAATCATACTAGCAATCTCGGCTTCCGAAAAATTCTGTAAAAGAATATTTTCTACTTCTGGGTGAGTAACTCCTATTAATATATAATCATAAAATATAAGGAGATTCATTTTATTTCTGAAAATTCCGCACCAAACGCTAACAGTTTTTCTTTATTCGTTTTACCAATATTTTTCTGATGTCCTTTTTTCCCACGACCTTTGATTTTTCTTATTGAAAACTCCTGCCGTAGAAAAAGATGACTCATTAGTCTATAATATTTCAGTAGAATAATCGGGATCTTCATTCAATTTTTGAATTATCTGTGGCAAAACTCCAGCCTTTTCCACTGTAACACCCTGTAGGTGTTATTGTTTTGTTTTTTTCTGGTCCCAGGTTAAGTTATTTCATTTTTTGATTCATAATTCATTATTCCAGTTTCTTGAATGAAATTAATATGAAACAGGGAGCTCATACTTCGAACTACATAAATATATTTCTGCCGAGCAGATGAGTTCATTCATTTTGGAAGTCATTGCTATTTACAGATATGCAACAATGTTACTGTTATTGAGTCTGGAAATGTTAAACAGAGCCTCATTGATTCAACACAGCCGGGCAAACTGTCGAATCGGCAATATACATGGGATGCTGAGAGTAGCCGTTGGAACGAGAAAATGGACTTTGAACCATAATTTCTTCCCGAACGAAATTGGGTAGCCAATCAGACTACGACTTGGCGCTTCGCTTGTGTTTGGAATGGAAAAAGATCAACAGCTACGAGGGAGTCTTTTCGCGAACCTCTAGGGGATCGGCACGGGTTGCGCCGTTGGCGGTAGTGGCAAAAGTCAATTATTAAGTTCTATTATCATTTGAATAGAAGTTCCTCGAGACAAAAGACAAAAAGTGCTATTTTATATAACGAAAGAAAAGTTATTCAAAAGAAAGACCTCGTATATTAAGCCGAAGGCATGAATCCAAGTCCGACGGACTAGTGGTAAACCAAAATATCAGTGCCTTACATCATAGTATAGAAACACTATATCAAAATTGGTGTGTAAAAAAATTAATTTTTCTGCATACACCCTGGTGACAGCAGCTGCCCTTATAATATGTAAATATTATATGTAGAAACATTTTTTGGTCAAAGAGAGTATGACTATCTTTACACGAGGAGTTGAGTTAATATAAGTAAGTATGGAAAAATTCATTATGTTATCAAATCGGGCGCACGAATTGATTTAAAGTTCGTCCATTTTTGCTATATATTTTGCGGTAGGAAAAATATTGAGAGTTATCGGCAAAATAGTTTTTCTTTGGAATTTAATTTTTTCTTCAAAAAATTTAAATATAATACAGTCTTTTGGCTAGTATTACACCTCTCTGTTAAAACTTGAACAGTGAAATTTTATATGGTTTGTAGTTATTCTTTTCCAAAATACGTTGGATTTAGGAAAAAACTCTTACCTAATTGATCAGCTCCATTTTTCAAACTACATTCAGAATTTTCTAAAAAATAATACAATGTTTCAAAAAAGCCTATTCGCGAATTAATATAAATGAAATAAATATTTATTCGCATGAAGAAGAACAATTGTTTACATTGAATAATATAAATTTACGGATAAAGTAAGTACCTACAGTAACAACTAGTCTAGCTAAGTTATTCGACGTTTAATAACTCAAAAACGGTATAAGATAGGGGTATCATATGGTATATTATTGAAATCAGAAAAAACAGATAATTCCAAAAATTCAATAATACACAGGGTATCCCATTTAAAAAAATTATATATTTTTTTCTATCCCCTGAAATCTGCACGCTACTGTATTTTTGATATCATTTTATCAAAATTCAGTCATAACCAAACAACTTTTAATTTTTTTTCTATAGACAATAATAACGATGATGGAGTGGGTAATTTATAGTGAATAACCCGGTCCATTTTTATGATGTGGGCAACAGGCACATACTTTTCGGATACGACTCCAATCTGAAGAAACTTCAGCCAACTCCATCATTCGCAACTAATAGACAACACTCTTAACGTATAGTGATCGAACAGTTGCCAGACAACCAGGCGTAATGATACCGGAATCCTCTCAACTGCGAGTTCCAGAAATAGAAAATAGAACAGCTAAACAATCGCTATTCGACGACGGACGGGTAATATGGCACATATATATTTAACATTTTCACGAACTATAATTCATTCAAGTAAATCGTTAATAGACCAATCAATTTTTTCGTGGCAAAAATACTACCAGGAAACCGACTGTGCCATCATACGGAAGACGGTCCGTAGTTATATCCTGTTATGTTTCCTACTACCAACTATCATTGCTTAATTTGTTATAAACATTTAAAAGCATTTTTTTTTTACTTGTAACTTGAAAACCAATGAAGCAATCTCGAAAAAAAACGAGATATGTGACCATTAATTTTTGACTGGCATCTGTTAAACGGAAGTTCCACTATTAAAAAATGACAGAAACTATAGCGCACGGAACTTGACTTGCAATATGTCATTTGAAAGCCCTTGAAAAACTGTATCCAGATCAGTCAAATGTATGTCTCCAACTGACATATGTCAAAAATAAAAAATTGGCAAAGTTCAAAACTTTGACATTAATAATAATCTATCCGATGGATTAGAACTGAATTCGGCAGGGAGCAACATAACAAAAAAATGAAATCAAGTCTGCAGTTGGAGCTTTCCACTCTTTTCCAGTCTGGCGCTACGAATGACTGGGGTAAAAAAATCTCACTTGGTAAATTGACCGGTAAACTGACTGTTTAATTGACCGATCAAATTGACTTAGTACAGCCCTAAAAATGTTTTATCAATATTTTATTTCAAAATAACCCCATTCTCCAGAGGTCCGTGCCGGTCAAATTCTGGGGTGACCCACAGATGATTTTTAGTATAAGCTTGAGGAATATTGAATTTTATATATGCGGATACCTCTAAGTCACTTTTACTATGGTTTCCTCAATATCTGCAGCCATTTTATTACAGTAATTCGCCATGTCTTTAATTTGATGTTATCTGTGGCTTCATTAATTATTTCATAGATTTTTTCAATATTATGATGGTTACTTCAGAATAATATTTTGATTTTGCTTATGTTATACCTAATTCTGTTCAAACGACTTCTGTAATTATTATAGTAAGTAAGAAGGTCCGGATATAGTGGCATTATATATCCAGGGTTTTATATTTTTATGTTCCATCACTTCGATTTTCTTATGTAACAAATGTTGTACATTGTATCACTAAAATATTTCCAGGCACTTTTGGGATCTTGACATGGGAAAGCATCATCCCATTTAACTTTGTTAATCAAATTGTTCTTGAACCAATAGTGCGTCCAGGACAAATAAGCACCACGTTGTCTTATTTGAAGTTAAAAATAAGATATTTCAACATGAATGAATCACTGAACATTTCTTGTCCACGAACAAGAAAACCAAGAAAATTACCGAAGTATATATATATATATATATATATATATATAAATATATATATATTTAAATGATATCACTGATAGTACTTTTCGAAAATAAAAGACATTGTGATTGCTCGATAGATGGCACGGGGAGGTACATCAATTTGAAAATTTCAAATATTATGGGGGGTCAAGTGGCACATCGTTGAATTCTATTTCCAATCATCTATTTTTTTAAATTTTTTCGTTACGTTTTTTCACAATATGCATCTGAAATGTCAAGTATGGCCATAAAAAATAAATGAATTAGGTATTATTTGGGTCGGAAATTGGATTATTGCATGGATTCAAAATCTCTACCTAATTGTTACTCATCGCAATTGTGATTCCTTAGAACAACCATGATTGGAAGTAAAATTGCATTACCTTTTCAACGATGTGCAACTCGACCTCTATGCTTTTGAAATTTTCAAGTTGATGTGCCCCAGCGCCCTCTGTCGAGTAATTGTTATATATCTTCTCTCAAATAGTAGGATGGGTAATACCATTAAAAATATTTTATTTCCCATCAAACCGTTCAAAATTTATCGAGGTAAAGGTATCATTCAGATCCGCACTCATTCTTGACGTTGCAAATGCATATTGTGAAAAAACGTATTGACCAAATGCGAAAAAAATTGGATGGTTGAAAAGAAAACTGAATTCCTTTTCAACTATGTGCCACTTGACCCCCCATGCTATTTGGAACTTTTAAGTTGATGTGCCCCCCACTCCATCCATCGAGCAATCACAATGTCCTTCATTTCAAAAAGTAGTATCGGTGATATCATTCAAAACTGTTTGTGTCCCATTGTTTTACGTCGAACCTTTCAAAAGTTCACATGGGGGGACTATAAAAAGCCACACTGTTATATATATATATATATATATATATTTATATTCTGAATATTGAAAGTTCGGGTTGAACCGCGTCTAGAAATTTGGTAATTTCGACGTTTAGGCTTCCATTTTGGAGCCATTTTCAAGAAAATTGGATAAGATATATAAATATAAGTATATATAAGTATAAGCGTAAAAAGGTGGAAGTGATTTCCAACCGAGGTCTCAATATGCCTACTCCTAGATTTTAGTTACTTAGGTAGGAATGTGAAATGAGATTTCCCCTGAGGTCTCAATCTGCCTACTCCTTTTTTAACCGACGAAACCAAAAAGGAGGAGGTTCTCTAGTCGACGCGTATATTTTTTTTTTATGTATGATCACGCATAACTTTTTACTGAGACGTCCGATTCCGATTATTCTTTTTTTCAGTGGATAGGGTGTACTTCGAAGTTGGTCCCATTCTAATTTAAAAGATGAAATCCACCCCTAAGGGTAGCAAAATGAAGGATATTTATCACTCACCCTCTGAATTCTGGTCCGTTAACCGATTATATCAGCTATAACTTTGTACTTTGATCTTCGATTTGATGATTTTTCTTTTATCAGATAGGGTATACCTCATAGTTGATCATATTTGGTTTTCGAATGGAATTATCCACCCTTACGGGTAGAAAAATGGGGGATAATTAATTTTTCACTTGTGAACATTGGCACACATATGTAGTTGACAATGACAGATCGCTAGTGTCATTATCACAATCAATATATTCTATGAGAGGATGGAATGATATACAAAGTAATGAAATCAACTAACCAGAACAACAAAAATAATTGATATTACAACAAATAGTAAAAGTAGATAATCATATTATTTAACTGGTAATAGTTGAAGTGGGGAAGTAAAAAAAGTTAGTAATTAGTAGATGTCAGCCACAAAAAATTGAAAAAAAAACTTTTTAACAAAAAATTAAACCGACGAAATGCGGAACTGTAAAGTAAAAAATAAAATAAACCTTCTTAGTCTCAATAACTAAGCTCCTAAACTAATGTAACTAACTAATTTTGAGTCGGCGCCAAACAAACAATCAACGAAGATCATTAAATTACTTCAAAGAAATTATCAGAATGTCACCGCCCTACTCGATGCCATCATTTTACGCCTTACCTAATTCATTCGCTTGTTTGTTTGGCGCCGACTCAAAATTAGTTACTTAATTAGTTTAGGAGCTTAGTTATTGAGACTAAGGTTTATTTTATTTTTTACTTTTCAGTTCCGTATTTCGTATGCACCATACACACATTTTGCCAAAAGGTCAATATGTTTTTATTTTTCATAAAATTGGAATTCAAGTTTTAATTTATAATTATTTGTTTATTTCATGTTAATATCCGTTTTCCGGTTTTATAAGCTTTCAACTGATCGACTTTCGGAATCGAATATATCGTTCGATTGCTCTCAAAAAGGTGATTTTAGGTAGTATCGCGCTGCTAAAAGATGCCATTTGAAAAAAAAATACCTATTGGTAAAAAGTGGCATCATCAAATTCCAGTTCAGCACCTTCAAGGCACTCCAGATACAAAAATAAAATTGTCAAAAAAAAATCATGTAGAACTGAAAAGTCAAAAAAATATATTAATCGTATTCAGAGTCCTTTGAAGATTCCAAAGATATCAAAATCCATTTCATCCATCCAATCCATTAGAAATTTCAAAAATAGCTCTGTTTCCGGTGAAACCAGTGTGCTAAAAATATTACAGATATGTCAAAATGTTTATCCCTACCAAATTTCGTTAGATGCTTCCAGTGTTGTCATTTTACGGATAATTATGCGAATTACTGTTCTACTACTATAAAATAAACTACTGGGATACCAGATTGGGTTGTGTTGTCGCAACACTGCCCACTGAGTCTTTTTACTAGTAATTATAATAATAATAAATCGTCTCTATTAATTTACAAAATATAAATAAAGGGAAAGGCATAGATAAAATGCCGAAGTATCACCCAAGGGTGCGTTTCAACTTAACCAGGTGGTAGAAATACGAATTAGCAATCCTAATTCTCAATTCACACAATGTAACACACAAAAAAAATTTGTGTCTCCGTGAAACAACTGATTGGATGCTGGATCGTTTTTGAATTCGAATAATTGTTTGATCTTCATTACGCGATCCGGAAGCTGCTGTATATTTTTGTTGTACAAATATTTCGCCTCCTGATTTGTATAATGCTTCTCAATATTCAGTTTGAAAATCAACTGTGAATGTGGATATAAATTTGAAGAAGTGTCCAAATGTTCCAACTTGTTTACATCGAATTCATGTGGGGATTGAGAAATTATTACTTTCTTTCTGGAAGAATTTGGCATTTTTTGAAAGAAATTCTCAACCGAAAAAACACCTAACCTGATTCAAATAATTTTAATATTCACACTAGCTTTAACGAAGCAAAATATAAAATAATCTCTCACCTTTTCGCCTTCTTATGAACCGCTTTCTTCTTTTCCCAGGTGGCACAGTGCTTCCGCAAGTTTTTCCTGTGGAAAACTCCACAATTTTCATCATGCAGCACAAAAGGAACACCAGCATGTCTCTATGAGTCTTTGGAACTAAGGCATCCCGCCCATTGAAAATATTCACACTTCTAGGAAAACTAATTTTGTACAGTGTTCACGTAAACACACAATTTGAGTTTTGTTTTGAGTTATTTCACCTTGTTCATTAGATTGTTTTTATATCTGTAGTAAAATTATGTCCACTTTGATTTATCTAGTTATCATGAACAGTGTTTCTCTGTTAAACAGGATATGACGCTATATCAGTCGAATGTGGTTGAGACAGACGCATATGGTTTGGATTCGGAGGTTTTTACATCAGATAAATTACTTTTATTAAGGCAAATCTCTTTAAAATATTATAGAAAAGATCAAATCAAACAATTTGATACATGGGTTATAGAACTAGCAATCATGTTCGTCATTGGCTCAATTTTTTTGGAGAACGAACGAACGAATGTCTCATTTTTTCTTTGAACAAAATAGCCCAACCCCATTGAGTTGGTTTGGGCTGAAATAAAAGGATACGTCGCCAGAAAAAACGCGAATTTTTATTTTAACCAGATCATTAAATATTATGATTACTTCTTCGAAGAATTCTCAGCCGACTAATGGAAATCTCGGTGTTACCGAGCTGAATGGTTTGAGAAAGAATATATTTCAAAGAAACTAACAATTTGAAATAACTGGTAATAAAAAATGGTAAAATTTTAAAATGACGATAATTTGTTTTGGGAGCCCAGAAAACAAATTGAATTGACAGAAGACATGAATATCATTGTCAAAAAAGCCGTGATTTCATTGGTTGATTCTTAATTCTTATTTAATTTAATCATTCTGTCTATTTTTGTCTTATTCCTTATGCTATTCCTTATCTTATCTTATTCGCTGTATAAACCCACTGTAACAATAGATATAGTGTGGAACAGATTGTTATTAACTTGGGCGAAAACGATAGTGTAGAGAAAGTGACGAAACTGATAGATCAGTCGTACAAGAGAGCGATTTGACTGGAATAGAGGAATCAAATGAAGATGATGGGGCTCAAAACTTAACTGTTGAAAATAATAAAACCTACGTTAATTTATAAATATTATGTGTAAATCTGTTTGTAAATATTATTTGGAACTATAATTATTATTTAGGTTAGTTTTGGGTATATTGTTGATTCATTATTATTCATTGGTTTTATGTATATTAATGCAAATGGTGATTCAATAAATGCTTTTCAGATACATACATTATGCCTGTTTTGGCAATAATACAGTTGATTTGAAAATCATTTACACCTCAAAAGGTATGGTAAATAAACAAGTATAATGTTTGATTTTGGGAATCGATTATGACATTTTGTTTAAAAACTTAGCGGTGCAGTGAAAACTAATTATTAATGCGGTATTCGTATCTAATACTTGTACCAAAAACTGGCAACTCAACTCATAGTGGAGTAATATTATTTTAGCTCCAGAAAGTTAGGGGACTGCGGTAACTTTTCACTGTACATTAGTGATGATGTAAGGAACAACATATGAAAGTTACCTACCGTGAAGTGTGTGCTTAATTTATTATGTAATAAAATAATTTGAAAAAATTACATTGTTTATTGAATGTCTGTAAATATTTTTTTGGAAAAACTGATACCGCTATTCGAAAGAATGGAAGATTTTACATAAAAAAGGTATTTGAAGTTTTTCTTTAAAATGAAAACTGTAAGCTGCAGTTTTTTTTCTAACGTACGAAAACGTGAGGCAGCGACACGAAGTGCATCTCTCGAGGAGCACGTAGCCACGAGCGCGCTTCACTTAATTTGTTATAACTTTTGATTTAATTGATCAAATTAGCTAACAAAAATTTAAATGAAAGAAGAAAAAAGTAGCAAACGAGGTGTCATGTTTTCAAATGTGAAAAAAAATATGAATAGGAATAGTACATATATGAAATTACGTCAAAGTAGAATTTTCTATAAAATAAATAAAAAATCTGCAATTCTTCAAATTTCCAAGATAAACATCTGAATTTTGGTATAGTTTACTCCCAAAATGACACTTGAAAAGGTATGCAAATGGAAAAAAATTATTTAAAAAAATTCAGTCGTCAAAATATTGAATAATTTCAAAAAATGACAAATTTGAATTTTTAGGCCATGCTTCAAAAACCAAAAATTCTAGTTCAAAATGTGATATCAATATTTTTCCATAGTACTTTCTGAAGCTTGTAATCTGTACTTCAAGAACTGATTGTTTTTTTTTTATCAAATTAATAATAAAATTTCGCCAAAAACAAAAAAATAAACAAATGTTGCTCCAAAATCCGTGAAATTTTTTGTTGAATAAACTTTGATGACGTTTATATAGAAAAAAAAGCTTTCATAACCAACATATATTCATATTACGACCTCAAGCAAAGTATACGCAGCGTAAAATATTTTTTTTCTTTTTTAATATAAGTGTAAATTGTATCAAATACGAAAATATTACGTTTTTTAGTAAATAGACGAAATGTCCATTTTCATAAATGAGTTCCTGCTTAAAATTCTTGTTTAGAATAGATATATTAATTTATCTTTTGATGTACTTTATATTGGATAGAAAACATCATATTTGAATGTTAGAGAAAGATAGAACAGGAGAGAACAGTTGATCGGTAAGTTTAGTGCTCACCTGGCGCTCTACGTATACTAGTGGAGTAATATTAGATTTTAGCTTTTAGAAGTTGGGGGATGGTGGTAACGTTTTACCGTTAATTAGTGATGATGTTGGGAACAACATATGAAAAGTTACCAACCGTAAAGTGTGTGCTGAATTAATTATTTAACAAATAATTTGCCAAATTACATTGTTTATTGAATATTAAACAAAAATTGATTACTAATGCTGCCATTCGCAAAAATTAAAAATTTTACATGAAAAAGATAAATATAATTTTTATTTGAAATAAAAGCTGTAAGCTGCTGAATTTTTTTGCTAACATGCGAAAAAAATGTGAGGCGGCGACTCTGAAGTGCAGCGCTGGAGAGCAACCACGAGCGCTTTACACTAAATTTGTTATAACTTTTGATCTGATTGATCAAATTAAGCTAACAAAAATATAACTGAAGGAAGAAAAATGCAGCTAACGAGAAGTCAGGTTTTTAAACGTGAGAAAATATGTACAGGAATAGTACGTATAAAATTACGTCAAAGCAGAATTCTGTCTAAAACTAATTAAAGATTTAATTTTTTTTATGTTCAAGATAAACATCTGAAATTTTCACAGGTGCTCTCAAAATGACAAATAAAAAAAGGGGAATTAAAAAAATTAAATTTTATTTTGAAAAATACGAGTTTAAAGTATTGAAAATTCAAAAAAATTACAAAATTGAATTTTGAGGGATATAACGAATTTGTTAAGTGGAGGCCACATTTTTCAACCGAATGGAACAAAAATACTTCTTATCAATACCTCGGCTAATTTCGAAAATCGTGTAATAGTTTCAAAATGGCAGCTGTTGAAAGATTTAAAAAAAATCGCAATATTTAATTTTCATACCCAATATCGGCAAACTATAAGTCGTTTGATAGAACTCCATTAGCTCCACAACTTTTACCCGAAAATTTTATCTCCGAGATGTACACATAAATAAAAAATAACTGAAAATTATCATATATGAAATCTACCTTTATGACCGGTCACGCCATCGTTTTTTCAATGTCATATTCTTGTTCACCGACCTCAAAAACCTCTATTGCATCAATTTGGGTAAAATTACTTCGAAATTCATTCAGTTATTTCAAATTTGCCTAACAAAATTATTTTTTATTGTTTACACTATTAATAAACAATCAGCTCATAAATATAAGTTTATGACTTTTTTCTGCAAGTCATTTCTAAGTAATATCAGAAGGTTTTAGGAAAACCCATGGAGTCCAACAGGATTCCGGAATAATGCATGATTTTAAGCTATTTTTACCCCACTATCACACAACTTTCAACTTCGAAAGTAAAATAAAATAAGAAGTTTCCACTATTATATCACAATCTTAGACTAGTGATCGCAAAAAATACAACTAAAAAGTTTATGAAATTAGTGAGAATTCCCAAATCATTCTTAAAACTATATAGTTCTGATTTAATGACTGGTTTGAGTCCTTGATTCAGTGTTAACAAAATGTGGTATTATGCAGTTTATATCACAATCTTCTTTCACGTTATTTTTCTTCATTTTTAACATCAGTATAGGGCTGTTTCTGTTTTAATTTGAAATGTTTTATACCAAACAGACACAGTACGCCTATGTGAAGATATGTCTCTTTTTCTGGAAAGGTTGGGAAGTATACTATGATAGCTCTTGAGGATCGGAGTGAGTGGATTATCAACCATGATCTTTATATTTTTTCGTCCCTACTAGCAACGAAAATTACAATTACTTAATACTCGTTCCTCCAAAACATTCATATATTTATTATTGAAAAAAAAATGTGATGATGTTTATTCAGACTGTGCTGAAATCATGAACTCATGTCCAGAAGTAGGCATATCTATAAAGTAAAAACAAATTAATGATTTGAACTGTTCTGATGATTTATGATGTTTCTCCTCCAGAGCTGAGGGAAGCAGCAGAAAATGCAAATTTACAACGGAAGCATCGGAAGACTTGTATCATAGAGTATATCGAGAATTCCCAATGATTGATTGCGAATAAAAGTATTCAGTTTTTAAAAAAACTATTTTTCTGCAGCCGTCTCGAAAATAAAATTTTCGATCTGATTTATTAAATCGAAAGTACCACTTTACAGAAATGGTACCGAAAGTAGCTATTTTCGGGACGATTTTTTTCACTTTCGAAATTATTTCTTTACTTTCGGGACGATTCTTGTTACTTTCGGGACGATTTTAGGCGGCTTTGACAATAACATGAACTTTGTATTTTATTATGACAGCGCTTGTCATGTAACATTGGTATGTGTTTTTTCGTTTTTCAAATAAAAAAAATGGAAATCAGTAGTGAAAGTGAGGCTGAAATGATTCCACATGAGATTAGTGAATCTGCTAAAGCGGCTACTTATGAATTATTGCCGGTAAAGTCAAGAGAGGTATGAATTGGTTTACAATTTATTTAAAAAATTGAGCAATGATAAAAGTACTATACTATAGATAAACCAGTGATTCTTGCATATTTAATGGCAAAAATCCACAATTAATATTAAAAATAATATGAATATAAGCCTCTATCCCAAAAAACCAAAAAAATCAAAAGTATTGAATGAAGAAGAAATATATCACTTCTTATCAGAAGCTGGAGATAATATCTACCTAATGACAAAGGTAATATAATTAAATCTAATTCCTCTTTTTACTTTATTTATTTTAGGTTGCATTAATAATTGGTTTGTCAGGCGCTTGTCGTCGTGAAGAGCTTTGTAAAAGGAATTTGGATGATATAGAAGATCAGACCACCTTGTTGGTGATTAAAATTCCTAATTCTGAAACAAATATGGATAGAACCTTTGTCGTCATTGGAGAAAATAATATTTCTTTATACAGAAATTATTTGTTTTTCATAAAAACGTAAAATGCACTATACAACCTGTTGGTATTCACACTTTTGAAAAAATCGCCTTCACAATTGTTGAATTTCTTAAAATTTTTACGCAGGAGCTCAGCCACTTTACTCGCTGAAAGTGGTGGTAGTATAACCAACTGAAGAGACACGGAGTATGGAAATCAGCCACTGTAGGAGAGGGATACATAGAAAATTCTTTAAGAAACAAAATTCACATACCTTCACAGATTGAAAAGGGCCGTAACAAAATTAGTAGGTATCTCGAAAACTAGTACAATTACTGATACGTCTAATTCTAATTTCAACACTGCCACTTCTGTTAATATCCCTAATAATATTAATATAAGTAATTGTCATAATTATGTAATTAATATTTATAAGTAATGTAATCATAAGAGTGATTGTTATATGTAATTGTCTATAAAAAGTTCATACGTTATTATCCATCGATATCCTTTTTAACATACAAAACGGCTACAGAAAAAATATTGTACGTAACACGATCCAAAAGTGATTTTACGGGACTCGCAGGATTCCAGGTTCGTCCTGAAAAGTTCCTGCTCATCCCGTAAAATATCACTTTCGGAACTTGTTACTTAAATTACTATTGTTGGGACAAAAATTTGGTCATTAATTATTATTTTCGGTGATATAGTCTGATCAACAAGTTCGAAATTTGTTAATTATTGATAAAGCTCCAAAAATATAAGCGATAGCTCATTGGATTCGGATGACGTGTAGAAAAATGTATTTCGATGATTTTACAGCACATAAAAAATTGCAATTGTTATTAACAAATTAAGAGGCATTTAGTTTTTCGCTAATAATTCAACAACTATTGATAATTAGGAAATTTGAAAGAAAGATTCTTAAAGAGGAGGAAATTTCCAATATAAAAGGCCCAACTGCCGGAAATCTATCTCATTATTTATAATTTTAATTTAAAGCCGAGGATTGGGCTCCGCGCGGCATTTACGGCATGGGCGCACCGCCGCGCCGCTGAAAACAGTATACCACAAGAAATAATTTTTTCATAGTATTAAATATCAATTTAAACATTTGAAAAAATTATGCTGTCATCTAAACACGTGAAAGAATAAAGTTCCGTTGGAAAGAAATTCTTATGTTATTTTTCAAAAAGTTATACAATTGTTAAGTAACAATTTTTGTCCGACCTCCGTTTTCACAAATGGCGACATGAAAAGTTTATAAACGTTTTTTATTTTGTTTATTATATTTGTTTAAAGTTAAAAAGGATGAAATATTCAAAAAATTATGTGAATTTTTTTTTTAAACAAATGTTGCTGTTTTCGCATCTAATAATGGCATTTAGTAACGCTGGGTAAAATTGGTTTATGTCATTTATTAATGAATTATTTACAAATAGACAAATTTTCGATATAAAATTTCCTCAAATCGAACGAATCACGTAGTCTAGAAATCATGTACACGGGGAAAAAAACCCAAGGCACCCATACAAACAAAATGTTTCAAAAATAATGTGTGATACAAGCAGTCCTCTGTATTCGGATTGCCACATATAAGTTATGTACTGAATGTTAATACAATTGATAAGGCTCCAGGCCAGGAGCGAAACGATTTGCAAATTAAATGTATATGGTAGAGAAGAAAACATTTTAATTGTAACCTGTCCCAGATGGAATCTAAATCCCAAGAAAAACCAAACAAATATATATATATATAGTTTGGTAAATTTTTCTTTGACCCTCGTATTTTTAGAATTTCGGATTTCTTGGGATAGGTCCAGACGGAAAAAAACTTGGCGTTACAACATACTGGTAATTTTATTAACGTTTCGGCAGGAACTCATGCCTTTTTCAAAATATTCATTGGTAAAATCTAAGTAGGAATACTCTTCTATTTTTCTGGTTTGCCATTTTTTTCGATAGTTTTTCGTGGTACTTCATTTGCAGGACTGCTGCTTTTCCATAAGTGTGTTGAAGTTGTTGGTAGTAATACATTTTTTCACTCATGCTTTTATATTGTTTGGTAAATTTTTCTTTGACCCTCGTATTTTTAGAATTTTGGATTCCTTGGGATATATAGCTTTTCATGGTACTTCATTTTCGGCTTTAAATTAAAATTATAAATAATAGAGATAGAGTTCCGGGAGTTAGACTTTTTTAATGGAAATTTCCTCCTTTTTAAGAATCATTTTTTTGAAATTTCTTGATCATCAATAGTTTTTGAATTATTAGCGAAAAACTAAATGCATTTTTTTTCCTCTTAATTTGTTAATAACAATTGCAATTTTGTATGTGCTGTAAAATCACCGAAAAACATTTTTCTACACGTGTTTTCGAATCCAATGAGGTATCGCTCATATTTTCAGGAGTTTTATCAATAATTAACACCATTTTGTACTTGTTGATCAGACTAATAGTAGTGAATGAAAAAGTTTATATGCCATAAGTATGCACTAAATTGAAAGAAATAAAAGTAATGCTTCTTTGTAAGTATGTAAAGGCAATGTATAACCAACGTATCTCATGAATATATTTTTTAGAAATACGTATGCCTGGAAGGGGACGATTTGATTATCATTAATCATTATTTTTTTATCCGCGAATGTACTCAATAGTTGGATCAGGTACTCTTTGCTAGATGATTATACATAATAATACTTATAGTAGTAGGTATAAGTTAATAACTCATGTTTATTTCTGAATGACGGATATTCAGATTATTCAATAAATCCTATCATTATTCAAGAATTAACAAATCATTTTCCTGTATAATCTTCGAAAACATTACACGGTCTTGCAAATAAAAACGAACATGGTCAAACTCGCACCTTACTATATTTTTCAAAATTGTGGCAGTGAGGAATTTGGATTCAGGGACCTCACATAATAATAATAGATACATACATAAAATACCAACAATTATTAAGTTAAATTTATCAGATGAGTGAACTATTTGTCTTATTTTCCAATTTCGTTCGTCGGAACCCTTTCCATAATGGTTTCATGTATTTCAACGGGACTTCACATTACGTCAATGTTTTTTTTTTGTTTTTACAGCCATGATCACCACTCGAGACAGATCTGTTGAACGCATATGGTGTTTTACATTCTCGTTTTCAAGATACCGAAACAGTGTGTACGCTTACCAGAGCGCTAAAAATATGATTTTTATTATGTTCTCGGAGAATGAGAAAGTCTCTCTTTGTTCCTATAGGTCTAAAATTAGATTTCTGAAGGGTAACAATTTTTATTTTTCAAGTAGCTAGTCTGAATATTTATCGTAGATTTTTTATTGATAAGATAGTTTTCTCCTTATCTATTATGTTGGGTCAAGGACATTTTTATAATACTTTTTGACGCTCTGTGATAATCTCGAGTGGTTGTACTCCACTTTTTACCTAGGTAGAGAATCTTTATTTACAGTTTAAATTATCAACAGATGGAAACTCATCTACGACGAACCATTTCGAGAATTTTCACTAAAATTGGACCAGAGTTTCTTTGTGTAGTTCGTAAAATAAAGTGTGGGGTAATAAATTCTCATTTAGTATGCAAAATCCAAAGATTATTTGTTCTTCCTAGTTTATTGTGATTGGTTACTTCAGAACAATACTGCTAATCCGACTTGGTTCCTTCGATATTGTTTTCCGACGATTTAAGATTCATGAACAATGGAGATATTGGGCACAACAAAATCAGCATTTAATGAGGAAAGTAATTTTCAGGAAAGATTCGGAATAAACGTATGGGCTGATATAATCGGAAGTAAAATAATTGGATCAATTTTATTTCAAGGGCAGTTGACAGTGGTATGGTATTTAAAATTCTTTCAGAATGATATTGAGGATTTGTTAATGGAATTCTTACCACTTGGTGTTTCTGAAGTGATGTAATTTCAACAAGATGGGAATCCGCCTCATCATACCATCCAAGTCATGAACTATTTAATGACCGAGTAATTGCAACGTATGGTCCTGTACGTTGACCTTTCCGATCACCTGATCTCAATCTTTCAGACTTTTTTGTGTGGGGTTATGTGAAAAAACGAGTGTTTTATACACCGCCTTAGATACTTTTATTTTACAAAATCATATTCGTGAAGTGTTTGCTACCATAAATCCCGCTATATTGCGAAATGTGATACGAAACAATTGATAGAGCCAGAAAATGTCAAGAAATTGGCGGAATGCACTTCTAACATTCAATTCCTTTCAACTAATCCTGGTATTATGGGTAGTTTTCTTTCGTTGTAATGGATTATAAACTTTTTATGTGAAAATTGATGTTATTTAATTCAGTTTAGTTCAATTTTGTTTCCACAGCATATTCGATGAGCGATATACCCCAATTTCCTCATAATTTTTCGATAAATAGCTGTATTAGAATTGTTATCCATTCGATTTTCGATTCGAAACCATCAATGGATTCGTCGTGAAAATTATAATCTAAGGAAAATGTGTCTGAAAGATGTTGTCACGTGAAAAAATTGTTTTTTTACAATTATTGGTTGTGGAAATATCAAACCGCCATACGTACTATGTGGAAAAAACTTTCATATAATACTTTCTACTCATCATTCATATCCATCGGATTGGTTAAAGTATGTCTGCAAAAATTAAAATGCTTCTGAAAAATGAAATGTAGCAATTTTTCGTCTCAAAACTATGTGTACTCAAAATCGTCCCTGGAGTCCAAAAAAGTACAAATATACAGGGTACTCCATTTAAAATTCCCAAGTTGGGGTTGTTTTTGGCGAAACCGGAAGTGATGCAAGAGTATGAAATATTTTAAAAAAATATCCAAAAACCTTTTTAAAGACAAGCTTTTATACAAATGCACTGAAAAGGAAAAACTAATTTCTTTCATTGTTTGATCTAGGTTATTCTGTGAGTAACAGATTCAAAGTCTTGCCCGAAAGATCACCTATTTTGTATACGCGGCAAGCTTTTGAATCTGTTACTCACATAACCTAGATCAAACAATGAAAGAAATAATGTTTTCCTTTTTAGTGCATTTGTATAAAAGCCTTGCCTTTACACATGATTTTTTTTAAATTTTTAGTTCTGTTTTTATTAACACCTAATAAAAGCTTGTTTTATACATTTTTTTTTCGTTTATTTATTTTTAATTTTCTAGTATTCATGATGTTAAATAACTAGTAATTTCTATCTAATTCATTTTTGAATTTTGACCCTGAAAACTCCGATATACCAATTTTGAATAGAATCGGACCATAATCACAAAAGTTGTACGCCATATTGGAGCCCCCATCTCGTTTTTTTTCCTGACAATAATGCATTGTCACCGGAATTATGTACAGCTGCCAAATTTCAAATCAGTCGGACGATTAGAAGTGGGTAAAATTTAATTTGCAAGATTTGATTATATATATATATATATATATAAATATATGAATACATAGAAAACTGCCAATGGTACTGTGTTAGTGAAATGATGGAATCAATTTTTCAAAACTTTCCCAAATAACAAATATAGTTATGTAGGTGAGACTTCAAGACCATTAAGAGTGCGTCGAAAGGAACATCGGGAATATTTGACAAACTGACTACTTGGATACATTGTCAACAATGGCGATCACCAGTCAGAGTGGACCAAAAACGAAATAATAGCAAGAGAAATATATCAATATATCCTGAAATGAGTCATACTTAGTTATCTATACTGAAAGAAGAACAAAAGCAAAGTAGAATAGAATAGTTATGATCTCGTATATCGTATGTGTGGTACATCCTTATTGACGTCAATTGAAGGAGAACAACAATATGTAATATGCTGAAAAATAAAAAACTACGTGGAAACCCCGAAATGTCAGCTTTCACAGAGACAATCCGTTATTGATATTTTCCACATATTTTCTATCGATTGACTCATTCAATAAGAAAAAATATCTTGTTGAACGTAGTAACTTATTAGAAAGAAAGTTTGCCATTGTCTGTGCTTTTACGATTTTTTCCCGTGATTTTTTAGATGGAAAGTTACACACCCAGAGAGATTTATAGAAAAATCCCAATTGTTTCGAAAAAGCATTCCATCCATTTCGTATTTCACAATAATTTCAATTCGGAAGGTTGTTGCACTTTCCATTAGCGCATAATTTGTTTTTTTAAGAATATTTTTTATTTTCCCTGGAACCACTTCTTATCATTTCAAATGTGTAGTTATTAAGTTTTTCTACATATTATCTATTCATTGACCTTCTTGTTTCATCCCACGACTATGATGATATTTCATCGAAAACATCATGAAGTTGATTTTTGAGATCTTAAATGAAAAATATCACGTTTATCTCAATTTAACTTTGATGGTAGTATTGTTTCGAAGAGCAAGTCGTTTAGTCACTATAATGGCTCTCTAAATAAACATTTCGCTTTTCGGTATAAAACAAAATACAATTAGCAGTTTGATTCGTGCAATAAAACAGTACTCGTGAATCATTCCATCAATTAAAGTCTGGTTATAAATAGATGAGTATTCATTTAATTGATGAAATTGAGTCAATTGAATGTATTCGTGTTCATCATGCATGTGAATGTTTACCGCTTTCATTTTGTACAAATTTATCTCCCACGCTACAAAATGGCGCAGAATTTACCTCCGAATCCAAAACAAATGAATTTTCACTGACACTTGATTATTATATGTGGGTCTCTTTCACTGTCTTCAATTCAAACACTATTGTTCAAAAGCAATTCATTGTCAATTCACAAAATCATAAATAACATTCACAATTTCTTCTGTTGTCATTCGAAATCCAACATGGCGGGCTTTTAGTAAATGACTAAGAGCCTGAAACGCGGTCCAGTTGCGCTAAGCGCTGAAATTTTGTATGAGATGCTAAGCTACGACGTACGGCGGCCTGAAATTGTGCTCATTTCAGCACGAGACTTACGGCGTAGCTTACATCTCCGCGTATTATAATTAAAACAGAAGGTTTTTAATTCTTAAAATAATTATTCATACACGCATGTGTTTCTTCCGATGCAGGAGGTTTTTGATTTTGTTTTCATCTCGACCTGGGTATGGATTATTTTGGGATTCCCTGCAGTACAAAACAAACAAATATCGAAAGAGGTTGCTGCGTTTTTCGAATTAATGAATTGCATTTGCTTCCACTGAGCTTTCGACGTTCGGTATATTATAACATCATGTGTATTGGAAAGAATCTATAATGAGTGATGATATCTTTGATAAATTTCTGGTTAATTTCTTGGTATTTAAAACAGTCTGATTCAATATAAAAACAGTAGTTTTAAACGACATCTGAATGGAAAAAGATTTGAGTTTCAGTATATCCAAATTGAGTAGATGTCACACATAAAAACAATTTCTTCATTGGAGATGATACATTTGTTCAATTCTGTATTCTTGAACAGAGATAACGCTTTCTTCTTCTGAAAAAATTTGATACAAAATTATTGGATATCTCTAATGTAGAAAATTATCTTTTGAAATATTTAATTAGTTTTACCAAATATTCTTCATTCAAGTAATTAACAGTATTCATGAAAGAAAACTACAATTCTTGAAAGTCATAACTCAATATTTCTTGTTCCATGACCATATATGAAGTATTTCTTTATTGTAGAAATCTTTTTCTCCATTGAGATGATACATTTTTTCAATTCTGATTTCTTGAATGGAGATAACGCCTTCTTCTTCTAAAGTAATGTATTTGATACAAAGTTACTCAATATCTCTAACGTAGAAAATTATTTAATTGAAATATTCATTTAGTTCTACCAAATATTCTTTATTTAAGTAATTACAGAATTCAAGAAAGAAAACTACAATTATTGAAAGACATGTGCCAAATATTTGTATCAGGAGAAGTACATTTCTAATTCAATTTTCTTGGATCAACAATTATAAATTCTTGAATATCATTGCATTTTCCTCTTGAAGGTATTGTTGCCAACCGTACGATTACGTGCCTATTTATGATTATTTAGCATAGGTAGGTAACTAACGCTTCAACCAAATTTGTTGTTCTCGATCCTTTATACCTAGGTACCTATTTCTACCAACACCTACCATCTACAACAACACTCATTATCAATACAAAATTATGAAAGTTCTAGGTATAGCTTATTTCCACAGATCTCAAGTGCCTATTACTTATAATGATAGCAACCAAGATCATTTATAATATGAATTTTGACTATATTTTGACGTTTGGTAATGAAAAAAAGTGCGAAAGAGCCCTATTGAATGGCTCAAACATTATCAATTTCAAGTTCGTGAGATAATAAAGCATAAGGGTCTTTTTGAACGAATTGCAATTTCAACTAAGGAAATCGGCAACATTGTTGCCCACGCACAGATCACACTTTCGAGTTCCGCACTAGCGGCACCAGGCGCATCCCTGTTCGCCATGCAGTTAACAGTTATTAGTAAATAAATAGTCGAGTTCAGGCAAACGGTTCCGAGAGATTCATTTTTATTATTTAGACAAGGAAAACGAGCCTAAATGTTAGTAACATCGTTTGTAGGTAGGTATATCTGTTTTTTCCTTCCTTCCTAGTTTTTCTCCGAAGAGTTTAGCTACAAAGACAAAGCAGAAACTAACAAGAAGAAAAGCTTTTCCTTGTTAGAAGAAATATCCTTCCCATATCGTTATTTCAATATAGGAACCAAACACCCAAAAACAAATTATATATATTTTTGGTTAAAAAATTGACAGGATAGAAAGTAAAAGTGAAATAATTAAATTGGTTTGGGCTACACTATAACATGGATATAAAGTTTTCAGTGAGCTCAAGAACATTCTTCAAGATCTGGAATGAATTGATTCTTTTGAATTCCGACGGTAGCTCATCGAATAGTTCCGATCCCAAAATAATGTAATATTTCTATCATATTGTTTTTTCTGTTCTGGGCATCTCAGGGTTCTATGTCTCGGTTGTATATCTTCATTTCGAGGATGTACTTTTGTACTTCCATAAGTTATTGATCAGAGTTGCTGAGGCCGCACCCCATGCAATGAGTCCGTAGGAAATATGACTTTCGGCCATACCATGGCATAATAAACAGAAATTCAGCCGTATATTTCAGGATGTCTATCTATAACGCATTCACTGGAGAACTTTTAAATCTCATTTTTCGAACAAATATAATTTCACAAAAAGTTATAAACTAGACAACTGGTGATTTACTTTTTGATATACTGTATATCATGGCAATAAAGTTTGATCTCTAGAAGCATAAAATTCAAATATACGACCTATTGGGATCAAAGTCACATGAAATATGAATAAAATTCCGAATTCTCGAGCTTCCTTATATGTCAACACTGTATTTGAACCTCTGTATTCCAACTCTAACACCAAAAGATAAGCTAAACGAAAATCGATAGATAAACGAAGACATACGTATACCCAATTCAAATTTATTCTACGAAGCGGTATTTTTCGATTATCCAATATTGAAAAATGTATGTGTAGTTCAGTTCAAATATTTAAAGAGCTAATAACGAGAAATATAAAAGGGAGAGAGAGATAATAAACAAAATCGATTAAACATTTGAAAGTAATTTAATTTGATGTGACATCCAACTGAAACGAACTTTATATCAGAACTTTTATATTCCCAACTGCGAATTATTTAAGAAAATTCATCCAAAACAATTTCGAATTTTTAGTTATTCAATTACATTCACCATTATCCACTTCGTTCACTCACTCATTTCTAACAACCATCATAGAATTTGGCTCAATTCAACAATAAAGGGATCTGTTCATACACGCACTCAGTGACTGCATGAGCGAATAATAACTCACTAAAAACCCAGGACCACCTCGAACATGAAAAATAGAAAAGAAAATTGGAAAACAAGAGAATGAAAGCTAATGTGGAACGATGTTTGTTAGAAAAATGAAGCTGATAAATGCGAAGACTATAGAACGTTCAGCATTCTATCACAAGCTTCTTAGAAACTCGAAGACATTATCCGAAAAAGAATAGAAAAATAGTTACTAGATCTTTCAGATGAGCCATTTCGTTACAACAATACCGAGATCTGTGCATGAACTCAATACTACCCTTGTAGAAACACAGCGAGGCTGCTTCGAAGGTTTTATAGCCGATCGACCAATAGAGCAGCAGTTTCTGCAAATCACGTGCGTATCTTGCAACGGTCATTATTTATTCCCACTGAATTGCGGATTCGAATTTAGTATAGGTACCGGATTATTCACTATAAATTATCCACCCCTTATCATAGTTTTTATTGCCAATAGAAAAAAAAATAATGTAAAAGTTTTGTGGTTATGACTAAATTTTGATAAAATTCTATCAAAAATACAGTAGCGTGCAGATTTCAGGGGATTATTTTCTTTAATGGGTACCCAGAATATTATTGAATTTATGGAATGATATTTTTTTCCTGATTTCAAAAATATAGCATATGTTACACCTATCTCATACCGTTTTGAGTTATTAAACTAGTTGTTACTTTAAATACCTATCGTATAAAAGTTAACATTTTTAAAGTGAGCTATGAAAATGACAACTCTATTGTGTTTGTTTGGTGACATTTCTTTAATGGAATAATCAAAATGGTTTATAGTGAGGAAGAAAAAGATTAAATATATACCTACTTGTTATTTACAAAACAACAAAAATAAACGTGCAGCAAAAAGTGCATATAGGTTGTTGTATCCAAATCGTCCAACACTGTCAGAAAATACATTCCAAAATATTTACTAAAAGGTGAATCATACCTCCAGTTTCAGCAGAAAAAAGCGTGTAGTTCAAGAAAACCAGAAAAAAGTTAGAGAAACACTGTATTATTTTTCAGAAAATTCTGAATGTAATTTAAAAAATGAAGCCGATCAATTGGTAAAAATGTTTCCAAAATAACGTTCTTTGAAAAAGAACAACTACAAACCATATAAAATTTTACCCGTACAAGTTTCAACAGAGACTCATAAAAGGAAAAGGCTGGAATTTTGCCCAACAGGTGATTCAAAATGAATGAAGATCCCCATTAATTAACTAAAATATAATGGACTGATGAGTCATCCTTTTTTACAGCAAGAGTTTTCAATGGGAGAAATCGAAGGTTGTGGGAAAAAAAGGACAACAGAAAAATATTGGTAAAACGAACAAAGAAAACAGGAAGAAACACTGTTGGCGTTTGGTGCGGAATTTTTAGAATTGAAATTGTTGGTCCTATATTTTATTATTATATATTAACAGGAGTTACCTATCAAGAAATACTCAAATATTCTTTTACAGATTTTTTCCGAAGCCGAGCTGGCCAGCATGATTTGGATGTAAGATAGGGCAACCCCGTATAGTGCCCTTCCCGTTCTAGAACATTACCAATATGGATAGGAAATAATGGAAATATCAAATGGCCACCTAACAGTCCGGACTTGACCCCTATGGATGAATTGTTAATAATGATAATAATATTCAAGTCATTAATGACACGATTCGACTTGTAATAGATAATATGAATGTCAATAATGAAGCAATGTCCAATGCACTTACAAATATGAGAAGACGTTATCAATTATGTATTGACAATAATGGTGGACACATTGCACATCTTTCATGAGTTATGTTATTTAAATTCCCTAAATAAATATTTGTTATCTATTTTTGTATAAATAATTTTTTCTCACTGTAAACTTTTGATTATTCCATTAAAGAATGGAAATAGTTGTCATTTCCGAAGCTTATTGTGAAAATGTTAACTTTCATGAACAGTAACAACTAGTTATTCGACGTTTAAAAACGGTATAAGATAGGGGTAACATATCGTATATTTTTAAAATCAGGAAAAAAAGATCATTCCAAAAATTCAATAATATACAGAATATCCCATTTAATTTTTTTTATCCCCTGAAATCTGCACGCTACTGTATTTTTGATGGCATTTTATCAAAATTCAGTCATAACCACAAAAGTTTTGAATTTAACTATTTTACAAGCTTTTATTTAGTTTCACCTGTCTGTAATCAAATCTTGCAAGTTAAATTTGACCCAATTCAAGTTTCCCGATTAACGTGAAATTTGGCAGGTGTTCATAGTTCCCATTATGGATTTTTTTTCAGAAAAAAAACAAAATGGCGGCTCTAAGATGGCGGACGAGATTTGTGTTTATGCTCAAAATTGGTATGTGGGGGTTTTTGGGGTCGAAGATTATGCTATTATTTTGTCAAAATCAATAAAATAAAAATGGCGGCTCCAAGATGGCCGACGATCTCTGTGATTATGGCCGATTCTATTCAAAATTGGTATGTGGAGGTATTCGGGGTCGAAGATTATACATTCTTTGTCAAAATTATTAAAATCAAAATGGCGGCTCCAAGATGGCGGACGATCTGTGTGATATAGTCCGATTCTATTCAAAATTGGTATGTGGAGGTTTTTGGGGTCGAAGATTATGAATTTATTGTCAAAATTCATAAATTCAAGATGGCGGCTTTAAGATGGTGGACAAGTTTTGTGATAATGGCCGTTTCTATCCAAAATTGGTATGTCGGGTTTTTGGGGTCGGAGATTATGAATTTAGTCGAAGATTATTGACCTTTTGTCAGAATTCATAAATTGAAGATGGCAGCTCCAGGATGCCGGATGAGTTAATCTTTAGATGGTCTCCTCATTGAAGAACTAGATAGCTCAGAACTTACAGGAAAAATACCTCATAATGACGATGCATTAACAAAAATGCATAGATTAAGGCGTACTCACTAAAGGGCTAAATAAAATAATTATTAAAAAAAAACATTTTTAAAGACAAGTTTTTATTCAAATGCGCCAAAAAGTAAAAAATAATTCCTTTGGATGTGCGACGTAGGTTATTCCGTGAGTTATAGATTCAAAACTTGCCTTTGTATTTGAACTGAAAATTTTGCGCGACAAGCTTTTGAATCTACAACTCACGGAATAATCTACGTCGCACATCCAAAGCAATAATTTTTACTTTTCAGCGCATTTGAATGAAAGCCTGCCTTCAAAAAGGTTTTTCTTAATAATTATTTTTCTATAGGCAATAATAACGATGATAAGGGGTGGGTTATTTATAGTGAATAACCCGGTGCATAAATTTGTAATATGTAACTATGATAAAAACTTTTTAACAAAAAATTAAACCGACGAAATACGGAACGGAAAAGTAAAAAATAAAATAAACCTTCTTAGTCTCAATAACTAAGCTCTTAAACTAATGTAAGTAACAAATTTTGAGTCGGCGCCAAACAAACAAGCAAATGCATTAGGTAAGGCGTGAAATGATGGCATCGAGTTGCGCGGTGACATTCTGATAATTTTTTTGAAGTAATTTAATGATCTTCGTTGATTGTTCGTTTGGCGCCGACTCAAAATTAGTTACCTACATTAGTTTAGGAGCTAAGTTACTGAGACTAAGAAGGTTTATTTTATTTTTTACTTTTCAGTTCCGTATTTCGTCGGTTTAATTTTTTGTAAAAAGTTTTTATTTTTCAATTTTTTGTGGCTAAAATCTACTAATTATTACCTACTTGTTTTTTGATTACTTCCAAAATACTTACTTACCCACCTTACTTCAACTATTACCAGTTAAATAATATGATTATCTACTGTTACTATTAGTTGTAATATAAATTATTTTTGTTGTTCTGGTTAGTTTATTTCATTACTTTGTATATCATTCCATCCTCTCATAGAATATAATGATTTTGACGGATGTGGAACAAAAATAATGTCAGTAGCGATCTGTCATTGTCAACTACGTATGTGTGTGCCAATGTTCACAAGTGAAAAATCAATTATCCCCTATTTTTCTACCCGTAAGGGTGGATAATTTTATTCGAATACCAAATATAAGGTATACCCTATCTATTAAAAAAAGAATCATCCAAATCGAAGAACCCAGTACAAAGTTATGCCTGATAGAATCGGTTAACGGACTAGAATTCAGAGGATGAGTGATCAATATCCTTCATTTTGCTACCCTTAGGGGTGGATTTCATATTTTAAATTAAAATGGGACCAACTTCGAAGTACACCCTATCCACTGAAACAAGAATTATCGGAATCGGACTTCTCAATAAAAAGTTATGCGTGATCATACATACAAAAAAAATAAAAAAAAATAAATATACGCGTCGACTAGAGAACGTCCTCCTTTTTGGTTTCGTCGGTTAAAAATGACAATATACACTTTCTTGGTTCCAGTTTCATTTTTTGTCCTACAAATCGAAAATATCCTATCTACTGAAGATACTATTTCAGAGATGTTTGAAATAATACTTAGGCTGTGGAATACGAACTCGTCGTCTTTCAGCAAGCAGATAAATATTCAAAGTTAATGTTGTCCTTTTTGGTTGACACAACGTATCCATTTATTGGACGCAGCTGCTTAAGAACCGAGTGTTTTATAGTGTTATTTATAGAATAGATCCGAATGATTTTTCACTTTCACGCCCCTTTTGATATTATAGCTTGTTTAGTGTATATATTACTGTTATACAACGTATATCTCATGAAGTTGTTATTTTATTAGAATGTCACCTGAGTAAAATTAGCATCACACAAATTATTTATATCAAGGTACACTAGAACTTGATTTATAAGTATATTCGTAAACCACAATAAATTTCTTATGTGTTTTTTCAGCGTAGACTTTTCGTGGTTTACCCAAGGGCGGATCTAGGCAACTTTTCTGGGGGGGGGGAGGGTGAAACATAGTCAACATATTCAGGGGGTGCGCCCCAATTTTGGAATAAATTAAAATACGTTGTTGTAAAACACTAAACATAAAAACGATTTATTGATTTATCAGTTATCGTTTTTAACACAAATTAATACATTTGTGTCAGCTACATTTAAACATTGAATACATTTTAAACCTTAAGCCAAACTAAGAATTATAAAATGGCTCATTAACTTTGGTTATCAGTAAAAAAGGAACTTGATAAACAATATAGGAACAACACTAACTAAAATCGTAATTCTAGAGGCAAATTTAAATCATATTAGTGAGACAAAATCATAATAAAAAAGTACAATGAAGTAAATCTTTGTTAAACAGATTAAAATCATAATTAGAGGACAAACTCAGTTTTGCGTTTCTTTAAATTTGCAAAACAATCTATAACTTTCTCTATATCTATTAAAATATTGCGGTGGATGTGCAAAAGGAGAAGACCTGCCAAACGTTCCAGAGTCATATTTAATCCAAGCCACGTTTTGAACCGCTTTAAAGCCGAAAAGGACCTTTCTGAAGAAGCTACACTACGGGGCAGAGTTAGCAAAAGTTGTAAAATTAATTTCAGCAACCGGTTATGACAATATAAAAGCAGAAACTCTAAAACAAATTGTTCACTTCATTGTAGAGCCACTGGCCTTTCTCATAAATCTTATAATCGATACTAGAGAGAAGTTCCGTAAAGTTTCAAAATACCAGTGGCCTATAAAAAAGGCGATAAATCGGCTACAACTGAATACCAACCTATATCTTTGATAACTAGTTTTGCTAAAACATTTGAAAAAAACCATTAAACAAAGAGTCTGGTGTTATTTAAAAAACAAAAAAATCATATTAGAAAAGCAATATGGATTCCAAGAAGGTATCTCAACCCACATCTGATAAAAAAAAATATCGGGATCTAGATATCGGAGGCTTTTGATAAAGTGAGCTTTTCGCTCTCAATCAAATCCTTGGCGGATATTGGAGTACGGGGCCTACAACTAGATCTATAACTATCTTGAGAACCGAACTTAAATATTGAAAATAAATGGAAATTTCAGCACACCTGGAACTCTAAAATGCGGTGTACTCCAGGGAACAGTTCTAGGTTCCTTGCTGTTTATCTTATACGTAAATTACTTATTTTTTTTGGATACAGCTGGGGAAATTATCACTTTTGCAGACAATACGGTTATATATTACAACGATACAGACTGAGACAAAATCAAAAATAAAGTTGAAGAAGATTTAATTCAAATTGGAAACTGGTTCAAAAGTAGATTACTTACCATAAATTACGGAAATAGCTTTTTTATACCTTTCACCTCGTATAAAATAAAAATTTCAATTTCAACACTCTACAAATGAAGAAAAGTATCAAGATAAATTCAGCCGCGAGCGTAAAATACTAAAGTATACATATCGACAGTCATCTGAAGTGTGATACCCATGCGGAATCCGTCATAAAAAACTACGATCCTTAATCTATTTATTCTATGAGTCCAGAAATGTTCTTCATGAAAATGATCAAATTACCAGGTATAACGCATTGGTAGTACCGCACCTCACCCATGGAGTAGTTGCAAGGGGTGGAATACTGAAAACCCATCTACATTCACTAGAAAATTTACTCAAGCGTTTCTACAAAATTATTTCAAGAAAACCCTATACTTACTCTTCGCAAAAATTACTCCATGAAATCAAGATCTTCAATCCAAGACAAATATATTCCTACAATGTTGCTAACTACATTTACAAAAACAAACACACCCTTCCCAAGCAGCATTATAGTAACGGAAACTGATACTGCAACTTCGACTCGGTGGTTATCACGTAATCACCACTAAATCTACCACTATACAGTAAGAATAACTAAAATTTTATATGTGTATGGTTGTAGTCACGTAATTCCCATCTATGGTAGCCACTCCACAGTTCTATAACTCATTAGTGTCATTTGAGGTGTCTGAAACATTATGGCCACTGAGAAAATCACTTTAAAGGTCACAGAAGTCACAGTCACTTCCAAGAGAGTATGATTGTTTCGGTGACGTTTTGGTAACTTCCATAAAACCTTCAATGTGGCAGGCACTTGATTGTGATATGTGGTGATGGTTGCCACGTTCTTGCTATCTCCATAAGTGATAACCACAGTTCCCATTTAATAAACGTCACTACAAATTACAATAACCTTCAAAATTCACCGTTCCGCACGATGACGAAAGCTTACCTAAGTTTACTCGAATTATTTTATTGTGGCTTACAAAATGTTTGTTTAACCTGTCAGGTGAAACATGAATGATTTCATTCAATATGAAATGGGTTATGCGTTTTGAATAGACAATTTCCCTTGATTTTGAAGTGACCGTGGATTGGTCCGTGCGATGACAAAAAGGAATTATTCAATAGACAATTTTCCTCAATTTTGAAGTGACCGTGGATTGGTCAGCGCGATGACGAAAACTAACATAACTTTTCTCGAATTATTTTATTGTGGCTTACAAAAAGTTCGTTTCACCTATTACGTGAAACGTGAATGATATGCATTCAAAATAAAATGGGTTATGCGTTTTCAATAGAATTTTTTTCTTGATTTTGCATAAAAAGGTTGATTTAAATAGATCAGATCTCTGACTTGTGCTCCTGCCTACTATTTATACTTCAATTGTTAATTCTGTTTGCATAAATGCCATCATTTTCATTACTTGTTAATTGATCATTGTTACTTGATAATTGTTGATTGGATCTGCATAAATCCACTATACTTGCTACATGTCCTTTTTTAACAATTAATGAACATGTACCCACAATTTGGAGGTTGAAACTTTGAAGTGGCAGGTTATAATAGCTCGACGTGTTCGCCCCTTTCAAGGGTATAAGACGTATTGTCATTTTTAGGTTATAACTTTGAAGTGGTGAGTCATGGGCCTGTAATGTGAGTGCCACTTTCCAGTGGTGGTGAAGTTAATAATTTAGTTCCACTGGTCACTTTATGATGGGAGGAGCTTTAGAGTGGTATATTTACACTTTCTGCCACTTTAAAGTTATATTCTCCAAAAGCCGCCATATTTACAGGAATATGCTGGGTCGCCATTATTAGAGAAATGATCGAAATATTCAATAAAGATTCATTTGTCATTAGCACCGCATCAAACGTAGTAATTTGTTACGTAAATATTTGTTTCAACTAACCAAGATTGATAAAACAATGTTCGAGGGATTTAAGTACATAATTTCAGAGGCGAGTTATTGCCAAAATTATAATGTTTTCCTTAAATAAAGTGTATTCAGATGGCGTGTGCTCACAATCGAGCACCCATATTTGACAAAAATCTTGCAATCGTTTTAATTTTATCCCGATCAGAAGTATCCAAATTCAATATACTTACTTCGCGTTTGTATGTTTATATGCTATATATTTTTAAAGTTGATCGGGTGAAATGAATCAGGCAAAATGGAAGAGTGAGGAGCATTTATCACAAAAATATGTTGCTGAACAGAGATCGAGCTACATATTATTTACACAAACGCAGTCAGTTGTTTAACGTGTCTAGTGTCGGCCACTACATATCCACGCTTTTGCCAGGTGACCACAACGTGGTTGGAAGGTGGCTATCTGAGATCCAGGAACGTAGCAGCCACCAAAAAAGTGTTCTCCACTTTGGTAGCCGGCGCGTGTATATCACGTGGCAGTGGTTGTGGCCAAACACTTCAAAGTTTTCCAGAATCGTGGCCGCTACGTTCCGTCCACTTAAGATGCTACTTGGGTTGAGGCTCACTAGTCGAGATATGACACCTGATTAAAAACTCCATTCTCTGTCCCACACATGAAAAAACTGTTGGACAAAGAAGTTTAAATTACTTGGGCCCCAAAATTATAAACTCGCTTCCATTAGAAATTATAAATATACATCCCGCAAATAAATTCCAAGCACTCCTAAACAAATTTGTATCAGAAAATAGAACAGCAATATGATAAATTATCGACACTAAAAATAACTGAGAACAAAGAAAACAATTCTTCAGACTTATATTTAATTTTTTATGACAATACTTTTGTGTTATATCATATATTATCATTATATTATATTGTATATTATTATATTGTATTTGTATATTTTCATATTCTATATTGTATCTATATATACTGTTAATTCACATTCGTACCTTTTTATCCTGTATTCTATATAGCTGTACCATATATTGCCTTTCATTTTATATATTTAATGATTTTTTTTACAAAAATTATATTGTATATTATTATATTGTATTTGTATATTTTTATATTCTATATTGTATGTATACAGGGTGTAACATAAGTACGTTGAAATATTCAATATAAACTTGTGTCCGGATATGCTTCGTTTCGGAGATACAGGGTAATGAAATTGAATTTTTTTGTTCGCTTTTTAAAAATAACTATTGCAAAAAATAAGTTATTTGCACAAAATTTGGTACCCGGGGTTTTTTTGACGTGGGAAATCATAATTTTGTATGAATTTTCATGTAACATCTAGAGGGCGCTGCGTACGATGTCATTATTTATTTCAAATTGCCCTAACATTTTTGACAGTAAACTTTTGGTACTTTTCATGAAAAAACCTCATTCCCACACCTTTTCCAAGTAAAAAAGGTACACTTCCTCAACAACGCTGGAGGTGATCGTTTTCGAGATATTTACAAAGTGCAGTTGCTGAGAACATTACAAAAACCAAGTATGTGGTAGGTCTCGTCAAAATAAACTACTTTTTTCCTATAAAATGTTTATCGAAAAATGATTTGTTTTCGAGATACAGATTGTTGAAATTTTTCAAAACATGGTTGGTTTTTGTCATCCGTTTTTTGCAATTTTAGTTATTTTCATCGAACAGAAAGACACCATTTTAGGTACAGAACTATTGAAAAAACCCACATACCTATCATCTACCTATACAGCTCCTCTATAATTGTTTAATTGTGAAAAAAATAACCCCCATGCTAATCACTACATGTGCATGAATTTCGAAATATCGAACTAAAAATATGAAGCAACAGTATCCGATAATTATTTAAAAAGGTTCTAATTGGGATCAAACGTTCATTGTTCTATATGTTAAAAGATCAGCATTACATGAAAAGTGTTTTTTCATTTAATTGAAATATTCTTGCCTCAACCCATCATTATTTGATAGATAAGTGTACATTTGATACAAAAATTCCTGTCCAAGATGATTTTGTCAAAAAACACACTAATATTGACGACTCGAAGTGTCAATTGCCGACTCGAAATCAAAATTATCGATTCGGAGAATTCCTGACTTTTAAGTTGGATTTTCCGAGTATGAAGTCGGAAAAATAAAATTCCTCCTTCAATGAAGGATTGTCCGAGTTCAAAGCTGGAATTTCCGAGTTTAAAGCCGAAATTTCCGAGTTCAAAGCCGGAATTTCCGTGTTCAAAGCCGGAATTTCCAATTTTCAGAATTTTCACTATTTTTGAGGTCTATTACAAAGATAGAAAAAAAACCAATTATCATCATTTCATCATTTTTTGCCCCGGCCCTTTTCATGACACGTTTCTTGGACTATTCTGAAAATAGTCGTTTCATATAAAATATAGATAAACAAACTCACGTTACTTTTTTATATAATTAATAATTGTTTTTCCCATTCAAATTATAAACTTGGTTCGAGAGTTTTCTCTATGTAATAATAATGTGGCTAGTCTAAGTGGAACGAGAAGCTCAGAACCCGAGGCAGTTTGATTTCCAAGCGTCCTAAATAACGTAAACGAAAATAACTCGATAACCAGAGATCATAAGAAGGCAGCACGAGACTAAAAGCGCGAAATGTCCATGTGGTCGATTTTGTTACGTAATACCGGGTGTTTAAACTCATGAACAATTTTGCTTCGATGCACGAACTACATCGAAATATCTGAACACATTTTAACAATTTTATTCAGGTTTGCCCAATTTTTGGGAAGATTTCGAGGAATGGATTGAATGCTGGATTCCAGTTATTAAAAATATTTGGGGATGACATTGTTTATCCCACCGATTTCCTCAAGCTTATACAGACTATTTCACACCTGGTTTTACAATTATTCTGCGCTGGTCTAATTATTACCTATTGAATTAGGGTTCATACTAGGGGGTTGCCAGAGACATATCGAAATATCGAATCCAAAAATCGTCAATTTATTAAATTCATATTCATTCTTTTTTGTGGATGATTTTACTTCTTCTATAGCTTTATGACTTGGATTTTCTCTTATTTGTTTCCTGTCGGTACAAAGTTTTAACTTGTCAAATCAAATATTATTGTCACAATTGTTTTTTTTATATTTTATAGCCTCACTTCAGTTTTTTTTGTTCTCCACTTGGGTTTTTCTCTGGTAATTTTCACTTGATATTTAAAAAAAACATGTATATAAAAATATCATTAATTGCTGAAACAAATTTCTCTAGTATAATTAGTAATACAATTATAAGTTTGGATATTATATTGTTACCAATATACTACACCACTGTCTCGATCACATGTCGCCGACAAAGATATTAGAATATCTCATGTGAACAACTCGAGGCAGGTAGCTGTGTCGCATAAGGAAGTATCGAGGTTATTTTCGAAAGTTCCCCGACCTTTCTGGAATGTTTGGCTGTGTGGAGGGACAAAAAGACAAGTGCATCGCACGTGAGCTATACACAGTTTGATGAGTTATTTGTTTGATCAATTGGAGTTTAGTTAGTGAGAAGTGAAATAAATGGACAATAATTAGTCGAGTCATTCAATAGACGAACCCGAGTTTCGTGAGAGTTGGTGTCAGAAGTAGGATTTTTGGTAACTATTAACGGAGAAAACGGGAAATAAACCCTACACACGATATGGATGTCATAATGGAAATTATCAAACAGAAGTTTGCCAAGCAAGAGAGACGACTGATGGAAGAAACATGAATCGAGGAGAAAAGATGGCGGATAGAAAAACGAGGAAGACAACAATCAACATCATCACCAACGTGGATGCAGATAATCGTAAAAGCAAAATAGTCAAGCCTGGCTCGCCAATTCCGTGCAGGTAAATTGCACCATCTTTAAATTAATTTTATGAATTGGAACCGTTTTATGTGCCAGTGTTCATGTCGCAGGAATACTGTAATGTAATGATCACATATGGTGCAGTGAAAGAAAGTTTATAGTGTTTTTATTGTTATGCTGTTGTGTGACTAAAACCAAAAAGTCTCTACTTGCCAGCTTTGCTGCCAGTTTTAACTTTGATGAAAGGTATGTGATTCGGCTGAATCACTATATATATATAATAATAATAAATTGTCTGTATTGAGTGGCTGCTTTCACACTCAACCTGAGAAGATTTACATTTTTCAATACATTTTGTATTTTTCTTTGAAAACGGCTGGTGAGTTCTGTTTAATATTGTTAGGAAGTGAATTATAGAGCAAGGTAGTTGGGTAGGAAAATGATTTTTTAAACAGACTTGTCTAGTGCTGAGGTGTGTCAGAAAAATTCGTGTATCTGAGATTCTGACTGCGAATGGACGAACTTAGTCTGAGGCATATTCTGAGATGTTTTAGATAATTGATTCCGAATTCTGCGTGAGGTTCAGATTATAGGTCCAAAGAGAAGGATAGTATTTGCAGTTTTGGTTTTTGGTTAATGGAATTATCTCACAGATTACATTGCAGATGATGGACATCTTCGATAGATATGTTTTAAATAAAATTTAAATCCCTTCTTGTTTTATTATTGGCAGTTAGGTATGAATGCTATTCTAAATTATATATTCTCATTCAGTGTTAAATTTAGTAACGGGTTGAAGCTAAAATTATTAAACTTTTTTTTACTTCTCATTCTATTTTTCATAACAAATTACTCTCCGCGGACAAGAGTATCGTTTGTCACAACTCAACCATCCATAAAAAATTCACATATTCATATATAGAATATACAACAACAACAAAGCTCGGAGACATATTATATTTTGGATATTTCATGTATACTGTAACGTAAATAAACTTAACTTGGTTTTACTAATTTATTTCACACTTAAATTTACAACTAATTCATATTACTAACTACGCCACTGTATCGCTCGACGTTATCGGCTGCTCAGACTGAGACTCTCTCTTGAGGGTTGCCTATTTATCTCCGTTACAGAATTCACGATGTTTCCAATTCTGGCGGTTGGCGAACAGCATGTTCCAGTTATTTCCAATATTGACCGTTGTTTTCCGCGGCAGCGCGACTGGATTGTTCTCGAATATCTCCGGGTGTGACATCATCAATACCACAGGACAATTTTGGAATTGCTAGATCCACCAGATTCTGGTCCACCATAGTATCTCTTAGTTTGGTGAGACTCTTCCAGACATCTTCATAGGACGGTTTATCTTGGGAATGCCTCTTGGTAACTAGGTAGTAGATGTTTCTCTGGCCTTTCTTCAACTGTAGCACCCCACCAACTTCTGGATTCTGCTCCCGCAGTGTTTGGAGTTGACCAAATTTCTTGGAAAACACTACGGCGATGCCCCTGGACATTCGAAGATCTTCTGCCACACAGTGCGCTAGTGCGTAGTCAGCAGGCACCTCGAAAAGGTCTCGTGACTACTCTCTAGTAACCCCATGTAGAACTTTCTGCCCGTTTGAATCCATGGACATGAACTTCTCGAACGTCATATCATCCTCCGGTGGCTTGAGGGTGCGAACTTGGTCATGGTTTGCAGCGTAAGGGGCCAACTTGTTGAAATGGACGACCCTTGGTTTCCCTCGGGGTGGCTTATGGATTCGGTACACAAGGTCGTTTATCCTTTTCACGATCTTATACGGGCCTTCCCACGAGTTCCGCAACTTTGGTGATAGTCCACGACGACGTTTGGGGTTGTACAGCCAAACCAGGTCATCAACTTTAAACCCTCCAGCGTCGGCCTTGATGTCATAGGTCTTCTTCATTTTATCGCTGGCACTCTGGATGTTCAACCGGACTCGTTCGTGGATGTCGTCCATTCTCTGCCGAAGTTTGCTGACGTAGTCCTCTCCCGCAGTGTCTTGTCCTGGCGGTATCCCAAACTTCAGGTCACAAGGCAGTCGCAGTTCTCGGCCCATTATAATACTAGCAGGAGTTTGACCTGTTGACTCGTGTACTGCGGATCGATAGGCCATCAGGAACAAATGAAGATACTGGTCCCAGTCTCTTTGATGGTCAGAGACAACCTTGGACAAGTGGCGGTTGATCGTTCTGTTCATCCGTTCCACCATTCCATCGGACTGCGGATGTAGGGCCGTGGTTCTTGTCTTGCGGATGTTCAGCAGTAAACATATTTCTTGGAACAGGTTGGATTCGAAATTTCTCCCTTGATCCGAGTGCAGCTCCATTGGAATACCAAATCGACATATCCACTCTTTCACCAAGACGTCGGCGACGGTGATGGCTTCCTGGTTGGTTCCGCCCACTTACTGAAGTAGTCCATTGCCACAAGGATGTATTTATTCCCGTGGTCGGATACGGGAAACGGGCCGGCGATGTCAATGGCGATTCTCTCGAACGGGCTGCCTACGTTGTACTGACGCATCGGGGCCTTGGGTCGTATTCGAGGTCCATTGCCAGTCCTGGACGTCAGCTTGACAATTGGTCCAGTAAAACCGTTGCCTCACTTTCTGCAGGGTCTTCGTCACTCCCAGATGTCCTCCAGCGACTCCATCATGGATTTCCCGCAGCACTTCCTCTCTTCTGTTCCTGGGAACAATTATTTGGCGTCTGTCTTCCCCACCAATATCGGCCTCCAACACACGTTTCAGGATCCCGTTGTCCAGAATAAGAGAGTTCCATTGTGCCCAATAGGACTTAACAGCCGGCGAGTAACCTGCGACTTCCTGCCATGATGGTCTTCGATTGCCCTTCTTCCAGCTGACGACTAAGCCAAGGTCGGGGTCTTTCTCTTGGTCTTTCTGGATCTTGCTGTCATTCCAGTTGTCATCCATTGCCGCGGTTCTACAAAGTGTTGCTTCTTTCTCTTCTGCTCGTCGGCAATGTGAGCAATCATCTGGACATGGTCTTCGCGACAAGGCATCTGCATTCTTATGGCTAGTTCCGGCTCGATGTTCTATTTCAAAATCGAATTCTTGGAGTCTCTCGATCCAACGTGCTACTTGACCCTCAGGATTTTTGAACTGTAAGAGCCATTTGAGAGCTGCATGGTCAGTTCTCAACAGGAATCTTCTTCCATACACGTACTTGTAGAAGTGCTCCACTCCCTTTACAACAGCTAACAGCTCTCGCCTGGTGACACAGTAATTGCGCTCTGGTTTGCTAAGCGTCTTGCTGAAATAGCCAATGACCTTCTCCTGTCCCTCCCGGATCTGAGGTAGGACAGCTCCAAGTCCCACGTTGCTGGCGTCCGTATCCAAAATGAATTTCGCTTTTGGTAGGGGATAGCTCAGTATAGGTGCGTTGATCAAAGCTCCTTTCAGCTTCCTGAATGAGTCTTGACATTCTCCGGACCACTGGAACTTTGTTTGGCCTTCCGTGAGCCTGGTCAGTGGTTTAGCGATGTTGGCGAATCCCAGCACATATCGGCGATAGTATGTGCATAAACCAAGGAAACTTCGAAGTTGGTGAATGTCTTTTGGGATGGGCCAATCCTTAACAGCTTTGATCTTCTGGTCATCCACTGCTACTCCTTCCCCAGAGACAACGTGGCCGAGGTATCGTACTTCTTTTTGGAACAGATGGCATTTCTTAGGGCTCAGCTTCAATCCGGAGTTCCTCAGTCGCAGGAATACTTCCTCCAAGTTTTTCACGTGGTCCTCAAACGATCTGCCGACCACAATTATGTCGTCGAGATACACTAGACACGTGTTCCATGAGAGTCCCTTCAGTACTGTTTCCATCAATCTTTCGAATGTGGCGGGAGCATTACAGAGCCCGAATGGCATAACGGTGAACTGCCACAATCCTGAGCCGATGGTAGAAGCAGTCTTTTCTCGATCTTCCTGAGCCAGTTCTACTTGCCAGTATCCACTCTTCAGATCAAGGGTCGAGAAAATCGTGGAACCAGCCAACGTGTCTAGGGTGTCATCTATTCTCGGGAGAGGGTAACTGTCCTTCTTCGTGACATTATTAAGTTGGCGATAGTCTACACAAAAGCGTGTCGATCCATCCTTTTTCTTCACCAGTACGACTGGAGAGGACCAGGGACTGTCAGATGGTTCGATAACTCCTTCTTTTCCCATATCGCTGACTATTTTGTCAGCCTCTTCCTTCTTGGCAAGACGAAGTCTTCTTGCTGATTGCCGGATCGGTCGAGCACCTCCAGTATCAATTTTGTGCTGGACCACATTAGTTCGACCCCCTTTTCCTTGTCCGGTATCGAAGATGTCTTGGTACTTTTTGACTAAATCTCTTAGTTTGGGCTGTTGAGCTGGTTTTATATCTTTGGAAGAGATGGCAACTAATTTTTCTAGTTCTGTGGGCAAGTTTGGGTTGGCTAATCGTACTTCGTACACTCCGGATCACTGAGGAAACTGACGAGCAGTGCCCCAATATTGTTCCTTTCTTCAAGGTCACTGCAAAATAATTGACATTCATGACCCTTACCGGCACAAATTTGTCAGCACGCAACAAGGTCTTCCCTAGTGCAATCCCTCGTCCAATTTTCTCATCATGAAGTTTGGGCTCGAACATCACCACGTTTCCACTGCTCGTACTCCCGTCCAGGCGAGCCTCCAGAATGGTTTCAGCCCTCAGGTACGCTTACATCTTCAGCCAACAACACACGGATCAACTCCTCACTTCTCCCATGAAGCACCAGCTCTTCTCCGTTGACACGTAGGACGCCGTCTTTGAAATCCAATTCAAACCCTCTGGAATTCATGATGTCCATTCCGATGATTGCATCGTCTTCGATGTCCGCTACAAGTGCCTGATGTTTCACTTTAGTGCTGCCCAAAATGATTTCAATCGGTAGCTCGCCATATACAGTAGCTGGCTCCCCTGTTGCTGTGCGTAGCTTCCAAGTTGTCGGTTCAATCCGTTCCGGTGTTCTGGCAAGGAAGGCCCGAGAATTGTCCTAGTCGCACCTGTATCTAGCAGCATGGTGCAAGGCTCGTTATTGATGAGACCGTCTACGAAGACACCTTTGTTCTGTCGTTGAAGGATAGCGACATATGCGTTGTTAACCGGGGCTTGCCGGACACATGCCGACGATTGCCCCTTCTCGTCGACCTTCTTTAGTTTTCCTGCATCGGAGTCGATGAATGTTGGACATTTGCTACGCACATGTCCAATTTTGCAACAATTCCGGCATCTTATCTGTCTTTTCTCAGGCAACCCTTCCTTCATCACTTTTCTTATGGCAGCTTCCAAGTTAGCAGGCTCCTGTGAGTCGTCCTCAATCGTTTGAACTTTACTTTGGCTTTTGCAGCATTGTTTTGCTGCTTCGAATTCCAAAGCGCGTGCCAGTGCGTCTACGAGATGTGTTGGACGAGCTAATATCAACGCTTGTCTGGTTTCTTGGTCACGGAGTCCATCCAAGAATGCCTGAACCGCTAATCGCTCCATTACATTTTCCGGTATGGCTGGATATGCGAGACGAACCAAGCGTGCAATGTCAGCTTCGAATTCTTGTAAGGATTCGCCCGATTTCTGGCAGCGATTTTTCAGTTGGGAGTGGTATACGTGTTCCAAATGGGCCTGGCCATATCGTAATTCTAGATGTTTAATCAGCTGATCATAGTCCTCCTGTTCTTGGGCGGTGAGAGTTTGTAGAATATTTGTCGCTTCTCCACGTAATGCAAGTGTCAGTGCTACAGCTCTTTCCCCTGCATTCCATCCGTTTGCTTTGGCCGCTGCTTCAAACTGCTGGCGGTAATTTGCCCATGGAGTTTTTCCGTCGAACTGAGGCGGCTTCATGGAAAGCTTCCCTATTTCTGAAATGACCTTGACATCTTTTATACCCTCTTGAACTTTATCCAAGTTCAAACTCAAGTCCAGCATTGCATTTTCGTTAACCATCTCTGTGGAGGGCGCACTATTAATTCGTTTTTCCAGCTTACTGATCGTTTCCTTTATTTTGTCCATTTCTGCCTCGACCCCATCTTTGATTTCATCTACCTCCGTGTTCATTTGCTCCCTAATTTTATCTATCTCTGTCTCAACGGTTCCCATTCTTTCTTCTAGAAAATTAGCCACACCACACAATTCTTTTTTTAGGCCTTCTGTGTTTTCCAGGAACTTCTCTTCCAGGCTTCTTGCATTTTCTTTCAGGCTTCTTGAAATTTCTTGAAGCTTCTCTTCCAGATTTCTAGAATTTTCTTCAAGCTTCTCTTCCAGATTTCTAGAATTTTCTTCAAGCTTCCCTTCCAGATTTCTAGAATTTTCTTCAAGCTTCTCTTCCAGATTTCTAGAATTTTCTTCAAGCTTCCCTTCCAGATTTCTAGCATTTTCTTCCAAAGTCCTCGAATTTTGTTGCAGCTCTTCTTTCAAGGATTCTATTATCGGACTCAAATCACCTCCGGGAACTTCGAATAAAAATGTTTCGGGGTCCTCACCTTCTTGTATAAGTCCTTCTGCTTCTCTTGAGTACTTGCTTTTTACCCGTTGTTTCCAGTTCCCTTTCCTCCAATTCCTGTTTCAATTCCGCTACCTTCAAATCCGCAAGGCGCACTTTTCTTGAACACATTTTGTCTTTGACGAGGTATCAGTCTGTTCCACACGAAAAGTTTATCAGTTTGTTAAAAATTCACTTCGCGAATTCTTTTCCACGGGCCACCAGTCTATTGTCTGTTTCACGCGAAGAGTGTATCAGTTTATATTCCCACGCACAATTGTCCACTTCGCGAAAACCGGGCCACTGTCTATTTTGGGCGTACAAAAAGGTCTATCAATTTATTTTTCTGACTATCCACTCCACGATCACTTGTTTATTTTCAAAATCTCGCTTCCGACACCAATTGTAACGTAAATAAACTTAACTTGGTTTTACTAATTTATTTCACACTTAAATTTACAACTAATTCATATTACTAACTACGCCACTGTATCGCTCGACGTTATCTGCTGCTCAGACTGAGACTCTCTCTTGAGGGTTGCCTATTTATCTCCGTTACAGAATTCTCGATGTTTCCAATTCTGGCGGTTGGCGAACAGCATGTTCCAGTTATTTCCAATATTGACCGTTGTTTTCCGCGGCAGCGCGACTGGATTGTTCTCGAATATCTCCGGGTGTGACATCATCGTTGTCGATGGCAACGCGTGAGGCGACAGGTCCGGCCTAGGTTCGTTACAATACAAAGAAAAATATAGTTATCAATTCGAACCAACACCCCACAGAAGGAGAGGATAGTTTTTAGAATTGTTCTGGAAGTAAGTAGGCATTTCAATTGACGGAAATAATCAGGCGAAGAGGACGTTATAGTGATCATTGAATCTATCCAGCAAATTCAAGATACTTTTTAAACTTCCTCATGCGTTTCAATGTTCTATGATGTTTGTATCCACTTGGGACATAATTATTTTTTTAATTAATATAAAGTTTATATGGAACAAACTGAAGTTTTAGTATGATGAGAGTGTTTCGGCTCCGAGTGCTCCAGTTTCCTAGGGATTTGAAGGTGATATATCTCATGTGGATATAATCTGCCTTTTTTTATGATAAACTCATGGGTGTCTAGTATGAAAAGTGCTGCCAGATTAACGAACTCTCAAACTGCTGATATAAGGTCATACTTGCCAATGTCATATGAGGGAGGAATACAGTTATTTATAATTTTCAGTAAACGTTTTATGTCAATTTGTTCCTAAGCAAGCCCATAAATGATATTCCAACATTATAAGTGTTCCCCAGAACAATAATTCATTTTTATAGGACATGACATCTCTACTTCGATACAGCTGATGAATAATGTTAAATAAAAGCTTTGATAGAGTGAATTTAAATGTTTGTGGAATTTAACACCAGAATCAAACCTCAAGCCAAAATTCTTACACACTTTGGAAGTATAACTTGCCAAGTATGATTAAAAATATCTACTCCTTCATTGTCCAGCCGTTTGTGTTTGGGACCGGAGAACATTGGCTGGGACTTGTTGTCAACAAGTTGATCGAAAATAATGGAACTTCGTTGATGAATCATGAGCCCTTCATTCAATACATTAAAATTGTCTGAATTATTTTTATGTATTATTGAAGGGAACCTGTAGGTTTGCGTTCCTTCTTTATACTTACCGTCAATCTGAAAATGATAACTTTTGAGTTCTGTGTCTCTCAAAAGGTTATTTTCAGGAAGAATCATTCATTTGACAAACATAGAATGCATGGGAACATTACTTTAGAAGTTAACTGGGAACTAACTGAAGTACTAATTAAAAATTATCTATAATTTAAATTTTCGTTTCCCATCGGCACAAATATTCCAATATTGTGAACTGATGAGTTTGAGATATCTTTACTTTAAACAATTATTAATATTTATATTTCACAACAGAAATAAGTTCATCAACATGGACATGAAACCCGACTAAAAGCGAGTAGCCTAGATATAGCGAAAATGAACAAAGCTATTGGACAAAGATCAATTACATATATTGGACCGAAATTATCCAATCTTGCTCCAGATCATATAAAAACGGAATATGTGTTTAAGTTATTCAAGATTTCAGTGATCAAATGGCTCAAAAATGAAAATATAGCATTACTATGAACAAATTTTACTGAATTAATCTCTCAATTTTCACATTATTTTTACATCCCCACCTAGCTCATTGAATACTTTTAATTTAACACGAGTTTGTATTTTGTATTTTATATTGTAACATTTAATATTTTTATACATTTACACATTCAAATTTTTATGTTTTACATTTTTACATTATCTACACGTTTAGAGATTTAATACTTTCAGATTTCATATTTAATGTGTCTTTTTTTGTAGTATACTAAGAATATTATTCACTACTATTGATATTGTTAATACTATTTAGAAATATAAGCATTATAATGTTTGCCCGAGTATCTCAAAATACATTATATCTTGACCATCTTCAAAGGAAAGAATTACGATAATGATGTTTCACAGACAAATTTTCCAAAAACTTAAGTGAATCATCAATACCTATGTTTCCGCTGATATAAATTCAGTAATAAGACTCGGTTTGACAAACCTTTCCTTCTACCTATATTAATCGCCCATTTTTTCTATTGTATGCTTTTATAAATTCATGTAATTTGGTGATTAACAAAATACTACTACTATACTACTAAATGAATAGTTGATTTATTGGTGTATAGATATTTGAAAACTTCTAAATTCTGAGAATTAATGAGATGCAAAATTTTTATGATGGAGAAAGTACTGACTGGTTGTACAATTCGCAATGGGGGACCTTGATATTGAAGGAGCATTTGACAACAAACACATCTTTTAATCCATCTGCCACGCTGTGGCCCAGCATGGGGTTAATCCAACTTTGATTAGGTGGATTGAGACTATGCTGTCGCAGCGAGTGGAGAGAGCAGAACTGAACGGAAGTTTTGTGGCTGCCAAGGTATCGAGGGGGTGCCCTCAGAGAGGAGTATTGTCGTCCTTTATGGTGATTGATAGTCAATGAGCTTCTAGCGGAGTTAAACGACTCAGGGCTGTATACACATGCATATGCAAATGACTTAGTCATGCTGGCTCAAGACCAACTAGTGGTCCTCCTGTGAGAAGCTATCATGGAAGCTCTTGGCAGTGGTGTTCTACTGGAGGGACGAGAGAGTCTGACCGGGAACGAGCACAATGTAACTTGCACGAAATGGCAATGCTGCTACTGCACATGCAGAAGAGTCTTCGGTTATACGTGGGGCCTGACACATGAAGCTGGATATACAGTGCTCGTCTAAAGTCCGTCCCCACCCCCCTACTAATTTTTGAACCACCTGGTATATCGCAACGAAATTTGGAGGGCTTGAATAGGAGATGAAAACCAACTTTTCCACGAAAAAATCACAGGCAAAAAGTTTCAAGATGGCGGCTGAGCGCCATCTTCAATAATTTTTTTAAATAGAACATTTCATTTTCGAAATCTGCTCATAATTCTCAACAGTTTTCTCCAATACACTTTACTCCTAAATTCAATTGTTTTCGAAATATTAACGTTTGAAAAGTGACATTTTGGTTATTTCAAACCCAACCAAAAACACTAACGGAGAATCTGGAAGAAATTTTCATCTAGCAGTCCGTATGTTTAATGATATATTTCCCGAAAATCCTATTTCGAGGTCATATTTGCGCAAACTTTTAAATAAGCTCCAAGCAACTGGTACGCTGAAAGATCCTCCAAGATCAGGAAGACCGCCTCTATCAGAAGAAAAAAAGGCAGAAATTGATGCTGAAATGGTCGACGTCTGCAGTTGCTGAATCCTGTGGAGTGAGTTCAAAAGGTGTCCAAAGAGTCCTAAAAAAATGTGTCATCCCTATAAAATGAAAATCCTGCATGCTCTCACGGAGGATGATCCAGACCAGAGGGTTGAATTTCGTGAGTGGTTAACAAGAAAAATTGAAGGAAAACGGGGCTTCCTGAAACGTGTATGTTTCGCAGACGAATGCACGTTTTTTTTAATGGAGAAGTTAACAAACAGAATGTACGATACTAATCCGCATATTTTTAGAGAGGGACATACCCAGTTTCCTAAAAAGGTAAATGTTTGGGCGGGGATTTTGGGCAATCGCGTTGTTGGACCGATTTTCATCAGAGGCAATCTTACAGGAGTTCTTTACAGAAATCTTTTAGAAACTGAAATTGAACCTCGAATAAGACAAATTGTATTAAACAATCAGGAAGAGTTTGAAACTCGTGAATTCATATTTCAGCAGGATGGGGCACCTCCCCATTTTGATCTCATGGCTAGAGAGTTCCTCGATACAAACTTTCCTGGACGATGGATAGGTCGCAGGGGAAGTACATAATGGCCACCAAGATCTCCGAATCTTACACCTCTAGATTTTTTCCTTTGAGGGTATCTGAAGTCAAAAATCTACGCCACTGAATGCCAAACAATAGAAGAAGAAATAGATGAACAGACTTTCATCAACGTGAGAGAAGCTATTTATAATAGGGCACTTTATTGTCAAGATTTAGGAGGGGGCCACATTGAACACTTGATGAAATAATAGTTAAATAAAAGTGTTATTCAAAAATAAATTATAATTTTTTTACTAACAAATTTTTTTTTATTGTGAATTTACAGAACACATTTATAGGCTTCGAGATTTTCCGGTAAGCGGTACTATTTATCCTTAATAAACTCTCTTTACGCCTCTTATCAGTCGAATTCATTAAGAGATTTAATTACAAATTAATAACATCGTTTAGTTAGCAAAATGTTTTACCGGAAGTGACCATACTTCATTTTAAACCGGAATGTCACTTTTCAAACGTTAATATTTCGAAAACAATTTAATTTAGGAGTACAGTGTATGAGAGAAAAGGCTCGAGAATTATGAGCAGATTTCGAAAATGGAATAATATACGGGGTGTTCTATTCAAAAAAATTATTGAAGATGGCGCTCAGCCGCCATTTTAAAACTTTTAGCTGTGATTTTCTCATGAAAGAGTAGCTTTTTATCTTCTATTCAAGCACTCCAAATTTCGTTGCAATATACCAGGTCATTCAAAAATTCGTAGGGGGGGAACGGACTTTAGTCGACCACTATATACAGTCATTATTCGCCCGACATTAACGAACGAATCCGTCATTTGGTTGCACTAAAAGCAAGTCCAGAAATGAACGAAATAAAGTTCAACGGCTGGTTTGTATACAGGGTGTTTCTTAAGTACGTGTAGAAAATTCAGGAGCATGTTACTGACGTCAAAATAAGAAGAAAAGTTTCTACAAACATATGTCCGCAAGTTATTAGTTTCTGATATGCAATGGACTGGCACTGATGCAGACCATGGGCAGTTCGCTTTTTGGAACAAGATAAAGGAGGGCTGACCAATTCTAAGAAATAGCGTCCAGCTGGTTCTAAATTTCCGAAGAGGGCCTTACATTGAATGGAAAAACTCACCACCAAGCAGGGCCCCCATCTATGGATCAACCTAGTATACCGATGGCTTGATGTCTGGTGCGGGGATATACGAAGAAGGAACAAGGATATGAATCTCAGTTACCCTAGGCAAATATGTTCCAGGCCAAAGTATATGCTATACTCTCGTCCGGGCGTCCGGGCAATCCTCAACAGAAACAGTCGAGGATCTACATTTATCTGATCAAATAGCAAATCAGCAATTATGGCATTAGTACTGAATAAAATCGCATCCAAATTGATGTCCGAGAAAGAGTCCAATTGGACCGGAACCATTCTTGGGAATACCCCAACATGAGACTGAAAAGCCGTTCATTGAAACATGACAAGAGGCCCCATGCACGAGACATTCGAAGCTCCATATTAAGGGGCCTTCGAAGAAACTGACGAAAGAGATCCTGCCACTCAACAGACGGTATTCCAGGACTGTGATTGGGCTCCTAACGGGATCACAGATGATTCTCAATGCAGATGGTGCCTGGAAGATCGTCACACATTCTCATTGAATGTCTCGCATTGGTGCACCAGAGGGAGATTAACTTTGAAATTATTTTTCTGAACCCAGAGGAGAAACTGCTGAATTTTGTCAGGAAAATTAGCAGGCATATCTGAAGCTCGGAACATGCTGGCGCACAATGGACCCAAGTAGAAAGGCCTACGTGCACGGGGTTATCCAGAATTGGCCCATCTCCTTGTGGTGAGAACAAGAAAATGAAATAACAAAGAAGTGTGAATATTTTTCAGTTCAAATATTTGTTTCCTTAAATTACCATCTATTTCACGTTTCGCTTTCACTGGTTTAAACTGACAATCCATTGCCTGCTCCAGGGACGTCTTCCATTAACAACTTTTGGTTGAGTACATTCACTAGAAAAGTAATTGATTTTTTCAATAGTTTCAATCCCCTGTATTTCAAAACACAACCATTTCAAGCACTATGTTTATAAGAGTATATAAAGACACAATGGTTTTTTTTCTACTCCCGTATATTACGCGAATTAAATATCTGCTACCGATTTATTAATATGGTTTTCAACACGGATTTTCATTCATAAACAGATTTTGCCCAATAAAAACACATACTTTTCATTATGAAACGAAGTTTCGGCCTATAGAAACACGTACTTGGGGATAATCAAGTGGTATGTTTCCACATACTTGTTTGACATTTAATTGTAGTTGACATTGAATCACAACGCGTCAAAAGTACCTATAAGTATGTCGAGCAGTGAAGAATTATCTTGTACACCACCAGAAGCTCTTGTTTTTATTTTATTATTTATTGGTCGTAGAAAAAAAGTGTATGCAACGATCATGTAATGGCTATTAATACACTCGCACACGGTTTACGACACTCGCCTTCGGCTCATGTCGTAACTTACCTCGTGCTCATGTATTAATAGCTATCATTAATTGATCGTTGCATAATATACTATTGAGGGTAGAATAAGCAAGGAACAAAGCATACTTCTTGTGGAACTGCGAATACTTCCACGTTCAATGGGACTGGGTTTTTCATTTATGAAATAATATTGTAGATTGAACTCACCTGAGATATTTTTCATCCACAGTCAAGGTGGAGTAACATGGTGTTCAGGATATCATCTGAAAAATATGTGGCGCAATTAAAAAAAACAGGTCTTGATGTTTATAACTGAAATTCTCAAATTATAACTCTTGTGTCTGATTTCGATATTCCGAATGAAATGTGTATCGGCCTATATCTCTGCTGGTAACAATTCAGTAAAATGTGGAATTATTAATTATCTCTACCAAATTTTTAGAAATATTTATAAGTATGGTATCTACTTGCAAAACAACCAGTGGAGTGTCTTAGATGATAAAAAAAAATATGGAAAAATAGTAGAAATTCAACTCATTATGAGCTCTCATGCCGGGATCCATTGAATTACGTATTTTGAAATGAAGGGAATTCTATGAATAAATAGTTTGTGTAAGATGAATCTTTATTGGAATCACATCAATACAGAGATGGAACAGACAATAAGGTATTTTCAATTTGTTTGTAGAAGTTGCCATTAATATATGAATATGTTCCAAAATACTACTTATTGATTCAGATGACAACAGGTCGTATTGGCTAATAATTCTTCAATCAAAACAAAACGCCAATTGAACATTGTCATCAATTCTAGGGACTGCTGGATTTTCGTTGTTTTGACTGTCATCAACATTACAATACAATAGAATTATATGTAGTCAACTCACCATTGCTTAATCAATATTCAGAATTTTTGTATGAATCCTCAGTTGATTGTCGCGCACAACCAAGTTTATAACCAGTCAAAAACAGAGTACATCAATAAAACTTTCTCACTTGTATGCGAAGAAACGAAAAATCAAAAACTGATTACCTCACCATTTTATTTCACGATTTTCCAAGGCGGGCGGGGTTGTTTTCTCGAACAATTGACAATCACACGCGGAAGAAAGACGTGGTGGTGCCCTCTCGTAGTGAGCTTTGAACCGATTCATTCGAAGCTGCAACTTATTGATTTTTCCAAGACCACGTAATGAGTTTAATGTTATTCCGCTGCACGCGTTTCCTTAACATGTTTTTCCTCATTCAGTTTTCGCGTGCTTCCCGTTTTTGGTAGTTTACGGGGGAAGACGGAAAGTTATCCGAGAATCTTTGAAATCAGCCAAGTGTGAAATATATTCAAGTTCTCATCATGTATTATGAATTCCGGTTCGAATGTGTGACTTATTCGGAATCGTAGTTTTTTGTTATTTTTACATTATTTAAGGTGTAAGAGCTATAAAAAGCTCTTGATATTATGTAGTTATTGTTACATTTCTTAAGGTGTAAGTGCTATAAAAAGCTCTTGATATTATCTAGTTCATGAGTCTGATTCACTACATTCCGAAGAGATGCGATTGAACTATTTACCTCTAGAGGAATGAAATAATCTCTTTTTGGAAATAACACGATAAAATAAAATTACCTGATATGATCAATATAGTCCAAGAGCTCGTGAACGCAAGACCTGAGTTAAAGTATAGAGGCTGACATTTTTTCTACATAAGTACATACAGCCCAGATAACACATGGACATCCAATGGATATCCATTGGACATCCTTCATGAATTTTATGGATATACTATGGACATCCAATTATTTCCAAAAGACATTTTATGGACATCCGATGGATGTCCAAAGTGGAACAACCTGTACATCCATAGAATATCCTTCAAGGATATCCATAAGATATCCTCCAGAGATGTCCATAAGATATCTTTCAAAGATATCCATAAGATATACTTCATCCTTCAGGGATATTCAAAAGCTATCTGAAAGATTCCTTGAGAGATATTCTAAAAATATCCTACGGGGATATCCATCGAAGATAAAATATAGTAATAGCGATCTGGAGGGAAATGAAATAATGGTATTGAACAAAAAAAAATGTATTAATAAACTCTGGTATCAAAAAAAATTCTCATAAACTTCGGGGTAATCAACAAATAAAATGTATATGTAAACTCTAAAATAAAAACAGAATATTAAATGCAGAATAATCATAAAAATAAAGTTACAGAAAAAATAGAATGCTATTTTCTTCGTCCATCAGATGTTTCCTTTATTCTAGAAGATGACAGATGCCTTTCTTTGGCCCTTCTCAGCCAAGCTTAGATGGCTTCTTCAGTAGCTTTTTTATTTTCCGTCAAATCACTGAGGTCAGCCGCTTCTGAAATGATAAAGCTCCAGGCCAGGAGCGAAACGTTTTGCAAATTAAATGTATATGTAGAGAAGAAATGTTTTTAATTGAAACCTGTCCCAGATGGAATCTAAATCCCAAGAAAAACCAAACAAATAAATTATAATCAAGATTCACGAACAATTTCCGATAATATATATGTATATATATGTATATATATATATATATATATATATATACAAGCATTATTGACATAAACTTTTCTTGGAAATTTTGCATTCTCACTGAACTAGCAGTCTGTTTTGAGGCAATACAAATTATTATCAAATAAACAGAACAACTGAATGGGCATTTCACCTAGTGATAATTCAGCCAGTTTTAGTTGTCCAGTTTATTTTTTTTGCTCCATACCAGCAATATTTGGAGGCAAACATATTAGTGAGCATGGAAGAAGGGCATCGTTCCACAAAGTCATATTTTTGAGATTTCATTTAGGTACCTAAAAAAAGAGTTCCAGAAAAAGGAATAGAAAAACATACAACTTACCTACAGCAGCTTTGAATTTCGATCCAGTTCCCAAATATTCTTCCGAAAGATTAATTTTTTCAGTGAAATCAATAGGAAAATGTTCGAATCTACTGATGAATCATCTGCATCACATGTCCACTATTGTAGGCATTCACACCATTTTTAATCTGGGCACTGTGACATTTGAAAAACTCGTGTATTGTGGAAAATGTAACGACGTGCTTTTTAGCATTTCTGAAAATATTGAAACTCAAACAGCAAACACATAAATGCATTGGAAATAATGGATTTTTATAGGTTATGTCCTTTTCAATTGATATATTTACCTGTATTCGGCCAATATATAATTCCCTTTGGAAACAATCAATTGCTATAGATGAAAACCATTAGGTCCAGACCAACAGGGTATCGAAAACGAAGGAAAATAGAAAAAAAACAAGACTTTTGTTTGGATTCAGTGCCATGACATGACTAATATGACCTTCCTCAACAAAATAAACTGACAGACGTCGCCAGTAATTATGCGTTATGCGTATAGTATGGCCTGTCGCAGACACATGTATATCTGCTCTGTGGTCGCAGAGGGTCCCCGCGACAAAGGTACAATTTGTGTATCTACGATCTACGAGAATGTTTAAATTCATTTATGATTGCTTTGGATATCTCATGGCCATCCCTAGGATATCTTCTGAAGGATATCTATTTCAAATCCGTCGATGGATATCCATTTCAAATCAAGTAGAAAAATGAAACATGAGATTTTTCCAAAAAAATTAATCCATATGTACGAGCATAAAAGAAACTCAGAAATTGACACAATAAAAATCAATCTTGCAACTTAAACTTATCCATATTTGCTCCGGATATCTTATGGCCATCCATATGATATCTTCTGAAGGATATCCATTTCAAATCCGTCGACGGATATCTTATGGATATCCATTTCAAATCCAGGGATATCCCGACCAGAATTGGACATGAAATGGATATCCATAGGATATCCTGTGTTATCTGGGAGGGGGTAAGAACTCAATTACTATGAAAGGATGTTCCGGTTTTGGTCTCAGTTTTAGTTATAAAAACTAGTTTCGGTCTGATGATGTGCGGTGTGTTGGATAAACATCATAAGACAAATTTTGACAAATCTGTCACTAATTTGGCACTTACAGTTTCAGCTTAAATGGATCCATCTTTTGGAATCCTCAGGAAATTACAAGTCCGATATATATTTTTTCGACATTTTTCCCATATGATTTTATTTTAAACCGACGAAATCAAAAAGGAGGAAGTTCTCTAGTCGACGCGTATATTTTTTGACCATGCATAATTTTTTACAGAGTAGTTCGATTCCGATTATTCTTTTTCCATTGGGTAGGGTGTACTTCGAAGTTGGTCCCATTTGAATTTGAAAAGAAAAATCTTCCCCTAAGGGTAGCAAAATGGGGGATATTGATCGTTCACACTCTGAATTTTGGTTCGTTAACTGATTCTATCAGGCATAACTTTGTACTGGGTTGTCCGATTTTGATGATTATTTCGTTATTAGATAGTGTATACCTCATAGTTGATCATATTTGAATTCGGGATGGAATAATCTACCCCTTTGGGTAGAAAAATAGGGGATGATTGAATTTTCACTTGTGAACATTGGCACACATATGTAGTTGACATTGACAGATTGCTATTGTCATTATTTTTGTTCTCCTACATCCGCCACAATAATTACATTTTATGAGAGGATGGAATTACATATATACAAAGTAATAAATAAACTTGTGGGATGAAATTGATTGTTTGTGCTGATTGATAATCGTTGTTTTCTTTCCTGGAAGGACCTTGTGGAATACATCTTGGCAATATACTTGTGTAATATAATCGCTTTATTTCTTAAACACAGAATACTTATAATGTACAACGTACAACATGAATGTTCGATTGCGAATGAATGTTTTGTAAACTATTTCAAGCAGGTAGAAAACCGACCCTTCGGTCGGCAGTTCTGTTTTTTAGTTGGCCGCGGTGCTGTTGCCACGCTTAATAAGTATTAGATGATGAACAAACACGTAACATAGCCGCTCTCCTTGAAAGGTTGACCTTTAAAAAAATAAACATCTAGTATCTCACAACTATTGTCTATCAAAACTGTATCATAAACACCAAATCGAAGAGGAGAGGGGACAAGAGAAATCACTAACCCTATTCATGAATGAAATAGTAGAATCGTTTCAAAATCCTCCAAATGCTGTCACTTCTGATTTCATTCAAAAAATCAGAGTTTGGTTTAGGATGGGTTTAGCCAATTAGGAGTCAGTAAAGCCTGTCATGTGACATCAAGTGTAAGGGATCGTACACGTGGAAACGCTTCGAATCTTCGGGTGTTATGTGTCCTTTCAATATTCCTCGATTGTGTCGCAATTCTGCTAATTTATTTGCCTTTTCAGCGGCGGACATATTGTAAAATTAATACAAAAATTATTACAACTGTATACACCCCCAACTCAGACCGATAGCTGCATGCAAATGAAAAGGGAATTGTGGATAACATGGAACGCACTGACCTTTTTACTGTGGAACACCTAATTTATAACTCGAGTAGTGGTTTGTAGACTTTTCGTTTTTCGTCAATTATGTTTTTATATCTAGAGTGGGTTGGAATCATTCTTAACAACGAGAAAACAATGAAAACAAGCAAGCACGGTAATTTGATCTACAACTCCACAAGAATCAGTTTTTTACCATTGATTTTTTTTTATTGCATGTAGTATAAAAATCAAACATTTTACTGTATTGTAACACGAAATGAATAAAATATCCCACAAATTTATATTTATACAACTTCACGGAAAATGGTCCTCAAACTGCATTCTTCTAATTTCGGCCTATTCAAGGCACTCTATATTTCTATTTACAAAATGTAATAACTAATAAAGACAAGTTTTATTCGAGCCGTGTACTAAAACATATAAAATAAGTTTAAGTCTTCGCTGACAACGATTTAATTATTTTTTGTTGAATTATTAAATTCATAAAAGTAGGTACCAATTAATTTCATTGGTTTATGATTGGTTGGTTAGTAACAACTTGTCGAAGTATTAATATTATTACAATTCATGCGACGAGCTTTTCGAAACCAAATAATTCAACAAAAATTAATTAAATCATTGTCAGCGATGACTTAAACTCATTTTATACGTTTTAGTACATGGCTTGAATAAAAGATTTTTTATTAGTTATTTTATTTTTTGCTTTTTGTTAGTTTGCCTCAATCTGTTCATTTCTAATAGAGCATCGTTATTACAAAGTCTCTTCCCTGTAAGTTTTGAGCTGAAAGAAATCATGACCACTGACCCCAAAAAATCCCACACACCAATTTTGAATAGAATCTGACCATAATCACAAAACTCGTCCGCCATTTTGAATTTATAGATTTTGACAAAAAATTGATAATCTCCGAACCTAAAAACCCCCATACCAATTTTGAATAAAATATGAACATAATCAGAAAACCGTCCTCTATCATGGGGCCGCCATTCCAAATTGATAAATTTTGACAAAACATTCAAAATCTACGACCGCGAAAACCGCCGCATAGCAATTTTGAATCGAATCGGACCATAATCACAAAACTCGTACTCTATCTTGGGGCCGCCACCTTGAAGTTATGAATTTTAACAAAAAATTCTTGATCTCCGACCCCGAAAACCCCCACATACCAATTTTGAATCGAATTGAACTATAATTACAAATCTCGTCCGCCATCTTGAAGCCGGCATTTTTTTTTTCTATAATAAAAATTCCATAATGCATTTTCACCGGAATTATGAACATCTGACAAATTTCAAGTTAATCGGACGACTAGACGTCAGTCAAAATTCTCTTGCAAGATTTGACCCAAACTAACAAGACCAAAAAGTAAAAAAATACAACTTCCTGAATATTTTGGAAATATCCAAATATTTGAGATGTGCCATTGGAAATTCTAAAGATATATCTATTTCCGATGAAGCCGGATAGTGTACATCGATCTCACCGAATTTCTATAGTGCTATAGTCCATTTAAGTTGAAGAAAACCGACACAACAATGATTGAGACGTGATCATTGTGTGCAGCGCACGTGTTCGAAAAAAGTCGCGCCGCTATTGGTCCTTTGTTGGTTAGGCAGGTTCGACCAGGAGGCAAGCCTTTGGTAGAGTTCAGAACAAGTACACACTGGCTATAATGCATAAGCCTGTATGTTTCTCAATGTTGCCTTGATTTAATTTTGATTATTATACTTCAATCATTTGGTTAACTGTTATAACTTGTTGAAGTTGGAGGAGCAGGCGTTGAATTTTTTCCCTATTTCAATACACCAAAACCCAAATTGATAGTATTTTAGGAAAAATGTTTTTTTCTGAAATATACGTGTACGGTCCTGAATCGATGCATTTGTTTTGATGCTACTTGAACTCACTATAGTAAATCCGTTGACCCCTGCTATATTATATAATAGTATATTATGATACAAGTGTATAAGTGAGCCTTTAAAGCACAGGTATATAATGGACATCTGAGGTCACGTCTTGTTGACATGGATATAGCAATGGTTGTTTACAAGCTTATTTGAAAGTTGATATAATTGATAATTTAAAAATGGTTGCAAATCAAGAAGAACTCTCATTCGAAATTTTAAAGTTAACCGAGGATGCTAAATCAAAATTAATACCAGAAAAATCCAGAAAAACAGAATTTGATAAAGTAAATGCTATGGATCGAGAAGAAACAGACTAATTTTTTATATTTTTGATGTAATTTGACACATAAATAAAAAGTTGGACTTGTTTTTGTAACCTAGCAACCTTTAAAACACGACGTGTTTTAATCTTGAGATTTCGCAAGCTTTTTCCTTTAAAACACGGCGTATTGTAATCTTGAGATTTCGCACGCTTTTTAATTCATAAAACAAGGATTATGATGCAGGTATGATAAATAATAATTTGAAAAATCGCACAATGAATATAAATTGAGGACATACATGTGCAATGTATACAATTTTTACGGATCATCAGTTTAAATTTGAATCAATTTTTTTATGAAATGCTAACAACAAAACACATTTATTCGTAAATAAATATATTACAAAATTTATTTATGCTTTATCTATAATATTTTAGGAACTGTTCTTGACTATCCAGTTCTCTACGACTGCCTTGTATTTCGATAACCATCTGATGTTGTACTGCACAGTTTCCAAAGCTTTTCCTCTATTCGCCTTTCCAGCACCGGCATCGGGATATTTTTCGAAAAACTCTTTCATCTGTAATGGAGAAAGAAAAATTGAATTAAAATTTGTACAAAGCAAGAATGCAAAGTTTCAAAGAATATTTTCTCCAAACGGACAAAACAGATGTTTCTACTTCTACTTGAGTTTAAGAATTGGGAAACACTTTGGTAAATTTGAGTCGCTAGAGACTGCTTGTGAAAAAGTTCCTTTCCCCGGAGGATAATTCGGGTCTCTATGATGTGTCTTTGTTTTCTCCACCAACAACAAATTGTTTTTTTATGTGTGTTGATTACCACAGCGGAAAGTTTATTTCAAAAATACCTGTAAAAAGTATGGAAATTGCTGCTTGTCTGATAAATTACTGGATATTTTTCATTAGGCAATGAAAAGTAAAGATCTTTTACTGAAATAGCATCTCTATAATTTATATTCTGCTTGCACATTTTTGGATGAGATTGATGAACAAGTCGCCGAAAATTGTTGAAAATTAAAACCTAAAACATATTTTCAGTTAGTTTTGTGCAAACTTTTGTTTTTTTTCTGGCAAACAGAACTCAGTCGGAAGCGTCTTTAGAATTAGAAAAATTCTGCATTACCACTGATTTTTCATATGATTCTCATATATGATTGTTTTTAAATATTGATTTGTGAAAAACAAGTTATTTCCGAAACAATACATGTTATGTCAATCCCACCAGAAATATGAATGTGAAAAGAATGACAAGTTTGGAAAAAACGACGTTCGGGGTTGTCGGAGTTGCCAAGTTCCATTGCAGTTCCTTAAATCATAGTAATGTCTAACGTTCTTCAATTGATTCGAAAGAAAATGTATTACGTTCTTTGATATTATAACTTTACAAGTTTTATATCCAACTAAATTGTTTATAGTATGAATAGAATCATTAATAAAAAAAAAAACTTTTTAAAAAAACAAGCTTTTATGCAAATGCTCAAAAAAGTAATAAATAATTGCTTTGGATGTGCGACATAGGTTATTCCGTGATTTATAGATTCAAGAGCTTGTCGCTCAAAGTTTTCAGTTCACTCACGGAATTACTTACGTCGCACATGCAAAGCAATTATTTTTTACTTTTTTGTGCATTCGAATAAAAGCTTGTCTTCAAACAGTTTTTTTATTCATTATTTTATTTTGTGCTTTTCAGTGAGTTCGCCTTAATCTATGCATTTTTGTTAATGCATCGTCATTATGAGGCCTTTGCCTGAGCTATCTAGTTCTTCAATGAGGAGACCATCCAAAGATTAACTTTTCCACCATCCTAGATCTGCCATCTTCAATTTATGAATTCTGACAAAAAATCAATAGTCTTCGACTAAATTCTTAATCTCCGACCCCAAAAACCCCAGCATACCAATTTTGAATAGAAACGGTCCATTATCACAAAACTTGTCCACCATCTTGGAGCCGCCATCTTGAGTTTATGAATTTTGACAAACAATTCATAATCTCGGACCACGAAAATATCCACTTACCAATTTTGAATAGAATCGGTCCATAATCACAGAGATAGTTCGCTATCTTGGAGCCGCTATTTTGACAAAAAATTCATAATCTCCGACCTCAAAAACCCCCACATACCAATTTTGAATAGAATCCAACCATAATCCCAGAAATCGTCGGCCATCTTGGAGCCGACATTTTTATTTTATGAATTTTGGCAAACACATACCAATTTTGAATCGAATCGGACCATAAACACAAATCTCGTCAGCCATCTTAGAGCCGCCATTTTGTTTTTTTCTCTAACAAAAATTCCATTATGCATTGTCACGGGAATTATGAACATCTGCCAAATTTCACTTTAATCGGGCAACTAGAAGTGGGTCAAATTAAACTTGCAGCGTGACAGGTGAAACTAAATGAAAGCTTGTAAAAAATAGAACAACTAGCAAAGATAAATTTTAAGATTGTATTAATAGATATCACCACCTTAAACGTAATTTATTGACTATCAAAACTTGGTAATCCAACTAAATTATTTGTAGGATAAAATAGAACAACTACCTACCATAGTTAAATTTTAATGTTATTCTGAATATCATTACGATAAAAGTAATTTATGGGCTATTAAAACTTTCCAAGTTATAAATTCAATATCAAAGAATGTAACAATTTTTTTTTGAATCAATTGCAAAAAAAATTTCATTCCTATGGGCTTGGAGCATGAGCGAGGAGTTTAACCTGCAGCGCCGCAGTGGAGGAATCGATAAAACTGATCCAGACAGTAGCACTTATCCCCATATATCGCTGTGATAAAAAGGTTGTCTACAAAGTGCGATAGTTAAAATTTTTTGGTCGCAAACGTTAAAACGGCATTTGATATTTTATTCGACGGGTAAAAGCTTCCTATCAAGAGAGGCACAGTGTCGAAAGCGCGCCTACAATAAATGAATGGCAACGAGTCGGCCGCAAATAACCTCGAATCAAATGTAAATGATGTGAAGGAAAAAAAGAACTGGTCGGGTGACCCCTGCTGTGTTGTAGGGTGCACAAACACGCGTTTAAATGCACCCGCGAATAAGAAATTTTATGGTCTTCTACCGTAAGCTACAAAAGTGACCAAAGGGAAAAATGGATACTGGCAGTACAAAGAGTAAATTAAGTGGAATGTCTGTTATTGTACACTAATAAACAACTAGTATTACTTTTTTTGGTGAAAATTATTGACATATTGCAAAAAATGAAGTATTGATATTCACTTTGTTTGGTATATACTACCTACTTGGAAATATTTAGTCAATTCATAATTTCTTTGCATATATTTGCGTAGAAAATAAAAAATTCTTTATGTAGCTCCGATAGAAGTCCGTGGCAACCGAGTAGGCGAAAGGAAAAAGTTAATTGACAAATTTTGCAAGTTCAATATTCACGTTGATGTAAACAATCAAATTTTTTTATACTTATAATTACAGTAATCTATTTGTGAAAATATTCATTCACCTCTAATTCGACAGGTTACCTACTGATTTGTTGTCACTGGAATAATATCTTTTTACTTCCCGCACCTGACACACATGACCCGAATGCACCAATGCTGCTCCTTTTTTCAGATACAGATTCTCGAAAACGATGTCACTTGAAATGGGTAAAAACCCAATTGCAACCACCACTTGATCCATCACGAACATAAAAATCTTTTCAACTTGACAATGAATTACATGTAAACACAACGATGACAGGCGAATTACGTATTCGCAGTGCACATGTTCAGTCGGTTAAATGCGGTTCACAGACTACTCGTCTCAATCTGAATGTTATTCATTACTAGGGCAATTTACGAAACTAAGGCTCAATTTAATTCAAAGGTTATACATGGCGAATCCAATACAACCGCAGTTTTCAGGTTTGTAGCAAACAAATTTTATCTGTTGCACTTTAAAAACACTCTATTTATCACAGGGGCAAATACGGATAATTTGCGCTATCTGGAGTAAGTCTCCCGATTCCGCCACTGCGGTGCCACAGGTGCTCCAAGTCCATAGCTATGATTTAAAGAACTGGTGTGAAACCTGGCACCAGTTCAGATCGAAACTCCTTTGTCGGCGACGCCGACAACCCCGAACGTCATTTGTACCGAACTTGGCCCTCTTTTCACATGTGTTTTTGGTCGGATATCATTAATTTTTGAAAAGTATTCCTAATTAAATACATGACCTTCAATGTTTTTTTTTGCGTTTACGCTACCCTGATTTCTTTTCATTATCAACTTCTATATTTTCTATTACGCTGGAAGATATTCTTGTGTGATATTATGTTACCCCTCACATCCCATGAACATGCATTATATATTATCCCTGAAACAGGACAGAACTGAATTCAAATGTTGCAAATAATCACATGGGGCACAAGAATGATGCAGTGATCAGAAAGTGACTAGAGCACTCAAGTCTTGCGCTGGGGACCTTAAGTCAATCCCGTTTTTGAATAATTTTTTTTCTAAACTTTCCTGCTTTTACATATGTCAGTTATCCAAAAATCACATCGATAGTTTCTATGGAAGTCCGTTGTAAATACTAGATCATCTCATGGACGTCCGTTATATGCGTTATGGATATTCTTAGGACCATCGAGGTCATGACGTTGAATTGTACAAATGCTCTTGATAAAGATTCATCGCTTGACGATCTTTAACAATCACTAAGAACTAAAAAAAATCCCTGCTGGATTATCAGCCATGATTTATGGGACCTCAAAGACTTATATTAATAATAATTCCGATAATAAATATCTACCTAGTTTTCAATGTCATAGTCAATTTTTCCATCAGATAACCGCTGGAAGTTACCCTGAACTCTGGACAACATATATGTACACTCAAAATGGAGTTCCAATTTAAAAAATTGAAGTTCAGCATAAAATCTACTATAAAATTATTTCCAGGTTTAAAGTAGAGATTGTTTTCACGTTGACGTACCTCTGCTAATTTTTCTTCAGTTGTGAATCGTCCAGTGATGCCTGGTATCAGTGACCCCAAATATCGGTCATTTAGCGTGAATCTCTTTACTAAGTACTTCCAATTCTGTCTGAAATTGAAATGAGAAGATATGAAATGATTAAATCCAAATTGTACCAGTATTTAGCGTGAATCTCTTTACTAAGTACTTCCAATTCTGTCTGAAATTGAAATGAGAAGATATGAAATGATTAAATCCAAATTGTACCAGTATTACCTGACCCATGTCCACACTAACTCGGTGCCTTCAGGGTTTGCTGAAATGTAGTGCAATACCGTGAAGAAATCTTGGCTTCTCACTAGGGATTCGTCTTTGGCTAGCTCAATGAATCTGAAGAGAAAAACAGAATCGTACATTAATATAATACAGGGACAATTGTTCAATATACAGGGTGACCCAGGGGTGCGTGCAAGCTCCATAACTTTTTTGCTGTACAACTATCGACTTATTTTTTTTAAAGATAGGTCCGACAATGAGGCAACTTCTAAAAATATTTCTTTATATACAGGATGTCCCATACTAAGATACACAATTAAGTACTTTTTTTTAATGGCAACCATTCATTTTTGTTACATTTTTGGATTCGCCACTAAATTGTCGATATAACGCAACCGGGTTACTTAGACTTATCTACAATAGTTTTTGACTAATGTCAATTAATGTGTTGTAAAAGCGTCGTGCATAGAGCCACAGAACAATTCATAACTTCAGAACCATTCAAGATAACTCAACGAAACCTTTTCCAGTCGATTCCTTAGGTACAGCGCATCTTTCGAGATTCAGGCGAACTAGGAGTCGATGTTCCATCGCCTACTACGATTTTTTGAAAATGACAACTGTTGAAATAATTGCAAAAGTTCTGCGAATTGCAGTTATAATTATGACTAATATTTTATGTGACGCAAGAGATTTGCAACCGTCATTGTACAACGGTTTTCTTTTATAATTTGGCCATCAATTGTAAATATTGTGCAAATAGGTTTGAGATATATCAGACTGAAATATATCCACAGTGGTCCATCCATTGCATTTGAAGAATGATACGGTTACGTAGTTAACCACTACAAAATTTGAAATTAATTATTAATCTTAAAAGCAATCACTGTTCTCGACTAATCAGCGGAATAAATTTAATCTAACATTTTCGAATGCAACAATCGAAAAAGTACAAAATTTTGCTAAATTCTGCTAAAAGACTATTTGGAGACATTACTTTTTTATTACATTAGAAACGACATGCAATCATTCTTCACTTGAAAATTTTACTTGTCACAACATGACTTTATAGCAATCGAAGAGAAGAATAATCGATGCTCCATGCAAGTAAGGATATGAAAACGTTATCGATTGTAAATCCGGCAAGTACATAATTTTCATCATCAAACAGAAACGTTGCTGAAAAATGAAAATTTGTGAGATCAATATTACATAATTCACCTTGGAGGACTGAAATGTAATCAACACGTAAGAATCATTTTCTTGATTTATAAAAAAAAAAAATGAGGGGGGGAAAACACTGTGACGTGACACAGTTGTCGGTTAATAGTACTAATGTACAACTATCCGGTGTTTTTAAAACTCAATATTTCTTTCATTTTTTAATGAAATATCATGAAAACGTGTCGAGAGATTCTCGATCCTCCATCAAACATACTCAGAGGGTTTTTTTATGCAAATCCCTAATTGTAATTTGTTGTTATGAATTCATATCGAAAACGTTAGCTTTCAACAATGAATGATTTCACCTACTGTTGACGAGCTTCTTCTTCGTCGATAGTTAACTTAACACACAATGAATGTCATTTATTAGGTATATAAAAATCTTTATTATTGAGATAACACAAGTGTTGCAAAAATAAAAATAAAATTAATTCCTAATGTTCCACATTGTAACATAGTTTGTGAATTATTATACTGCCACCAATTGGTAACATGTTTTTTTTGGTAGATTACAAATACGAAAATTGCAGACAATTGCAGACAATTAATGAAAACATTGTAATATTATTAAAAAAAAAATAATGAAAAAATATATTTTCCGTTTGACGCAAGACGTTTCAAATTAAAACTCTTCACAAGAACATAATTTTTTAGAGTTTGCAGAACTTTTGGAATTTTCATCAAAAAAATTATGATGGACAACAATATTTTTTCGATAAAACTAACATTTTCGTTTTGTTTGAATGGTTGCAAATTCATTGGAGGATGTAAATTGCTATTTTTCAAAACCTCGAAAATTTGATGAACAGCAAATTTTTTTGCGCTAACAATGCGAAAATTCATTAAATCTCGATTTTCAACATTTTCCGTTAAAAAAAAGGGTTGCAAAATCAGACTAAATATCATTTGAACGTACTCTTCACTCTACTGAAATTTCGAAAAAAAAATTATTATCATCAAATTTTGAAAAAATCATGTCTATCTCTACACGGAGGAAGTCCCGAGTTATAGGGTTAAAATGATAACATTTTATTTACTTACTTTTCCAGAATGGTAACATCTTCAATGCTCGCCAATCCATTAACTAGTTTCATTTTTTCTCCAGCATCATTTTCATTTTTGTAAACCTCCAACAAGCTCTTCCATGATGACTCATTTGCCTTCATTATGCCTAAAAAATATATTTTTTAAATCTGTCCAGTTTCAATTTCTTCGTATATTAACCATAATGGTAAACAAGTCTTCTCAAATCTTGGGATAAAGGTTGTTTTGTATTAATCCAATTATTGAATTGGTTTTGAGCTTCATTGAGACAATTTTCATGTCCTACAGCACATGCCAAATCAATCACATTTATTCTCGCTAACCTGCAAAAAATAATGATGAAAGAATTTTTGTCGTGTAGAGGTTTGTTGGAGTTTATGATCTGGGGATGGAAATCAGACTTACTCTTAATATTGTTATAAAAACGTTTTCACCCAATAATGACGATGATTAAGTTTCCTACAAAAAAGTCCCTACATAATTCTCATCGGACACAAAAGTAATGACTATAGGGAGCACCAATCATGAAATTAATATTGTCTTTAGTCTTTGTAAGATTCAGTTTCTCTGTCTCGAATATTCTAATTAATATCTGAACATCACGCATCACGTGATTCGTATGTGGTCGCTTTCTAATGGTCGTCTTTATAGAATTTGCCAAGAGTACTTTTGAAGCATTATTATAATTTTTCTAGCAAAATATACCTCAATAAGGGTAGATTTTGTCAATGCATAATAATCACACAAATAATCTATTTCAGAAATGGTATTATGAAGGTGTTTTATACCAATACATGGTTGAACTTTGCAGATTTGATTCATTGATAATCAAATCAAAACCGTACCTATGGCTCACTTGGATGAAAAAATATTGAGAGGAATGGTTCATTTTCAATCCAAGGCATGTAATTTGAAAAATGATATGGAGCTAGACTCGTGACCATCAAATCATCATGGTTTCAACTCCATTTACTGAACGCGGACCACTCTTCGTATAATTTAAAGATCATACCTCTCAGAACAGTATCAAACAGAAAAATTAATGATGAGAAACATGTAGTATTGTGAATAAATTGCAGCTTAATTGATTAATGGTGGGACGTAACTTCGTGAAGGGAAAAATACGATTTTGAGGCGTAGGAAATACGATAGAGGTGGTCATGCATACCTTCTGAGATGGCTGTCGTCAGTTTCTTCAGCCCAAGTGAAATTTTCGTACGCTGGTGTACATATATCCCTAATATATTTCTGAAAAAATAAAAATACATTTCGTTCAATATCTATGTAATTTGACATAAAATCAATTCTCAACACATAGAATTAATTATAAACCAAAATGGGATCGGTTTCTACTCATACCAAAGGCGATTCCAGACAGTGAAGAAAATTGGATATTGGCAGATCCACTGAATAGCAAGAAGTGATCAATGACAACACAACGTTGAATTAGTGTGATTTCTATGAGCAATATTGGAAGATGTGACATGTGCTAGTCGAGCCCTAATAAAAAGGCTTTTGTGTTGTTTCTGGTTTTGTGGCAGTCTTAAGGTAAATATCAATTTTTATGTTAATATGTTTGTTAGTTTAATCATAAACATCAATTAACAAAGCGAGGTACTTTTTTAATAAAAAAACCCTTTTCAACATCATCTTGAGTTTTAGTTTGATTCCACCCATTTCCCCGTTCTATGAATATATTTTTCAGGAAGGTCTATTTGTAAACTACAAGAATCATTTTAATTTTTTGCTCATTACAACTTTTCCACGTGGTTCGTTTTTCGACGTTTCGTTTGCTAACGCCAAGGAATCAAGAAATGATGCTTTGTTACATCATATTTTGCAAGAACTTGGTGATCCACCCATTTCGGAAGATATATTGAAGAGTTATGAAGCAACAATCAGTAGAGTAAGTCATAAAATCGACCAAAGATGGTCGAAATCCGGAAGATATCGAGAACGCTTCCTGACAGCGAATTCTTCGTTGTCAGGAGAAAACATATCGTTACCGAGTATTGTCAGTGAAGCTAACGATGATGTCCCACTACCTGAATCAAGAAGCCGGGCCGGAAGACCAGACAAAGACTTTGAAAGTTCCAGTAACAAAAAAAAGACGGCGAGTCCAACATCTTCTTGAAACAACGTGTTCAGAAGAGTAATCGCTGTCTACCGAAATAAATCTTCGCCCGTCAGGAAACATGGATTCAGCCGCTATTGTTGAGGAGCTTTGCCGCTTTCCACCCAGAAGACGAACTGGAATGAAAAAAGGGCGGAAGAGTTTAGAAATCTCAAGACAAAGTGGGCTTGCGAATGACCAAGCTTTGGCCTTAATAATTGATGCCAATCTATCAACACACCAATACGATATCATCCGGAAGAAAATAAAAGAAATAAACAAAGAAATGTATCCACCATACCACGAAGTTGAAGCGGCAAAACAGTTGTACACAGAAACGCACACTGAAGTCAAACTACAATTCTTGATGGATCACACGATTGAAAGACTATGTAAAGTGCAAGAAGAGCTCCTAAAAATATTGACAGACTTGACAAACCTGTAAATTATTGGGAAATGGGATTGTGGTGGATCGGAACAATATCGATACAAACAAAAATTTGCTGAAGAGAACTCTACTGATGAAAGTTTATTCAGAATTTCAATGGTGCTATACAAATGTATTCTGTAAATGGCCAAAGCAGCGGACAAATTGTATGGTAAAATCCTTCACTATCTTCCACCAGATATTGTCGTCCCATGAAATTTGGGTTTGCCAAGGAAACTGCAGATCTAATTGTGACAGAAGTTGATAAAGTTAAAGAGCAAGTAACATCGCTGGTGCCTACTGAAATTATTGTACATGAAATCGAAGTATTGGTAAAGTCAAAAGCCATCATTGATATTCTGCATGATAGACGGGAAAATTTGTAATGCAGTAGCTTCATGTGCATGAACACAAACATGCTATTTATGTGGTGCCAAACCCAGTGAAATGAACAATGTTGGGCTCATTTTACAAAAGACTGTAAAAAGTGATTTTCTTTCACCTAATATGTGGTTTCTTGCCTAAACAACAAACCGGTAATACTAATGATGGGAACACATCCCGTAAGTTTCTCCGTAATGCTGAAAAGACAGCCGAAATAACCGGTTCAATGCTGAGCTTATTAAGCGCTTCCATGTCATATTAGAGACCCCTAATAGCGGGTATTAGGTACATAAATGTTGAAGTTTTGTTTTTTTGCTTCAATATGAAATATACCAATATTAAGAACTTTGGGTAATAATTTTTATCCTTTATTTTTAGGAAAAGTTAACAAGTTCCATGAATTCTCCAAGGCAACAAGAGAATTGTACATCAAGGAGTATTCATGGTACCTACTGTTGTGAGCACTCCTTATCAAGTATTTTAAATATAGCCATATGTAAACTGAAACTGAAGAATGCCAATAAAATAAATCAATTTTCGTTCGAAATAAAAAACGGTCGCATTAATAGTAAAATTTATATGACAACTCATAAAGTCGAATACTTCCTCTATTAATTGTGTCGGCACCTCAATCTAAATTCCAATCCTATTTTCAGACATTCATAATTAATAGTACGCCGGGACAGATGAATGACCCGCGGTCTTTTTGAAGCGATAATAGGCTTGGTGATATATCATGGCGGCGTGTCAACTCAAACGGGGTACTCACCGACTCATTAATTATACTTTTATTAGGGCGGCATTCGTTTGAATACCAACACTATATATATAAGATTTTCCCTACTAGAACTCTCTCTACACTCTCCTCTCTTCATTCAGAATCCAGTCGTCGATCTAGTCAGTCAGTACCAAGCTAGTTCAGCTTCATTATGAAGCAAATAAAAGTAAAGTTTAATTTCAATTAGCGAAGATGAAGTCTCATCTTCCTACGCGAAATAAGCCGTAGAGTTTTATCTGAAGTAGAAATTAAAACCATATGAGAATCATTGTGAAAGTGTAATTCATCCGAATTCATTCAGTAATAACTAAATGAAAGGAATTAATATTTATAAGAGCAAATAACCATATTAAAAAACAAATTAAAAAAAAATCGGAATAATTAAGTCTTGATTTAAATATTGTGCCTCACTTCAGTGGACGGTAAGAAATCAAACTGTTTATTTGGCAAGGTATATATGTATAGTGTTATAAGAAAATATTCCCTTATTGATTTCATAGTAAAAGGAATTATTGATTCAACAAGAGTAAAATTATTATCAATTGTTTAAAATAACTGAAGAACAGTTATTTTAAATGGTCACTCATATTGTTTATTCAATCCCATTTTGACTTTCTATACATTTTTCTCAGTAAATTATACCAGGTGTATCAATAGTTGTTTTTATATTTTAGAAAATACATATATTTATATTATTACAAGTCTTAATTGTATTATTCTTTCTAAACGATTTGAGATTGGTCTTTGTACTGTCAAATTAAGTTCCCTCGCTTCATTACATACTGGGAGAAACAAGATCTCAAGCCGCTCTGGGAAATTGTTCCGTTATTGGTCAATAGACAGATGACACCCAGTATGGTTCATGCATAGCTAAGTTAACAAAAACTAACGAGTAGTTATGATATTTGGTGTCAGGTGTCGAGGTGTATTTACAGGAAAATAACGTTTATATGTTGATTTTCGAAAAAGATGTCAGACTCAAAATTACTCGATGCAAATAAGAATGAAAATATAGTAAAAAATTGTTTTTCTCGTGAAAATATTATCAGAATTTGTGTAGTTAAGAGTGCGCATATATTGCAGTTTGCACTAAAGTTGTCATATTGGAAAGTCATTTGGAAAAATATAATTGCAAATATAGAATAATTTTTAATATTGTTTGTGGAATGCTAAAAGGAATGAACTTGTAGAAATATTCAGCAAAAGATAAACCTTTGGTAACAAATAAGGTCAGAAAAGTATTGAAAAATTGGAAAAGATAATACGAAAAGCATTTAGAAAGTAATATCAGTACAAAGAGTTTGACGAGTGGAAAATCAAAACATATATATCGTTTATACAAGGCTGATCTCAGAAAGTATTCGGAAAGGAAAGTGAAAATTTTTTATTCAATGGGGATTTTTATTAAAATTATTAAATCATGGAAACTCCGACAACAGTGCCGTGGACTGGTAGGATTACCTATGAACCTACCATTACTATCAGTATGGATAATTTACCTTCTTTTAATGGTTCTACAGATATCAAAGATTTTATTCGTGAAATTGAGTATTTGGCAGCTGTAGCAAGATGGACAGACAGTCAAATAAGTTCCATAGTTAGATTAAAATTGACAGGAATCGCCAGATTATTTATAGATACAGATGATAAATTAAAAAATACAATAAATTGGCCAGAATTTAAAAAGGAATTATTGCAGCAGTTTAGCAGATTGAAATTACCTGGAAGAAGAAAAGATTTTTGAATTGTTATCAGAAAAATAGTGAATCAGTAAGGAATTTTTCCATAAGATTGAGAGCATCCGCAGCGAAATTACGAAAATTTACAGGAATTAATAGGGTTGATGATGTATTAAAGCAAAAATTTGAACAAGATACGCTTGTGCAATTTTGTATGGGATTGATAGATCCTGTAAGGAAAAAAGTTTTATCTGCCAGTCCTGTCAGTTTAAAAGAAGCCATACAATTAGCAGAGAAGGAAGAATTAATTGAGACACTAACAGCTCAAACTAATATGAATTTTAGAAATTTCAATACGAATAAAATAGTGTGTACACATTGCAATCGTAAGGGACATGAAGAATCAAATTGTAAGAAGAAAAATTGTGTATGCTACCATTGCCAAGAATTTGGTCACCTCTCATATAGATGTCCAAATAGAAATAGCTTTCGAAATGAGATATTAAGTGAATCAGGACCATGGTTTTCCGACTATGCTAAGGAAAACAGATTTAGAAAATTTAGAAAAATAAAGAAATCAAGAAAAAGGTTTTCTAACTATTCAATGGAAAATAGATCTCGAACTCAGGGAAGAATGAACGAACAAGGATGTAGATTTATCAATCAATCAAATAGAAATCGATATCAGAATTTTGGGAGAGTAATTGACAGAAGACAAACAGGAAATAGTTACGCGAATGGAAATAGTCCGAGAAAGTATGGAAAAATGTCCGGATATAACAGGAATTTAAATAGAAAGAAGCAAGAAAAGAATGTACTAACCTACGGTGAAGAATTGTATAAGGAATTCCCACATGTATATCAAATAGAAAAAGAGAACGAACATAGTAATTGGCTAAAAAGTTTGGAAGAAATGGGAAAAAGGTTTGAAGACATGACCAAAATGATAAAACAGTGGATTGAATTAACTTTTGACGAAAAGCTAAATTTCTCAAGGGAGTGCACGCCCAAAACGAATTGCCGAGTAATCAAAAATGGATTTTCACGCCATGAAATGAGTCCAGCCGGCTCGAATCAAATGGAAATGTCTGAAAATAGTGAAGTGTTTGAGACACTAGGTTTCGAAGAAGTCGATTCAACGGAAAAGTATGGAAAATCGTCTAGGAAGGAAGATAACAGAGGTTATCGATTAAACAAGCCAAATATGATTGATGATTTGACAGTGACATCATTCATTAAACTAGAGAAAAATCGAAAAAAATTGCCAAAAGTGGAAATTGAAAAACCAGAAAATCAGCAAAGGTATTAACAAAACCGAAACGCCCTGTACACTAGGAAGGATAGTCAAGCGAGACAGCCGGAAAAAAGAAAAAATATTAAAAATTTAACCAGAACAATGGAAGGAATCAATGATCTGAGAACGACCATCATGAATAGTACGCCACTCGAAAGTGACAGTCTAAAAGTAGAAATTTATTCGTCAAAGAACGAACATTTCTTGCCTAAAGAAACAGAGAGATGGAACGGAAAATTGCCAATGCAGTACCACAGCGGGAATGAAGGAAATTTTGTTCGGAAAATGGAAAAAGATATACGGATAGGTATGAAAGTTTTTGATAATGAAAATATTCAAGAAGGTAGCAAACCATATACAGGAAGTATCGGAATTGCCGAAGCTAACGCATCAAGGAATTTAGGGAAGAAGATCGTTGTAGCACATAGGAAATCGTTGAAAGACAGTCTAAAAGGTAGATATGAATCACCCAAGAGAGATATTCTACCCTCCAGGACGTTGGAAAATGCCAAGAACCTCGGAATGATAGTCGCCAAAGAAAGTACTTTCGCAGTAGACGAAAATCAAAAGGCTGAATTTTATTCGTCCAAGGACAAGAATTTGCCGCCCAGATTATTGAATATATGCATAGTTAAAGCAAGGAGTAACATGAATTCGAAAAAAATTTAGAATTAAAGAAAATAGCCAATAATGAATTTTCAACATCGAAAAAAACGTATTATGGTACGAGATTTGAAAGAAAATACCGAAGAAAATAAGGAAGTAGTTAAATATATAAAAATCATCATAACCGTAGCCAAGTCTAAAGGAAAAATCGAATTTTAAGAAGTCATCGTTTTTAAATTCAGAAATCCCACAATTTGAAAACAGGATTGTACACATGAATCGACTGAAAGTTAATCAGAGAGAAGAAAAATCTCTGCAACTAGAAAATAGACAGGAAATTATTTTAGAAAGTAAAAGGATGAGTAACGTTAAATCCAGAGCGTCCTGTATATAGGAAAGATTATTTCCACCTAGGGGTGGTAATCCAACTCTTAACAATACGGTAGTATGCCCCGGAAAAGCGATCAAACTTTTTCAAGAGAATAATTTGTTGAAAGATATCAAAAGGAATGAAAGTAATATACAGGGGAAAGAATTCCGCCAATTCATAAAAATACTAAGAATCAGAATATAAGAGAATATTTCCACTGAGTGTAGGGAACATAGAGAGAAAGTTAGAATATGAGAAGGAGAAAGGATTAGAAGAATAGAACTTCAGGACGAAAGAACAATTGCAAGCAGGAACTCAAGAGGAAATAAAGGAAAAACCGATGAGAAAGATCAAGAAAAAGACCCCTAGAAAACCTAAAAACACTAGAAGATAGAAATCAACTTGAATCAACAGAATATGAAGGAGAAAGTATTCCGGAGATAGATCATAGTTATCAGACTAGAACACGTGGTACAGTAAAAGAGTTTCCATGGATTTATTCCAAAGCAAAAAGTCAAAATAAGTAATTTTCAAAAGTTCAAAATAATGCACTTATGAAGTAATAATATTGTCAATATTTTTAAACACAGTTGAGATCTAATAGTATAGTAAGCCATTATAGATAAATAATTGGAATTCATGAAATCTTGCCAGATATACACAAGCACGTATCGAAACGTATAGTCAAAGAAATTGAAACACCCTGTAAATTAACGCGAAATAAATATTGATGGGACTTTCTACCTGAACCATAACGTACCGCGTACCGTTGGAAATATCGTCAAGGAATGAGACAGAAATTATCTAGTGTCGGTTATTCTACATGAGAATCGGACTTTTGAGTAAAGCATAGACAGTAAGAGAAAATTGTGTGTATTTCCTGAAAATTCGGAAGGACTTTATAGACATTAAGGAAGTATTAATATAAACGGTTATAATTCTCTACCGAGAAGAGATTTTAGCATGTAATTAAAAGTGTTACTTTGATAATGACTAAGTGAAATAACATTAATTAGACGTAAACATGTGCGAAAAATATCGGTGATGATAAAGAACATTTTAAAATTATCGTTAACAATTACGGATAATATAATATGGATTTTTGAACTATATCTGAGTTCAAATTAATGATTATCAGCTTCTCACCAATTAGTTATTTACTGAGCATCGTACCGCCATGGAGAGTTGAACTTTTAATCCAATTAAGTTCACAATACACAAGGATGAATGGATATTCCAAGCCCATAGTCAGAGTGCAGAGTTGAGGGACCCCCCAGGAAGCCTCATCGCAAGTGTGCAAGGGTGCACAAATTATCCAACTAAATAGAAGGTTGAACCATCACTTTAACACGGAAGAACCTTAGAAACTACCACTCACTGGAACTTTTAAACAAATGTCAGGTGACATTTTGCATCATAGAGAGAAGTCGATAGTTACCGTCAAACACGATCTACTACACGAAGGGTGGCTCGAAAAACTGAGGACAAGGCCGTTTAAATCGCTGCAGACTGAGTGGAACTAAGTCATATGGTTCACACATGTTGTTTACATCATCCCTAGTCGAAGAGCAGACATAAGGTCGCTGAGAATTTCAACCTGATTTCGCCAGACCACAGACAGTCTCTATCACAGCAGGTGATGACAGGTCATATCTACAGGGTGGCGTTCCAATTCGAAGCCAGCGTCGTCTCCGAAGACACTGACTTGAAGGGATCTTTATTGAGAATTATATAAAGATTTGCATGTTAAAATTAGTATGTTAGAATAGTAATTATATAAGTAGGGATATTGTTGACCATGTATGTAATATTAAGTGCATGATTGAATAAGGTAAAGGTCATATGTTATCATAGGTATTATCAGTAAGAATTTATTTAGTTTGCTCATGGTATGCTAAAACAATTGTCAGAGCCATAACCAAGTTGAGATCCAATACCACTCATCTACCCAAGATATTAGGGTCATGAAAAAGGTATCAATTAGAATTAATACCTTTTAAATGGGGAAAAGGAGGTGTGTTGTGAGCACTCCTTATCAAGTATTTTAAATATAGCCATATGTAAACTGAAACTGAAGAATGCCAATAAAATAAATCAATTTTCGTTCGAAATAAAAAACGGTCGCATTAATAGTAAAATTTATATGACAACTCATAAAGTCGAATACTTCCTCTATTAATTGTGTCGGCACCTCAATCTAAATTCCAATCCTATTTTCAGACATTCATAATTAATAGTACGCCGGGACAGATGAATGACCCGCGGTCTTTTTGAAGCGATAATAGGCTTGGTGATATATCATGGCGGCGTGTCAACTCAAACGGGGTACTCACCGACTCATTAATTATACTTTTATTAGGGCGGCATTCGTTTGAATACCAACACTATATATATAAGATTCTCCCTACTAGAACTCTCTACACTCTCCTCTCTTCATTCAGAATCCAGTCGTCGATCTAGTCAGTCAGTACCAAGCTAGTTCAGCTTCATTATGAAGCAAATAAAAGTAAAGTTTAATTTCAATTAGCGAAGATGAAGTCTCATCTTCCTACGCGAAATAAGCGTAGACTCCGTAGAGTTTATCTGAAGTAGCAAATTAATCAACCATATGTAGAATCATTGTGAAAGTGTAATTCATCCGAATTCATCTCAGTAATAACTAAATGAAAGGAATTAATATTTATCAAGAAGCTAAATAACCATATTGCAACAAGTGTACGCGTAATATAATTCGGAAATAAAACGGAATAATTAAGTCTTGATTTAAATATTGTGCCTCACTTCAGTGGACGGTAAGAAATCAAACTGTTTATTTGGCAAGGTATATATGTATAGTGTTATAAGAAAATATTCCCTTATTGATTTCATAGTAAAAGGAATTATTGATTCAACAAGAGTAAAATTATTATCAATTGTTTAAAATAACTGAAGAACAGTTATTTTAAATGGTCAGCTCATATTGTTTCTCATTTTAAATTATTGTTTATTCAATCCCATTTTGACTTTCTATACATTTTTCTCAGTAAATTATACCAGGTGTATCAATAGTTGTTTTTATATTTTAGAAAATACATATATTTATATTATTACAAGTCTTAATTGTATTATTCTTTCTAAACGATTTGAGATTGGTCTTTGTACTGTCAAATTAAGTTCCCTCGCTTCATTACATACTGGGAGAAACAAGATCTCAAGCCGCTCTGGGAAATTGTTCCGTTATTGGTCAATAGACAGATAACACTCAGTATGTTATAACAAAAGGTGGACAGGTGTGGTCTTTCAATAAGAACACCCTGTACGTCTTACATCACTACTCAATTCCAGTAAGTATGCTTAAAATATTATTTCATGAGAAAGATATCATTTCTTCATGTGTTTTACCAATACGTCAACTGTCGTAAGAACCCCAAGAAGCAAGAAACAAACACAATAGGAAATTCAGAGAATTGTTCACAAGAAAAACCTCTAGAGTTGTTACAAATAGAGATTTCTTGAACAGATTGTTAATTTCTTCGGCTCCGTTTATTGTTATCCATGTTTATGAAACATTTCAAAATTAGCATACTTGTGTTTATTTGAAATATTTGTGTGCAACATTTCAGGGATGTTTAAAGACAACTGGAATATTTATATGTTTCCAAACATCTTTAATTCATAACTTTTGAAATTTTTCAAAAAATGCATCCAATATAATAATTGAAACATTTCAGAAATGTTCCATGTACTTTTTGAAATACTCCACAATTATCTCAACTGTAAAAATTGAAACATTTCAAAATAACCTTAGGTATATGTAAAAATTTGAAAAGTTTTTTTTGTTTAATTCCGGGAATATTTCCAAACAATTGAGAAATTTCAATAATTTCTTCTATTTTGGTAACTTGCTGTTGTAGAACCTTTTGGGCCTTTGACCGGGTATTCGTACCTAATTATATTAACTGATATGGTTCCTCTTTAGCTCTTTTGTCATTTGCCATTGCTTTCATATCCTGTCTATACTCTATATTATAATAATAAGTATATATTTCCAGCAAAACAAAACAAAAAATCTCGCCCCTATCGCGAATGCGCTTGCGCGTATCCTGTCGTGAAAAGGCCTAGTGGAGGGCACAAGTACAACGTTGCCATATTTGTATTCGCCGGATATATCGCTGATAAATTCATTAGGAATAGAGTATCTTCTCAGAAAAATTGATAAAAAACGATAAATGAACATTCATATTATTGGTATGACAAGACTGTGGCCCCACTATTGAATCAGGATATCCGTTTTTACATGAAACTTTTTGAGAATCATATACCAAAAAGTTCAACTTTAAAATCCCAACTTTATAAAACCCACAACGTCGCAATGAATTGAAACACCTGCAGTCACAGCCAGTGTGAGTAATCAGATCACAGAATGCAATATGCAATATGTGCTAGTAAATGAGTGTGTGCATGGTGTGGAGTGTGGATAAACTACAATGTTTTTATATTTTATATGGTTATGTCGTTAGTAGAAGACAACTACAGATCGAGGACACGCTTGTTAGTTAGTTTTATGATTTTTAATATTCAACATTCGATCTAGAGAAAAACAATAATAAAGTAGCCATTAGATCATGGAGAAAAATTAAGAAAACAACTTTTTTTTATTTTAATATTAATGTGATCTCTTCCTATACATACAGAGTTTTTCAGGAAACTTTATTTTATCTTTTTTGTTGGGTTTGATATACGAGAGTCAGTAAGACAAGGGTTGGCTAAGATATTTGCTGAATTCTCGCTTACTGGAAGAAAGAGAAACCATCCCATACAAAATTTGAGAGTTTTGTCATCATTGAAGGGTAGGTTTTATTTCAGTCTACATAGGTAGGTATACTTTGTTCAATTGGTCTGATTTTAGATGCTACATAGAAAACGTTTTGCAGAAGAATCAACAGAAAAGGATTTCGAAATGATTGTTGGTGCATGGTTTCGGCAAAGTCAAAGTTATTATCGAGCGCACACAAACCCAAAACTCTGAAATTTTATATTAACCTTTAAAAATGCAGTTTATGTATGTTGTATTGAAATATAATTATATATACTGTAGTTTTTCTGAACATTTTTTTTCCATCACATTATTTTCAAATTATTCGAGACATCCATGCGATATTTCAGAAACATTTCATAAACAAAAAAACTTATTAACAAAAAATTAAACCGACGAAATACGGAACTGAAAAGTAAAAAATAAAATAAACCTCCTAGTCTCAGTTACTGAGCTCCTTAACTAATGTAAGTAACTAATTTTGAGTCGGCGCCAAACAAACAAGCAAATGAATTAGGTAAGGCGTAAAATGATGGCATCGAGTTGAGCGGTGACATTCTGATAATTTTTTTGAAGTAATTTAATGATGTTCGATGATTGTTTGTTTGGCGCCGACTCAAAATTAGTTACTTACATTAGTTTAGGAGCTTAGTTACTGAGACTAGGAAGGTTTATTTTATTTTTTACTTTTCAGTTCCGTATTTCGTCGGTTTAATTTTTTGTTAATAAGTTTTTATTTTTCAATTTTTTATGGCTAAAATATACTAATTACTACCTACTTGTTTTTTGGTTACTTCCAAAATACTTACTTACCCACCTTACTTCAACTATTACCAGTTAAATAATATGATTATCTACTTTCACTATTTTAATATAAATTATTTTTGTTGTTCTGGTTAGTTTATTTCATTACTTTGTATATCATTCCATCCTCTCATAGAATATAATGGTTTTGACGGATGTGGAAGAGAAATAATGTCAGTAGCGATCTGTCATTGTCAACTACGTATGTGTGTGCCAATGTTCATAAGTGAAAAATCAATTATCCCTTATTTTTCTACCCGTAAAGGTATATAATTCCATTCGAAGTCTAAATATAAGGTATACCCTATCTATTAAAAAAAGAATAATCCAAATCGAAAAACCCAGTACAAAGTTATGCCTGATAGAATTGGTTAACGGACCAGAATTCAGAGGGTGAGTGATCAATATCCTTCATTTTGCCACCCTTAGGGGTGGATTTCATCTTTTAAATTCAAATGGGACCACCTTCAAAGTACACCCTATCCACTGAAAAAAGAATTATCAGAATCGGACGCCTCAGTAAAAAGTTATGCGTGATCATACATAAAAAAAAAATATGGAAAAAAAATATACGGGTCGACTAGAGAACCTCCCCCTTTTTGGTTTGGTCGGTTAAAAATAACATAACAATTTTCAAATCAAATATATTCAATATTTCACAAACACGTCAAGAGGAGTGTAGAAATTGGGGCATATCCGAAACATTAATGAAATGTTTCGTAGGGATACTTAAATATTTCAAAGTTGTTTCCTAAACATATCAAAAATATTCCAGAAACATAAATAAAATATTTCGTTGGGATATCGAAACATTTCAAAAATGAAACATAAATGGGATGTTTCAACGGGATATAAATCTATATTCATGAATTTGGAGACATTGTTGCAATGTTTCATTAACGTTTCTGGAGTGAAATTGGTAAGTATATACAGAGTGACCCATTTGAAAGCGGGCCACCTCTCTAAAACTGTTATTTATTATCCGATTTATAAGTTTTTTTTCAGTAGATAGAGTATCAACAGTTCTAATTGAATGCCATGAATTCGAAATAAAAATAAAAATTTCACGGCCCACTTCGAATTGTTTTCAAGGTCAAAAATCCAAAAAACATACTAGCGATTTTTTTTAATGAAATTTGACGACGCCACTGGATTTGTGATGCTTTTAAATGGGTGTGACCACGATTAAATTATTTTTTTAACAGAAATATAGCATAAGTAAAATATTCATATCAATATTGAAATAATTCAAATAGTTGTCATATAAATCACAATTTTGTAAATAATATGGTTTAAAATACTCCTTCAGAACATAACAACTCTATGTGGGATATGTTATGTCTCTTATAATAATAATAATAAAAATAATATTTTTGAAATGTGGTATCCCAAGCATGTTTAAATGAAACCAAGCTTGATATTTGGAATAACTGACAACCACCAAAGAGGAACTGCGCGAAAGAATAAGACAGGCTTGCACATATATTACCCCAAACCAATGATCGAATGTTGATCGAATCTTATGGTTAGTTGGCATTAGAAAATGGTAGAATGAATGTATCGAATTGAATCGGGATTTGGTTGAAAAGTACGAAAATTAATGTGTAGGCACACTCATTTCAATCCATTCTTTTGTTGTAGTTCATTTATGTTATCAATATTGGTTATTATTGATTATTGAATATTGATTACTATTCGATGTGAAGATGTTCAGTTAATTTCTTTGGCAAAAAACTGCAGTGTTCTGATGGACATACCTATCTCCTATATATTTTGATAAAGTGATATGAATTTTACTTATGCCATATTTCTGTTAAATATTTTTATCGTGAAATTTTGGTCACAACCATTTGAAAGCATCACAAATCCACTGGCATCGTCAAATTTTATAAAAAAAATCGCTAGTATGTTTTTTGTATTTTTGACCTTGAAAAAAATTCGAAGCAAACCGTGAAATTTTTATTTTTATTTCGAATTTATGGCATTTGACTAGAACTATTGATGATCTATCTACTGGAAAAATAAAAAACTTTTGAATCGGATAAAAAATAACACTTTTAGAGAGGTGGCCCGCTTTCAAATGAGTCACTCTGTATATTTCCTACCACTCCAGAAACATAATCGTTAATCTAACTCGAGATGGCTCCAAAAAATAGTCGGAATAATAATCAATAATTGAGCGATAGAGAATAACGCTGGTACTCACTCATTCATATAACAAGAACCCTGTCGCAATGATAAATATAATTAGACAGAACTTCGTCTGCGTATGGAAGCGAAATATTCAGAAATAAATCAAAGCAGTCTTTGAGATCTGAAGTTCTAAGAGTCAGTCTAGATCAGTCGAATAATCAAAGAAGTTAAAATAAAACAACTCAGTACATCGAAGCAGTGGGGTTCAGATCAGAGTTTTAAAAATGTAGAGTTAATTCAGATCCTTCAAACATTCAGTCAATTATCCGAGAGAGTTGAGGCACTCATTCGCGTACAGTCAAACTGCAGATTTTAGTAGCTGCAGTTATATTGTCCCAATACATGCGCAGGCCGCCGGCAGGCTGGAACCTGTAGTTTACTGAGAACTGACGTGTGTGGACATGAATCGACAGTATAGAACTTTAAACGAGTTGGAGAATTTGTCAGTGAATTTGCCATATTTTTGACGAATTTCATTGACTTATATCGAGAATTACCATATTTATGGAGACTAAATCATACTCCAATCGTCGTGATAAGAATAAAGCTTACGAAAAGTTGGTGGAATTGTATAAAACGCTACAATATATACTGTAAAAAAATCTCTTCCTAATGCCTTATGAATGTATTTGCAAGTTTCCTGTTTGATTTCAAATCTTCAGAACTTCGTCTGGTTCTCATTGTGACATGTGAGACTATTGCTGAGAATTTCAAATCTCCTAAACTTCAGCTGGTTGCCAAATATCTCAGTGTGACAATCACTCTTCTGGACTGATTGCTTTCCTCATAACTTTTATATGTCAGGTTTAATTAAATCCAGAAGTTTCTCTTATTTCTCGGATTAAATGCACATGGAACAATTTATCTCATTGCAACACCTAATCTTTCACCCAAAACCTTTTCTGCTTTCTGGGCATTGATTCTTGCAATAGAAGCACCAGAAATGCAGCAAATTCCTTCATGTTTCTGTCACTGAATATTTTCACCGCTATCTCACAGCGTTGATGACTGAAAATGATGGACGTGTTTGTTGAAATCTGAGGTCGCTGGCAGTTCCAGGCTAGACGATCTTATCTCCACATGAACTGAATCATGTATGGCGCGCAACAGTCCAGATAGTCAGTTCAGATCGTACAGTACTGAGTCTGCGTCCGACTGTTCTTTGCCTTCAGGTTAGGACGTATACAACCACGCACTATCAGTTTGGAAAACAATCCTGGCCGATGGGCAAAAACTGTAGCAGTCCATTGTGGAGGTGGCCTGTCGATTTTTGGTAATTTCAACACCCATCCCAAGTAGCACACAGAAGTCATAATTCGGTTGTACAGACGTCTACTAGACCTTTCGCAAAAGTCCAAATTTTAAAAATTTTCTATGCGCTCCAGTTCTGTTGTAGGGCAGATTGGATTTTTTTGGCATTTTAATTATTCATACGGAACTGAATATTCTACATACATAACACAATATACCTATCCAACAAAAATAACATAACCAACAAAAATAATCTAACCATAGATACATAATGTAATCATTACGACCAAAGTTCAACAGTTGATGAAACTACATTACATGAGTACAATATGTAGTCGTAGAAACGTTTCAAAAATCTATTCATTAGAACCACATATGTTCATTGCCATAATAACCTCACAGCAACTGCTCTCAAGTTCTACTCAACGACACATACAATTTATTTACATACAAACCACAGTACAACTTCATCTCGAGAATTCTTTATTGTACTCCCGTTATATCTACTACACGACGTCATAGCAACGCACATTAACTTTTTGGTTCTAAAACATTAAAAATACGTGGTCTTAAGACGGTATAAGAAGTCATTATGTTAATTTTATGACTCTGTGCTACTTGGAATTAGCAAGTCATCGAACAGTCAGATAGTCGTTTGTTGCTATATTTGTTTTTGTAGTATATGTGTTTTATGATGAGATTTACAAAACGAAAGTTGTATCTTTTCTTCGCTCTTATATTGTTAACTCGAGTTAAGTCTGAAAATATAAAACATTTGTGGGTGAAGGAGTGGCTTTTGAAAAGAGGGGAGCTGTCACATATGAATTCAATTCGGAAGTTAAGAAACTCTTGTTTAGAAGATTTAAAAAATCATTTAAGAATGGATGATGTACCAGCTTTTAGCCATTTTTTCTTTATGTACCCAAAAAAACAACACGACTGTAGCACTACTCCAGTCCATTTTCAACACACACATGAAGTTTTCAAATAAGTTTAAGCGAGTTTGGGCCGCATCGTGCCGGTTAACTGCTTGTGAGTGCCTAGAAATGGACGAAGGTTTGACCTTAAGTCAATGAAGTTTACTTTCAATCAAACCATTCTTTAAACAAATCAGTTCTTTAGAATAATATCGAACGCGAAAGTAAACGGATATGATAAAAAGAAATAAATGAAGGAAGTAGGGATTGAATAAAATACTGATGGAATAAAAACGTAAAGCTCAAATAAGAATAAGTTAAAAGTTAAAGTCCAGGAGTCCTTGGAGATAGATAGAAACCAGCATGTCAGTCATTACTATAAAATGTATAGTTGTAAATACATTTGTCAATTGATATTGTTTACTGACATACTACTTCAATATTGATTACGACAATGTACATGTATTTTCTACATTAAATTGTGTGTGAATTAAGTTGAAGTGGTACAAAAAAGTTAATCACTAACTAAGAAACCCTCGATTAAAATACGAGTGTGTAGCCGCTCAGGTTTCCTTCCGAGTAGAGATTTCTCAGGAAAATTCTATAACTTGAATAGCCTGCTAAGGGCATCGTCATAACAATCAAGAGCGGACACGGCAGAGACAATCACCGATGTACCTTTTACTTAGATACTGTAATTTTTCTAATAAAGGAAAATGAAAAACTATCAAATCTTTGTTATGGTCCCAGCAAACACATTTGTTATATTGACGTGAATATTACATAAATTTAACGCTTATGTAAAATAGTTACTCGAATGCTGCATAACATTTATAAGATATCTCAACCCCATATTTATGTAAATACGTTTACGTGAATATGACGTAGCTTTAACATAAAAATCCATTGTGCAAAAAATTATCCAGCTAAATATTCGATGGGAAATGTTCATGTAAATTTTATCAACCATTTGAGTATGCATTTTTTCCCATTTGCATGCATACAGAACACCACACTAAAAACTTTTAAATAGGGTCAATTTGTTCAGAAAGTTTTTTAATTAAGTTTTTGAATGAATAGGTAGATCACGGCTGAAGCAAAATTTATAAAAATAATAACAAAGTGTTTGTTCCAAGAGAATTGAATCTGTTACACAAGATGAAAGCAAAGTTAAAATGTGTTCAGAGTAAAATAAAAAGCTTCTGTATTTTTCTAATGTTTTCGAAAATAACAGAGTTATTGGGGAAAATCGAAATGGCAATATTATGTTTACATAAAGATATGTACCATTTAGGTATATAAACTATTTAAAACTTGTATAAAAGGGTTATATGTGTAAAGTATATGCATATTGATGATGTAAATGTTACGTAACTTCTAGTGTCTCGTATGTAATATTTATGTCGGTTTGATATAATTTGTGACATCAAATGTATGTTGAAAGATTTCATACATCATACACAAAGTAGTTACATCAATGTTCTGTAACTAGGAGGTAGTATGTGTGGCGGACATTTCTACATTACATACTTACATACCATGTACCATTTGTTATGTAATATTTATGTCACTTTTATATCATTGTATCGCAGACCCTTGGGGTTAATTATGTGTCTGGAACTAGAGCTGAATAACTCCAACAACCATTATTTCTAGGGAAATGAAATAAATTTTATGTCCTACACAAAGATGAATTAGAATAGAACGTTGTATTGAAGACAGAAAAAAGTAGGTATTTACTTTCAGTGCAGCTTCCTGTGACGAATTTGATCCTTTGAGGTATCTGAGGATAACGTTCAGTTTAGAGAAAGCCACGCTCCAGGGGGTGTAATCAATTTCGTTCCTCAAATTTTTGGTTAGTTCCAAAGGAATTTCGTAGCTCACTTGACCAGCCTCTGCGATACCGAATGATTCCTCCAGCAAGTGTGTCCTGTCTGCGGTACCGAGGAATTGGTAATTTTCGATGAGCTCGTTCCATTGTTCTGTAGGGTAATTAACCCTGTAATATCCTACTTGATCAAAGTTGAATTTGATCCATTTTGCTCCTTCAGGTTTCTTAATTGTAACTGAAAATGAAGAATCGAATTAATTCGACGTTTCTCAGCATATTTCTAACGGAGTTATTATTATGCAATTCAGACTGATGTATTCGAAAGCAGACACAAAAATCGGTGATTTGAATTACAGTAATGTCTCTTAACAATTTTTCAGTGAAACAATGACTACTAGAATCTGTAGTGGTTCGACACTTTGTGTCCGTATGCCCATGGTTACTATGGCAACGCGAGTGACAAGTGGGGAGTGCTCGAACCGTTTCGGGGACAGTCGTGGTCTGGACTGTGAACGACGGCCACGTTATTTTTGAGTTGGAATTTGCATCTTCAAATTCACCTTTTGTTATTGGAATATTTATGTTTACCAGTATTACAGTTGTGTCCAGTACATGAGCGATTTATTGCTAAGAATCCATTGCCCTATAAAGAAATTACTACCTGGAATAATATGGGAGTTCAGAGTCTCAAGTGCTTTTAGCCGCACCTACTTAAATGTGATGGACCAACAAATACGTGTGTTTGATTCAAAATCTGTTTTTTTGGCGCATGCGCATTTATATATGAGAACCCGTTTTTGAATTTCTGTTTGATTATTTTGACTTTGCATAGACTATCCTTATTATCAGTATTCGTAGTTAATAAATATATGCTGTTTTCAAGATGAAAAAAATGTCAAAATATGTATTCAATTATTAGATGGGATTTTGTAGCCAAGTCGAATCAATTGACAAATGATATCACCAGGAGAAGATACTGAGAGCTTGGGGGTTGAAATCTGGATAAATGATATCGACTATTTAAAATACGAGTAAAAATAGCTTTTTATATTTTTAGGATTAATGCACAAAAAGTAAACACTCTCATGAATCCTAGTCATTGGGATATGTTCAGAAAAATGACCGAATATATCGCTATGATAATAAAACAATCACATGAAAAACAAGTTGTTGGTGCGAACATTGCCTGCGTCTATTTTTGATGAAGTGTCTTCGTGTGTGAAAGCGATAGAGTCAGAAAAATAGTGAATCAGTTGGGACAATCGATTCAGGCAGTTCTTAAGATGTAGAGTTTCAAGAGTTAGTTCAAATCATTCGGTCGGCAGTCAGATCAGTCAATTTAGTTGAGATGATCCAAGCATCGAAGGAGTGCTATTCAGATCGGTTCAAGATATATGAATCATTCGGTTAAATTACCAATTCGATTATAAAAGTTAGTCAGTCAATGGTGAAAGTCAGTGTTAATAAAGTTTAGTTCCAAATAATCCTATAAAAGTCAGAAACCCTTGGACACAGACTGTAACGATATATTGTTACATTCCCTATTGATATGCTCAGAGATTCATCACTTCAATCCCTATTGAAAATCTTAGCGACATCTAACCGTGGGCAATGGAACAATTATTACGGCTAAAGAAGGAGAACTGTCGCAAGGAATCTGACAGTACGATGATATTGAAAGGGATGTGCGTGGCATTCTCGTCTCTTTTCCGATTTTTTCGCAATTAAGATATATTGTATTCTGAAGCTCGTCAGCCATTGATTAACAGAGTAGAATATGCCATGTTAAAATAATTAATTAATCAGAGCATTTTCCTTTCTCCGCGAAAGTGATTTTGAATCTGTGAATTGATAAGTTATCTCAAGGTATGTATTGGGAATGATGTTTGGACCAAAGATATTTTAAACATGTCACGTTCAAATAATTTTTAGCGAGAACGTCAGGTAGTCCTTCACAAAGAAAGACATTTCTGAAATCATCTAGTATTTTGTTCAAGTGAACAGTGATTAGTTTTGTTCAGGTCAATCTGACGAACAATTGCAGTGCCGTTCACTATATATTTTTAAGGAATTCTGTTGGAATTATGAATGCCACATGTGGTATATCGGATTGGATTGAAATGTCGGTGTTCAATCTTATCTGATTGGATTGCTTGCCCTGACAAGGCTCTATTGAGATTTAAGAAGGGTTTCGCAAATATATGATATCACTGTACTGTATAGACAAAATGGATCCATATGGTCTACTTGTCCTTTAATTAATACTTATTATAGTGTATTATGTAAATCTGGATGTGTCTATGTATATACCTAAATATATGCACATATGTAATTACACGTTTGCTCATAGCACTTCATCTGCTATTTATTTTATAATTACAATCATTTCATCCAAATTATGTTTTTATTATTCTTTTTTTTTTTTTTTTTTTTTTAATTATAAAATAAAATTACCTGAAACACTGAAGCGATGGTTCCCTAGGAACTAAACCTTCTGTGATATTCACTGTTTATTTACATTACCTCCATTATACACTCTATTGTACTTTTTGTCTTTGTAAGTAAATAAACATTATTATTATTACTTACGCTGTATTTGGTATGATATAGTTGGAGAGAAAATATATATATATTTTCCATGAGTTTTTATATATCTTTGGTATGGTTCCATATTTGGTGATAATAATCACCGAGCTGTGATTTTGATGTGGGTGAAGTGATTATATATATATATATATATATATATATATATATATTTCATGTATAAATTTCATGTATAAATTTGGTCCTTGAAATTTGGAATATTCTTTGATTTTATAGAAGCCTTTCTGAAGAAGTATTTGACGGCTGGTCAAGCAATAATTCTCATATACTTTTCTTGAATATAATTGAAATTGAAGTCATTTTCGTATATCAAATTCTACAAACTTGATGCCAAATTCTGATTATTTCATTTTTATTATTCTTGGTAAAGTATAATCTTGGCTGCTCAGGATCAGAATTCATTATCTTTTCTTTATGTTTAAATCATGAAATAATTCTTCAAATTCAGTATTGAATATTACTGACAAATCTCAGCACAAGCTGATTTGTTCATTTAATTTTAAGCAATAATCTCTTGATGAGATTACACTCATTTGTAACAACTATACGTTGAGGAGTGTATTGAGAAATTCCAAGTTTCAAGAAGTTGAATTTTTGTATAGCAAATTCTGTATGTAATATTGCTGAGAACACATTCAATGGACAGGAAGCTGACGCTTGTATCCTGATCCATCTGTATACCTGATCGGTCGCCCAGCAGCTGATTGCGAGTCAACCAACTATGTGAAGTCTAGCTTCGTGCTACACAAAAATACAATCAGAGGTACATCGTCATCGATAAACCGACAGGTTCAGCAAACAAAAACAATATTAGTTTTTTTTGCGTTGGGAACTAAATAAATCTTTCATTCAATATATGTTAAAGATCTGGAAATGGTGTAAATTTTGTATATAGATTGTTATAAGTTGGTATTTGTTTTATTGTTGTAGTTATTTACAGAAAGAAATGTATTTTAATTTGCAATTATTATTGAGTTGGGCATTTGAATTTTTTATTCCATTTTAACAAAGAAAAATTCTGGCGCCTTTTCAAATTAACAATTTCTAAAATGCTTTGCTCGAAACATAAGAAAATTTGAAACTAGCAAGGCGGTCCAAAGAACTCCACACCACTCTTCACTGAATAGTCTGGGCATTATATTACAACAATTAACTTGTTTTACATTACAAGACATGGCAATCATTGCTGTAACAATTGAGTATATTGATGTTATTATATTTGGCAATTAATATAGTTCACTGAAGAACTATGCCAATAATAATAACGATATAAGATGTCAGATGTGTTGTAACTATAATGATGGTTCCAATTAGAAATTCATATGTTTCAATGACATATTATGTTTGCAGTAAATTTTAAGTCGAAAAAGCTAAAACTCAAATTGAACAATTCAACAATAAATATACGAGTGTGCGAGGTGATTTTACAACTTGTATAGTCTGCTTATGGCATCGACCATTGACGCAGATCCACTAACCCATAAAAGTCGAATAAAATGTAGCATTCTGCTCGCGGAATATTATAATTCACTGTTCCTAGTGGCGAATGCATATTTCCAGGATAAAAAGAAAGTGACAAAAAAGTCTCTGATTACCGAATTGAAGCGCCAAAGTGGCCAGCAACATAAAAAGGAGTATGCATATTTTTGTTGAAATCAAATGCATCAGTCAGTCTGATTTTAACATCAAATACTCATTCTTTGTTATCAATTATGTCGTTTAAATTCATTCTGCAAAATAGTTCAGGTATTTTGGATTAAACTTACGTTTTTTATCGCTGTATTTGAAGAGAATCAGCTCGGAAGATTTTCCCAAATCAGTTACATAAGTAACGGGAACAGTCCACTTATATCTGCGAAATCAAAATGCCAGTTATAGTTAATCATACATACAGGTAGAATTAAATTAATAATGTTCTTCTGAGTGGATTGTGTACAACTTAGTAATGAACACATGTCTCTGCAAAAAATGTTCATGTTCACAATAATTATTTTGTTTCCATTAATTTTCAATTTGCGTGTGCCATTGACGTATGCACTATATTTTTTATTTTGCATATCCCCGTTACAAGAAGTTCCCATTTTTGCCCCTGAAAAAAATCGATGGAATTTTGTTTCATATTCAGTTTATATCATTTTAAACGTCCAATATAAACAAAACCTTTTCATCGAAATAATTCGAAGAATGGATCTATGCGTCAAGGAATTATTCATTTAATTCGATGAACTAACATGAAAGCATTAAGTGAATAGTCTAATATTGTTACAAATTCGTCCCAGCAAACATGTTACGCGTGGGCCTCTAGATGCACTTTAAAAACAGCCGACAGACAACATAAGCGGGCCATAATCATGATACGTCGTCGGCCCGGCTAGCCCGTGTCGCGACGGCCATCAGTAGGCCTCCAGACTACCACCCGTTTTATTACATAGCGGGACTTCAGCGGATAGACAGAGTTAAGATGAACTGATATTGCATGGTACAGATTATGGTGCGATTGCGAGTATCCTACTAATCAACCGCTTCATTCCACTGTTGGGATTTCATCATTGATCTATGCAAATATACAGGGTCGTCCAATTCAAAATGCAGTACATGGAAGTATAGGGTATCTTGGAAGGCAATGAGCATAAATACGGTTTCAATGAAAACAAAATGGCCCATATCTTCGAAAACAATGAAACTTCAATGAAGATAGGTCATTGTTGTACATAATAAATTCACCAAACATTCAGAATCGACTGATTCATGAACTAGATATATACAATTCACTGTTTTCACTCTCTGAAACCACTAATTGTAGAGGATTCCTGAAACTGTAGAGCCAGATTATTCCTATTTACCCAAACAGACAACTTTTTCTCCATTTCAACCATTTTTATTGTATCTCAAATGGTTTCCAAGATACTCATCCATATTTCCCACATATTGCATTTTAAACTGGCCTGGAAAAATATTTCACCAAATAGATAGAATGACAACACACAAATCTGAAAAAATTCTCGCCACTGTGATTATTTTTCATGACCATATATCACAATGACCAATAACCAGACAAAATAGAAAATACCCGATTTGTTGACATCCTACACGAAATCAGCAGTAGGGCCGACTGCGAACGTGATATTCAGTAATGCCAATGTTGCAGTTTCATTACAGAGGTCGCAGCGGTGCGGCGCGTAATGCCACATACTGTGTCAAAACGACATCGGCGCGATTATCGCAAATCTTTAACGGGTAATTTCTGGCTAAATTCAAAACATCCATAATAAATATGCGTATGTTCAGCCAAAGCGGCAAAACTGATATCATTCCAATTATTTACCGACATCGGTGTGCCGCTGCCGACATCTTACTGCAGTTAACAGCAACGGCCCGTCTATTTACCGCTCATTCATGTTTGCTGGGGTAGTTGTGGCTATTAAATACCAATAATTGTTCGTTTATATACGCTCCACAACACAAAACAATAATGAACTCTCACAATAAAATAGTTCGATAACAATTCACGCCAAAATACTTCGCAATACTTGAAAATTCTCGGTAGCTGCTTATCGATTCTTGGAAAACTCTCGCTGCTTCATGGGGAAGCCATCCGTGACGTCAGATAGCTGATCGACATTGCTGGAGTCTCCCGCCTCTCAATGCCTCTCTCTAATTTTGGCCGCCGTACAAAAGCCATCGTTGCATCATGATAGGGCTTCAGTCTCTCCAAATGATGAATTTTCATCTCAGTCGGGGCTGCGTTAGATTCTGTGAACCACATCATTTATTCTTTTCTTTAGCTCGTACGGTCATTCCCAAAACCTTTCTTTCCACGTGGCTTGTACAGCCAAACCTAGTTACCTTCTTTAAATCCTCCCGAATTAGCTTTCATAATGAGGTTTCCTCTTGTCACTTGTCAATATCAACTTTTTCCGGGCTGTTTCGTGGTTTTTCAACATGCTAGGCCAGCTAGATGATCCGAAATCAGATCGCAGGGCAATCAGAGTTCTACTCCAGAGATAATGCTGGCCGGGTTAGCTCAGATGAATCATGAACAGCTGCTTTATATCCATCATAAATGATGGAAGGTGCCAGTCCCAGCCTTTTTGATGTTTTTCGACAACCTTGGAAATATGTTCTTCCATCGTCCTGTTGAATCTTTCCAGCATGCCACCCGACTGAGGGCGGAATGCAATACTTCTGGTCTTGCTGATACCCATGAACTCACAAACTTTCTTGAAAAATTCCAAAATTGCTTTTTTGGTCAGAATGTAATTCCATCGGTACACCATATCTTTAGAACATGTTGTCCACCAATAGGCCTCTACCTATTTGCTGAAGTAGTCTATGGCAACAATGATGTATTTGTTGTCATCATCCGTCACAGAAAATGGTCCAGCTACGTCAATGGCAATCCATTCGAATGGAACATCACATTGTATTTATTCATTTCACCTTTGGAGTCCTTGGTAGCTCATGCACCAGCTTTCTACATCGTTTTGATACTAATCCAGTGGAACCTCTGTCTGATCTTGTCATATGATACTTTGGCAATTATTTAATAACCATTTAAATAACATACAATCTTCTATGATTCGCTTACTTTGCAGGCACCCACTGAAGATGACCTCATAGGTCAAAGCACTCTGCGATAATTAAAATAATAAATTGCACATAACACAAACTTAACTTTATTATTTCTGACACGTACACAAAGCTCTGCTACTCCCACAAAGTCTTATATTACTCCCAGATGTCCTCTTGATTTTGCCTTATGAATTTACTTTGAGACTTCACCTGATTGAATTCTCAACGACCTCCTATCAGCTGATTCCCATACCCGTTTGAGCAATCGATTTTCAACAAGTGAATCCCACTGTGCCTACATGACAGAAGGGTCAGCCAGTTCCGTTCTCTTTGCATTGTAGAATATCTCCAATGCTTGCATAGGGGTTTTGAGGCCCTTTTCGTGTGCTGTAATCCATCCATTTCAGATAACAGTCTTACTCGTCTGATATTGATGACTCCAATTCGCTGACAATGCTCCCTACACATGTTTAGATACAGTCTTCTAGATAAGATATCTACTATTTGGTCATCCTGGGCTATATTTGGTGTTGGCTCATCTCCTCTCTGATGGACAGATCATTAGTAGTTCTTCCAACCCTGTTTACTCAGATGACCCTGGGAGTTTCGCTTCCACTAGACGAAATGCTCGTCGATGTATTGGCTAATCTGTGGTCTTGGTATCTGACCCAAACTTCACCAGTTAATCCAGTCATCAACGAGTAAGAACGTGAAAATATTATTGCAGGTGATGATGAACGTGGTAACAACCTCTGCCTACAATATCTCTGGAAATGTCAATAACTACCGCATCTGAAACAGTTTTCTCTTGACTCTCTAGATGATATTGTCCTCGTTGGTGAGTAGGAACGTAGGAGTGACGAAAAATAATGATATATCACTCAGGATTAAAAAAATTCCAACTTGATTTATATAAAATATACAATTGTCACTGTCATAAAACAACATTTTTTTATGTTCCCCATATGTAGGTACTAATTTTATTGAATCTCATGTTAGTGAGTACCTAAATAGTATACAATTTCAGATTGTTATTCATTATAATTTATAATTTTTTGTCGTCCAGAGGAAGGCAATAAACATAGCCGAAAGCTTAGCGTATTCCAAAGAGTTTACTTAAAAAAAGCTCTTGACCTGACTGCATCCCCACATAAAATCCACTTCTATATATATATATATACATATATATATATATATATATATATATATATTGTTATGTAATGATAATTTGCAAATATTAATTAATTTTATAATTGAATTTTGTTATTATTATTATTATCAATATATTTTTGTACCGCGTTGGGCGCCATTTGTTATATTTTGTTGATATAAATAATAATAGTTGTTATTATATGATGAAGATTGCTAATAGTTTTTATGCTATTCTTTGTGAGCCAAATTGTTATGATATAGATAAGTATTTTCGCCCTGTATAATATTTTTTACAATGTAATAATAATTGCTAGCTAACGTCACTATTCTCTCGTCACGCTGCTGCCAATTGTTATCACTTTTCTCACCACGGCTAAGCAACAGTTGGTACGCCTCTTACCTCAGATAGCCGGTTCAGGCAATAGAGCCACTAGCCATTGCTGTCTAATTTCAGTTTATTCAATGGTCATTGTTATGATAGTTGATCATTGTAAGGAAATAAACAACAAAGTATCAAAAAGCAATTATTTCCTTTATTCAGGAAGACTTAATTTTACCTGGCCTACGAGAAATAACTTATAATGTGAATCTACAAATATTCACGGATAATCATTAAAATCAAATCATGGATACATAGACAGAACCTCACTTTTTGAATTTTTCTTTTATGGTTCAAAATAAAGTGAAATAAAGTTCTTCAGATGTGAGAAACGTTATTTGTGATATTGTTCATGGACCGGATGTGCACTATTAAAGTTTTTATACCTGCTGGAGATGTCAGTGTTCAAGATATGCCCTGAAACTGGATCCTTTCTCACTCCAAGCTCTATCAGGAACTCCAATACCATTAATCAGGAACCATACATATGCAGAATTCAGCCTTGGACACTTGGATATGTTGTATAATTAAGGTAATATTGGTTTTTCTCTTCTAATGTTGCGTGGCATTCCCTTGTAAATTTATTTTCGATCTCCTTGTGGCTTTGTTTGTTGCTCCTTGGATACCAATTTTCCCTCTTCTTTTTCATTTGAATGTTTGAATTCGCGAACCAAATTGTCACATTTCACTGTTTGGGTTCATCTTATATAATTTATATATACAACTATTTTCCCATTCTTATTACTATGTACATATTTCAATAATAATTGCTTATGACATCACCCCGTTGTTATTCTCTCACAATTTCCAATTTTCCATATGACCATCTATTCCCTGATTAGCTTATCTCATCAAGAAGTTTGCTATTCTACCATTGGCTACTTTTAGTTAGCTACAATTTCATATACTGTATGTTTCAAATTTATAAATGTGTTGATCACTTTTTATTCATGAAAATTTTGTAAAACTAGACTTTTTGTTGTCTTTTTACCAATTATGGGTTATAATCATTATGACAGTGTATGAAATTGATTGTGTTATAGTATTTTGACATTTTTATCTATCCATATTATACATAGGCTTACAAATAAATAGAACTTCCAAAATTATGTCAAAACAATCTCTTGAAACTAATAACTATTTAGTAATTATTCTTTTTTTGTGAGTTTTTTTCTTTTTAAAACTTATAACTGGCATAACATAACAATATATATATATATATATATATATATATATATATATTAGGTTTTTGAGTGAGTTAAAGGGCGATGAATAATCATTATGAATTGATGAATCTGTGAAACGAAGCATATAGAAATTAAACAGAGCGGTAATTATTCGGTACAACTTCTTCGATTTTGGATCGATAAGATTTATTGTAATTTTCCCTGTTGGAAATTCAAATATAATATTCATTCTGATAGTTATATCCACTTTTGAATGTAATTCGGAGAATATTCCCATAAAATATCATTCGTTCTAGAGGATTTTATCACATATTAGTTAGTTCGTTTGTTAGTTTGAGTCAAAGTAAATTTTGACCGCCTTCCAGTCGGTCGATTTGAAATTTGGCAGGTGTTCATAATTCCGGTGACAACGCATTATGAAATTTTTGTTACATAAAAAAAACAAAATGGCGGCTCCAAGATGGCGGACAATATTTATAATTATGGTCCGATTTGATTCAAAATTGGTATGTGGGGGTTTTCGGGGTCGGAGATCTTGATTTTGTTGGTCAAAATTCACAAATTGGGGCTTTATTATTGATAGAAACCCCACTAAAGCTCAGATTTTGTCGTTTTATCAGTTTATTATCTCACTCAGTGAAATTTCCATGCAAAATGCTTTCTGAAAATTTTGAAAAAAATTAGTGCGATGAAATTCCTACCACTTATGATATTACCCTCGAAAAATTGATGCGAAATGTATATGCTCATTTTGATTGAAGAAAAAAGGCTCACTCATATTTTGACTCCGATTCTTTGAAGGCCGCATTAGGATCCTTGAGGAACCTCTTTTGAGTGAAAGTGTATTGGTCTCCCGAAACTGTGGCGGTCAAAATTGGATATCCCATCTGAACCGTGAATGTCTCCATGAATTCGGCGATGTTCAACTTGTCTCCGACTACAGTCTGGATTTCAGTCAAAAGGTCTTTGGTGACAGCATTGGAATAAGCGTATTTGTTCAGGTAGTTTTTAACCCCCTCTTGGAAATTAGCCTCCCCGACAGTGGTTTCCAGCATTCTCAAAATTGATGCACCCTGAAAAATAATCCAGTCAATAGGTAATAAAAGAGGCCTCTGCCGTACAAAAGGTAGGGTAGAAATGATTTTGATAATTGTTCAAATATTATTTACATTTATATACAAAATTGTTAATGTGTATATATAATTATTAAAATAATAATATTAATTACATTTTTATTTATAAACAAATTAATAATAATATTATCACAAATAACATTATCTAGCAAAATCTACTTCAGCTTTAAGTGAGTTTTCTTGTTAAGTATATTTTTTTTTTATTGCTGTTATGACCCGAGAAAAAAAAATATGTGTGAAGAAGTGGCCACCTCATACTTATATGAAAAAATTATTTTAACGAATAATCCAAGAAGTCGAAAATGCATTCGGAAATAGCTTCCAGATGATGAAAAAGAAAATAACCATAAAGTCATAAATATGTCAAGAGCTGATAAAGACGGTTCTTTATGAACTGAATGTCAACACGCATGATCCCATCTTGCTTGGGATAGGAAACTGATTAAGGAATCATGCCTAAACTTCTCAAATTTATAGCCATCAAAAATAAAAAAATGTGACGAGACTCCAGCTAAGGATTAAAAAAACGCGCATTTTGATGTATGAAAAGGGTCAATAATTATCCCGCGGACACAGCATATACTCTAAACACCCCAGCTAAGGAAAAATAATGATTACTGGGTATGTTCAACCCTATCTGAACCGCTGATAAAAATAAGGGCACAGTAATAAATTATGTTTTTCACACATCCCCAGAGTCTAACATTATAAATTAGAGTCATAGAGCTTGTCATCATTACCAGCTACGTGGGAGACATAATATTAAAGAAAGAGTAAAACGTCATCCACTCGAAAGCTACAAAAGGCCAGAAATTTATTAATTCTCTCCTCATTCAAGCCTCAAAATTCATTCACGCATCCAAGCTCAGTCACCTACGTCAGTATGCCAATTGAGTATGTAGTCAGATTAAAATTCAGTTAACCTAGTAATATGAAATAAATTACAAAAATATTAGAAAAATATCGGAACGGGAAAATGTTTTATCAAGTGCGCGTTAGAGGAAAGTCGTTATTTGATTGCTTGAAACAACAACTAATTGATATCTAAGAAAACACTAAAGAAAATCAAAATTAATATTCAACATTTAGGAATCGGTTGATAAAAATATTGTGTGTGAAATCCAGAATCTGTACCAGTGATAAATTGGTAAGCTATATGTTTGTGTCTGTACTTGGGTATATTGAATCTTCTCCAACTATTATTAAACTGAATGGCATATTTCGATTTTCTACGAAATCTCTACCCAAAGTAAATATGTTTTTTTTTGTTAATGATATTTTAATCACATATTTGAGTATGGCAATTTGTTATTTTCCCCAATTCCAAAATTGAATTAGCTTTGAACTGTGAACTACTTTATTGAATCTCCAGTTACTTGTAGTATGCATAAAACCAAGACTTCCATTTCTGTGAATTGTACTTCGAAATAATTTGACTTATTGTCGTTAATTGACTCTATAGGTACCTAGAATTATTTCACAATTTTTATTATTTATTATATCCAGAGTGTATAAAGAATTACAAAATTTTTATGAATCAATCATCCAGTTTCATTGAATGATACGTGCTCATTCAACCAATATTAATTTTTTCATTATTGTTTTATTTTCTCGATTAGTAGAGTTTCAGATATTTTGTTCAAGAGTATGTAAAATCATTTGATTTTTATAAATTGTAAAACATTTTTACAATTGATTTGGAATGATACTTGTCCATTCACCATAGTTTTCTCGATTGTTTTAGATTATTAAATCAATAAAATATTTGATATTATATACAGTGTGATTGGAAAAAGCTGAATTAATTTTAGACAGATTATTTTATTTGAAAAAATTGTTGTTCATCTTGAAGTCATTTTGAAAATTGTTAGATTCTTGAGTTCTCGGTTCCTTCATATAGGGGCTTTAGAAAATTGATACAACTTACCGTCAGTTGTAACGCAATTGATAATCAGGCTATTATTACTCATTTGGAACATGTATTTAGTAGTATGGAAGTACTTGAGTTGTATGGATTATAATGTCATATCATAGAGTGTGTATTTATTGTAACGAAGTAATGTTTTTTCATTATTATAGTTTGTGTGTTTTTATAAGTGCTTCAATTATTTGCATAGTATCCTTAACTAGATTGGCAAGGTACACAATTTGAACGATCTCAGCTCTCTAAAAATCTATAACATCTATATATTGGGAGGACGATGTTTATCTGCCGCTCGATAAAAATCGCCACTGAGTTTTTATAAATGATTCACACTCAGAATAGCCCTTCATAAACTTGATAACAACATCTCAACCAAGAAAACTACAGTGTGGAGTTTCTAAATAAACAACACCCTGTATTGGGTCATAACATTTGGTGTTGCACGAGTGGTGTGATTATTCATAACACCCTATATATAGCCGGATGGTACATTTGGTGTCAGGTGTGGGGTGTTTATTCATAACACCCTGTATATAGCTGGATATAACACTGCTACTGTGACATGACTTTATACAGAGTATTATTGATATTTAAAGTTTCTCAAGAACGATTTATGGATATTGAAAAAATAGAACCAGGCTGCTTTTACTGTAAAGCAGGATGATGTCTTGATTGTCAACACAGCGATTTCATTCGACGCTGTTTCTATGGTCGGCGAAGACGTCGATTTTTTATTTTTGCTGACAGCATTAGGATCATCCGAAATCAACATCTTCGTTAGCAAACCGGAGAGAGGCGAAACTGCTGAAAGGGTGTATTCCGCGAATAATTTGAAAGATAAACCTGCTCCAGATACCTTATTAAATATCATTTCATGCAATTCCAAAAAGGGACCCGGGGAGCATGTGGCTGCAGGAAAGGTGGGTTGAAGTGCTCTATTGTATGCGGGTTCAGAAAATGGAGAATGATGCGAGAATGCACCAGAGGCCATCAACGAGAGCAACGACAAACATGAGACAATGATATGTCCATATCCTCAGTGCGGCAAATGGGTTAGAGGATAATACTGACAAAGAATACGATTGTGAAGGCATTAACATTACCCGATCCGGACCATCAGAAAAAAGGAAATAACAGAAACATACTCGGGGAAATGAATACGGAATACGAGCCGTACTCAATTACAGAAAAAGAACATCTATGGGGATACCACATTCAAAAAAACGTGCCGTTTACTATACCTCGTTGTACTGTGGTAGTACCGTGTGAAGTTTTTGAATTTACAAAATTTCAATTATGTAATAAATTGCTACCAAAGATTTCTTGAAATGAGAATAACGAGCAGTTGGCCGATTTTTTGGGAGATAGTTCACGTTTCCGACACAAATACAAAAAATGTAGAAAATTTAGTTTTCTTCAAATTTGTATCAGATATTTTTGTCGTTGCATCAAACGTTGAGGAATTATTTGGGAAAACCATTTTTTTCCTTTAATCCAAGATGGCGGATCGCGCGGGCCCCCCCAGGTCGAAAACTTAGATTTTTCATCGGGGCCCAAAACTAACTAACATATATCAGAATCATTTCTACCCGACCTTCTGTAGAGCAAAAACTGAACTAAAAAGTATCATTGTCCACTTTCTCGACACAAACAGTCATTTTCCTTACCTTGCTGTACGAGATGGTGTCAAATATCTCAGTGATTTCATCAGGTGTCAGTACTTTTTTAACTATGGGATGTGAACTAAGTGTAGCATCCAGAGTTAAAACTCGATGTAGATCTTCTATGAGGAACTGATCCATCTACAAAGGAAATATTTAGTGATCAACATTCAGTTTGGTCTCCAATTTGCACACTGCTGAGCTACTTGATTAACGTCTTCTCAAAAAAAACAACAAAATTGAGTTGAGTTTTTTCCAGATAGAGTGAATAGAAATATTGCTGTTCTAGAAATAATTCGAGAAACAATTTTTACCAACGAAAGGACTCACCATTCCCCAAGTAGGTTCCGCAGCTTCGACTCCTTTGTATTCTATATAACTTGCGAAACCTTCGTTGAGCCATAAGTCATTCCACCAGTTCATGGTTACTAGATCGGAAAAAAGTGTTATTCAATCTAGTGACTTGAAATAGCCTATTTGATTATAATAGCAAAACCAATAGCACATAATTTCTCATAAAAGTGAATAGTTCTGCAATAGTCGTTTAGTTTAGTTTATTTCACATAGGTATTGTTCCTGACAAGTGAAGTTATAGAAAATATAGAGGTATATTTGTCTAGCAGGAAAAAAAAGGAAATGAAATAATAAATTAATGAAGTATCACGGGAAGTCAGGTGTCGTGGAATATGTTCCATAACTAGAGAAGCTTTCATATTTTTCCTTAGACAGAAACATTCTTAGTAGAGAATCAATACTAACACGTTGATGGACAGTATTTTTCAACACATTTTTATCATGAAATGTATTTTATAGTATAGAATATAATTTATAGTTATACATTTTTTGTTTTATTTTTGTTTTTTGGTGTTTGAAACTTGACGCCGATAAACGTCCTGTCACTTTTCAACTAAAATATTTGCTAGATATCGCCAGGACGTCGATAGACGTCAAAAATTGAGAAAGAATATAGACGACTTTATTCTAAAAAGACACGAATAGGAATGAATGTAAACAATTCAAGTAAAGAATTAAAAAAGGTATTCTATGTAACAAACGAAAAAAAAACAACTTTCTTATCAAAAACGCTGGAAAAGTTATATAATAAATATAATGAATAACTTTTCGAAACAAAATGGGCAAAGAGGCTGTTTTTCTTTAGAACCTTTACATCTAAAATTGGTTTCTCGTCGTATAGTTTTTTAGTGCACATTCTACACTTTGAAAATATATATTTTGTTCGGAGAATTACCTCCAGGAATTCCAATAAAAATTTTGCAATCCACCAATGATTTGGAAAAAAAAACAAGTAACACGTGTTCTTTCCCGCGTAAAAATAGGGTGATGTCGCTAGAACGATACTTCCACTTTGGCACCAAAACAATGACTAATTAGATTTATATAGATCGCTGGACGTCTATCGGCATTCTGTTCAAATTTCCCTTCTCCCTTTGTAGTGGGAGAAACACCTCACTGTAAATATTTACGTACTAAAACCGGCGGTATTATATTATGATCTTTGCTGAATGTGGCATTAACTATCCGTCTTTAATATTATGAATGAGATTTAGATAAATGTTATGTCTATTTCTACAGTTTAAGTTTAGACGCCGGACGGCGTTCTTGCTGAATTTAGCAAGCCAAAGATGACGCCGATCAACGTTACTGCCCGTCAACGTGCTAATATTATAAACAGATACAATTTGTTTTTTTTCACTAATGAAAAGCTAAACTATCCCTGAGTAACATAGGATATATGCCCCTTGAAGACCAACTTAAACTTCACGTGGTTTGGAGTGATCGTGCCGCGGCGGTTGCGACTCGACTAACGAGACTCTGGCAAACAGACCTAAATCCAAGCTTTGAGCGCTATGGCGACGAATTTATGGCACTGGGATCTCAAAAACACAGTTCCACAACGGACCACCGAGAAACAGTGCGAAATCTCGGAGTAATCAGCAGGGGGCACCACAGGGCTGGACCAATCGCTTCCCCCTCAAACGTGGGTATAAATGACCATTGAGCCGAAATACAGAAAGGGAATGAGGATAACTATTGGCCTTCTCGGTTGAAGATATTTCTTTCACGGCACTGGAGAGGATGCAATTCCGAGCGTACCTACTACAAAATCGGAAGAGAACTCGTCAGGGTACTGAACAAACGAGGGTCATTCAGATGAACCTCCAGTAGTATGAGGTAGCCACGGCAGTTCTTGCAGTTGCCATAATGGACATCGACTCAGGAACTATGGATATCGGAGGGTTTGGGAGGGACAACTGGAGAGCTATTGTGTGGCAGATCAACTGAGATCTCCCGGACCTGTTTTTTATCAGGTAAGATACAATTGGCCAAAAGTGCCATCAGAGGCTACGACCAGACGAGCCTATGGGATGGAGTTTTTAGTGGGTAAATCTGAGGTGCAGGAGGACATACTCCAAGTCTCAGGGAATCCCACACTACTGAAAGGTGTGCATAAAGAATTGTATCCACTTAAAAAAAAATATGTTTCATCCGGTTGAACCTCCAGTAGTTTCACGGTGTCGCCCTTACTTGACGTGTTTAGTGTGGAAAATAAATAAAAAAATTGAATTCTTATGACATTTATTTTTATGGATGGATAATTTGTTTGTTGTTTATCAGTGAAATACCAAGAAATGATTAACAGATTTGGGTGAAATCGACAGCTCATAACTAGACAACGGTATATCGAAGGTTTCGAGATGATTTTCAACATCGGTTAAAAAGGCGGAACTGGTCTATGCTGCTCAAGGTGAAATACGCGACCTGAACGTTGGATATATTGTATATATTGGAGCCGATACGTTTCAAAGGGTGAATTGGCCCTTGGGTAGAAAATTCGAAACATATCCTGGGAGAGATAACTCACACACACCGATTGGCCAAAGTGGAGACAAAAAATATGTAAATTGAAATATATTTTTCAACGACTATAGCCATTGGAAATCACCAGTAGAAAGAGTTGGACTTCAAAGAAGATATATAGTCGATATGAAGAAGAAAGACGAGGAGAGCGAGAAAATATATGGCAGAAGGAGATATGCCAAGACAGGGAGTTGCATTCAAGAATAACTATGAAATTCAAAGAGTAACACGAGCAAGACGGATAATTGTGGCATCAAAACTTCATAAATTTGGTTGAATTAATTTTTTTAGTGAACAATTTCAGTCCCTCTGTATTTAATTTACTATTTTGCTCTGTGGGGACTGAAGGTATTCACTGTTTTTGTGAAGTTTTCTGTTTGAAGAATTCAAAATTTCACGTAAATAGAAACAACAAATGACAAATATGACATCTTGCACACGCAATCTACATCCTGCTAAAAAATATTCCTATCTTTGATAACAGCTTGTATGTATATGTTCATATAATTAAATAAACAAATAATTTAATTAAATTGAATGAAGAATATGTTTTGATTCAAGAGTATATTCTATCATCAACCCACTAGGCGTACACAATGGACGTCATTTGGGTATCCAAAGAAGTGGTTTTATCTATGTGGACGTTCATTGGATGACCTTTCATATATACATCCAATGGACGTTCAATGGATACTTTTGTGCTACTTAGAAAGTAGACACGCTTTAAAAACGTTCAGCGCCCAAAGTTATCTCAGGAAACAGATAGTGAAAGCCAAATTATACAGATATAAGTAATATGCTTTCAACTCACCTAAATTTCCAAACCAGCTATGGGCTAGTTCATGGGCTACGACTGTTGCAACTCTTTGTTTGTTGGCCGAGGAATGAGTTGTATTGGTATACAACAGAGCGGTTTCTCTATATGTGACAAGGCCCCAGTGTTCCATTGCACCAGACACAAAATCTGGAATTGCCACCATATCTGAAAAAAATTGGATTAACCGACGTTTTTATTTGTCGTAGTTTCGTGGTGCGATATTGATAATTTCATAGGGTTAGGGATTTGAATTCATATATTTATTAACTACGAATATTGATAACTGGCCATAAGAGCAATGCAATGAAAGTGAAGTCGAGTCTTTCCTTGTTATATTGGCTTCGCGTAGTTATGGCAACCGAACATTAACCAATACATGTCACGCCTCCATTTTCGCGCATGCGCATCAATTCAACGTCCAGGCGATCGTCATGCTTCATTAGTTTTGGCTCCACATTTGCTGTCTTTTTTATCAATATTGTTACTCAATACATGTATGTTTGAATCAGTATAAAATTGAAGAAAAATAATAGACATAACCGAAATTCATAACAAAAATCTCGAGACAAAAGCAAGACAAACCAATTTTTGAGACCTTAGGTCGAATTTCATTGAATATCAGACAATAGTTTTCTGACTCTTCATCAAAAAAATAGTTTTTTCGATTTTATGTTGATCCATATCTTAACCAACCAAAATATTCATCCGTGTGGATGTGGATACCAAGATTAACCTTTCAGCTGTCTTCATTGGATGTTGTTGAAGTATACCTCTTATCGCATTATCTTTCATTGCCACAATTGCATCAACGTTTAATGCCTATAGATAATTTAACAATTGCGTTGAAAATGTTTCCGGACTCAAACAAAAGTGTATCCACAATTCCGCGCGCTAATCTGTTAACTCCGTTGTTGATGGCGTTGTTGACAAAAACACACAGTAACAAGGAACAATTTCCAGTTTTTTTAAATTATATTTATAAGATCATGGTTATTTGGGAAAAGTTAAATTGAAAAAATCAACTTTGGTCTTATGAAACAAACAGATGATGTATGGGGTATATCACACATATCACACACAATAAATATTTATATTGTGGCATTTCCTTGTTTATCAATTTCTAAAAAAAATTGGTGATACCATATTTTCAACTGATAAAATTTCCTATGTATGTTGAAATCAAATATTTTAAAGAAATGTGCTCTTTATTCGAATCGCCTACGACATTCCGTATTGTTGAGAAAAATATAGGTAAATTGCCAATCTCGGCTGAATTCATTACAATATACAGTGCGGCTTTAATAGTCCCCTCCCCGCCTGTTAACTTTTGAACGGTTCGACGTAAAACAATGAAAAAAGAAGGTATTGTATGTTAGAGCTCGTCCAATATTGAAACGACTACTTTGGCCTTCCCCCACCAAACAACCTATTATTCTCGAAGATGCCCGAACTGTGGCTATTAATAGAAATTTCCTAGGCGTAGCAAATTATTTGGTATAGGCGATACACGAGACTTAGTTTTTGGCGGACGAGTTTTGTGATTATAAATAAATTAATGAATTCAAGATAATAACTGCACTACCTATTTATTAATCAAACAAACCTAACCTTTCAAACGCTGCATGCCAAGACACTGGTGAAGATTCGCCGTAGCCACAGCAAATCGTGTCCACTCGTGTTTTCCCCCTCTCTACCTACCAAACGGTCGTTTCAATATTTGACGAGCTCTATCACCGATACTACTTTTTTAAATAAAAGACATTGTGATTGCCTGATAGATGGCGCGGGGGGCACATCAACTTCAAAATTTTAAATAGCATGGGGGGTCATGTGGCACATCGTTGGAAAGATAGTTCAATTCTCTTTCCAACCATTTAATTGTTTTTATCATTTCGTTGATTTGTTTTTTCACAATGTGCATTTGAAATATCAAGCATAAGTGCGGATCTGAATGGTACCCTTACCTCGATAACTTTCGAACGGTTTCATATGAAACAATGGGACAACAAATATTCTGAATGGTATTACCGATCCTACTTCTTGAGAGAAGAAACATTACAATTACTCGACAGAGGTCGCTGGAAATTTCGAAAGGCATAGAGGCGGTCGAGTTGCACACCGTTGAAGGTAATTAATTCAATTACAGTTTCAACCATGGTTGTCCTACGGAATCACAATTGCGTTGACTAACACTGAGTACTGTCAATGGAGAGAGATTCATTACCCAAATGATTTTTCATTTGGGGATTCGTTTCAAAGCTTAATTAGGTAGAATAATGTGAATCCATACAGTAATCCAATTTTTTCAATTGATGCGGCCGATTGTTGAGGAAAATCCTTATTGAAGTAAACAAAAGACACTCAGTTCCAAATGATTTTCACCAAACTGGGTTTAAGAAACCACGACCCGTGTTTCGCTATACAATAGCTTTTTTAGCCTTTTCAAGAGATCATTGCCAAATAATACCCAACTCATCTATTTTTAATGACCAATTATAAAGGGTATCATTTATCGAATTTAGTGAACTGATAATTGAGCAGTAACCTTGAAATGCCCATTATGAAATTGGATTATTTTGTCGATGTTTAAGAATTTCTAAAGTAACAATGATTATATCATTACTTACCGGCTCTTCATATTATCGCATTTGTATTTGAATAAGAGTTTAATTCTACTTCTGATAGTATTATTTTGAATTTGAAACATTATGATGGTTCGGGTACGTCCTATCGAAGAGAAAACTGAAGCAATCTACATTTTTGGTGAGGCTCGTGGGAACTACCATGCAGAAGAGATAATTTTTAATGAAAAATTTCCTGATCATCCAAAAACTCGAAAGTATTTGAGGCAACTGGTTGAAAAACTCAACCTGGGCACTGTTCATAGGGCCAGTGTAGCTGGCCGAAAATCAATTTCGGAGGAGACTGAAGTTTCGGTAATTGCCAAATTAATATTGTGAAAACACGTATGAACGAAATAAAAAAAAGATGGTGGGAAAAGAAATTGAATTGTCTTATCAAAGTAGAGCCACATAACCCCCCCATGCTATTTGAAATTTTCAAGTTGATGCCCTCCCGCGCCTTCTATCGGGCAATCACGATGTCTTTCATTTCAAGAAATAGCATCGGTGATATCATTCAATACCTTTTTTCCCATTGTTCTACGTCGAACCATTCGAAGGTTAACGGGGGGCGGGGGGGCTATAAAAAGCCGCACTTATGCTTGACATTTCAAATGCACATTGTGAAAAAACAAATCAACGAAATTATAAAAACAATTAGATGGTTGGAAATAGAATAGAACTACCTTTTCAACGATGTGCGACATGACCCCCCATGCTATTTAAGTTAATGTGCCCCCCTACGCCATCTATCGGGCAATCACAAGGTCTTTTATTTCAAAAAGTAGTATCGGTGATATCATCAATACCTTTTTTTTTCATTGTTCTACTACGAACCGTTCGAAAGTTAATAGTGGGGGGGGGGGGCTATAAAAAGCCACACTGTATACAAGTAAGTACTAGTACAATATAAACAACTTTTGATGCATACTTGTATGCAGATGAATTCATGCGGTGAATTTAAGAATTTCGTATGTTACAATAGCCATCACTTTGAAAATACGTTGCCCATCAGGCCAATTTTCGAACTGGATCAAGATTTATACCGTGGGGCTTTTTATGCCTCATCCCCCCTGTTAACTTTTGAAAGGTTTGACGTAGCACAATGGGACAAAAACCGTTTTGAATAATATCAGCGATACTACTTTTTGAACTGAAAGACATTACGATTGCTCGATAGATGGCGCAGAGGGGTACATCAACTTGAAAATTTCAATGTGGGGTCGAGTGGCACATCGTTGAAAAGATAATTTAATTCTCTTTCCAATCATACATTTTTTTTTTCGATAGGTTTTTTCACAATATGCATTTGAAATGTCAAGTATAAGTGAGTCTTTTTATAGTCCCCCCTGTAAACTTTTGAACGGCTCGACGTAGAACAATAAGAGAAAAACCGTTTCGAATGATATCACTGATACTATTCTTTGAGTTTGAAGACAATTACTCAATAGATGGCGCGGGTAGGCACATCAACTTAATAATTTCAAATAGGATGGGGGGTCGAGTGGCAAATCGTTGAAAATATAATTCAATTCTCTTTCCAAGCATCTGTTTTTGTTGTAGATACATTTTTCCACAATATGCAATTGGAATGTCAATTAAAACAGAAAACAAAAATATTATGTAGGATTTTTATGGCCATTAAAAATAAATGAATTGGGTATTATTTGGGTCGGAAATTGGATGATTGTATGGATCCAAAATCTTTACCTAATTAAGCTTTGAAACAAATTCGAAAGGAAAAATTATTTAAGTCATGAACCTTCCTTTATTGGCCGCGTTTCGTGTTACTCATCGCAATTGTGATTCCGTAGAACAACTATGGTTGGAAGTACGATTTGCAACTCGACTTCTATGCCTTTCGAAATTTTGAAGTTGATGTGCCCCAGCGCCCTCTGTCTAGTAATTGTTATGTTTGTTCTCTCAAAAAGAAGGATCGGTAATACATTCGAAATATTTTATTTTCCATTGTTTCACATCAAACCGTTCAAAAGTTATCAAGGTAAGGGTACCATTCAGATCTGCACTAATACTTGACATTTCAAATGCATATTGTGAAAAAATCTATCGACCAAATCCGAAAAAATAGGATGGTTGGAAAGATAATTGAATTATCTTTTCAACGATGTGCCACTTGAACCCCCATGCTATTTGAAGTTGATGTGCTCCCCCCCCCCCATGTATCGAGCAATCACAATGTCTTTCATTTAAAAAAGTAGTATCGGTGATATCATTCAAAACGGGTTTTGTCCTATTGTTCTATGTCGAACCTTTCGAAAGTTAACAAGGGGAGGCGACTATGAAAAGTCGCACTGTATATGCAAAGAATTTTTGTGCTGGATTCCATTGTAGTTGGTTTACTATAGTTCATATACAATTTGTAAACAATATGGAGGCTTCATTCTCCAATCGCATGAAAAGACATTCAGCCCAAATAATTTTTTCTGAAAGTATTACATGAATGATAAGAATGATTTCTTTATTACTCTTCTTGTCTAACCATTTGTGATCACAAAACAATTCATGGGAAAATTAAGGTAGTACCGCCACGAGACAATTGAATTAGGAAATTATTAAAATTTGGCATACGTATTGTTTAACATGTGAACAAAACCTCTATAAAATTTCAACAAGTTTCACCATCCCGAACCCGAGATATATATATGTATATATATATATATATATATATATATATATATATAATTGAAGTTGACTCAATTAACACGTAACATATGGACCATGCATAGGCAAACATCACATTATTAATTTTACCGTTAGTACTAAAATTAAGAAGTTCATGAAAAACGAGTAGGAGTTAGAACAGGATATCACAGATATTGTGACAAAAAATCAAAGTGATTGACCGTCTAGTTTGACAGATATAATCAAACCTACTCTCGTTATTCAAAATGGTCCACGGGAAAGCGCACATTATTAATTCTACCGTTAGTACTAAAATTAAGAAGTTTATGAAAAACGAGGAGGAGCTAAAGCAGGATGTCAAAGATATTGTGAAAAAAAAATCAAAGTGATTGACCATCTAGTTTGACAGATATAATCAAAACTACTCTCGTTATTCAAAATAGTATACGGGGAAGCGCACAGCCTAAAGGGGGGGTCGTAGAGAAATGCGGATTGTGCCAGGGGACTTTTAAAAGAAGGACGGGGGACCATTTGAAGGTCTGAACGCGAAAAGAAACTCCTTCTCCTAGTTGACCCCATCGATTTTACGATACCCCCTCTTCCCCCCTTTCCACCAAAGTCCAAAAAGAGTACTACAAAAAAGTCTATTGAAGTTTTATCGAAAAACTATAATTTTTTTCCATGACCTATGATTTCTAGTGAAGGGGGGAGGGGGGTCCAAGTCTGAATTTTTTTTGCTGCTTTTTTCGGGGACATCAATTTTTTCAGTCGCCGACTTTCTATAACGAAGACATTTTCTAGAGTCTAAAGGAAGGGCAAGTGTCCCCCTTCAAAAAAATTTTCTTTTCGCGTTTCAAATCGAAAAGTCCTTTGAAATTTTTTGATTCCGTCGAAAATAATTTCCTAATTTAACTGTGTCGTGGCGGAACTACCTTAAATGTCAACATTAACTATCCTCTCAAAGGATTGGATATGAGTCATTACGCAGCAGATAATGTAGCTCCATGTCAATAAAACTTGTATTTAGTGGAACAACTTATAGCGGACACTACACGGTTTATGTAAACACCCTTATGCAGGCATATGGCACGAGTACAATCACTCCAAAATATCACCGATATCATCAAAATCCATTATGAGTGGAGAAACATTCGTCCCTTTCTATGAGCAAGAGGACACCAACTCAGATTAGCATTATTATAATTTGAATTGGCCTAATAGTGAATAAATTATGTGGAATAAAAAAATTATATTCCAATTAGCTGTGCTAGTTTTTGAGTAAGGAATGATTTATTACTTACCCAGTTTCGGGAGAGGATAAGGGATCTTGAAATAATCGATATAGAATTCGATAACTTTCTTCCCAACAGTCCCGGCGTACGTGGTCTTTTCCAGATTTTGAGGACTGGCGTACACTTTCAGAGGAATCTTCTGATTATTGCTGTTGAAGAACGTTTCTGTGTGGGTGAAGTCGGAAACTATGAAACAAGCAAGGTACGTAGACATGGAGACGGTTTCATCGAAAGTGACCAGATCGTGGGTATCATCGTAATCTTCAGTTTTCTGGAAAATTAAAGTGGCACTGAGAAAAAACGATTCATCGTCGGGCTGAAGTTTTTTTGGTCTCCAATATATTCAGCCTTGGCTATACTTTTTTTTTACCGTACTTGTTCGCAAAGTATGCTACTATTGTAAAGCTTTAACACTATACTAACGTAGTAGTGAGATGTCACGACCAGTAACTTCATATAATTTCGCTCTCTATAACTATGTAAGTGACTGTATTTTCATATTTCTCTCAAATTGAACTCTCAGGGCGGGTGTTGCAAAAAATAATGTATGGTACTTATGGACTGAGGCGCGAATATGGCAATCGTGATCACAACATTCGCTTTGTCGCCTACGGCTTGTACCACCCACCTCCTCAGGTAAATGCATTATAAATCTCAAGCTCCTAATCTTAGCCGACTAGTTGCATAAACTACTATACCACCATTGTCATAAAGATTTACATCTTCAGCGTGTACCTGTGGAACGAGATCAGAATGAATAATGTTTAAACCTGCACGTTAAATTAGTTTCTATGAATTCAGATGCATTTGAGATTCTTCAGTTAGTGATGTGATCAAAACTGTCAGTGAAACCATCGGTAGAGACCTGGCTGAATATTGGAGGGTTCATTATTTTATTATTTCACTTGATACTTACAGAATGCATCTTTGGACTTCATTGAAAAATATAGTTTTCTATGGAAGACTACCTAGAGTTTATTGCTTTAGTTCACCGGATGACAGATTTTGTGATTATGGTCAGATTCTATCGAAAATTGGAGCGTGGAAGTTTTTGTGGTCGGAGATCATGATTTCTTTCAGCTTGAAACTTACAGGGAAGAGACCTTGTAATAATGATGCTCTATAAGAAATGAATAGATTTAGGCGAACTAACTAAAAAGCAAAAATGAAATAACTAATAAAAAACCTTTTTAAAGACAAGCTTTTATTTTAGCCGTGTCCTAAAACGTATAGAATAAGTTCAAGTCAGCGCTGACAACGATTCAATTCTTTTTTTTTGAATTATTTGGTTTCAAAAAGGTTGTCGCGCGAATTGTAATAAAATTAATACTTCGACAAGTTGTTACTTACCAACCAATCATTCTCCAATGAAATTAATTGGTACCTACTTTTATGAATACTTTGTGAGAATTAAATACTTTGACAAGTTCTTACTTACCAACCAAATACTGCAAAATAAAATTGATTGGTACCTACTTTTATGAACACTTCGCGCGACAAGGTTTCTAAAACCAAATAATTCAACAAAAAATAATTAAATCATTGTCAGCGATGACTTAAACTCATTTTATACGTTTTATTTTAGTACACGGCTTAAGTGAAAGCTTGTCTTCAGAAAGGTTTTTTATTAGTTATGATTATTATTCACTGAAATTAAAAAGTAGTGCATCGGAAATATTTTCCGTCATATTTTTCCAAACAGACTGATTTGTAGGGGCAGAGTTAACATTAGAGGTTGAGAGGACGGTTACTAACGAATTAGATCCAGTAATTGGAGGAATTAATTGATTTGCTACATTTATTCGAATTTGCAGAGAATTTTCTATGGATTCTTCTGTACTTGAGAATACTTCCAGCCTCCATGCCTTTTTAATGTTGTAATATCCGTACCTACCTGCATTTACCAACGTAGTCGCTGAGGTGCGGCGGAAACAGTGAACAGTATACTCTGGGTTGTAGAGAGTCCGATATGTGTTACTTTCCTATGTGGTCGACTTATGGTCGTGGAGGAAATGAATAATACGATATGAAAAATAACGAACACGTAATAAGTGAGAAAATAATTTACAATACGTTTGACTTTTACCGAAACGCGCGAACTTCGCTCTTGCATGATTCAATTCATTTTGAACTTCGCTAGCAACACCCTACTAGATTTAATTTAAAATTAAAAATGTCTTATTCTTCAAGACTGCTGATTACAAAAACTTATACAATGGGTGTATGTTGGTCGCATATCAATAAAAAACGACTACTCCTCTGATTCCCTAATTCAATCCCAGCAAATACTTTGAAATGGATTGACATTGATTGTTTCAATTAGGTAACGCAGACATTAATCACTGTCTGCTTGGCCCACCCTGTACTGATGAGGGGCAAATACCACGAAACCGGTCTACAGGTGGTCAGCCTGAGTGAAGTGGTTAATATTGATCCATTTCGCAACAAACATTCGCAAAGTACCCTGAAAGACTTTGCATGTTTATCCATCGGATGTCATTCAACGTCCGTCGAGGCACTAGCCAGGAAAGAAGTTGTTTTTTTATAGATATGCGACCAACATACACCTATTGTATATGTTTTTGTAGTCAACTGTCTTGCGGAATAAGACATTTTCAATTTTTAATGAAATTATGGCTGGCTATCAAGAATGTTACATATTTCTATATTGCAGATATTTCTATCCTAAGATTCAGGATGACATTCAAAGTTGCTAATGTTTTAGTTTCAATAGTAGAGTTGGGATGGCGTTAGATCCATTCTGCTAATTCGATCCCAGCAAATACTTTGAACTGGATTCAAAATAAGTGTTTCAATCAGGTAACGCAGACATTAATCACTGTCTGCTTGGCCCACCCTGTACTGATAAGGGGCAAATACTTGAAGGCTGCAAATCTGATTGGACATCTGAAGATTCTGGAAAATATTCCCCTAGAATCTAGATACAAGCCATCAGATATCATGCCAGCTAGTCACGACTTTGAAGTGAACTATGTAGTAGTTATAAACAACCACCATCCATATATATATTCACAAGGAACAGGCCTCCACTAGAAAACGCAAGCATCAGTATGGTACACTGATGGTTCCAAGATGGATGAAAGGCATGGAATGGAAGTAAGGGGTCCTAGTTTTAAGTTCTCAAAATCCCTAGGCAAAGCCCCAAATTTTTTTCAAGCCAAAATCCAAGCTATAGAAATTTGCGCCCAAGAATGCCTTGCAAGAGGCCCCAGTAGAGCAAAGATATATATTCTATCAGATAGCCAAGCAGCATTAGAAGCTTTAAAGTCACATACTTGAATCTAGACTGACTTGGGACTGCAAACTCTCCCTAAGACAACTGGCTACCCTGATGTGGTTGCCAGGTCACAAGGGAATCAAAGGCAATGAAGAAGCAGACATCCTTGCCAAGGAAGGGGCAAATACTCAATTTTATGGCAGAACCCTTCTGTGATCTCTCCAAAGCTCACATTAAACGAGAGTTTTGGCGCTGGGAAACTGACCAAATTAAAAACCACTGGAACAGGACAAATACAAGCGAGAAGCCTTGTGAGCCCATCGCTGAGGAAAGCTATACAGCTTCTCGTGTTGGATAAGAAAGTATTGAAAATGGTTACTGGACTGCTCACTTGACATTGTCCTCTGAGGTATCACCTCAAAAGAATGGACAGATCAGACAGTGAACTGTGCCGTTAGTGCGGGAACTTCGTTGATACTGCAGAACACCTGCTTTTCGACTGCCAAGTATTGGCAAGGGTACCAAGGGTATTGTACAAAATATCTTATAGGTCGAGGCTGAATAACTATATCGACCCCTATACCCCCATCGGATGTCATTCAACGTACGTCGAGGCACTAGCCGGAGAAGTTGTTGTTTTTTTATGGATTTGCGACCAACATACACCCATTGTATAGGTTTTTGTAGTCAGCTAATTCGAGAAATAAGACATTTTTCATTTTCAATGAAATTATTGCTGGCTATCAAGAATGTTAAAAAATTTCGTATTGCAGATCCTACTAGATGTTTTATTTCTCGATTCAACTGCATCATTTCTGTTTTTTCTTTTGTAATTTCATCTACACCGATAAGATAATAACATTTAATTCTTCAATTCAATTTTTTTTGAAACAATTTTACATAGGGCATTTTTAATTTTTAATGAGATGTTACCGTCTATTATTAAGGAATCTATATTTTGAATGCAGTCACCGTGTCTACCGAATTCCATCCAATAAAGAACAGAGTGGTTTGGTATGAAGATATGTATAATGATTATTTCATATTTTCTGTCGTGGGTTTTCAGAATTTTCAATTTTTATTTACTTACCACTACCAATGAAGAATGAAATATAGCCCATCTTTTCGCGAATAAAAGTTATCTATTCTATTTTTCAATCAACATTCGATTTCAATCTTCCCACACGGTATTGAAAATGTTATTTTTGCTTTTTGTTCTAAGCGGGGGAGAACAAAAAAGTACCCCTTAATATTCCTGGTATATGTGAGGTGGACGAAAAATTGTTATCGGATAAGTTAGTATAAATATAAACTTGAAAATTACTAATGGCTTGCCTAGTCCAGGACGGCCGATACGTCACAACACGAAAACATCAGTTGAGTTCGAAACAATCGAATGAACGAGACATCACCCTGGAGATGGCAAATGTGAATTTGCCGAAACGTCGTGAAATCGGACCTTTTCAGGACCAAGAACACAGAACGCGGACAGAAACCCGAGAAGCTATCTCAACATATATATATATATATATATAGATATATATATATATATATATAGATATATATATATATATATATATATATATATATATATATATATCTAATATATAAAATTCTCGTGAAACGGTGTTTGTAATTAAACTCTTTCGAAATGGCTCGACCAATTCTCATGAAATTTTGTGTGCATATCGGTTAGGTCTGCGAATCGGACAACATCTATTTTCCATCCCCCTAAATGTTAAGGGTGGTCCAACCCTTAATTTTATTTTGATTTTTTAGATAAAAATCTTTTTTTATTTTTTTTATGATACATCATTCGAAAATACATACAACCCTAAATGTTCACCCTTCTACGATCAAGCCCTATTTTTCCATCGCGATTTTTTTTTTTCATTTTATCCACAGACTCGCAATAGGGTTGCAAGATGGCAATCGAATATAATAATTGTAGTACGATAAATTGAGAACGGGATAACGGATAAGAAGAAAACGGGGATACGGGGAAAGGGAAATAACGGGATAACGGAAAATGGGATAACAGGAAAACGGGATAACGGGAATAACGGAAAAATGGGATAACGGGATGACAGGATAAGGGGATAACGGGATAAAAAAAACGGGATAACAGGAAAATGGGATAACGGGATAACGGGAATAACGGGATAACACAAAAACGGGATAATGGAATGACAGGATAAGGGGATAACGGGATAACGGAATAGAGAAAAAACGGGATAACAGGAAAACGGTATGACGGGATAACGGGACAACAGGAAGCGAAAAGAGTCAAAAGCATAGTCTAGATGGAACAACATAAAGGAAAACATAGAAAAAAAGAAATTCTACGCGGACGAGAGTTTTCGGAAAAAACATTTTAGGGAACATAGAAATTTGGACAGGACAACGTCTGTCGGGTCAGCTAGTATATATATATATATATATATATATATATATATATATATATAAATATATAATTTTTCTTAATTTGCTTTATTTTTTTTTTATACGACATTTCGACATTGTTTATGTCATCTTCACGTAAACTTTAAAACAATGTAAAACATGTAAAGTTAAAAACATAATACGTTACATAACATCAAATACGATTGAAATTAAAAGAGACATTCAAAACTTACATTATAATTCAACTATTATTCTTTCATTTCATTTCATGTTTCATGATTGAATGAACGTTGTTGAATGTCTGAGATTGCTGGTATCGGGTTTGTTTTATCTGTTACCTTTTTTTTTTAAATGAAATACATTGGAGTGTTCGACATATCCAGTTATAGTACGAGGGCTCTATAGCTATAATTCATGCAAGACTTTTCCGTGTAGAGATGTACATCGTACTATAACTGGATATGTCGAACACTCCAATGTATTTCATTTAAAAAAAAAACGGTAACAGATAAAACAAACCCGATACCAGCAATCTCAGACATCATGAAACATGAAATGAAATGAAAGAATAATAGTTGAAGTATAATGTAAGTTTTGAATGTTTCTTTCAATTTCAATCGTATTTGATGTTATGTATCGTATTATGTTTTTAACTTTACATGTTTTACATTATTTTAAAGTTTACCTGAAGATGACATAAACAATGTCGAAACGTCGTATGAAATAAAAAATATATAGACTGACTAAGGCCCTTATTCCGAGAAAATGAAGAATATATATATATATATATATATATATATATATATATATATATATATATATATATATATATATATATATATTATATATATATATATACTGGAAACGGGATAACGATAAAACGGAATAACGGGTTAACGGGAAATGGAATATTGGGAAACAGAATAACGGGATAATAGGAAGCTGGCAAATACATAGGCATAAGCTAGATTGATCAACACAAAGAAAAACAGGAATACACACAAATTCCACGCGGTCGAAGTCGCGGGTACCAGCCAGTTTGTTATATAGTGTAACGTAAATAAACTTAACTTGGTTTTATTAATTTATTTCACACTTAATCTACAATTTAATTTATATTACTACGCCACTATATAGCTCGATCGTATGGGCTCGTTCAGACCGTTTTCTCCCTCTTGAGGGCTGTCTATTTATCTCCGATACAGCATTCTCGATGTTTCGAATTCGGACGGTTGGCGACGGCGTGTTCCAATTGTTTCCAATATTGACCGTTGTTCTCCGCGGAAGAGCGACTGGATGGTTCTCGAATATCTCCGGGGATGATCTCATCGCTGTCGATGGCAACATGTGAGGCGCAGGTCCGGCCTAGGTACGTTACATTGCCCTTCTAAAGACATTTCGTCCGAAATTTCATCCTTGGGTGACGATATCTGCATGACTCCCATATCTGCACCGTGAAGTTCGATGGAAGTAACACTCACGGTCTTCTGATCGGTCGTGGAAGAGGGTTACAGCAAACCAAAATCTTGCGCCTGGATCTGAATATCGCCTCCAGCATACTTTTATGACTCTCCAGTCCAACCCATCAATACCACAGGACGAATTTTGGAATTGCTAGATCCACCAGATTCTGGTCCACCATAGTATCTCTTAGTTTGGTGAGACTTCCAACATCTCATAGGACGGTTTATCTTGGGAATGCCTCTTGGTAACTAGGTAGTAGATGTTTCTCTGGCCTTTCTTCAACTGTAGCACCCACCAACTTCTGGATTCTGCTCCCGCAGTGTTTGAGTTGACCAAATTTCTGAGAACACTACGGCGATGCCCCTGGACATTCGAAGATCTTCTGCCACACAGTGCGCTAGTGCGTAGTCAGCAGGCACCTCGAAAGGTCTCGTGACTCCTCTCTAGTAACCCCCTGTAGAACTTTCTGCCCGTTTGAATACAAGGACATAAACTTCTCGAACGTCATATCATCCTCCGGTGGCTTGAGGGTGCGAACTTGGTCATGGTTTCCAGCGTAAGGGGCCAACCTGTTGAAATGAACGACCCTTGGTTTCCCTCGGGGTGGCTTATGGATTCGGTACACAAGGTCGTTTATCCTTTTCACGATCTTATACGGGCCTTCCCACGAGTTCCGCAACTTTGGTGATAGTCCACGACGACGTTTGGGGTTGTACAGCCAAACCAGGTCATCAACCTTAAATCCTCCAGCGTCGGCCTTGATGTCATAGGTCTTCTTCATTTTATCGCTGGCACTCTGGATGTTCAACCGGACTCGTTCGTGGATGTCGTCCATTCTCTGCCGAAGTTTGCTGACGTAGTCCTCTCCCGCAGTGTCTTGTCCTGGCGGTATCCCAAACTTCAGGTCACAAGGCAGTCGCAGTTCTCGGCCCTTATAATCTGCAGGAGTTTGACCTGTTGACTCGTGTACTGCGGATCGATAGGCCATCAGGAACAAATGAAGATACTGGTCCCAGTCTCTTTGATGGTCAGAGACAACCTTGGACAAGTGGCGGTTGATCGTCCTGTTCATCCGTTCCACCATTCCATCGGACTGCGGATGTAGGGCCGTGGTTCTTGTCTTGCGGATGTTCAGCAGTAGACATATTTCTTGGAAAAGGTTGGATTCGAAATTTCTGCCTTGATCCGAGTGCAGCTCCATTGGAATACTGAATCGACATATCCACTCTTTCACTAAGACGTCGGCGACGGTGATGGCTTCCTGGTTGGGCAGGGCATAGGCTTCCGCCCACTTACTGAAGTAGTCCATTGCCACAAGGATGTATTTATTCCCGTGGTCGGATACGGGAAACGGGCCGGCGATGTCAATGGCGATTCTCTCGAACGGGCTGCCTACGTTGTACTGACGCATCGGGGCCTTGGGTCGTATTCGAGGTCCATTGCTAGCAGCGCATACAGCGCACTTCCTGCACCAGTCCTGACGTCAGCTTGACAATTGGCCCAGTAAAACCGTTGCCTCACTTTCTGCAGGGTCTTCGTCACTCCCAGATGTCCTCCGGCGACTCCATCATGGATTTCCGCAGCACTTCCTCTCTTCTGTTCTGGGAACAATTATTTAGCGTCTGTCTTCCCCACCAATATCGGCCTCCAACACACGTTTCAGGATCCCATTGTCCAGAATAAGAGAGTTCCATTGTGCCCAATAGGACTTAACAGCCGGCGAGTAACCTGCGACTTCCTGCCATGATGGTCTTCGATTGCCCTTCTTCCAGCTGACGACTAAGCCAAGGTCGGGGTCTCTCTTGGTCTTTCTGGATCTTGCTGTCATTCCAGTTGTCATCCATTGCCGCGGTTCTACAAAGTGTTGCTTCTTTCTCTTCTGCTCGTCGGCAATGTGAGCAATCATCTGGACATGGTCTTCGCGACAAGGCATCTGCATTCTTATGGCTAGTTCCGGCTCGATGTTCGATCTCGAAATCGAATTCTTGGAGTCTCTCGATCCAACGTGCTACTTGACCCTCAGGATTTTTGAACTGTAAGAGCCATTTGAGAGCTGCATGGTCAGTTCTCAACAGGAATCTTCTTCCATACACGTACTTGTAGAAGTGTTCCACTCCCTTTACAACAGCTAACAGCTCTCGCCTGGTGACACAGTAATTGCGCTCTGGTTTGCTAAGCGTCTTGCTGAAATAACCAATGACCTTCTCCTGTCCCTCCTGGATCTGAGATAGGACAGCTCCAAGTCCCACGTTGCTGGCGTCCGTATCCAAAATGAATTTCCCTTTGGGTAGGGGATAGCTCAGTATAGGTGCGTTGATCAAAGCTCCTTTCAGCTTCCTGAATGAATCTTGACATTCTTCGGCCACTGGACTTTGTTTGGCCTTCCGTGAGCCTGGTCAGTGGTTTAGCGGTGTTGGCGGATCCCAGCACATATCGGCGATAGTATGTGCATAAACCAAGGAAACTTCGAAGTTGGTGAATGTCTTTGGGATGGGCCAATCCTTAACAGCTTTGATCTTCTGGTCATCCACTGCTACTCCTTCTCCAGAGACAACGTGGCCGAGGTATCGTACTTCTTTTGGAACAGATGGCATTTCTTAGGGCTCAGCTTCAATCGGAGTTCCTCAGTCGCAGGAATACTTCCTCCAAGTTTTCACGTGGTCCTCAAACGATCCTGCCGACCCCTATTATGTCGTCGAGATACACTAGACACGTGTTCCATGAGAGTCCTTTCGGCACTGTTCCATCAATCTTTCGAATGTGGCGGGAGCATTACAGAGCCCGAATGGCATAACGGTGAACTGCCACAATCCTGAGCCGATGGTAAAAGCAGTCTTTTCTCGATCTTCCTGAGCGAGTTCTACTTGCCAGTATCCACTCTTCAGATCAAGGGTCGAGAAAATCGTGGAACCAGCCAACGTGTCTAGGGTGTCATCTATTCTCGGGAGAGGGTAACTGTCCTTCTTCGTGACATTATTAAGTTGGCGATAGTCTACACAAAGCGTGTCGATCCATCCTTTTCTTCACCAGTACGACTGGAGAGGACCAGGGACTGTCAGATGGCTCGATAACTCCTTCTTTCCCATATCGCTGACTATTTTGTCAGCCTCTTCCTTCTTGGCAAGAGGAAGTCTTCTTGCTGATTGCCGGATCGGTCGGGCACCCAGTATCAATCTTGTGCTGGACCACATCAGTTCGACCCCTTTTCCTTGTCCGGTATCGAAGATGTCTTGGTACTTTTGACTAAATCTCTTAGTTTGGGCTGTTGAGCTGGTTTTATGTCTTTGGAAGAGATGGCAACTAATTTTTCTAGTTCTGTGGGCAAGTTGTTGGTTGGCTAATCGTACCTCGTACGCCCCGGATCACAGATGAAACTGACGAGCAGTGCCCTAAAATTGTTCCTTTCTTTAAGGTCACTGGAAAGTAATTGACATTCATGACCCTTACCGGTACAAATTTTTCAGCACGTAACAGGGTTTTCCCTAGGGCAATCCCTCGTCCAATTTTCTCATCATGAAGTTTGGGCTCGAACATCATCACGTCTCCACTGCTCGCACTCCCGTCCAGGCGAGCCTCCAGGATGGTTTCAGCCCTCTCAGGTACGCTTATATCTTCAGCCAACAGCACACGGATCAACTCTTCACTTCTCCCATGAAGTACCAGCTCTTCTCCGTTGACACGTAGGACGCCGTCTTTGAAATCCAATTCAAACCCTCTGGAATTCATGATGTCCATTCCGATGATTGCATCGTCTTCGATGTCCGCTACAAGTGCCTGATGTTTCACTTTAGTGCTGCCCAAAATTATTTCAATCGGTAGCTCGCCATATACAGTAGCTGGCTCCCCTGTTGCTGTGCGTAGCTTCCAAGTTGTCGGTTCAATTCGTTCCGGTGTTCTGGCAAAGGAAGGTCCGAGAATTGTCCTAGTCGCACCTGTATCTAGCAGCATGGTGCAAGGCTCGTTATTGATGAGACCGTCTACGAAAACACCTCTGTTCTGTCGTTGCAGGATAGCGACATATGCGTTGTTAACCAGGGCTTGCTGGACACAGGCCGACGATTGCCCCTTCTCGTCGACCTTCTTTAGTTTTCCTGCATCGGAGTCGATGAATGTTGGACATTTGCTACGCACATGTCCAATTCTGCCACAATTCATCTTATCTGTCTTTTCTCAGGCAACACTTCCTTCATCACTTTTCTTATGGTAGCTTCCAAATTAGCAGGCTCCTGTGAGTCTTCCTCAATCATTCGGACTCTGGCTTTTGCAAGATTGTTTCGCTGCTTCGAATTCCAAAGCGCGTGCCAGTGCGTCTACGAGATGTGTTGGACGAGCTAGTGTCAACGCTTGTCTGGTTTCTTGGTCACGGAGTCCATCCAAGAATGCCTGAACCGCTAATCGCTCCATTACATTTTCCGGTATGGCTGGATATGCGAGACGAACCAAGCGTGCAATGTCAGTTTCAAATTCTTGTAAGGATTCGCCCGATTTCTGGCAGCGATTTTTCAGTTGGGAGTGGTATACGTGTTCCAAATGGGCCTGGCCATATCGTAATTCTAGATGTTTAATCAGCTGATCATAGTCCTCCTGTTCTTGGGCGGTGAGAGTTTGTAGAATATTCGTCGCTTCTCCACGTAATGCAAGTGTTAGTGCTACAGCTCTTTCCCCTGCATTCCATCCATTTGCTTTGGCCGCTGCTTCAAACTGTCGGCGGTAATTTTCCCATGGAGTTTTTCCGTCAAATTGAGGCGGCTTCATGGAAAGCTTCCCTATTTCAGAAATGACCTTGACATCTTTTATACCCTCTTGAACTTTATCCAAGTTCAAACTCAAGTCCAGCATTGCATTTTCGTTAACCATCTCTGTGGAGGGCGCACTATTAATTCGTTTTTCCAGCTTACTGATCGTTTCCTTTATTTTATCTACCTCCGTGTTCATTTGCTCCCTAATTTTATCTATCTCTGTCTCAACGGTTCCCATTCTTTCTTCTAGAAATTTAGCCACACCACACAATTCTTTTTTTAGGCCTTCTGTGTTTTCCAGGAACTTCTCTTCCAGGCTTCTTGCATTTTCTTCCAGGCTTCTTGAATTTTCTAGAAGCTTCTCTTCCAGATTTCTAGAATTTTCTTGAAGTTTCTCTTCCAGATTTCTAGAATTTTCTTCAAGCTTCTCTTCCAGATTTTTAGCATTTTCTTCCAGGCTTCTCGAATTTTCTTCCAGGCTTCTTGAATTTTCTTCCAGTTTATTCATTACCAAACTTAAATCACCTCCGGGAACTTCGAATAAAAATGTTTCGGGGTCCTCACCTTCTTGTATAAGTCCTTCTGCAAGTCTTTCCTGGAGTACTTGCTTTTTACCTGTTGTTTCCAGTTCCCTTTCCTCCAATTCCTGTTTCAATTCCGCTACCTTCAAGTCCGCAAGGCGCACTTTTCTTGAACACATTTTGTCTTTGACGAGGTATCAGTCTGTTTCACACGAAAAAAAAAAAAAAGTTTATCAGTTTCCACCAGTCTATTGTCTGTTTCACGCGAAGAGTGTATCAGTTTATATTCCCACGCACAATTGTCCACTTCGCGAAAACCGGGCCACTGTCTATTTTTGGGCGTACAAAAAGGTCTATCAATTTATTTTTCTGACTATCCACTCCACGATCACTTGTTTATTTTCAAAATCTCACTTCCGACACCAATTGTAACGTAAATAAACTTAACTTGGTTTTATTAATTTATTTCACACTTAATCTACAATTTAATTTATATTACTACGCCACTATATAGCTCGATCGTATGGGCTCGTTCAGACCGTTTTCTCCCTCTTGAGGGCTGTCTATTTATCTCCGATACAGCATTCTCGATGTTTCGAATTCGGACGGTTGGCGACGGCGTGTTCCAATTGTTTCCAATATTGACCGTTGTTCTCCGCGGAAGAGCGACTGGATGGTTCTCGAATATCTCCGGGGATGATCTCATCGCTGTCGATGGCAACATGTGAGGCGACAGGTCCGGCCTAGGTTCGTTACAATAGTAAAGGCAGTCAACGTCCAGGCAAACAACCAGTTGAGGTCAAGTAAATTTTTTTGTATATTGACCCCTGGAAAGTAATTTCTTCACTGAGACTGCCCGGAGCAAGTGGCCTTCTCACGTTGAATATCAAAATTTGATTGTGGAGGAACATACCCTTACAACACCAATCTGAATAACATATTATTACAAGGTACGCGAATGTAATATTTCCAGAACTGCTCCCCATAATTTGAAACGTTATAAATATTGAACATAAATGCCAATAGTTCAATATAACATATATAAATAGTTGAATATATTACTTACGCTGACTGGATAGTTGGAAAGAGCTATGTAGGAACTATCTTTGGGTTTCATGAGATGTACTTTGTACCTGGCTTTCAAATTTGGTTCATCGAAACAGGGAAAAGCTTCTCTGGCATAAGTCGGTTCAAACTTGCTTGTGGCCATCTGTCTGTAAAAAAATATCGGTCAATAATTCTGACGTATGAACACACCTATGATTCATGAGTCTAAGAACTAGGAATGTGATAAATCTCTGTTTAGTCTCTCCTGTATAAATGAAATCTCGAGTTTTCTGAAATTTAACTCCTTCAAGAAAGTGCCTCTGTGACAAGACTGCTTCTTGATTTATTGTAATCATGAAAGGGCAAGCATTTTTTATAATTCAAGAGATACTGGGTACCTCAAAGATGATGATTTTATGTTATCAAAATACTCTGTTGCCTTTTGATATGGAGTGGATCGAATGAATAGAGAATAAAACAATTGAGAAAATTTGAGCACAACCGTCAGAATACTAGAATGAAGCCAGAGCTTCTTTATGAGTAAAACCTTAGACCTACTTTTGGAATCAATATTGGCATTGAGTTCATTATAACTCGCTTCACCAGTTAATTAAATAATAATGGTATACAATATCTTTTAAGGAAATCCCACTTAAGGAATTCATTTGATTGGTTATTGCATATCCTATTAACCTTTCAGATATTTCAAGTGACAAAATTAATAATTGCATCAAATCACCTTGTGTGGTTTTTTTATCCTTGTGTTTTGCAATAGCGTTGGTAACCGTGAAAACAATATCAATAGTTTCTCAACCAGTTGACTGAACCATAAATATCATAGACAAAATGTATAGCTCTGAATATACTTGAAGAAAACATCAAAATATAAAAAATGTTATCGAGGTGTGTTATAATGGTAACATTCTAGTAGTTATTTTGGCTTTATATCCGGGGAACGGAAATGACGAAGTTTATATAATAATAATAATAACACATAATATTTACTTATACAAGTGTGCTTGTGAATAAACAGGTGGGTCACAGAAGTAGTAAAGATTACCATAGTAAAATTATCATACGGAAATGGGTGAAATTTGTTAAAAAAATTGTAAAAAATGGTAGAAAATTGTGGGTTTGCCACATCCTGGTGATGTAATATATTACATCATAAATGGGGTCTTCTCATTGATATTTAGCCGCACATAAAATCGTTTCAGGTTGATGTTTTGATATGATCAATAATTTTTATAAAAAATGTTTTATGCCATTTTTATGAAAAAAGAATACATCCAAAGATATAATTAAAAATGGAAATGAAAGGAAAAGTAATTTCAACTCAAATTAGTAAGAGAAGTTGTACTTCTAATCACTAGTGATTAAAAATCTTTTTTTCTCAAGTGATTGAAAGTGCTACCTGTGTTACCAATAAACAACCATCATACACATTGCTCATAGCGCAACAGCGGTGTTGAATTATTCGTATCGAGTAGGCTGCTGTTCAAATTAAATGCAACACAAGCGACGGTAGTGCATATTTTTATTAACCGACGAACCCAAAAAGGAAGAGGTTCTCTATTCGACGCGTATATTTTTTTATTTTTTTTATGTATGATCACGCATAACTTTTTACTGAGACGTCCGATTCCGATAATTCTTTTTTCAGTGGATAGGGTGTACTTTGAAGTTGGTCCCATTTGAATTTAAGAGATGAAATCTACCCCTAAGGGTAGCAAAATGAAGGATATTGATCACTCACCTTCTGAATTCTGGTCCGTTAACCGATTCTATCAGGCATAACTTTGTACTGGGTTCTTCGATTTGGATGATTCTTTTTTTCATTAGATAGGGTATACCTCATGGTTGATCATATTTGGATTTTGGATGGAATTATCCACCCTTACGAGTAGAAAAATGGGGAATAATTGATTTTTAACTTGTGAACATTGGCACACATATGTAGTTGATAATGACAGATCGCTAATGTCATTAGTTTTGTTCTCCTACATCCGTCACAATCATTATATTCTATGAGAGGATGGAATGATATACAAAGTAATGAAATACACTAATCAGAACAACAAAAATGATTTATATTACAACAAATAGTGAAAGTGGATAATCACATTATTTAATAGTTGAAGTAAGGTGGGTAAGTATTTTGGAAGTGATAAAAAACGAGTAGGTAGTAATTAGTAGATTTCAGCCACAATAAAATTGAAAAATAAAAACTTTAACAAAAAATTAAACCGACGAAATACGGAACTGAAGAGTAAAAAATAAACTTCCTTAGTCTCAATAACTAAGCTCCTAAACTAATGTGAGTAACTAATTTTGAGTCGGCGCCAAACGAACAATCAACGAAGATCATTAAATTACTTCAAAAAAATTATCAGAATGTCACCGCGCAACTCGATGCCATCATTTTACGCCTTATCTAATTCATTTGCTTGTTTGTTTGGCGCCGAATCAAAATTAGTTACTCACATTAGTTTAGGAGCTTAGTTATTGAAACTAAAAAGGTTTATTTTATTTTTTACTTTTCAGTTCCGTATTTCGTCGGTTAAATTTTTTGTTAAAAAGTTTGTATTTTTAGTAGAGTGGTTGCAATTTCGACGAGTCAATGAGACAATAGTTATTTATGCAACAATTACAAAAAAAAAACTGCGAAAATGGAGAAAAAAGATTTAAAACACGTGAGTGAAGCGCATTTTCCTACCCTTGGGAGTGGATTTTTTTAATCCAAATGGGACCAATTTGAGGAAAAATAAGGGATGATTTATTGATTTTACACCTTTGAACCGATTCTGTTGAAACTTGGCACAAATATGTAGTTCTGATGATACTACAACATAATGGAGGCCCGAAATCAATCTGATGATGAAAAAAAGTCGAGGGATCTCCTCAACGGTTCACAGCAGCAACGTCGTCTTTGTGGTAATATGTACATATATAATTACATGGCCCGACTAACTGATTCACAGATCAAACCGCTGGACCTAAGAGCTAAAATGTTGAGATCATATTCGATATTCCATCCCTAAAGGGGTGAGAAAGTGGGTGAGAAGGAGGGTGGAAGTAAAAGTACAGTTGGTTTTGAAATTATAGTCATAGAAATTAGTATTTGGGCTCTTCTTCACAAATAAAGATAAATGTGTTTCAGGGTTTTTGAAAATTCAAAACTAAAGAGGCATGATTATGGTCCGATTCGGTTCCAAATTGGTGTGCAGGAGTTTTTGAGGTCGTCGATTATACATTTTTTGTCGAAATTCATAAATTTAGGATGGCGGCCCCAAGATGGAAGGCGAGTTTTGTAATTATGGTCCGATTTGATTCAAAATTGGCATGCGGCGGTTTTTGCGGTTGGAGATTTTGAATTTTTTGTCGAAATTTATGAATTTAAGATGGCAGCCCCAAGATGGAGGACGAGTTTTCTGATTATGGTCATATTTTATTCAAAATTGGTATCTAGGGGTTTTCAGGTTCGGAGATTATCATTTTTTTCATCAAAATCTATAAATTCAAGTTGGCGACTTCAGGATGCCGGATGAGTTTTGTGATTACGGTCAGACTCTATTCAAAATTGATGTGTGGGAGTTTTTGGAATCGGAAATCATGATTCCTTTCAGCTCAAAACCTACAGGGAAGATACCTTGTGATAACGATGCTCTATTAGAGATGAACAAATTAAGGCGAACTAACTAAAAGCAAAAATTAAAATAATTGATAAACAAACTTTTTGAAGACTAGCTTTTATTTAAGCCGTATACCAAAACGTGTAAAATAAGTTTAAGTCATCGCTGGCAATGATTCAATTATTTTTTGTTGAATTATTTGGTTTCAGAAAGCTTGTCGCACGAATTAAATTAAATTAATACTTCGACAAGTTGTTACCAACCAATCAAGTTTTTTGAAACCAAATAATTAAATCAATTATTTTATACGTTTTAGTACCCCGCTCAAATGAAATCTTGTCTTTTTTTTTATTTTTTATTTAATGAAGCACCACTGCACAAAACTAAAAGCAGCCGTTTGTTCTTCTCGTCAATCATGGCAGGTCTGATCTTTCTATATTCTTCTTTTATCTGTCGCACTTATTTATGCAACCACGATCATTCTGAACTGAACCGAAAAACAAATTAAAAAGTGCACCCCACTTTAAATTGAAATTATTTGTCGATGGCTCGTGGCATGCGCGTATCTCCTGATGGATCCAGGTATAGTTTTCCCAATATCAATTGCAGAAGCATAAAAAAGACTTGCGGCGAAATCCTGTGAGCAGCAGTGGGGGAGATAACTAATTTTATTTAGATATTTTAAGATTTCAAAAATACTTCATAAATAATGAAAAATGAAAAAAAAATTAAAGACAAGCTTTTATTTATACAAATACATTAAAAAAGAAAAATAATTTCTTTCATTGTTTGATGTAGGTTACTAGAATATCCTAAAACGTATTTCGATCGGCACACGCCAAGACCACAGACGCTACTGGTTTTTAATCTTTCAGAGCTATTAAAACACAATTATAACGCGTGATTTATGACCTTCAAGTATAGACACGCCTATACAAGCATCGATGTCCGACGATTGGCCCAGACGAATCGGTTGTAGGAAAGCGACAGCTGTCACTCAGGTCCACGTTGACTATCGGCTCTTTTGATCTACCGTATGCCGACGGAAAATGTTTACGAGTAGTACAGATTATTTTTCGTTCAGTTTCTTCACATATACGCTCGTGTTAGCGAAGTGAGTTTTTATTTGCTCCCTATAGAAACAGCTTCTGCAACTGATATTGGATGGACTATACTCGCGGTTTGCTCACGTCGGGGTCGCTGCTCCAAAAAGTTGTCGCGAGCCACAATAGACTCATGTATAGTTTTCCCAATATCAATTGCAGAAGCATAAAAAAGTCTTGCGGCGCAATCCTGTGAGCAGCAGTGGCGGAGATAACTAATTTCATTAAGATATTTTAAGATTTTAAAAATACTCCATGAATAATGAAAAATTAAAGACAAGCTTTTATTTATACAAATACATTAAGAAAGAAAAATAATTTCATTCATTGTTTGATGTAGGTTATTATTATATCCTAAAACGTATTTCGATCGGCACACACCAAGACCACAGACGCTACTGGTTTTTAATCTTTCAGAGCTATTAAAACACACATATAACGCGTGATTTATGACTTCCCATCGTATAGACACACCCCCAAGCATTCGATTCGATTGGCCCAGACAAATCGATGACAGCTGTCACTCAGGTCCACGTTGACTATCGGCTCTTATGATCTTCGCTTCGCCGGCTGCGGATGTTTACGAGTAGTGCACATTATTTTTCGTTCCGTTTCTTCGCATATACGCTCGTGTTCGCGAAGTGAGTTTTTATTTGCTCCTTATAAAAACAGCTTCTGCAATTGATATTGGATGGACTATATACAGTCGTACTCTTTAAAGTCGGAGTCCTTTGAACTCGACTGTCGGGCGTCCGAGTTTAAATTCAGGATCATAACACCACATTGAAACAATAAAATGTATTTTTTCAAGTCGATAATTGATATTATAAAGTATACAGCAAAAAGAAGTAGAATGCATATTCTGCTGTCTCTCTCAACTTAAACAGTCTGTTTTTTTCTTCATTGCCAAATTCTAATATTTATTCAAATGGAATCTACTTGTTGAATCATTCATCTTTGGATTTTTTAGTTTAGTTTTTTAGTTACAGATGGAGTCTTGAAACATAAAACATACCACAATGAGATATAGGTACTTGATCTTCCAAATAACACGCATCACTATATTCCAACAAATTCAACACAAGATGCGTAAAAAACCATTTTTGTTGATGCAAAATCCGAAACCAAGGAGGTTACTGATATTGAAAAACATAATTCGCAGGAAGCCAGAAAAAAAATTTTGATATAGTTTCCGCATTCAATTTGCTTTTGTACAGAAATTGAATTTTATTATATTTTAAAATCAAGTAGAATTCAAGTGAATCCAAAAATTAAGTATGCTTCTGTATCGCGAAATGCAACAATGAACTGAATCACTAGGGCCGGGTTGCTCCAAAGTCCGATTAAGGTGGTTCTCCCACGAGACAGTTGAATTAGGACATTATTAACAAACAGCACATTATTAATTCTACCGTTAGTACCAAAATTAAGAAGTTTATGGAAAACGAGGAGGAGCTAGAGCAGGATATCACAGATATTGTGAAACAAAATCAAAGTGATTGACCATCTAGTACGACAGATATTTGGTGACGTATATTTTGCAAGCGAAGAATGGTGGGGAACGGAACGGAGAGACGGCAACAGGTACGCACGGTCAGGCGCTAAGTGATTGACCATCTAGTTTGACAGATAGAATCTCGAGAAGTACTAAGGTTTGGGCTGCATACGATATATTTTGCAAGCGAACGAGCGAATGGTGGGGAACGGAACGAAGAGACGGCAACAGTGTACGCACAGCCAGGCGCTCAGTTTGAACAGCTCACATGCGTCGCTATAGGCAACCTTTTCTGTGTGTTGAGGCATAGCCCGGATAGTTCCTTCAAAAAGTTTACTCGCAATGTCAGATCAAAAATACTTTTAGAATAAATTTTACGAAAGCAAATGATATTCGTACTATATCTACCGGCACTGAGTACCTATATATGGGCTTCACAAAGATTACGATCCGAACGAATGATCAAATTGTAATAATTTCCTAATTCAACTGTCTCGTGGGGGAACCACCTTAATTGCCAAAGAGATTAGCTATAAATAATTCAATGAGTAGAGAATAATTACGACAATTATATTCAAATTCTAAAGAAATTACCTTGAATTATTCCATTTACAGTTATGAAGATTAATCATATTTGAGGAATTGAGTGTCGTGTATTTGTATTCGATTTGAAAATTCAATATTGTCGATGGACGAAAGTAATAATTAATGAATTTATAATGACGGTTTCTCCTCATTGAGAAATTAGCAATATTAAAAAAAGTTTCATTGAAAAACGTTTCCCAATGAGCATAGGTACGTTAAAAGTTTACAATTTTGGGCGGGTGTAGGGTGGATTAAAGGTACAAAAAATTACGACAAAAATGAAAAAGACTAAATTCCCTATATTTCTCTATAATTCCCTATAATTCTTGTAATAGCTCCTAAAAATATGAGCCATAGCTCATTGGATTCGGAATGACGTCTAGAAAAATGTATTGAAATGATTTATGAGCAGATAAAAAATTCAAAAGTTCTAAACGAATTAAGGTGAAAAAAAAGGCATTTCGTTTTATATAGAAGATAATCGAGAGCTGAAAAAAGATTCTTAAAGAGGCGGAAATTTCCAATAAAAAGTATCGAACTCTGAAGCGAGTAGGACGTCACATAAAATATATTTTTTAAGTATTAAATATCAATTGAATAATTCAAATAAATCATGGTGTGTTCTCAACACTTGAAGGAATAATGTCCCGTTGGAAAAATCGATCCAACTGAATTTTTCAACAAGTTAGGCGATTGTTAATTAACTAAATTTTCTAAGACCTCCATGTTGAGTGAAGGCAATGAAAATTGTTTGAATAATTGACCTGGAACTGTACTCAACAAGATTAAAGTTGATTATTTTGTTTATAATATTTTTTTTAAGTTGCAGAAAAGTAAAAAATCCCAAAAATGTTGTTACAATTTTTTTTAAATTTGTTACCATATTACTGATTTTGTATTAGAGAAAGGCATTTATTAACGTTAAAAAAAAATTCACGCCATTTCTCTGTAAATTGTTCATAAACAAATTGACTACTTTTAATATTTTTTGCCTTGGAAATATTATGATTCAAAAAAAATCTTGAAAACAATTTTTAATAGTTTATAGCCGGTTTTTTATATTTTTATTGTTTAAATAATTAGTTGAGGATTTTTTTTATCATAATTGACAAGCCTTTATAAAGCAACGAACAAACAAAAATTAACGACAATTTCATTGTTTATTAACTCAACAATTTGTTATAAACAAATTCTAAAAATCATATTTTTTTTATAAATCTTTGAAAAATTACAAAAACAACCATATGCAATATTTAAAACCGCTATGGAGAATACATTTTTTTTAATTAATATATTGTTGCATATGGTTGTTTCTGTAATTTTTTAAAGATTTATAAAAAAATGTTATGATTGTCGTTAACATTTTTTTTTGTTTGTTACTTCATAGAGGTTTGTCAATTATGATTAAAAAAAAATCATTCCTCAACTAATTATTTAAACATTAGAAATATAAAAGAACGGTTATCAACAATTAAACATTATTTTCAAGATTTTTTTTTTTAATCATAATATTTTTTTCAAGATAAAATTGTAAAAAAATATATGAAAGTAGTCAATTTATAAACAAAGAGCGTGTTTTTTTATGTTAATGAATGCCTTTCCTCAATACAAAACCAGTGATATGGTAACAAATATTGAAAAGAATATTTTAACAACTTTCTTGGGATTTTGAACTTTTTTGCTACTTAAAAAAATTATTATAAACAAAATAATCAACTTTTTTATTGGATATTTCCTCCTTTTTGATAATCTTTTTTCTGATTTCGATTATCTCTTATAGTTTTGCGAAAAACTAAATGCTTTTTTTCATTTTAATTTGTTTATAACTTTTGCAATTTTGTATCTGCTAATGAAACATTTTAATACATTTTTCTAGACGTCACTCCGAATCCAATGAGCTATCGCTCCTATTTTTAGGAGCCATTACAAGAATTAACACTTTTTTGAACTTGTGAATTATACTATTATTCATTTGCCTAGATGAATACAATGAATGCTTGGAGATGTTAGTTGGGTGTCCGAAAATTGAAAAATAGCGATTTTCGTTACACAAAATCGAGGGACAGTCTATATAGGCTTCTATGAAACGGCTGTTAAAAAACTCATGGAACGCAACTCCATTCACTGATCTTAATAATACTTTGTATAAATTCATGCCAAAGTGGCAGAAAAAAAAAGTATACGCAACAAGAAAAATCACTTCAATCTGGAGATTTCGCTATATAATGTTATTTTGAAAAGAATGAGTTGGACGATTTTCTTGAAGAATATTCACGTTTTCGCCGCTATAAGTTTTACAAAAAATTTAGGGAATGCAGTCTTCTTCAAATAAGAAACAATTCTACGAAAATTGACAAATGGACGTTCAACAAATAAGTCAACATTTCATTCAAAACAACCTTTTTTTACAAGCTTATATTTAACTTGCTTCGTTCGTATGTCATTCGTTCGTTCTGTCATTCTTTCCGGTTCAAAATTTGTAATCCATTTTTGGAGAACTTGCCGACATCCGATGGAGCTGAAATTTGAGCGGGTGTTCATAATTCCGGTAACAATGCATTATGAAATGTAGGAGTTTTCGACGTCGGAGATTATGATTTTTTGTCAAAATTCATAAATTCAAGATGGCGGCTACCAGATGGCATAAGAGTTTTGTGATTATGGTCCAATTCGATTCAAAATTGGTATGTGGGGGTTTTCGGGGTCGGAGATTATGAATTCTTCGTCAAAATTTATAAAGTCGAAATGTCGGCTGCAAATGGAGGTGGAGTTTTCTGATTATAGTCCGATTTTATTCAAAATTGGTATGTGGGAGTTTTCGGGGTAGGAGATTATGAATTTTTTGTCAAAATTCATAAATTCAAGATGGCGTCTCCAATATGGCGAAAATGTTTTGTGTACGATTCGATTCAAGAATTTGTATGTGGGGGTTTTCGTGTAGGAGAATGTGAATTTCCTGTCAAAATTCATAAATTCAAGATGGCGGCTCCAAGATGGCGAACAAGTTTTGTGATTATGGTACAATTCGATTCAAATTGGTATGTGGGGGTTTTCGGAAACGAATGTGAATTTTTTGTCATAATTAAAAAAATTTGAGATGGCGGACAAGTTTTGTAATTATGGTCCGATTTGATTCTGAATTGATATGATGGGGTTTTCGGGGTCGGAGATTATTAACTTTTTGTCAAAATTCATACATTCAAGATGGCGGCTGCAAAATGGAGGAGTTTTGTGATTATCGTCCGATTCTATTCAAAATTTGTATGTGGGGGTTTTCGGAGTCGGAGATTATTAATTTTTTATCAAAATTAATGAAATTGAAATTGCGACACATGGAATTCTTTTAAGAGAAAACAAAAACAAAATGGCGCTCCAAGATGGGTTGGTGGGGTCGGAGATCATGATTTCTTGTCAAATCCACGAATTCAAGATGGCGGCTCCAAGATGGCGACAAGTTTAGTGATTATAGTCCGACTCCATTCAAAATTGGTGTGTGGGGGTTTTTGGGGTAGGTCATCATGATGTTTTTGTCAAAACTCATGAATTCAAGATGGCGGCTCCAAGATGGAAACGTGTTTTGTTATTATGACCCGATTCCATTCAAAATTGGTATGTGGGTTTTTTGGGGACGGAGATCATCAATTTTTGTCGGAATTCAATAAGATGACGGATTTCATGAATGACTAGAAAGAATAGAATGAAAATTATCGAATACAAATTTTCAAGACAAACTTATATACAAATGCACTAAAACGGAAAAAATAATTTCTTTAATTATGGAAAAGATAACCAGAATAACCTAAGTCAAACAATTAAAGAAATATTTTTTCCTGTTTAGTGCATTTGTATAAAAGCTTATCTCAATTTTTTTTTATAATTTTTATTTTATCGAATCTGATTTTTATGTCTCAGATCATATAAGTAAAAAAAACGTTTTTCTTTCATGTTACAAATGTATAGAGCAGCGAGTTGCATCTACCGAGTACCTACTTACCGAGTAAAAATGTAAAAAAACTGGCAGAGATACCAGGAGGACTGGCAACATTAAAAGCAGTTTCTGCAAAATATTACTGTAGGTAGTGATGGAAGTAACATAATTCTGTATTGCCAATTGGAATGGCGTCTGTAGTTTCGGACAATATATTGAAAATCATTTGCTGTGACCCCACTTTGTAGAAAATATATAAATTCGTTGTTTATTACTTCCGTATCAGAAATATTAATTGGAATAACATTATGGCATTTGAATCAGATATTTAGTTTGCTTAGGATTTTCCACGCTTCAGGATTATTTTTTTCTGTGTTGAGACAAGATGTTTTTTTCATTTCTTATCATGGTGATAGTAAATTTATAAAGTTGTTTATAGGATACCCGATTTGCTTTCGAACGGGTCCGTTTCAATTTTTGTTTCATAATGATTTTCAAGTTGTCCATTAGCCATGGTGCTTTCGGTTTTGATACTTTTATCTCTTTTACAGGTGCATGCCTGTCAAAAAGTTTAGGGAACATCTTCTTGAAGATTGCTATTGGGGGTCATTAGATATTCGAGAATTCACCCACCCGGTGAATGAATGCCTGGGTCATATGAAGAACAAAATATAGATGGGAAACAGAAACAGCACTATTAAATAGTCGTTATATTAAGAGATATTCAATATAAATTGCCTTTTCAAAAGTATTCATGACAACTCTTGCCAAAACATCATAATTCCAAAATCATATTTTTTCTGTATACAAAGTGAAATTTAACGATACACATTTCAACGTAATCTATACAAATGATGCAATGACTGTTATTATTTCGAATCGGTAAACATGAAAAATTCACCTGTTTAAAATAACTCCTCAGCGATAATTATCATGCCTTGCATATCCCATTGCGAAACATAGTAATTATTGTTAGTAGCTGGGATTAGCAAGTACAGAAGCAATTAAATAATGAATTTGAATTCCGTACGAATGTTGCCTCGCCGTAAGTTGTCGCTGAACTTTCTAATTCTACTGAATTGCGACTTTCATCGTTTCGCTCTTTTAGGTCCGCGGGCGCCAATGATTATCTAACATTCACTATATCGGAACGTGCTATGTAGATTGTTTAAATTATCGCGCAATTATTGATTTGTCATGGTTATGCGAAAATACTGACCAGGTACACAGGGGGTTTCATGATATGATATGATCAATCAAAAGAACAATAACCAAAATAATTAGGTTAGTGAACCAGTATTGAAGTATTAATATTTTATGCAGAAGTCTTGATACATGTTAAAATAGACAATTGTCGGTCGTAATCATATGATGTTGACCTTAGGGTTCCTCGAGGATCTATATTGGGTCCACTCATTTTTCTGCTCTTTATTAACGATCTGCCAAATCATGTAACCACAGATCATGTAGTTTTGTTTGCAGAGGACGCAACGCTTACAAGAGATTCCAATGACCCAGAGGAACTCCAAGGAAAATTGAATATATTGAGCATCGAGTTCACAAATTGGTGTCACAAAAATGATCTGGTGGTGAATGCGAGAAAAAACTGTTTTGATGCAGTTTTATTATAAGACCAATAGAAAAATCGATAATTTTCAGGTTAGAGTGGGTGATATAATAACTTTTTAACAAAAAATTAAACCGACGAACAAATCAACTGAAAAGCAGAAAATAAAATAAATCTTCTTAGACTAAATGATAATTGAGCTCCTAAACTAATGTGAGTAACTGATTTTGAGTCGGCGCCAAACAAACAATTATCGAAGATCATTATATTACTTTGAAATAAGTAATCAAAATGCAGCCGTGCATCTCGCTGCCATCATTTCACGCTTTACCTAATTCAATTGCTAGTTTGTTTGGCGCCGACTTAAAATCAGTTACTCACATTAGTTTAGGAGCTCAATTATCATTTGGACTAAGAAGATTCATTTCATTTTTTGCTTTTCAGTTGATTTTTTCGTCGGTTTGATTTTTTGTTAAAAAGTTATTATTTTTCAATTTTTTGTTGATGAATTCTACTGATTACTACCTACTTAATTTTCGATTATTTCTATTTTTTTTAAATGTTTTTTTTTAAATTTTTATTTAATATTGAAAGTTTTGTTTACTTTTGACACTTTGTATATAATTCCATCCTTTCATATATATATATATATATATATATATATATATATATATATATATATATATATATAGGAGGGTCTGTCAACGTCAACTACATATATGTGCCAAAGTTCACAAGTGAAAAATCAATCATCCCCTATTTTTCTACCCATAGGGGTAGATCATTCCATTCCAGATCAGAATATGATCAATTATGAGGTATACCCTTCCTAATAAAAAAAGAATCATCCAAATCGGAAAACCCAATACAAAGTTATGCCTGATAGAATCGGTTAATGGACCAAAATTCAAAGGGTGAACGATCAATATCCTTCATTTTGCTACCCTCAGGGATGGATTTTGTTGTTCAAATTGAAATGGGACCAACTTCGAAGTACACCCCATCCAATGAGAAAAAAATCATTGGAATCGAACCGCAGTGTGAAAAGTTGTGCGTGATCCTACATAAAAAAAAATAATATACGCGTCGAATAGAGAACCTCCTCCTTTTTGGTTGTATTTATAGTATTGATGAGTATTTTAATCAATAATGTGATCTACACTCATATTTTCTGTTTATACTTATATTTTTATCTCTACCCTTGTGAAATTGTGATATTCTTCATGTAAATGTAGTTTGATTGTGAATTATTTGTTGTTTGACGTATCCTATATCATATTATGATCATGAAGGATTGAATAAATCTATATATCTATCTAATTTATTTTTTTATACATTCCAGTTATTTCAATTATAATAGAGTGTTTTATGAACAGATATACCTATGTAGGAATGGGCAACTGTATGCCACCCTTATGCGCAGATCTCGTTATGTCAGAATTACAATAGACAAACTATATTTCCCATCCCCTTTTTTCAAACGGTATGTTTCGTAGCGATTTTCAAAGATAAGAAAAATGATATTCTAGATGTGTTTCAGAATTTTCATCCTAAATTAAAATTTACTCAGGAGAGAAAAAAAAACAAAAAATCTCTGAACTTTCTAGACATAAATGTTATTGAAAATTCCTCCTGAAAGTAGATTGGTAGCAATATAAGAAATGTATAAACAAGAACATCCCAAATCATGAAAACTAAAGAAAGTTTTTTGGAAAAAAAAATAAAATAAATATGAAAACAATTAGCTTCTATCTTCAATCAAAACATTGCCCCAAATAACAAAACTAACAATATTATGAAGAAATACAAAAAATATCCAATGCGAGAAACCTTTTTGAAAGACTGGCAAAATGTACCTATTACTATTTGGTAATTCTACCATGTTTGTTTATTGTTTGTCGGAAAAACTAGTTTTTGTTGAGACTTTTCAATATTTAAAATTTACTGTCACTGTTTCAACACTATGGTATTTACTCCTTTATACTTTCAGTTTATTTTCAACCTGTAAACTCATCGTTACAAAACCTTGAAAATGAATTAATAAAAGTTCGAAACGTCGACAAAAAATTGGCAAGAAAATATTAGTTTTTCTTTAACACAACTGATTTAAATCCCGACGATTCTTCTGGATGAATTATGAACTCAAGGTATTCAAAGCCACACAAAGAAATCTAATAAAAAAAACAACTCTTTCATGGTAGAAATGGGGGAAACTGAATGAAATATATTAAAAATCAGTCATGGAAGATGAAAACCATGAAATTGGCACATTCTGATTGGAATAATGTAGAAAATGAAAGATGTCAGAACATTTTGGAAGATCAATACCCCACAGAAATGGTCACACAAATGATAATGATTAATTATTTTGATATCTGAAGTCGGAGTTGTGAGAGAATTTGGTCCCAATTTAATACCGCCCTGGTTTCGCACATCAGGTGGTAGATGAATGTCATTACCTCATCACTGAATGCGGAATTTCAAAACGATTGAGAACAATGTACGGAACAATAGAAATAAGCATTCACATCTACTTTCCAACGCCCCAGGCGCAGATCTGATGCGAATTTGTCGCTTCAGAGCACCGATGTTTGTAATTTAGTATCTTTTCAACAATACATTGATATACAGGGTGTTAGTGAATAAGTGCGACAAATTTCAGGGGGTGATTCTGCATGAAAAAATAATGACAGTTTGCTATATAACTTTTGTCCGCAAATGCTTCGTTTTCCAAAATACGGGGTGTTAAAGTTTTTTTTTAAAACTGACTATTTATTTATTGCTCTGAAACCATCGGGATATGCAAATGAAATTTAGTGAGTTTCAAGAGGTAGTTATTGCGCATTTTTTGACATGCAATTAAGCATTTTATGTTCATCATTGGCGCGCATACGGGTAATGATCTCAATTTTTTTATAGAAAAAAATGGTACTGAGATATTTCAAATAAAAAATCATTTTTGAATTCTTCGTTCAATTTATGACAAAAAATCTCTCCTGCCTTTTTTTCGTATTGGGCGCCGTTTTTATGCAAAAAAATAAAACATCTTAACGCGTGTTTTCATTACTTTAATACATTATCCAGTAGAGATGCTAGTAGGCTACTGTCAACATTCCGTTAAATACGAATATTTCAACGAAATGTCAAATTAGCATTCCTTCATTTTTAAGCGTTTAGTTTGTTATAACATTAATGATAATAAGTAAATAATTTTTCTTTTATCGAAATGAATGGAAAATTATACAAATGCGGAATTGTCAGACATGCATTTTGTCTATGGTCGAAGTAATGGAAATGGTCGGCAAGCTCGACGATTGTATGCTGAATTGTATCCAGGACGTAGGGTACCCCATCACACAATATTTGCTCGTCTTCACCAACGTTTGCGCGAAAATGGTACATTTAAAAACAAACGGCTGACTGCGGACGCCCTCGAGAAGTACGAACTGTGCAACTAGAAGAAGCAGTTCTCGAGTTAATTGCGGAGTCACCTAAAACAAGTACTCGAAAAATTGCCGACATACTGAATGTAAGCAACTTCACTGTATTTAAAATTCTCAAAGAACAACAATTGTATCCGTTTCATATTCAACGTGTGCAAGCTCTACTACCTAGAGACTTTTTTCCGCGCCTAGTTTTTGCCATTGGATTCTTCATCAAAGAATCATTGTTCCTCCATCTAACATTTGTTTTCGACAAAATTTCAGATATAAAACATCATTATTTAGTAACCAATGGTCTGTCAAAAGTAGAAATCTTTGAAATTTCTCAGATTTCAGAAATATTGAAAGTTTATCAATTTTATTACGAACAGACTGGATATTCAATAGAATCATTGTCAATGGAAGTTTGCATAGATTGTCAGGTGGATATCATTCAATGTTGCTGCGTGGTATTTGCCAGGAAGTTATTTTTTTTTTTCGCCTGTGGTCTACCACTTGTTCAATTTATATTGAATTTTTGTGGAGTTGACTCTCAAGTCTCCTTTTTCTAATATTACACTTCACTGGCTCTCTTGTTTGATTTATACGCCTTGTCGGGCATGCAGCCACTCCTATCGAGGTAGAATCCTACTGAGATAGGTGAATAGTATGGGGTTTCTCTTTCTGTCACTAGGTACCGCTAGTTGAAAGTTACTTTTTCTTGTGTACCTACAGGTGATTTAAGCTTGATGGTGTTTTCATTTGTGTTGGGTCTCGCTTCGACCAGAGGTCTTCGGATCTCTGACTGGTGACTACTCCGTACTGATGAGGGCCAAAAGCGTGAAACCGGTATGCGGATTGTTAGGCGGACCTGGCATAAATGAAACACAATCGAATTTATCAGAAAGAAACATTTGCAATCAATTGTCAATGGAAGTATGCATATATTTTCAGGTGTATATCATTCAATGTTCTGCGTGGTATTTGCCAGGAAAGTAGTTGTTTTTCGCTTGTGGTCTACCACTTGTTTCAGTTCATATTGAATTTTTGTGAAGTTGACTCTCAAGTCCCTTGTTTCTAGTGAAGTATTTTGTTTCAGAGACATTGCAAAAACGAAATTCAAATGAAACTGTTAAATTGTGTTCTACACTCTGACATTTTCTGTGGGGAGTACGTTTCCCATTTCAGGCATAAAAGGTGTAAAGCCAGAAAACTTACGACACAAGATTACAAGGTAGTGTGAAGACAGCTCTGTCTGTCTGGTAGTGTGAAGACAGCCTTGTCTGTCTGTCTCTCTGTTCAGATCATACCAAATGCTGTAATTGAAGCCTACAGTTATTTGCAGATTACAAGTGTCAAACTACCAGACCACTGGATAACCGAATCTCCAACTGTTGCTACCATGGTACGTGGAGTAAACTACAATGAAATATGGCGCCCGAGGTTCAAAGTTGAGTTAGGAACCTGTTCCAGTTATAGTGCTTTAGCGTTATAAGTATGGTAGAACCAGAAATCTAAGAAGGTCGTAAATCACCAATTACTTGAGTTATCAGCAGGAGGTGGATTCTACGCAGAGTTCTACGCACTAGCCATTAAATTTTGTTTTATAGGTAGGTATGATGATATGGGGTTAAACTATCAAGAAAAATCGCTTGAATATAATAGAGAATTGTTTATTTATATATATATATATATGATAATATGTATATATATATATATATATATATATATATATATATATATATATATATAATTATATAATATTATATAATGATATATGATATATCTAATTAATGTGAAATGTCAAACTTTATACTTTATAAAAAGTTCAGTTTCTCGATAGAGGGTATTTATAAACAAAATTACTCACGAAGATCAGTTTCACTGTCCAAATTGATAATAAACTTTTTTTTGGGAATTTTTTCTATATCCATATATGACTTTTCCACCTTTTCAATATGGGAAACACACTTGACCCAGCTGCTATCAGGAATGTTTGCAGTTTCTGTTCGAATAAGAGCTACCACAGTTGAACTTAAGGTTGGAGAAGTATTATTTCTTCGAACTGCTGATGCCATATATGTTCAATTGGGTTAAACATACAGTGATAAGGAGGAAGTCTGAGCACCGTATGTCCCAAGCTTTCAGCCAATGAATCACAAAAATATTTATTCTTTATCGAATAACTGCATAAAACTTCTAGTTAGTGTTTTCTGTGTACTTTTTCTCATAGTACATATCATTATTTAACATATATTCTTGTATAGTGGCTTTGGTGTCATCTGAGCATGGTGCTTTATCTAGTCTCTGACTGTGGTATTATTCATGACGATAATACTGTTGGGTGGAATATTTGGTATGAGTTTATTTTGGAACCAGTCTTCAAATAATGCGGCAGTAGTATCATCATGATAATCGACTAAATAGTCCTTCATATTCTTTGCCGATAAAGACAACGCATTTGGTATAAAACCATTTTCGGTTCCTGCGTGAATGATTGTAATGCGTTTTCCTTTATCAGACGGCGCATTAGTTTGGCACAACTCAGATGAGTCTACCCAACTTTTGTTTGGAATATCGTGTGTATCGAACCAAGTTTCATCCAAATTCACTACTGTTCTACCATATTCTCTAATTCGTTTATTGCCAATAAGTATTCAAATCTCCATTTCTCAAGGCGCTGCTACTAGTGAGTTTTTTAAATTTAAATCCGTTTTGTAATAGAGACTTCCTCAAAGTCTCTTTGCAACACTGGATACCAGTTAAATTTTTTTTAAGCCGTTGCATTAAAATATCTAATGTTTTCGTTTCTTTTTTCTTAAAATAGGGTTACTTACTATTTTAAACACTGTGGAATACCGTGTTTTTATTAAAGAAGCACTTTCTTGCACAGCTTGATCCTAAGACATTCCACGTTCCAGAAAGGAAGTATAAACATTTAATATAATTTGTTTCTCATGAGGGTGTAACATTTGTCGACTAGTGGTACTACGATCACCAGTTGAAGTACTAGATTCAGGATGAGCCCATGGACGCCACATTTTTCACGAAACAAAAATCGAATGGACACTTTAAAATAGACACAACGGAATATTAGATAGGTAATGACTAAATGTTGAAAAGGGAAACATTCTCAATTAAATATTGAAAGAAAGAAAGGCCCTAACTCAAAAGAAAAAATCTGAAATTGAAAATTTGCATTTTCATTCAGATAGTTATTTGATTTTCTATTCCAGTCTTAATTAGGAACTCATAAAGATGAATGAGACAAAGAAGAATGTTTTTCAAAAGAGAGTACTCACCAGAAATCATTCGTTACATTTCTATTTTCAACAAAGCCGACTAAATGTTGTTTAACTTTCCCCCTTTTATTGCTGAAATTGGAAAGAGGTCAGTTCTCAAAACAGTCTTTTTTTCCAAATCTGGTAGGTAATTTATTTTGTAACCGTGAATAGACCATTATCGCTATAATCTCGTTAATGGCTCATTAGTGCTGAAAGTCTGGTGGCCAGGTGAGTAAATTTTATTATTTACACACATTTAAACAAATCCTTACCAAGGGTTCTAAATCAACCTTACGAGATTTTTTATTATCAAATAAATTTAAATACAAAACGGTCAACAAAATCCAAAAATAATGGAGAGCCCACTATTATTAAATTGCCAAACTATTTCATGAGATATTTTAATCCGGACCTGGGAATCATTGAAGGGACACACACTTTCATTGCTTACCTATGTTTCGAACAATAGGTAATAATGAGGGTCGTCGGCTGATATCGATTTACGACCTTCTTAGATTTCTGGTTCTACTTTAACGTTTAGTTCTATGGATAATAGTTTGGGCGTGATAACTCCCGACCCCAGAAAAACACGTTACAGGGTAAATAAATAAGTAGTATGTTCTTTATATTGGTGTATTTTTAAATATATACTTTAGAAGACTTGGTAAGTTGAGCTGTCCAGATTACAGAAGCCTGTGACAGATAATCAGACCGACAGATGGACACACAGAGGTGTTTCATTTATACTTCTTCGGAACTGAAAATTCAAATCATGATCAAAATAAATGATGTTCATACGTATTTGATTTCTATTATATTAACATTATACTTACATTTATCTAGAGAGTATCATGATTCCTATATCACACATGTAGATTATTACAATGTCGTACAGAGAATGAAATATATGAAAAAATTATATTTCTCAAGTTTGGAATAATTAGCTCTCTATCTCTGAGGTCTGAGGAGTAATCCCGTATTTATTATAACTATATTATACATTTCTTTGAAAATGTTAAATCTGTGAAGAAATATTCTGACTGAAATCCATCATGGCAAGAAGGTATCACCTTGTATATGTATCAAAATTATTATAGTGGGTTATTTCCGTTATTTACCTTTCAATTCTCGTACTTAATTGAAATGATATATAAGTTCTACTGAAGTGGAACGGCTAACCAAATTAACCTCATTTTTTGTTGATCGAGATGATTTGAATATTATTCCGAGAAAATCTTGATACTCTTTGGGAATATTTCATACAGTTTGAGACGTGGAATATAGGACACGAGGCATAATTAATGTTTTTGAAATATTCTTGGTTCCAATGGAAATTGTTATAAATTGAATTGTTATTACCAAAAAAATTTTATTTTTGTGAAGGATATGTTGGATTTGAGAGAAATAATCAGCCTTCTATTCAGTACTTTTATTTAGAGAATTGTAAAAATCTTTCGTCAATGTGGAAATCACGAAGCATTAATTCATTCCAAACTCAAAATGGTGTTAATTTTTACCAAAGCTCATAAAAATATGAGTGGGTGCTCATTGGAATTACTTCTAGAAGAATGTGCAAGTGTTTCAAACCCGCAAATAAATATTTGCAAAAACAAATTAAGATAAAAAAAAAATAAGTTTTTTGCAGATAACTCGAAAACTATCATCATTCAAGAAATTAAAAGAAAGATTCATAAAGAGGAAGAAATTTCCAATAAAAATTCCCCTGAATAGAAAAAATCGAATTTAAACGGTTTTCTTCACATAAAGGATTCAATATAAAATTGAACCAGAGAAAGGTAGATCTCAGGTGAAAAACAACTACTTTCCTGGCAAATACCACGCAGAACGTTGAATGATATTCACCTGAAAATCCATGCATACTTCCATAAAATATCAATGGACATTGAATGCAAATGTTTCTTTCTGATAAGCTCGATTATGTTTAATTTAAGTCGTGTTCACCTAACAATCCGCATACCGGTTTCAGGCTTCTTGGCCCTCATCAAACCGTTTAAATTCGATTTTTTCTATTCATTCCACTTCACATGGCACTTGTCTCTCACTATATGCTAGACGGGCTTGCCACTCCTACTGAGAAGGAATCTTTTATTTAGAAACCTATCGAGGTGGGAGATTTTCGGAGTGTTTCTTTCTGTCACTAGGTACCGCCAGTTAAAGTTTATCTTTTCCGGCGTACCTATAGGTGTTACAAGATCGATGATGGTTTGTTAACGTTGTGTCTCACTTCAGCCAGAGTTCTTTGGACTTTTGGCTGGTTGACTACTCCGTACAAATATCGGTTGAATATTTTTGGATTTTTTGCCATTTTATTTAGTAGGAAATATTACGATTTTCGAAGAAAATATTTTTTCAAACGTTTTTTCTATTGTTTATAATAGTTTTTTTAACTTTTTTATCATTTGAACAAAAGAAAAACTTTTGTCTTTCAAATTAATCATTTGCGACTCCCTACAGTTTTTTTGTTATAAACAATCACTGAATTTTTTTTATAGATAGAAACAAAACTAAAACCTACAATAACGTTCGTAAGATGCGAATGCAGAAATTCAAATAGAATAATTTTGTTTTAACCTGATGATGACAAATACCATGTCGAAACGTAGTTGAAAGAAATTATATAAATTGATAGAATCAGACCTTTATTCCGAGAAATTGAAGAAAATATATATATATATATATATATATATATATATATATATATATATATATATATATATATATATATATATATTTAATATATTCATTCTAAAAACTCAATACACAACTCACTAGAGAATTATTTAATTTAATTGTAATATAAAAGTGTGCCCAGGTCGATATGGGCAGATTTTTATCTCCATAACGCATTCACGAAAATTTTAGTGCAATAATATTGTTCTCCACGGCTTTTTTTACAAGCTTTTATTTAACTTGCTTCGTTCGTATGTTATTCGTTCTGACATTCCTCCCGGTTCAAAATTTGTAATCCATTTTTGGAGAACTTGCCGACATCCGATTGAGCTGAAATTTGGCAGATGTTTATAATTCCAGTGACAATGCATTATGAAATTTTTGTTGGAGAAAAAAACAAAATGGCGACTCCAAAATGGCGGAAGAGATTTGAAATCATAGTGTTTACTAAGCGCAGTTTGGTTCTTTTTGGCGTATTTGTGCCCATTCAATCTATCCTCCGAATACTGGCTAGTTTGTCCGATATATACTTGATTACAGTTTGCACAGGGAACCTCATATACTACGTGTTTATGTGTTTTTGTTTTTAGCTGACTATTGTTGTTTTGCAACAAATTATATGCTTTATGGCATACTGTAATTTCATGTTTCTCAAAAACGTTTTTAAAGTTCTGAGATATACGGTAGTGTTAGGTATTTATTGTTACTTAGTTGTGCTTCATTATGTTCTTGAAATTTAGACAAACTGTTTGCAAAAATAGAGTTTATAAGTTTTTTGGGGTAGCTGTTTTCTTTAGGTATATTTTTTACTTACACACTGTATATTACTACATTGTTCGCTTTGTTTTACGATCATTTTTGTATGATACTTTCCTATACCTATCTTGAGCGGTTTTCGAGAAATTCATTGATTTCCTTATTTCTGGTGCAAAACATAGCTTCAATTAAATGTTTATTACTGCGGTATTTGGACTCGTACAAAGCTGAAATTTTGGGTATGATTTCCAATGTTCTGTGCATTAGTTATGTCTTAGGAAATTCATTCGCCATTATACAGGGTCGTTAAAAATTTTTGATTTTTCCGATAGATACAAAAATGGTGTACAGTACATTTTTTTCAATGGAACCCTGTATATTATTAAATATGCTGAAAGTCAATTTGAGTTCCTTCCAAATGATGTATCATGTACCTAAATATTCTGGTTTCCGAAATAAAAACAAGTTTCTATAAAAATCAGATTATTTTGATATATTTTCCATCAAATGTCATGTATTTCATGAAAATTCGACATTATGAAAATTTTACAATCAGTGCATCAATAATAAAACATTTGTGCGTTTTTTACCAAAATTTGTATCTGAATAGAATCAATATGGAAGGCAATAACTATTCAAACGAAGTTTTGATGAAATTGTTTATCTTCATGGTCAATGTGACCAAATTAGAGCGAGAACATGCAGAAGGTTCTGTAGTATATTGAAGTGTATGAACGATAAAAAAATGATTAATATACAGGGTATTCTAAACTCGATGGCCTATTGGACGTTTCTGGAGATCTGAAATAGAGTGACCGGCAGAAAGTACGCATCATATGGGAAATTCTTTTATTAATAAATCTTGACGAATATCGATATGTGCAATCGCTTCTGCATCAAAAGCAACCCCAAAAGACGTTGTACAGTGCCGTTCGTCTTTTCGTGTTTGGAGGGAAATTTGAAAAAATTAAAAATTATGTTTCAAAACACACTTAGTTGGGAAAATATCGAAAAATGTTACTCGAAAAAGTTGGTCAGAACGTTATTTTATAGCTATGTACAAGTTTTGAAAAAAATCTGAGATAAAAAAATAAAAATCAATTTTTTGCCATAATAAAAATTTCAATTTGGAAAAATACATTTTAGACAAAGAAACTCATTAGTAAGGTCAACAGTAATATTTTAAATGATATTTTGCTACTTCTATTTTATTCGGAAATTGAAATCTATGAATTTGCCATGTATTCAGCTGCTTCATAAGAGGTCACCGAAATATCTCCAGGACATTATAATCCCGATACTGTTCATTATTAATAAAGGTCCTTGTATCTACATAATTTCAAATTGAATTTTTTATTCAAACAAAAATAAATTGATTACAAACTTTCGAGTATGCATTAAATTGTTTGGTTTATAATTATTTCAGCTTCTAATTTTATTATAAAATGTAATTATGTAAAAAATTTAATAAATTTTTTGTTCTAATAAAAAATTCATATTAAAATTCTGTAGATACATGGTTCTTTGTCAATAATAAACAGTATCGGGATTATAATGTCCTGAAGATATTTCTGTGACCTCTTATGAAGCAGCTGAACACATGGCAAATCCACAGATTTAAAATTTTCTTTGAATAAAATAGAAGTAGCTGGTGAATCTTTACAAAATATTATTCAAAATATTACTCTGGGGCTTTACTAATGAGTTTCTTTGTCAGATATGTATTTTTCCAAATTGAATTTTTTTTTATGGCAAAAATTGATTTTTATTTTTTTATATTAGATTTTTTTGCAAACTTGTACATAGCTATAAAATGTCGTTCCAAACATCTTTTCCAAATAACATTTTTCAATATTTTCCCAAATAAGTGTGTTTTGAGACATAATTTTTAATTTTTTTAAATTTCCCGCCAAACAAGAAAAGACGAACGGCACTGTACAACATCTTTTGGGGTTTCTTTTGATGCAGAAGCGATTGCATGTATCGACATTTGTCAAAATATTATATTAAAAAAAATTCCCATATGATGCGTACTTTCTGCCGGTCACTGTATAAATAATCGATATACAAAATTGTTGCCACATGTACTTGAAACTAATATCAACTTTCGAAATTCAAATGGAACACGCAGTATTTCATTCTGTTTTTGGACTGACAAATACACATAACTTTTACTGAACATATCGTAAACTATCTCTAATTGATAATTTTGTAATTGTAATTTTTTTGCTACCAGAATAGGATCAACTTGAATTCAAATACCTCCTTAACTGTTACCCACACAGGACTCAAATTCAACTTTCACCCAGAAAATATTGAGTAACTTCAGTAACATCGAATGATTTGACCATATTTTATACAGGGTGTCTGAAAAACATATTTTTGTAGGTGATTAGGAAACACGGCCATAAGTAATTTTATTCAAATGAGACACCTTGTATATTCGGATTCTACTGAAAAATACCAATAACTTTCACCAAGCATGTCCCATACCTATCTCTCACCGTTTCTTAAATAGTAATCGTTTCATATTTTTTCTATCGACTATCGAAATGAGTACAAATCAATATGAAATATTCATAAATAGTTGATTCATCTGGAAGAGTAAGAAAAACTCACGTTTCGGCTGTACCTCCAAAAGTATGAACAGTTTGAAACAAATCATTCCAGATTGATGTGATTTTGTATTCAGATCATTTCAATTGGGTAAAATTACTATCTCGATTTGTTATACTGAGAAATGAAAATGGTAGTGGTGTGCCGTGACCAGAAAATAGCAAGACAATCTTTTAGTTTGACAGATAGATATATTTTCATGTGATTCTGTCAAAATGGATAATAATACAAATTCAAATGCAGATATTTTGATTTTTTATAGAAACTTGTTTAGTTATGGGAACATGATACATAATTTGAAAGGACCCTCAACTGTCTTTCAGGATATTTGATAATATACAGGGTGTTCCATTTAAAAATGTACTTTTCACCATTTTTGTATCTATCGGAAAAATCACAAATTTTGAACGACCCTGTATAATGGAAAACGAATTCACTCAGACCTAACTGATGCACAGAACATCGGTGAAATAGACTCAAAATTTCAGCTTTGTACGAGTCCAAATACCGCAGTAATAAACATTAAATTGAAGCTATGTTTTGCACAAAAAATAAGGAAATCAATAAATTTCTCGAAAACTGCTTAAGATAGGTATAGGGAAGTATTATGTAAAAATGATCGTAAAGTAATAGCTGAGCAAAAAATGCAATACTATACAGGGTCTCATTCAAAATATCAAAGTTGTTGCTACTTTTCAATATAAGCGACAACGCCGCAGCACTGGAAATATTTTAGATCGATAGAGCAGAACTTATTACCCATGAAACAAAATTTCCAAAATTATCCTGTGTCCCGTTCTGCAGGAACGTCTAATAGGCCATCGAGTTTGGGACACCCTGTATATATGTGGGATATAACGAAATTTGTCAACAAAGTGGATGCCACATTTATCAACTGAATGGAACAAAATTGGGCACAAAAATATTTACTATCAATGCCTTGGAAAAGTTCGAAGATGGGCCAAATCGGTCAAGTGGTTTCAAAATTCTCCATCTTTCATTTTCATACCAATATTGGTCTTTTGATAGAGCTTTATGAGCTCTAAAACTTCCATTCCTTTTTATTTTTTCTCTAAGATGTAAGTACACACAAATAAAAAAATCAAAAATCGCTGTAAAAAAATTAACATTTATGAAAAATGATAATTTTTGTTCACCCTGTATGGTCCTTTCATTTGGAGTTTATTCGCTCGTGCCAATCAGATACCATTTGAGTTCTCCTTCCGCCGACAAACAGAACATCATTTTATTTTTACATTTCTGTATTTCAATGTTAAATACTAGATATTACTTTTCTAAGCGATATTAGGATTGAAATCGAAGTTATAATTCTTTCTTCTGATTTGAGTCAGATAGATTTGGATCCTTCACCAACTTTTGATTGAAAAGTTTATGGTTTATACAAAAATAGAATGATTTGTTGAAAATATAAACAGGATGTTCATAAAATCAGATGTGTAATCATCTGCGACTGAAAGATAAACTTTAGTCACTATCTTCCATATTCAATTGAGAATGTTTCCCTTTTCAACAAAAATAGAAGTTCAGTTTCAGCCAAGATTACATAAAAATATTTATCGTATCATTGAAGATTAAGACATTTTTATATGAAATCTTTATTAATAATTATTAACATCATAAACGTACCAAAACCTACATAAAACCTTAGTTACTCATAATACATTAGTTACCATAATTTAATACGTTAGTTACGAAAGCATAATACGTTAGATACCAAATAATATTAGAACTAGTTTTCATGAACATGTATAACAATATTTTGACAGTTTTCAAATTTGATGGATACACCTTTGCCTTTAGCGTCCACGATGTTCAGAGAGTTACAAAACTGGCGATATTCTTTTTCATAATGGATTTTAGATTTGTCCGGAAGCAAGTTCAACCTTATAGTGTTGGCTGCAGCTGATATATCGTCAAGAATATCAAAATCTTGCATGATTTTAATGATGACTTTTTGAAATGCCAAAATGAAATGACATAAAACCTTGTTGCTTTTATTTTTGCATCTCCGTTGTCAATGATACGATAAAGCTTTGAATGTAACTCGATTATTAGCGATTTAACACCGTCTCGGACATTGCTGTCGCCTCGTCACCTAGCAATGTCCTCGACTATTATAAATCGCATAATAATCTCGTTATATTGATAGCTGTAAAAGCGTTCAGCGAGATTTGAACTCTTCTCCAATTTTAGATTGTAGAGTTTGAGGTTGATAGAAAAATAAAAATGTTGTTTGTGTTCTGCAGTGAATAAATGTCTCATTTCTTCTCACATATGATTCGTTCGCTTGATTGATGGTTTTTTCAGAATCAATAGTTGAATTCTGAAATCTACCCTTCCGACTGGCCACGCCATCGTTTTTTCAATTTGTTTTGTAATATTAAATCTTCTCATTCTATTTTTCGAAGAGTAGTTTGTTTTTAATATCTTGAAAAAAATTTAAAAAAAATCGAAACAAACCTATACATTTTTGGATGCCTTTGTAAATGTGAACCGACGATTGAAATACATTAGAAATATTCAAGTACCTTAATTCTCCTTCTGCATTTTTGTACGTGCTCCTATAGAATCCCTTAGTCTTTCCGAACAATCTCCCTTCGAACTTAATGAACAAAAAATAAACCCCCGGAACAATCTTCTGCTTGGTAGTTATCACCAACACTTCATCCACTTCATGTTCCTTGATAGTCAAAATCGAAAACGGCTTCAGCGCACTAGTAGCCAAAGAAACCTCCGAAATCGACAAATTTTTACTATGTATTATTATATCCCTCCTAGGGTTGCTGATACTGACGGTTATGTTCGCTGAACCTCTGTACAACCCTCTAGCGAGATCTGGCAGAAGTGTCAGGTCGTATACGAGAGGTTCAGTATCGTTGGGTAGCCTCTTGTAACTCCTCTGAGGCACGGGGAACATATCCTTCGGATAAGTCCTGGTGACGTTGGGTCTGTTATAGAGGAGATGCCTTCCCACGAAAACCAATGCGGTAATAAGACACCCACACACTATTAGAAGAAATAAACAACAACTCACTAGACACGCAACAGTTTTGTTCGTTTTTCGCCGCGGATTTTCGCCGCTTTCGCGCTGCGACATATTTTCAACCCCAAAACGAATTTCAAGTCATTCACTTATTGTTTCTGTTCGTTACTGGCGCGATCGAACGTTGAAGTTGAACATTTCACTTCTGGTATACGTTGGAGGTGGCATTCTAGACACGATCTACCTTCGATCGCTCAGTCAGTTACTTCCTATCGAATACGAAATAATGATGAAATGACTTTGTGTGGCAAATAGCGGTGACACTATTTCGATTTCTCGCTATGATACGGCGACAATAGTGAGCAATACCGTTCCGCGGTATATTCTGCAGACGGATGATATGACCTCCTTTAGGATGCTCCGAAGAATTTTTATGTTGATCGTGGCTCTAAAATCTCATTCAACAGAATTTAAGAGCGGAAATGATTGTTTTATTCAATAACCCGGTGGCGTTGCTTCGAAGTCGACTATTTGTATTTAGTAACATAAAGATACGTTTTGTTCGCTACTTTTCCCACTTTCGTTCAAAATTGAAAAGATAACTGAACTTTTTCATGCAAATATTTGGATATCTGCTCATTATGAGCATGTATTCGATCGGGAAAAATAATTTCAGACACCTCTTCATTTCAACATTGTCTTTTATGACAAGTACTGAAAGGAATAAATATTCGATTTATATTAAGTGAAATAGGAATCATAAAACTTCAACGAAATATTGTTCAGTACAAAATACCATGGACAACTTTTTTAAATGCTCATATTCGACATTCTATTTCAATTCAAAATTAGCATCTGTTTATAATGGCCGTTCTGTGTGCCCTATATATTCTTTGTCATAAACAGCACAGTTTTTGGTATTTTGAGGCGTTATTTTTTAACATGCTATTATAATAATTTCTAAATGTGTTTTAACATTTTTGAATTTTAAATTTTATTTTCTAGAATTTTTCATAGTTGTGATGTCAAATCTTCTACTACGGGAGCTTGACATAGTTAACATCTCAGACAGCACTGGATATTCCATGAGTATTCATAGAATATTATTTTTGGGATATTGGAATATTCTTAAATGTGCCAGGGATATACATATCTTTTTTGGAATATTCCTAGAATGTGCTGGTGGGGAAGATTTTAGATATTCCTTGAATATTCCATGACGAATATTCCCGGGATATTCAGAATATTCCCAAAATATTCCAGAAAGAATACTCCTGGAATATGCTCTGGGAATATTCCTTCCAGAATATACCTACAATATCCCATAATTCCAAAAACCAAATTCCATGAACATATTCCGAGAATATTCAAAGTAATTCAGGAATATGATAGTAATATTCCTAAATATCCTGAAGGGTTTTCAGAACAAAAAAATTTCCGAAAATTCAAAATTAAGCAAATAAAAAAAAACTGTTTCCCCACTTGAGTATCCTCAAATATAAAATCTTGAATGGCACTTTAACATCAATAATATGAACTTCTACAATTATGCCTGACAATTCAAGCAATGTATTTGCTTACATTCTTCAAGAAACAAAACTTCATTTCAAAAATTATGTAGTAGTGCAATACGTAATTGTTTTTCTCAGAGTATTTGTGGATTGGAATTGCAGGTTCCACTCAGAAAAAAAAACATTTGATTTCCGCAGACTGCGCACCCCTTCCCTACAATGAAATAAAACAACATGAATTTGAACAGGTCTATTTCTATATAGTTATTATAATAATAACACATATTTTATTAACCCGTTTCTTCTGTCACTACGGGGATATCTCTGAAAAAGAAGAATTGCAAGATTAGACTAGGAGGAATCGGCGCATGAGTACCGAAAACTATTCCACCTCAATTTTTTTATGCGATCCTCTTCAAATTGCCCTACTGATGATACAAATGCATGTTGCCATGGGGCAACCCCGTGCCATATTGTTTAAACCGAAATTGTTTAAACAATTGCAAGGAATTGTTATTTTTCAACCGGACAATTTTTTTTTATATTCTTTATTAAAATACAAATAAAAGGTTCTATGACTTTTCATAAAGTTAATTTTTTTTAATTTTTAAAGGTTCAAAAAATCTCATATTTGGGTACTTTTGACCCATGAAAAATATAAAAAAAAATCGAAATAATATTTTTTTTAATTCTTTATACAATAGTTATAACATTCTTAATAGAGATTTAAAAAAGCGCGCGAAATTGATAATTAAAAAACAGGTATAATCAATGAAATTTTTTTAAATCTCTATTAAGAATGTTATTAACTATTGTATAAAGAATTTAAAAAAAAATATTATTTCGATTTTTTTTTAATATATTTTTCATGGGTCAAAAGTACCCAAATATGAGATTTTTTGAACTTTTAAAAATTCATATCTCTGAAAATATTAACTTTAGCGTGAAAAGTCATGGGGCCTTTTTTATTTTTTAAAAAAAAAAAAAAAAAAAAATAACAATTTCTTGCAATTGTTTAAACAATTTCGGTTTAAACAATATGGCACGGGGTTGCCCCATGGCAACATGCATTTGTATCATCAGTAGGGCAATTTGAAGAGGATCGCATAAAAAAATTGAGGTAGAATAGTTTTCGGTACTCATGCGCCGATTCCTCCTAGTCTAGATCGAATCAGAAAAACTTGAATCCGTTCTATCACTAATAGTTTCAACTTTTGCATGCTGTGACGGAGTTTGTGTAATAATTGCATGTTTGAACTTGATTACTCAATTGTCCTTCTGCATGCTGTGACGGAGTTTGTCTGAAAATTGTATTAAGAATTTTTTCAGTTTCCTGGTGTACTTCCCTATACCAAGCAAGCACTGCTTCTTTTTCTTTTGGGCATTTTGTAGAAAACGCCTTGAAAATGAAATGATCAGTGATATACAAATGAAATTTTTATGGAATTAAATGAATGGTAACATAAAAGTGTACTTACCACACTGTGGTGATTATTAAGAATATTTGTTAAACAATTCCAAACACAGTAGTTTCACATACAAATATGCAAAAGTAACCCATACCAGTAAAAAAAAACAGAATATGTCAAATGTCAATTTAAAATGCATTCAACTTCACAGCTCTGCAATCGGGTTAAGCTACGACTACCGGATGAACGACAGACGCTGACGCGCGCGGAATGGTTTTGATTGGTCGTGAAAGTGCACCTCGATATTTTCCGTACAATTATAATTTGGTCAGTACAGAAGTGTATTTTTGACAGCTTGTCTGAACAAAAACTCTGTTTGCAAATCAAATACATCTATTCGCACTTTTTCTCATATTTTCCCCTATTTTGAACTCGAAAATGGTTATTGGTGTTCATTTCATATAAATAAGGAAAATATTCCATGAATATACAATACAGATATTAAATTTTGATTATTCTATGAATATTCATACATGATTATTCCATGAATATTCACACAAGAATATTCTATTAATATTCATACAGGAATATTCTCACGAGAATATTCGTGGTACATTCTCCCGAGAATATTCCAGGAATATGCATATTGGAATATTCCTGAAATATGCTAGAGGCATGTAAATTAAAATTCCATGTATATTCGGGAATATACTCTTCTCTTTTGGGATATTTAGAGAATATTCTAGGAATATTCCGTGCTGTCTGGGATTTGCTGTTGTTTTGTCCCCGTTTCATATATTCTCCTTGTATGATTGACTGGATATTATTTATTTCAAGATCATTAAGATTTTAAGAAACATTGTATTAGTTAGTTCTAGGATCTTTCAATATACCAAGAGTATTATTTTTTGCGAAAAACTGCTAATAGTATACGGGGTGTTTCTTAATAACATGCTAATATTTGAGAAGGCTATTCTTGGATCCATTTTGAGAAAAAAACTTCATATGAACATATGTTCTGAAGGTCTTAACTTTTGAACTATAGAGGGCTAAAGTTTTACGAAAAAAATGAAAAAATTTATGATAACTTTGGTAACCCTAGATATTTTTGTGAAACGTAGTACGCATCTTCTATGCATCAAAAGGCATTGTCTGCTGTCCAACATAATTTTTCATTCTTGCCTGCGGCGTTCGTGCGGGATTTGAACTGAATCATTTCAAATAGAAAAGTGATACGCCACTGCTTTTTCTGAGAGTAAAAATTATTTTTGAAATCCTCATTATTTTCTGAACAAATTTGGTGTCCTGATTTTTTACGTTTGACGTACGGTTTTTGCATAAAAAAATAAAATTCAAACATTTGCACGTTGTTATGAAATTGGGTATTATCAGTCACACTCAGCTATTAGGTGTGTTGGAGAGTGTTGGCTTCCGAGGAACTGAATACCAACTATTCAAAAGTTATTTGAAAGACAGACATCAATATGTTAAAATTGGTGATGAAATGAGCTCTGCTGCAAATGTTACCTATGGAGTTCCGCAGGGATCAGTTCTCGGACCGATACTCTTCAATATATATATATATATATATATATATATATATAAATGATTTACTGAATATTAATAGTGATAGGTGATATATATATATATATATTATATATATATATCATAAATGATTACTGAATATTAATAGTGAAGGTGATATCAGTTTCTGACGCACACAATCATATAACTGGATATTGGATATCTTAAATAATAATGTAAAGATTTCATTACATAGACTGCTCAATAATTCGATTACTGACAGTAAATTTCAATAAAACATTTTTACCCTTTACTTCCTATTCCAGACATCTACCAGGATACGAAAGTCTCACTTTTTCTATTGGCAAGTCCAACAATTTATTCAAAACCTTATTGCAAATACCTAGGTATATATTTAGACAGACATCTGAAATAGGACACACGAATAAGTCATGTAGTGAAGAAACTTAGGTTTACACTACATAAATTCAAGTACCTGTCTCAAATAATTACCTTTGAACAAATGAAAATATTATACTTTGCCCTTGCTGAAACTCATATCAGATATGGACTAATAGCATGGGGAGCTACCACAAATAATCACATGGCACACCTACAAAAAATCCAGAAATGGATAATAAATGTTGTAATGAAAAAACCTTTCCTCTACCCAACTAACGAACGAACGAGTCAAATATTTTTGATACCCGACAATTACACTTCTTAACCACAGTCACGAGGCAACACAAATTCAAATCAGAACTCTCTTTCTCTGAAAATAAATATGAAACGAGGAACAAACAAAAATCGATTATTCCCCGAGCGGAAAAAACACGTTCCAAAGATGTTTTTCATATTTAGCTCCTAGGTTCTACAATGTTATACCATCAGAAATTAAATCAATCCTATCAATATTCACATTCAAATCAAAAATAAAGAAATGGATTAGAAGTCTTCTACATAAAACCGAATGTTCTACGACGTTTTTTTTCTATTTTGTCTCTATTTTGTTAGTAATTTGTTACTGTTACTTGTACTTTGTTAGTTAGTTATTCTGCAATTTTGTTAGTTCATTAATTATTCATTCTACTGCTACGTTGGCATTCACTCAATAAGGTATATTATAAGTTTATTTTTATTTTTTTACTTTATACAATGCGGTAACCATGTGAAACCACTTTCAAGGCTAAGCCTTTAGTGTATAACGTTTTTTATGTGCAGTGTCCATAGAATGTAATATATGTAGTATAGGAAGTATCTATAATGAATGTACTGTTCTTACGGCAAATAAAAATTATAAAAATTATTATTATTAACAACATATCTAGTAGGTAAGAAGCAGATTTCGTTTTGTAAACATAAACGTTTTGACAGTTATCTAGTTGTCACGTATTTAAGCCATCAAAATTAACAATATTATAAAAAAAACATGTTCATTTTACGAATTCTGAGTTTGCAGATATGCCTTACATGTATGGGCTTGCTGATGGTAACGCACTGGAAGCCAGGCGGTTGTATGAAGACCGCTTTCCAAATAGAAATGCACGAACATTTTCAAATATTCATAAAAGATTGTGCAAAAAGGGAAGTTTTAAAAGGTAGAGGTTTTGAATTCAATTGGGGAAGATCCAGGATTAAGTACACGAACAATTTGGAACAATTTGAAAATCTCACATATTCTCGTTTGGAAAATTCTCCATTACTTTTTATTATATCCCTAATATATCCAACGGGTTCAGGCGCTACTCCCTCGCGACTTTCCATTACGGATGGACTTTTGCCAAGTTTTTTCTTCAAAAAGTGTATGAAAATCTATTATTTGATACTGAAATTGTATTCACCGATGAAGCCAATTTTTCCAGAAACGCCTGCCAAAACTATCACAATAATCATTTTTGGGCTGAAGAAAACCCACATGCAATTTTTGTATCCCGTCGCCTGGAGCAGTTAATATGCGGTGATTATTCAATCGCACCCTATTTTCTTCATGCGGGGTTGAATGGGCATAATTACCCGCAGTTTCTCGAAGAAGAATTGCCAGCTTTGATTGAAGATGTTCCCATTTTAATAAGAAATCGATTGTACACGACGGGGCACTAGCGTACTTCAGTGCTTTGGCGGATATGTCACGGAGGACCACAGGCATGGCCACCTAGGTCTCCGGATTTCAATGGTTTAGATTATTAACTGTTGGGTCATCTTGAAACATTGGTTTACAGCACACCAATTTATACTGAAGAGCAGTTGAGAACTCGCATCATAGTTTCTTGCGAAACTATCAGAAACAGTCCCGGTATTTTCCAACGAGTACGTGAGTCCACGAGAAAAAATAATTAATGAAAAACTTTTTGAAGACAAACTTTTATCCAAATGCACTGAGAAGTAAAAATAATTGCTTTGGATGTGTCACGTAGGATATTCCGTGAATTATAGATTCAAAAGCTTGCCGCCCAAAGTTTTCAATTTGAATACAAAAGCGACAAGCTTCTGAATCTATAACTCACGGAATAACGTACGTCACACATACAAAGCAATTATTTTAAACTTTTTAGTGCATTTGAATAAAAGCTGTCTCTTGAAAAGTTTTTTTATTATTTATTTGTGCTTTTTAGTACGTCTTAATCTATTCATTTTTGTTTAAGCATCGTTATTATGAAGCCTTTTTTTCCTGTAAGTTCTGAGGTATCCTGTTCTTCAATGAGGAGACCATCTAAAGATGAACTCATCCGCCATCTTGCAGTTGCCATCTTCAATTAGTGAATTTTAATTAAATTCAATTATCTTCGACTGAATTCATAATTTCCGACCCCAAAAACCCCGACATACCAATTTTGAATCGAATCGGGCCATAATTACATAACTCATCCGCCATCTTGAATTTGTGAGGTTTGATAGAAAATGCATAACCCCAACCCCAGAAACCCCCACCAACCAATTTGAATAGAATCGGGCCATAAACCTAAAACTCGTCCGCCATTTTAGACCGTAATTTTTTTTGTAACAAAAATTCCATGAGCCGCCATTTCAATTTTATGAATTTTTGACAAAAAATTTATAATCTTCGACTCCGAAAACCCCCTCATACAAATTTTGAATAGAATCGAACCATATTCACAAAACTCCTCCGCCATTTTGGATCTGCCATCTTAAATTTATATATTTTGACAAAAAATTCATAATTTTCGACCCCGACAACTCTCACATAATAATTCTGAATCGAATCGGACCATGATTTACAAAACGTGTCCGCCATCTTGACTTTCTGGATTCACAATCTTCGTTCCCGAAAACCCCCACATTTCAATTTTGTATCAAATCGTACCCTAATCACAAAACTTGTCCGCCATCTTGGAGCCGCCATCTTGAATTAATGAATTTTGAAAAAAAAAACATAATCTCCGACGCCAAAAACTCCCACATACCAATTTTGAATCGAATCGGACATAATAATAAAACTCGTCTGCCCTCTTGGAGCCGCCATTTTGATTTATGAATTGTTTTGAAATTATAAATTGAAAAAAAAAACTTTTTTTTTTCGGAGGCTATGTTTTGGTATTTAGGCATAACTTTCGTTCCAAAAAACTTTTATTGATACCATTTTGCTGAATTTTCTGAAATAAGGGTACTTTACTCTTGTACAATTTTTATATTTTCTGACCTACCCTGTATGCTGTTTGACTTGCAACGATTCTAAGTGCACCTTATATGATTATCGCACATGCACCAACTTTCGGCAATATTTGTATTTTGGTTGTGTAATTTATTATAAAAATTCCCATATATTGCACACTCAAATGACCACACTGTAGATGCACATTTGGTACAGAATGTAGCACTGATCGATGTAAACAAATATGTTTAATTGTGTTCCTTCGCCATAAAAAACAATGGTTAAAATATGAATAAAAATATATACTTACATGTTCTCTCCGGAAGCATTCTTATAGCTGCTAGTGTACAAACCGATCGTCTTTTTCTTCATATCACCCTTAAATTCAATTTCCAGTACTGCACTTCCAATGGGAAATTCGCTGTCATCAGAGTTGGTGATTATTAATAAGTCGTATTTTTCGTCCAGATTGTAGGAAACATAATTTGTGTCAAATCTGACACTATTGATTGTCAAAGACTTACTGTGGAGTTGTATGTTTTTGGTTTCGGATGAAATATGCACATGCACTTTGACTCTGCCTGGAAAACATTAAATACTGTCGGAACCGGAATATTTTCAATAATTTAAACTAATTATTATATCTTTATTTCCATCGTGCTGGCAATTTCAAGCTTATTCCTTTCGAACGAGCAAAATCGAATTTTGATTGGATCGTCATGAAATTTTATAACATTCTATGCAAAAACATCAAATGGCATCCACACAATTAATTATTCTCACTTATGGTCTCTGATCATGGACTGACGACTCCTGAAGCTATTGGGCGACAACGGATTCTACGCCCAGGAATACGCTGATGACGGGTCTAAGCGTAGCCTGCGATATGCAATTGGGTTGTAAGAAGATAGAAATGTGGTGTAAAAAGGTTCAAAATAGAGATGGCTATAAGGAAAAAAATTGAGATGGATCAAGATGTTAGATAAACCCCTGGAGCTGGGGGATTATTCTGGGCTGGAGGCTAACATGGAGACTACACATTGATCGAACAATAGAAAAATCAATGGTGGATAAATGGCAGGTAATGGAAACAGCGGTAGTTAGACACAGAATCCTATATCGAGCAGTGGTCTAGTGTCAACAAAAACGACCATCACTACCAATCCAGCCAAATCCGAAGACTAGCGTTTATGGAGATAATCGGCGCAACGAGAACATGCCCTTCGGGAGTACTAAACGTCCTGCTGCGCCTGCCGTTGCTACCAACTGGTACAGATGAGGACGGGATGGCAACCCACTTTAGAATGCGGGTCCTAGGCAGTTGGCGAGGAAAGGGGTGTACCAAGATATCGAAAATAAGGCAAAGTAGAATCGAACTGTCCAGTGGAAGACTAAATCAGGCGAAAGAAGAGAATATCCCTGGATATACGAGAGAGAAAGAAGTGGGTAGGAGATCAGGGGATCTCTCCTCTAGAAAGTTCAGCGTCCCCTACAGATAGATCTGAGCTGGCGACAGGACAAGCTGGAGCAGGTGTGTATCTGGAATGTAAAGAGAAAAAGTCTTTCGCCTTCAGTCTTCGTGGAGGTAACCAGAAGGGGAGAGGTGAGAACTTCCTGAGAAAGGCACGATCAACGAGCGGACCTGCTATTAAAGCAAAGAGTAGGGCAGGCATATTATGGACCAGGACCTGCATACGGTAAAACAAGGCAACAAGTGACTATAACACTGAGTGAGTAGACGCCCTGAGGAAGCGATGGTGAGAAATAATTGGCTGGTGGTGAGCAAAGCTAATAATATCAGGGACGACAAGAGAAGGGCGCATTTGACCTTTGGATTCAAGAGAGAACTCTGATGGGAGTTGAGAACGATCTAGAAAGTCCAAGATGTAGGGAGGAGGAAGACTTTCTCTACTTGTGAGTGCGAAGCGTATGATGAGTAGTGAAAGGATAATTTGATCTTCAACATGAAGTTAGAGAGGTTCCAGTAGGAAGTAATTAGAACAGACCGGTAGTACATGATTGTGGAAAATAGGGTCTTGCGAAAAGTGCCAACAGGGTCTTAGTTGCTGACACTAATAACATTACCACGGCTCAGCCCGCGTGAATTTTGATTGAGGTCATACTATTTTATTTAATTTTTTGATTTGATCCAAAAAAATTGTCAAACAATCGTAAAACAACAATTTCAATAGATGGCGCCAAGTGATCACTACTCGTTCCTCAACGGAGGTAATTGAAAACAATCTATATAAGTGTATGTGAAATTATAAGAAACATTACACTTTTCTTTTATCTCTATACGCTTTGAGATATAACCTGTTTATCATAGTATTTGGCTGCTGGGATTCAAAATTCTGGCAAGAAAAACATTCATTCCCAACTAAAAAGGAGAAATGACGTTTTTTAAGTTTTTTTAATAACAGTTTGATAGAAAAATATTTTGAAATTATTCAGAGGGTACCTTCAGAATCTTGAGATTATAATTTTCCAAATCTTTTTCCAGTACGTAGCTATGTCTGGAATCAAGAATTAACTTTCCTTTTACCGATACTCTTTGAGATATAACCGGTTCAATAATAGGGATAGTTTTTACTAGGTGGGATGCAAAATCAATGCATTACCAAGCAAAAATAAATCGAAAATGAACTGTTCGCCATTTTTTTATATCAACAATGTCGTAGATAAAAACTCATATAAATATAATATATATATATATATATATATATATATATATACATTTATATACATGTATCATTCATATATACAGGGTCTCCCATATAAAATTATGTGATCAAATATCTGGCAAATGAAAACGGATATCCATATTTCGTGAAAGCAGATGATTTAGATGTCAAAGGGTCATTTTATTTACGTAGAGATCCATCACTACCGTCATCCATTAGAGCATCGCGACACCGACGCCATTTATTTTAGAATAAAAACTAAAACAACTGTTTCAAATTAACAAAAAATATTTTACTTTGAAATTAACTCAACCAATAATAATTATGAAATGAAATAAGTAAATTTTTTTTTTTTAAGTCAAACTGTTTTTTGTAAAGAAACATAATAATGATGCAGATAATGTACTAAAAGCTAAAAAATAATTAGGTATATACCAGGTACCAGTCATCACACCACTCTCTCCTCATCAATGTAGTGCATTGATCAGACTAAAATAAAATCGTGGGGCGTAGCGTAACCGATATAAATGATCGTTCTGTGATGTCGCACGATGATAGTGACGGATTTACTTTTACACACATTTTGCATGAATTGTCTATTGAGAAGATGCATCCAAAGCATATAATTTCCGAGAACGGTTTGGTTTCAATTGTTGGGTTGGGATTTAAGGGGACATAATTTTAGGCCCTATAATTTTTGACGGTGTCCTGACACGGGCTAGATATCTAAGTTTCCTCACGCAGGAAATTGAGCATTTCTTGGACGAAGTTCCATTAATAAATCGAATTGAATTATTTTATCAACGAGATGGTGCTCCACCACACAACCTGAGGGCAGTTACGGAATATCTGCATGAAACATACAACGAAAACTGGATTGGTAATATGGGTCCAGTTAGGTGGCCGGCGCGGTAAAATAGGGTTGTTTTCAATTTATACCTTTAATTATTACTTTTAAAAAAACTTTTCAGGTCACCCGACCTTACGCATCTAGATTTTTTTTTATGAGGATCTATCAAAAACGAGGTTTATGATGTACCTCCTGCCACACGACATGAATTAGAGGACAAAGTTAGGCCAGCTATTCGTAGAATTACACCAAGACAGTTGAGAAACGTTGTAAGAGCAACAATAAGAAAAGTTCGCCTTTGTCAGCAACAAGATGGAGGCCACTTTGAGTATCTGGAACCCTGAAGATATGTAAATAGGTAGTTTCAATATAATTATTTCATTTTCAATAGGTGCTTCATTTTAGAAAAGTTCTAACGTTATGGTATTTTCAGTTTTTTATCGAAAGTTTTCTTCCAACCTAATAGAGTGCGGTATCAAATTAATCGTAATAAAATGCTCTTATTTTCTAACATGACGAGCCACAATGTTGCCATTAAAAAAAATAATAATGAACATTTTAGAATCAAACATTACATAGCTGAAACATTTTGATCGAAAACAGTAAACTTGTATTTTAACGAACATTTTAGGACTGCAATTAGTTATTTGAACGTATCCATAGACCTCTAGAATAAAAATTTATTTCGAAAAAAAAAACGATTACAAACAGTAACAAATGATAGATGGTTGTATTCTAAATGTGATATGGAAACAAAAAAACTGAAAATATACCAGGTGTCCCATTCAAAAATCGAAAGTTTATGTCACTTCCGGTGAATCCGGCATTTGCATGAAGTTGAGTTACTTGTCAAAAAATGCAGTTTTATGCATTGAACAGATCCTCCAAATTTCATTCCATTATCCCTTCCGCGGACACCCGGTATTTGAAACAGTAGCGCCAGAAACCCGACCAGTGTGTATCATATTGATACACATATCAGTCAAAGTGTCAAAGTATTATTTTCCTCGTCAATGATGCCATTTATTTGAAAACAAAACGCAACTCTATTTGCAAAATCATTACCAAACAATTCTTGTTGTAGGTTCAGATGATAAGGGTGGAACTTTTGTTTCAATAATATTCTGTGAATTATCCGTTTCCACTGCTATTTTCCTAATGCTCAAGTCAGGATTTCCCTGTAGTTGTGAGAAGGAGAAAGTGAAAAACTGAACGAGATTACTTGCGATAGATATTTCTCCTTCAGCTAGGTAGGCTTGGCTTGGCTTGGCTTGGTGTTCAGCTCTATGAATTTTCTGTATGTCCTTTTCGGATTCAATTGGTATAACTCTGGAGTCATCTGATTTTCTTACAAGAACTTTATCCTTGCGGAACCATACGTATTTGTAATTGGCCTCCTTTGCAATATGTTTGGTCATCATTAGGATTTGTTCAAAGTATGGGGTAATGTGTTCGTTGATGAAAATTTTTGTTTGTTCGGCACAACCGTTTTTTTGGACAGGATTTCTTCTCGCGTTGCCTTTGATTTGAACTGCACTATTATTTGGGGTATTCTTGTCTTGTTTCTCGTTGTGCGGAGTCGATTTCTGTAGGATTCAGGTTAATATTCAGCTCTTTGGCGATGTTGCTAATAACTTCTATGACTAATAAAGTCTGTTCTATTTATCAGTCCTTGTATTTTATCTCTGATTATTTTGAAATCCTGATGGGCAATATTGTTCAGCATTTTCTGATGTTTTTCATCTCTTCCTTCAATGGGACATCCTCACATTCATCTTCCACCTCACTAAGTGCATCATTGTGGTTGTTGACTGAATTCGATCTGGTAGATTTAACAGGAGCTTGGGTGCAGTTATTACATTTCCATTCCTTTTTGTGTTTTTTCAATCTTCTTATAGGCACTTTCAGATATGTGGCAGTTAAAATGATATTTGCCGTTACATTCACCTTGGCATGCGGCATAGTCTTCGTTGAAGATAGATTCATCGCACCGTTTACATCTGAGTGACATTTCAGAAGTACGGTCCTGGCACTCGATTTGGAACGGTTATCAGAAAAGTATTATAGGTGAATGCAGAATCCATATTGTTGACTTATTTTGCAGAATATTCTGCTTGCTCTTATTTTAATATGTACACTCACTGTCTTATGGATTTCATGTCCAATGTTTAGTTTGAACAACAAAGTATAACTATGTAGAAACGACCCGGTTTTGAGAGCGGTTCGAGACACGTCTCATCGTCAAGCTCACTTCGCATCAATAGAACTTGCAACTCATTGATCCGACCACCAACAATTTCCTCTTTGGTATAAGACACACTTCTAGAGTTATTGCTTCTGGATATTTTTTATGGTAAATTCTGCTTGCTGGTGAAGGATTTCTGTCAACTCCACCAATACAGTACTAATTCTTCGCGAGTACACGGATATGTAAAATTTTACGACAGCGGCATTTTTTTCTAAAGAACTATCCAAATTTCTTATTTTGTAACAAATCTCGCAAACTTCACAAAGTAGACCCCACAAACCTTTTATCGACAAGAAGCTTTTGAAAAATGCAATGCAATGATGCAATAAAATATAGAGTGTTGCATTTGAAAAAGTCGAGTTATTGCCATTTGTAATTTGCCATTTAAAAAAAATCGTAGTGGGCGATGGAACATCGACTCAGAGTTCGCCTCAAAACATGCGTTTCAGGTTATCTCGAATGGTTCTGGAGTTAGGAATTTTCCCGTGGGTCTACGCACGGTGCTATTTTGATACATAAATTGATATAACGCAAAAACTATTGCAGATAAGTGTAAGATACCTGGGTGCGGTATATCGACAATTTACTGGCGAATCCAAAATTGGGGAGTTGCCGTTTAAAAAAGCAACTCAGTTGTGTATCTTAGTTTTGGACATCCTGTAAATAGATAGAAGTATTTTAAGAGTGTGCCTCATTCTTGGACCTATCGTTTAAAAAAAAACAAAAGACGTTAGCTTGGATAGAAAAAAATAATGGAGCTTGCACGCACCCCTGGGCAACCCTGTATCCAACCTCTTGCACAGTGATTAAAAATTGGAAAAATCATTTATTTTTTGATGGACTATCAACTCAACTGTTACCGATTGTACAAGAGGTTAGATTACACCCTGTATATATTAATAGACATATATATATATATATATATAAATATATAGGTATAAATACATATATACAGGGTGTAATCTGCACACCTGTGAATGATGAGTGTATAATGCAATTTTATGACGAATTAAAGTAAATAAAAATCTGAAATAAAAAATTTAAACATGTAGTTTTTTGTAAAATTCGATAACATTTTGGGTAGCGCCACCCGCCTAATTTCAGGTGACCTACCTACTTTTCGTACTAGATTTATGAATATAAAATAAATTATTTTTTGATAGAATGGCAAATTTTGAAAAGACAAAGACAATAATGTTCCAATTAATTCTCGTGCACATCGCGTACTGTATTCTGATTTAGTTGTTAATTAATATCTAAATATCTTTCATTCACCATCCAATTAGAAAACACTAATGGCATCTAAAAAACTTTCGTTAGTAGACAGCTTTGTAAACCGTGCATGCGAGAATCTTGCTTTGCAACAGTGTTCAGTTCACATGTTCTGAATGTCTGAATCACTACAATGGTCGTGATATTATTTTTCAAAACAATTTTCAATTGCGAAAGTTTCCCTTCTTAATATTGTTTGTGTTGTTTGTTTCTTACAAGTGACTCTGATAATTATGATAAGTGCCTCAAAGCAAAGTATGAGGTCAACTATCACCAGTTTGGATATAACAAGGTTAGTTGTTTTCTTCACTTTGAAAGTGAATATCTATCTCAGGCAGCCTGCAATGTGTACATTTACCACACAATCAGTTCAATGTGTATTGCATTCGGCAATTGCCGAAGTTTTCTTCTGAGAAGGTCACCTGAAATTAAGCTACCCAAAATTATGTCGAATTTTATAGAGAACAAACATGTTTTCAATAAAAAAAAATCCAGATTTTTAACCACTGCAGTTTGTTATAAAATGGCATTATACACTCGGCATTTTACACTCGTCATTCACCGGTGTGCAGGAGGTTAGATTACACTCTGTATACATTTTCTATAGTACGCATTTTTCGTTGACATACCGTATAATTATGAAAACATAACCAACATTATTCAGATGAAGTAATTGCTGAAGAATATAAATGATATCTATCACTCACCTTCATAAAGACCGCTTTTCAAATCTGGAAACAAATACAAATCATACAGAACAGGCTTCAGATTGTTTGGCAATCGATACTTGAGCATCTCTTTCGATGAATTGTCGCCCGGCAGCATTATAGTACTTTGTACTTCTTTCACTTTGGCCTTCAAGAGAACATTTTCTACACCCAGTAATATGGTGGAAATGGAGAGGGCCGCTGTTCCTGCAAATAAAAGCGTAACCAGCTTATGTGCTAATATCCATGCAAATAAACTCATGGCTCTGCCTCACTCCTACTGTCTGGCGAGGCCGATACAATCAGATATATGGACTTTTTTATGGAAATGCATAAACCATATTTGACATCGAGTGTTTTTCCAATCTTTATAACAATAGGTAGACTGTGACTTGTTAAATCTCAATGGATTATGCAGATGATCCCATCTCATATAACGATTTGATTTTTATTAGACGCTTTATATTATATTTACTTACGTATGTATATATAGAGGGTGTTAGTGAATAAGTGCGACATGATTCTTAAAAACTGACTATTTATTTATTGCTTTGAAACCGGTCGAGATATAGGAATGAAATTTATGAGTTTCAAAAGGTAGTTAATGTTCATTTTTTGACATGCAATTAAGAATTGTATGTTCATCATTGGCGCGCGTACGGGTAATGATCTCAATTTTTTTAAAGAAAAAATGGTACGCCACGTCTTCAACATTTTGGACGAGAGTGGAATAAACTAATGACTTAAGAAAACCCCAAATGCAAATATCTAGAGGATTTAAATCCGGAGATCGAGCAGGCCAATGTTCCGTACCTCCCCTACCTATTCAATGATTTGGATATACTGAATCTGAGTGATCACGTACAATAATGCTGAAATGGACTGGTGCACCATCATGCATGAACCAGAAGTGTTGTCTCAGCTGTAGATACATTTCTTCAAGAAGAACAGGTAACTCTTTCTGTAGGAAATTGGGGCAAGAGTCGCCTTAAGTCGTTGTGGGAGGAAATATGGGCCGATTAAATGATTATCAAGTACCCCAAGCCATACATTTACTGAAAACTGATGCTGAAAATGAGCTTCAAAGATTCCATGTGGATTTTCCTCAGCCCAGAGGAGATTGTTATGGAAATTTCGTATACACTGTCGTCCAAAATTAGCCTCGTCAGTAAACAAAACGCCATTACAAAAATTGGGAATTGGAGCGATTTGATGACGAATCCAACGGCAAAAAACTAGGCACGGAAAAAAGTCTCTAGGTAGTAGAGCTTGCACACGTTGAATATGAAACGGATACAATTGCTGTTCTTCAAGTTGCTTACTTTCAGTATGTTGGCAATTTTTCGAGTACTTGTTTCAGGTGACTCCGCAATTAATTCGAGAACTGCTTCTTCTAGTTGCACAGTTCGTACTTCTCGAGGGCGCCCGTAGTCAGCCGTTTGTTTCTTAAATGTACCATTTTCGCGCAAACATTGGTGAAGACGAGCAAATATTGTGTGATGGGGTACCACTCTACGTCCTGGATACAACTCAGCATACAATCGTCGAGCTTGCCGACCATTTCCAATACTTCGACCATAGACAAAATGCATGTCTGACAATTCCGCATTTGTATAATTTTCCATTCTTTTCGATAAAAGAAAAATTATTTACTTATTATCATCAATGTTATATCAAACTATAAGTTTAAAAATGAAGGAACGCTAATTTGACATTTCGTTGAAATATTCGTATATAACAGAATGTTGACAGTAGCCTACTAGCATCGCTACTTGATAATGTATTGAAGTAATGACAAATACGTTAATTTTTTTTTTTAACTAAAAAATAAATAAATAAATAACAGTTTAAAAAAACTAAAAAACACGCTTTCATAGAAAACCAAACTTAAAAAATAAAAAATAAATTTTAATAAATTTGAATTAAGAATAGTGTAAAATTATTTAATAAATATAAATTAATAATAATGTAAATAAGAAAAACAATTATTTCATTTAAAAAAAAACGTGGGGTGCTTTTTAAGATTCAGATTGAGTACCCCACGTTTTTTTTTAAATACAATACCTTTTTTTCTTATTTACGTTATTATTAATTTATATTTATTAAAATTTTTCACACTATTCTCAATTCAAATTTATTAAAATTTATTTTTTATTTTTTTAGTTTGATTTTCTGTAAACGCGTGTTTTTTAGTTTTTTTAAACTATTATTTATTCATTTCTCAGTTCGGTTTTTTATAAAAAGCGTGTTTTTTAGTTTTTTTAAACTATTATTCATTTTCTAATTTTTAGTTTGGTTTATTTATAAAAGCGTGTTTTTTAGAATTTTTTAAACTATTATTTGTGCTAATCTACTATTAATTCCGTGATTACTTTTAGTAACTGTAATTATTTTCCAAATCATTAATGTGTACAGTTGTATTAATAGTCAAATCTCGATTTTAGAAGTCATTCAAAGATTTTAACGTTGTCAATATATACAGTGGGCCGCCATCTTGAATTTTTCAATTTTCACGAAAGAATCATAATATTCGACTCCAAAATTTTAAGAATCGGACCATAATCACATAAGTCGTCCACCATTTTGAAGCCGCCATCTTGAATATTTCAATTTTCACGGAAGAATCATAATATTCGACTACAAAAACTTCCACATACCAATTTTGAATAGAATCGGACCATAATCACAAAACTCGTCCACCATTTTGGAGCCGCCATCTTGAATTTTCCAATTTTGACAAAAGAATCATAATCTGCGATCACGAAAACTCTCAGATACCAATTTTGAAGCGAATCGGACCATAATCACAAAACTCGTTGGCCGCCATTTTGTTTTTTTCCCACACAAAAATTTCTTAATGCATTGTCACCGGAATTATGTACACCTGCCAAATTTTAAATCATTCTGACTTCTGGAAGTGGGTGAAAATCAAGTCCAAAGGAGTCGGTTACAAACAAACATACAAGTGAAGCTAATAATATAAAGCTTGTGAAAAAAGCGAGAGAGATTTTTTGTCACAAATTCAACGAGGAATTCAAAAATTATTTTTTATTTATCTAGTTGCATGTCAAAAAATGCGCAATAACTACCTCTTGAAACTCACTGCATATCTCGACCGGTTTCAGAGCAATAAATAAATAGTCAGTTTTTAAGAAAAACTTCAACACCCCGTATCTCGGAAAACGAAGCATTTGCGGACAGAAGTTATCTAGCAAACTGTCATTATTTTTTCATGCATAATCACCCCCTGAAGTTTGTCGCACTTATTCACTAACACCCTGTATATGAATGTGAGGAATTTACTCGATTTACCACTTTCAAACGCTCTAGCGTTCTATACCTCAAAATCTCATTATTCTAAGGTAAACGGCGTTCTGCTCTTCAATTTTTCATTCTATTGATGGCAGAGATAATTCGCAAAGCATTTGAAATAGTCAATTCAGAATGTGGATGATATTTTCACAGCAACTCTGGAAGATAAAAAATCTGAAACTCGAGAAGTGTTCCAAAGCTCCACATAAAGAATCTTGACCAGAAATATACTAAATATAAATATAAAAAAATCACCTATTCATTTAAAAATTATTTTAATATACCACATTTTCAATACGCACTAAAAAGAATAGAATAATTTCTTCTAGCCACTTACTGATTTTATAACCCCATACAGATTCCTAATCCCAAGTAGCATCATGGTGCGGAAACTGATACTGCAATTTCGACTCGGTGGTTATTACGTAATCACCACTAAATCTAGCACTTTATAGTAAGAATAACTACAATTTAATATTTGCATGGCAAGTCAAAATCTCTTGCAATAGAGTATGATAGTTTCGGAGACGTTTTAGTGACTTCCATCCAACCTTCATTGTGGCAGGCACATGATTGTGATATGTGGTGATGGTTGCCACGTCCTTGCTATCTCCTTGAGGGACTTCTCATTTGATAAAAGTCATTACAAAGTTGAAATTACCTTTAAAATTCACCGTGGATTGGTCTGCACGATAACGAAAGCTAACCTAACTTTTCTCAAATTACTTTATTGTGGCTTATAAAAAGTTTTTTTCACCTCTAACGTGAAACTTGAATGATCTTTATTCAAAATGAAATGGGTTATACGTTTTCAATAGTCAATTTTTCGTGATTTTGAAGTGACCGTGGATTGGTCCGCGCGATGACGAAAACTAACCTAACTTTTCTCAAATTATTTTATTGTGGCTAACAAAAAGTTTGTTTTACCTGATACGTGAATGATATTGATTACTCTCGTTTCGGACGTCAATTGTCTTAATTGATTTGAGAGGTTTTCACGACGTTGTATCTGCAATCGTCTTCAGGTGAATACTGACAAGTTTAGGCGCTACCATAGACAAATTAACAATAAAGAGACTGTTTGAAACATTGGCGATCTTGACCACCAAGTTTTTGGTACGGCCAGTCGCGCATGGAGGCGCTGCCCGCAATAAACAGACGACTGACATGATAATTTTCCAATTTCGACATTTGTCAGAAAATGACAAACCACGTAATAATTTCAGAATAATTCTACTGTTAATTGTCATCGAAAAATTAATTATAGAAATTATACCATGGACTTGAATTATGAACCCAACGTCGAAAATGGAATGTTTTGTTATTCGAGTTGACGCTGAAATTCCTCGAAATATTCTTTCACAAGGTAAAATATAAGCTGCTTTTCACAAACTGATACTTATTTCCATCCATCAGTTGCAGAAATTTGTTCACAAACTGATACTTATTTCCGTCCATCCGTTTCCATTTCCTATCACCATTTGAGGAAGTACGAAGATTATCATCAAACTGGAATATTTGTTAAGTATTCCTACTCGTTCTCCTTTGTGCTAATAAATGAACAAAATTATTGAAGGTTTGTTGTAAATGTAATTTGTTTTTATTTTGGTTGATTTGATGAAGACTGAAGAATATTTTTAATTTTGTTGTATTTCGGAGTTTTATTATTGTTTTGTCTATAGTTGTACCTTGTCCTAGATACAATAAAATGTGTTTTTATAGTGTTCAACTTATGATTCTTATTTTATAAGATCTTTAATTTTGTTCTTGATATCATGGAATAAAGATTTACTTTGAAACTTTATTTTAACCACGAATGAACTAACAGATTCTACGATTCGATTACTGTATATATTTTATTAGTGATCGATTTGCCATTCCTGTATTTCATATGATACAACCATTCATATGGAATACAAGAATGGCAAATCGATCGCTTATAAAATATATACCATATCAATCATTTAAAAGTAACACATTTGAAAAACCCGCCTTATCTCAATCAGTTTTACCAACTGTACTTAGTTCGCCCAGTTGCGAGATATGTCGCCACTGTCTAAACGTGGTGCCAATTTTTACTGCAGGTTTGACAACTCTCTTTATTTTTAGTTTCTGTATGGGCGCTACTTACCAATTTATATGTCAGCCGGTGCAATGATTCGTGTAATTCCGCCATGTGCAGTGTACGCGTAATTTCGCGCGGTATGGTGGTGCGTGAAGTTTCGCGCCTCTGCAGCCCGCCGGAAAGAGAAATTAGTGGATTCCATACGTTCTTGATCTCAACGCTTGGTTGACTGAAAGCGTTATTGGCTTTGATGTAGGCGGCCTCTTTGAACTTTCATTTGAACCAATGCTCCTCTCTATATAGAACACTTGCTTCGTCCCATAGAATTCGATGGTGCTCAGTCCAGGCGTGGTCAGCAATTCTCCACATTGAGTCCATTTCTTGTGCTCATCCAATCTTACCGATAACGGCCTCTTTGTCTCTCCAATGTAGGAAACTCCATATTCACAAGGAACTTCATAAATGCAATAATTACGGATTTAATTTTTGTTGTCAGGTTTGGTCTTGGTGAGGAAACTCCGTAAAGTACTGCCGGATTGGAAGCAGCTCTTGATATTGTACTTGTTTCCGATTCTTCTGATCTTCTCGGAGACACCTCTGATGTACGGATGGTAGATCACTGTGCTTTGTTGTTGCTCTTCAGATGTCTTCGTTCTCTGGAGTTGTTTCAATACTTCTCCTAGGAGGTCCTCTTGATGTGGTTTAATTCGGCATCTAGTGACTCCTCGTCGTTGCATATGTGCATCGCTCTCTCTACCAAAGTTTCACGATCCCTCTCTTTGTCAAACTCGGATGGTTGGAGCTGTAGCTGAGATAATTGCCTATTCGCTCAACGTTCACATCGAGGAAGGGTAAGGCACTGTTGGTTTCCATTTCCATCGTGAATTTGATCGAATCCCTGATTCTGTTGATTCTTGAGAAGAAATCCTGAAGATGTTTATCTCCGTGATTCCATATAATGAAAGTGTCATCCACGTACCTCAACCACAGCTTTGGTTTGTATTCTGCCTCCCGTATAGCCAATTCCTCGAACCACTCCATGTTTATGTTGGCGATGATTGGAGAAAGGGAAGATCCAATTCCTGAAGACCATTGCAGATACAAACATTCGAAACGTCGTGAAAACCTTTCAAACCAATTAAGACGATGGAGACGAAACGAGAGTAATCAAGTAACCACATCGTCTACAACCTTCAAATAAGTGAATGATATTTATTCAAAATGAAATGGGATATGCGTTTTCAATAAATAATTTTTCCTGATTTTGTATAAAAAGGTTCATTTACATAGATCGGATCGCTAACTTGTGCGTCTGCTTAATACTCATACATACCTTGATTATAAATTCAATTTGCATAAATGCCATCATTTTTATTACTTGTTGATTGATAATTGTTACTCGGTACTTGATAATTGCTCTTTGGAGCTGTATAAATCCATCATACTTGCTACATGTCCTTTTTTACCAATTAATGGACATGTACCAGCAATTTCGTGGTTAAAACTTTGAAATGGCAGGTTATAATAGCTGCACTTTCAGTATAGGTATAGATATAAGACCTATTGTAATTTTTAGGTTATAACTTTGAAGTGGTGAGTCATGGGCCTGTGACGTGAACGCCACTCTCTAGTGGTGCAAAAAGTCCACTTGCCACTTCATGATGGGGGAAACTTCAGAATGGTATATTTTAAGCTTCTGCCCCTTTAAAGTTATATTCTCCAAAAGCCGCCATATTCACAGGGATATGCTGGGTCGCTATCATTAGAGAAATGAACGAAACATTCAATGAAGTTTTATTTTTCATCAGTACTTTATCAAACGTAGAAATTTATTACGTAAGTATTGGTTTCAAGTAACCAAGATTGATAAAAAAATGTTGGAGGGATTCAGGTACATAATTTCAGAGGCGAGTTATTTCCAAAATTATAATGTTTTCCTTGAATAAAGAGTATTTAGATGATGCGTGTTCACGATCGAGCTACAACACCCATATTTCACAGTAAACTTTCAATCGTTTTAAAGTTATCCCGATCACAAGTATCCAAATCTAATATACATATTTTCGTGTTTGTATGTTATATATTCTTATACTTATAATCGATCGAGTGTTTGAAATGAATCAGGCAAAATCGAAAAATTAGGAACATTCATTATAGAAATATATTGCAGGACAGAGATCGAGCTACATATCGATTACACAAGCGCAGTCAGTTGTTTGACGTGTTTAGTGTCGGTCACTACATATCCACGTTTTTGCCAGGTGACCACAACGTAGTTGGAATGTAGCTATTTGAGATCCAGGAAAGTAGATCGGAACGTAGAGGCCACCAAAAAAGTGTTCACCATTTCGGTAGCCGCCGCCTGATAGAACTGTGTGGTTACAAGGCGTGGTCAAACACCTCAAAGTTTTCCATAATCGTGGCCGCTACGTTCCGTCCACTAAAAATGCTACTTGAGATCTCAAAAAGATTGTCCTGAAAGTTTGCGATTGTGAATTTTTAATAGCTATGAAAACACGTTTACGATTTGAAACAAAAAACGTGGGGCGCATGTAATAGATAATTGTCACTTAAAATTTTATTGCACTGCAAATGATATGAAGTGTTCCGTTTTAAATCTTACCTACAACTATTTTCATAGCTATTGAAAATTCGCAATCACAAATTTCCTGGACAATCTGTATGGGGTTATGAATCTGTATAGTGCCCTACAAATGCATATCTTTTAATATCATCATGTATGGAGAAGGTTACCAGGAGACATAACAGGAGGACTGTCAATAATGGCAGTGAAGGATTGAAAAATAAAGTATTTTCAGTCAAAGCTTATAATTTGTTAGTTTTAATAACAACAAATTGGTGACCAGGTTAGTTTCACGTTGGACATGAAATGATTCAGTTTCTTCAGAACCTTTCCTGGGATCAAATGGCGAAACTTCTTCGACACTTTGAGATCACTCCAAGGGTCGATATGAAGATCATGCTTGGGGCTGAACTTTCCAAGAAATGTCCAAATGTGATCCACACATTTTACCGAATTGCTTCGTGAAATGGATAATCTTGAAGGAACTATTGAAATAGTAAAAAATTTGGAAGTTCTTTGCTACAAATTAATAGAAAGCTTTGAAATGAATAACAAAAAAAAAATTATGAAAAATATATTAATCAGCAAATGAATTGAAAATATATTACAAGTTCTTCTACTAATTGGAAGTTGACCAGAAAAGATCATCCAAATCCGTAACGCTGAAGAAATCAACCACATGGAAGTTTTTGAGGAATGCGAATGAATTCGAGCAAAATCTGTAGTGCTTCCAGCTTTTTGGAAGACTGAACCTGAATTGCTGTTGATACCATTGTTGACCTGAATGGGATACAGTCAGATGAAATTAAATTCGGAAAGGTATTAGCAATGTTAGACTGCAGTATTGCAAAAGAAAATTCTAATCTTTTCAAAATAACATTAGAAAATTCCATAGATTTATATAAACTGTTGAAGAACCAACTAATCAAAATGTACCAGATATCAGAAGAAAAAATAACCAAATTATTCGAAGAATGCCAACTTGGAGACAGAAAACTATATCGAGAAATGAAGGATCTTCCTTCTGGACAAATGACAGCTTGGCTTGAAAAATTACCCAGTACTGCCCAACAACTTATTCGTGCATTTTTCGAGAAACTATCAGAAGAGGAAATTATCAATATGGACGATGGAAAGCAGAAGGGAACAAGTGATGTTTGTGCTGTACAAATAAAGACGTAACCTGGAGAACAAAATCGAATAACTCATCCAAAACCTTGACGAAACAATTTCAAGGAGGAGAAGTATATTTTCTGAACTTAACTGGACAAGGTCAAGATCTAGATTGAGATCAAAATCAAGAGCAGAAGAAAAAGATTCAAACGACAAATATTGTTATTATCATTTGCAAATTCGGCTATGAAATGTATCAAGCCTTGTTCTTTTGATGACAAATCTTCGGGAAACTCCCAGGCCAATCGTAAGTGACGACTAGCGAAAATGACCCGAAAGAAAGTTGTTTGATAATCACCGATCCTGAATCAAAAATACAATTTTTAATTGATACAGGGGCTGATGTACCATTGAAACAAAGTATGATCAGAGCTTACCAACATGCGATAAAATATATTCCTGGAATCGAAAACTTAGTAGCTGATGCCTTATCCAGAATTTCCACTATCAATCCAGAAAATACAACATATTTTACAACCTGGAAAAAAAAACAAAGTAAAGATATCCAACTGCAAAAATTACTGAAAGAAAATACCTCACTTGACTTGAAGAAAATGGAAATTCCTGATACAAGTTTCAACATTATCTGCGATGAGAGATAAGTGCCATGTGAAGTGGAATGAATAGAAAAATCGAATTTAAACGGTTTTCTTCACATAAAGGATTCAATATAAAATTGAACCAGAGAAAGGTAGATCTCAGGTGAAAAACAACTACTTTCCTGGCAAATACCACGCAGAACGTTGAATGATATTCACCTGAAAATCCATGCATACTTCCATAAAATATCAATGGACATTGAATGCAAATGTTTCTTTCTGATAAGCTCGATTATGTTTAATTTATGTCGTGTTCACCTAACAATCCGCATACCGGTTTCAGGCTTCTTGGCCCTCATCAGTACGGAGTATCAACCACCAAAGGTCCAAAGAACTTTGGCTGAAGTGAGACACAACGTAAACAAACCATCATCGATCTTGTAACACCTATAGGTACGCCGGAAAAGATAAACTTTAACTGGCGGTACCTAGTGACAGAAAGAAACACTCCGAAAATCTCCCACCTCGATAGGTTTCTTAATAACAGATTCCTTCTCAGTAGGAGTGGCAAGCCCGTCTAGCATATAGGGAGATAAGTGCCATGTGAAGTGGAATGAATAGAAAATCGAATTCAAACGGTTTTCTTCACATAAAGGATTCAATATAAAATTGAACCAGAGAAAGGTAGATCTCAGGTGAAAAACAACTACTTTCCTGGCAAATACCACGCAGAACGTTGAATGATATTCACCTGAAAATCCATGCATACTTCCATAAAATATCAATGGACATTGAATGCAAATGTTTCTTTCTGATAAGCTCGATTATGTTTAATTTATGTCGTGTTCACCTAACAATCCGCATACCGGTTTCAGGCTTCTTGGCCCTGTCACTAGGTACCGCCAGTTAAAGTTTATCTTTTCCGGCGTACCTATAGGTGTTACAAGATCGATGATGGTTTGTTTACGTTGTGTCTCACTTCAGCCAAAGTTCTTTGGACCTTTGGCTGGTTGACTACTCCGTACTGATGAGGGCCAAGAAGCCTGAAACCGGTATGCGGATTGTTAGGTGAACACGACATAAATTAAACATAATCGAGCTTATCAGAAAGAAACATTTGCATTCAATGTCCATTGATATTTTATGGAAGTATGCATGGATTTTCAGGTGAATATCATTCAACGTTCTGCGTGGTATTTGCCAGGAAAGTAGTTGTTTTTCACCTGAGATCTACCTTTCTCTGGTTCAATTTTATATTGAATCCTTTATGTGAAGAAAACCGTTTAAATTCGATTTTTCTATTCATTCCACTTCACATGGCACTTATCTCTCACTATATGCTAGACGGGCTTGCCACTCCTACTGAGAAGGAATCTTTTATTAAGAAACCTATCGAGGTGGGAGATTTTCGGAGTGTTTCTTTCTGTCACTAGGTACCGCCAGTTAAAGTTTATCTTTTCCGGCGTACCTATAGGTGTTACAAGATCGATGATGGTTTGTTTACGTTGTGTCTCACTTCAGCCAAAGTTCTTTGGACCTTTGGCTGGTTGACTACTCCGTACTGATGAGGGCCAAGAAGCCTGAAACCGGTATGCGGATTGTTAGGTGAACACGACATAAATTAAACATAATCGAGCTTATCAGAAAGAAACATTTGCATTCAATGTCCATTGATATTTTATGGAAGTATGCATGGATTTTCAGGTGAATATCATTCAACGTTCTGCGTGGTATTTGCCAGGAAAGTAGTTGTTTTTCACCTGAGATCTCCCTTTCTCTGGTTCAATTTTATATTGAATCCTTTATGTGAAGAAAACCGTTTAAATTCGATTTTTCTATTCATTCCACTTCACATGGCACTTATCTCTCACTATATGCTAGACGGGCTTGCCACTCCTACTGAGAAGGAATCTTTTATTAAGAAACCTATCGAGGTGGGAGATTCTCGGAGTGTTTCTTTCTGTCACTAGGTACCGCCAGTTAAAGTTTATCTTTTCCGGCGTACCTATAGGTGTTACAAGATCGATGATGGTTTGTTTACGTTGTGTCTCACTTCAGCCAAAGTTCTTTGGACCTTTGGCTGGTTGACTACTCCGTACTGATGAGGGCCAAGAAGCCTGAAACCGGTAAGCGGATTGTTAGGTGAACACGACATAAATTAAACATAATCGAGCTTATCAGAAAGAAACATTTGCATTCAATGTCCATTGATATTTTATGGAAGTATGCATGGATTTTCAGGTGAATATCATTCAACGTTCTGCGTGGTATTTGCCAGGAAAGTAGTTGTTTTTCACCTGAGATCTACCTTTCTCTGGTTCAATTTTATATTGAATCCTTTATGTGAAGAAAACCGTTTAAATTCGATTTTTCTATTCATTCCACTTCACATGGCACTTATCTCTCACTATATGCTAGACGGGCTTGCCACTCCTACTGAGAAGGAATCTTTTATTAAGAAACCTATCGAGGTGGGAGATTTTCGAGTGTTTCTTTCTGTCACTAGGTACCGCCAGTTAAAGTTTATCTTTTCCGGCGTACCTATAGGTGTTACAAGATCGATGATGGTTTGTTTACGTTGTGTCTCACTTCAGCCAAAGTTCTTTGGACCTTTGGCTGGTTGACTACTCCGTACTGATGAGGGCCAAGAAGCCTGAAACCGGTATGCGGATTGTTAGGTGAACACGACATAAATTAAACATAATCGAGCTTATCAGAAAGAAACATTTGCATTCAATGTCCATTGATATTTTATGGAAGTATGCATGGATTTTCAGGTGAATATCATTCAACGTTCTGCGTGGTATTTGCCAGGAAAGTAGTTGTTTTTCACCTGAGATCTACCTTTCTCTGGTTCAATTTTATATTGAATCCTTTATGTGAAGAAAACCGTTTAAATTCGATTTTTCTATTCATTCCACTTCACATGGCACTTATCTCTCACTATATGCTAGACGGGCTTGCCACTCCTACTGAGAAGGAATCTTTATTAAGAAACCTATCGAGGTGGGAGATTTTTGAGTGTTTCTTTCTGTCACTAGGTACCGCCAGTTAAAGTTTATCTTTTCCGGCGTACCTATAGGTGTTACAAGATCGATGATGGTTTGTTTACGTTGTGTCTCACTTCAGCCAAAGTTCTTTGGACCTTTGGCTGGTTGACTACTCCGTACTGATGAGGGCCAAGAAGCCTGAAACCGGTATGCGGATTGTTAGGTGAACACGACATAAATTAAACATAATCGAGCTTATCAGAAAGAAACATTTGCATTCAATGTCCATTGATATTTTATGGAAGTATGCATGGATTTTCAGGTGAATATCATTCAACGTTCTGCGTGGTATTTGCCAGGAAAGTAGTTGTTTTTCACCTGAGATCTACCTTTCTCTGGTTCAATTTTATATTGAATCCTTTATGTGAAGAAAACCGTTTAAATTCGATTTTTCTATTATCTGCGATATTTCAACAAATAATATCAGACCATATATCCCTTGATCTTTCAGGAAAGAAATATTCAAACAAATTCATAGTATGTCACATCCATTAGTGAAAGCGACTTTGAAATTGACCAAAGACAAATTTTTGGCCAAATATGAATAGACATAACAAAAAATGGGTTCAATGTTGTATTCAATACCAAAAATACAGAATTACCAAACATAATGTAAATCCAATATTTAGGATACCAGATACAAGATTTGAACTTGTGAATATTGATTCAGTTGGTCCACTTACTATCTCCAATGGATATTTTGACTGCTTAACCTGTAGAGGAAGATATATACTCAAGATGGGTTGAAGCTTTTCCAATCCAAGATATAACAGCTGAAACGGTTGCCAGAGAATTCTACCGTGGTTGAATTTCTCGATTTGGGATTCCTTCTAGAGTAACAATAGATCAAAGAAGGCAGTTCGAGAATGCACTTTTCGAAGAATTTTCAAAAGTCATGGGTTTTCATCATATACGAACAATACCTAATAACCCAAGTTCTAACGGGATGCTCGAGAGGTTCCACAGGACAATGAAATCAGCATTGAAATGTTACCCTCGAGAGAAGTGGTCAGAACATATCTCAACTATTCTGTTTGGCCTCAGAGTGACTCCAAAATGAGATTTAGATGGTTTGAGTAGTTCTGAAATACTTTATGGGTCTATCATACGTATACCTGGTGATATTGTCATTACAAATTCAATATATGAGTTGTTTCATGAGGAATTTCTCGAAACATTGCAAGAGTCTATGATAAATATTAAAAGTAAAAAACAAGTCACAAGTCACGGGGATAAGAAAGTATTTATACATAAAGACTTGAGAAATAGTTCCCATGTATTTATAGGGATAGAAGGTGTAACAAATGTTTACAGACCCCATATGATGGCCCACATGAAGTTTTGGAAAGAACCGAAAAATATTTCACTATTTTAGTAAATGGGAAAAAGAAAAACATATCAATTGACAGACTCAAGCCAACCTTCTTGGAATCTTCCGAAAAAAATTTAAAAAAAAACAGGATGGCATACTCAAAAGAGCCAAAATAAAACTGTGAAGCCCCAATCGCAAATTCAGAACCGACGAACTATATCACTCTATACGGATGAAAAGTTCATTTTCGTCCATAATGTGTATATTTGAGGGCGAGGAGGGGTATAATGTGGTGCCCTAAAAATGTATATACTTTTATATCATCCTATTTGGAGAAGGTTACCAGGAGACAAACGAGCAGGACTGTCCTTATTGCGTCTGCAATATGCACCTTTGCGTTTTCAACAGTTTATTTGCTGGTTTTATTGATTTATTGTCGTTTTCTTTCGGATACTTCGACAACTCAATTCCAGCCAGAAAAAACCTTTCATTCTGTCGTCTCAATAACAATATACCATGTAAACAAAAAGTAACATTCACATTAAACCGTATAACATTTTCCCCCCGATGAAAAACGTAGTTCATTTATTCAGTTGGTCTGCGGAAAACACCGTTTCTTGTTTTGACATCTGCCCCCATAACACGTCATCTTTTCCAGGAAATGTTGCGGTGATAATTTCCTCCAGTAATAAGTTTCTTGGAGATTGGTCGTCTACTATGATAATGATGTCGTCTATTTTCACTGGTTCTTTTTCGGAATACCACCTATTTCTGGTTCGGAGTATAGGCAAATATTCCCGGTTCCATCTTCTCCAAAACTTATTAGTCAAATCTTGAGATAATCTCCACTGCTTCTTGAGGAAGTTTCCATTTGTCGGTCCAATACTCAGAATATTTGGGTCTGATTTATACTTAGGTCCAAGTAAAAAGTCATTGCTTCGTCATCTTTATGGTCTAACGATACCTCAGTCAATGATCAGTGATTCAAGATATTCTCAACTTCTATGAATAGAGTGTGGAGAACTTCTTCACTCGGAGCTTGTACTTTCAGGATAGTCTTCAGTGTCGTTTTAATTGACCTGATGAGACGATCCCATATGCGACCTTGTCGGTGGGTTGAAATTCCATTTAATACCCTTCAAACAAAGTTTCGACACAAATTTGCCTCGATCAGTTTTTTTCATCTCCATTTTCAGTTCATTATCAGCCCCCGCAGATTGATAACATCATGAAAGTGAGACATTTAAAAATTATAACATACCTCTTTTCTCTCCTTCTACCAATTTTCACTTGATATGGCAAAAATAATCACTTCCACAAAATGTGAAAGGACGTACAAATGGGGTGATTCTTTCTTTTGGTAAATTTACCATCATTGGAACTATGGAATTTTTTTTAACTATCTTACACTTCGAATTCCCGCCATACTTTCTTCACTAAATTGCTCAACCCAAATATCCAATATTTTTGTCTAATTTCATTCATAATAGTAAATCGTCCTTGATGATTGAATTTCTTATGGTAAAATTCCACCAGTAATTGTAAAAATATATGTTTAGACTCTAAAATCACAGGTTTATTCTCAAATACTTCAATGTCTTCTGGAACTCTTTCACTCATTCTGAAAACACCATCTTCATCCAAATATGGACAGAGTTTTTCCATCTTATTACTTTTAACATTTTTTTCTTTTGTATTTCATGAATTTCTTCTGCAAAACAATTTTCTTGGATATTTTTCCACCATAGCTTCTGAAAATCATTGAGTTCATCTGAGGCGAACTCCCCTTCTGATACATAACAATTTCTCCGACATCTACTAATGAAACGTAAAACCCATGCTGTAGCTCTAATGAGTCTCACCAACCATCTACTTTTATAATTCGGAACCGTTTTCGATCGCGTAGTTTCATCGGCTACGTTGATTCTGGTCGAAATTCATCGCCATGAAAAACAGTCTGTATTTTCAAGAATTACCTGAACTCTGAAACAAATTGTTTGTATTTCCTCACATCGGATTTTATCCAGCTCGAAACGATGATGGAATCAGTCCAAAAGAAAGTTTGATCAACGCGACATTTTGAAGTAACAAACGATATGTCTATACCAGATTCACTATAAATTCTTAAATGTATCACATTGCCATAGCTTTTTCAACTGGCATCACGAAACGTATGGAGTTGAATTGATTTTGCGTTAGGTTTAATTGAAGAATAACTTCTGGGTATCGGGAAGTTAGATATATCTTTCAAGTCGTCTAACCAAATTTTCTATATATTCATCCCATCCAGTTTTATAGCACAAAAGATTCTGTAATAATATTCTTTCCCGTATAATCAAATTATTGAGAAAACCCAGGGGATCAGAAATTGTCATTATTATTCTGAGGACTCTTTGTCGGAATTTCGCCACTATCTATAATAATTTTTGAAAATTTATCAGAATTCTGCCAAAAAATGAATGTTTCTGGATCCCATTGTATAGCCATTACCCATTTTCAGAAGAATGCTTAGGAAATGAATTTGATGTTTAAGTGAGTCGTTTTGGTAATTACATATCATGTGACGTTTTGTTGTTCTGTTGAATTTTCTGTAAGTTTTAAAACACTAATTTCTAAAAAACTTCAACACCCTGTATCTTGGAAACGAAGCGTTTGCGGAAATATATTTATTTGAACAATTCATATTAGAATATTGTGAGGAATCACCTCCTGAAGTTTGTCAAAGTAATTTTGAATTACCCTGTATATCCAGTGTAGGGTTTTTGATTTCAATCCTCACCTCTTTCCGAAGGCTCTTCTGCATGCCCAGTAGCAGCAGATAGCCTTCTCGGTGCGATTTTCAATCTGCTCGTTCCAGGTCAGCTTGGAGTCTATGATGACTCCAAGGTGTTTCGTCGACCCTTTGTACGGAAGCTGCAAAGTGAGGTAAATACCAAGTCCTATTAGTTTCTTGTGCAGCTTGTTCATTAGTCAGTTGTCGTTAATAACCCTTGATATTTCTGTAGGGATTTCACAATTTTTTCCCAATAAGCTACCCCACAATCTGGATTTCTGTTCATTTTTCCTTCCTGACACTTCAATTGTGTCAAGGCCATACTTTTGCTCTCTGGGACAATGTTATTCAGATTTTTCCATAAAAGACCCGTTTCGAATCGTATACCTCGTCTTTTTGTCACTTTTTCAATGAATTCAAGAACGGACTCGTCTTCATTAGCATTCATTTGTCCTTGTCAATCTAGTTTGAAAGAATACTTGATGAGCAAATGGAGTGACTCATCATCGTAATTCCGTTCACAATTATGAAAATTGTATATTTTTTCAACCCTGTCTTTAACCAGCTGTCCGTTTATCACCCATCCTAATTTTGATTGTGTTGCTTTGGGCCATACCTTGATTTCTCTACGTAATTTCGTGGCATTGACAAGTCGTAATTGTCAGTACCAATCAATAACTTGGGTGATTGATCAAAAAAATATTTTATTGGAATATTTTTCAAATAAGGCCATTTATATCGACTGTTGTGGAAGTTCCAAGTATTTGACAGTTCTTACATCTTTCAAAATATAGGTTTTTGAATTCGGGAAATTTCCTTTTATTTTCAAGCGAACTCTTTTGGAATTTTCGGCGGTCTGAATTTGATTATTTGGCCACTGCATACAAAAGGGTTCAACAGTGCCCTTTAATACGAGTTTTTCGGCGATTTCATCGTCAGTTGATCCCTCGTCAAATAGAGCAAACATTTCAATTTCACTTTGGGAACCTGTTAGTACTACAGGAATTGTTCTCAAATGTTTGGAAGAATTTCTCACCTGATGGACCTTGGATGAATGTCAAAGATAACCATCACTTACTTGTCGATCCTATATATCTTCAATCTGATGACTCTCGTTACTCACTTGTACCGATGGATCTTTGTGCAACAATCGACTATGCCGCAGCTTGCAACCATTTACCTCCCATGTTCTCTTGGAGAAGCATTGATTCATTCGATGATTGGACTTGAGACACGAGATACAAAGCTTATTATCAATGACGAAAAGCCAACGATCGTCTGCATTAATTTCCTGAAACTTGGAACATTTGTCCAAGTGATGTTCACCTCGAAAACATTTACAATTTTCCAGAAAACAATATTTTCCTCTCTCTTCCCGACGTTTTCTTCCATAGTAACTAAAAAGCAATCTGATCTTTTTTGCGGTTTATGAGCTGAACGAATATCTGTTGTATAAAGTAAACTAGCAGCCTTACCCATGTCCGTGTGCAGGAGTCAACCTAACTTGGGCAATACATTTTTTTATAATGAACTCCGGTCTACCATATAAGTTCTGTATTTTTTCTAGTATTTTCGGAACGTTCCTGTAGGATATCAAAATCATTTTGACGGTAGGATATCAAGATCATTTTGACGGCCTCGCCCTTGAGACACTTCCTCAGTCATATGATATTTTCACTGTCAGAATAATGGCATAACTCAATTATCGATCATTGCTTCTTTCTCTGCAGTTCTGTTAAGCCCATCACTCTTCATTGAATCCGCATAATCAGACCCCACAGTTCCATGACTTTCTTTATCTTTCTTATTTTTTTCAGGTTTCAGTTTCTTCAGAATGAGCCTTTTTTTAATTTTAGCAATCTTTTTGGTTGCTTCCAGCTCAATTTCTAGTTTCTTTCTTTCGTTAATGCTTGCTAGTGACTTCCTGGATTTCGTAGATTTCGATTCTGTGATGGAACGGTTGTCAAATAGATGGTTCGCGGCAAGAGTTACTCTTTTGCTGGTACCTCTACTGTCACCTCTTTTGATCCCGTCAGATCGCATGTTTCCCATCAGAGTCATATCTTTGATCATTCTGAATTGATTCTTCAGCGGCCCCTGCTTGTCTAGCAGTCAGCCTCGTCGTTGGTCTGCTTGATGGATCAACGTTCTCGGATTTCCTTGTCTTCGTCGACATGTCTTAAATGCAAATTATTCCGCTCGATGGAACCAATATTGCGTCTGGAATATGCACCCTTGAATATCTTCGTTTTCTTTTAAATACTTCAAAAACTCAATTTCAGTCAGAAAAAAAAATTGATCGTATCATTGAAGATTAAGACATTTTTATATGAAATCTTTATTAATAATTATTAACATCATAAACGTACCAAAACCTATATAAAACCTTAGTTACTCATAATACATTAGTAACCATAATTTTATACGTTAGTTACGAAAGCATAATACGTTAGATACCAAATAATATTAGAATTAGTTTTCATGAACATGTAAAACAATATTTTGACAGTTTTCAAATTTGATGGATACACCTTTGCCTTTAGCGTCCACGATCATAGGAATATCCTCTGAAGATTGATTAATGACCGAGCAAGCACTCCTTTCCATTTCGTGCGGTTCCCCAGTGCTTAATCCACTGCCGGAAACATCGCCGATTTGAATTTTGCGAGCAATGGAAACTTTTTTGGTCACAGTTTCTTCTAAATACCCTCTAGTAACCTTCGCCGATTCCCATCCACCAAGTTCTTTTAGGTCTAATATATCTCCTCCAGCATTAACAAGAAAATTTGCCGAAGATCTTCTAACGCAGTGACCAGTACCAATATTAGGATTTTCAAGTAAGAGATACTCAGCTATTTTTGAGGTATTTTAGAGAATAAATGAATGCCGCAGGGCTGTACCGTATATTTCCCTTTTCTATACAGTGCTTCTCAAAAGTCCCCTCTTATTTTTGGAACGATTATACATGAACGAGTGAAATTTGGAAACTGAATATTAAAGGTTGTAAACTTCCCTACTAGTGATGATCGATGACGAAATCGTCAAAGATGACGTCACAAGGCCATTGTGACCAATAATTTTAAATGGAACCCTACGGCAAGCGACACCTCTTTTAAAATGTATCGAAAAAACCTATTCAACGATACTAATTTTGTTTGTGTTTATGGCAGTTTTGGCAACTCGCTTTTAAAAAACGCAAAGCTGTGATGAATTAAATCAGTCAATACTGAAATTCCAAATTCAAGCTCCGCCTCTGGATAGTTGTCAAATAAGCTGACGTTTTTGTTAGTCTCCCTAATTCGACGTTTTTATAATTGTCCAAGTTTTTGTACATTTAATAATTTGTGTATTGTTGATCGAACGTTTAGCTGTTTTAGCAGATTTTGGTACTTTTAATATTTTTGTACATTTTAATAATTTGTTAAACTGTTGTGAGCCGAACGTTTAAGTGCCTCAAGAAGCGAAATGGTACGTGCTGTAGGTGATTAAGTAGCAGCGATCCTAATTCTTGGTGAAACTGGACAAAATATTCATGCAGCAGAACGCATTTTTAATGAGAGGTTTCCCGATCGCCCCGTTTCGAGGACTTATTTAAGGAAGCTCCTTCATAAGTTTGAAACAACGGGTAGTATTAATGATGCGAAACGATCTGGCAGACCACAAATTTCTGATGAGAAAAAAATTGATATACTGGCTGAAGTAATAGTTAATCCTACTTCTTCAACAACTCACGTTGCATCTACCTGTGAAGTCAGTCGCAGTACAGTACACAGGGTGTTGAAAAAAAAACAAATTTCATCCATACAAATTAAAAATGGTTCATCAACTCTCAGACGACGACCCAGACCGAAGACTAGAATTTTGTGAAAATATGGAAACTAGGGGACTTTTGAGAAGCACTGTATGATACAAACAATCTTCGGTGAGTAATATGGACTGGCCTTAATATTGCGCACTTTTTAAATAAAAGCACAGGATTGACTTCGCCGTCAGATACCACACCGAAAATCCGTTTCATGTGGGTTTTTGAGTCGAGAATAGTAGCAATCAGCTTGTCCTCTAAAACGTCAACATCTTCCGTGGTCATCTTCGCTAATTCATTGGTTCGACAGGCTTCTCCAATTCCAATTAAAAATGCCACTTTCATCATTAAAAACTCCTCGTCTGGGGCAGAACGCACAAATTTTGACTTGTTCTCTTGTAAATACTTTTGATTTCTTTGATCTATATCCAACGTTTTTCTTCTTGATGAAACGTATTAAGGCGCCGTATTTGTCAATTTCCACTCTTTCCTTCAGTTCTTAAGTCGCTCGTACCATGGAATATTTCGGCCATAAGGATGAAGCAGAATATTCCTCAGAGAGTTTCGCGAAATACGCCAGCAACACCGTTTCTTCTGCACCTTGAACATGTACATTGTTTCGCCACTCACAAAACTGCCGATATTCTTTTTCATAATGGATTTTAGATTTGTCCGGAAGCAAGTTCAACCTTATAGTGTTGGTTGCAGCTAATATATCGTCAGGAATATCAAAATCTTGCATGATTTTAATGATGACTTTTTGAAATGCCAAAATTAAATGATATAAAACCTTGTTGCTTTTATTTTCGCATCGCCGTTGTCAATGATACGATAAAGCTTTGAATGTAACTCGATTATTAGCGATTCAACACCGTCTCGGATATTGCGGGTGACTCGACTGTCGCCTCGTCACATAGCAATGTCCTCGACTATTATAAATCGCATAATAATCTCGTTATATTAATAGCTATTAATTCTGTTATCTCAATAACAATATACCATCTGAACAAAAAGTAACATTAACATTGAACCGTATAACAGTCATTAATGGCAGTGAGGAATTGAATAATAAAGTATTTTCAGTCAAAGCTTATAATTTGTTAGTTTAAATAACTATAAATCTGTATGGGGCTACAAACGATTATTTTATACTTTTTAGTACCATTTTAAGCATCTTGATGAGATTATGACAGGATATGTGTGGCAAATTTTAGGTATATTTCAGTTAGTTTGAAATTTATTGCTCTTTACTATTATCATCACAGATGAACAAACAAACAGACGAACAAGAATGCGAGTTAATACTGCATTGTCATCCAGTTCTGAGCTATGTCTGAAGTTTCAAGTCTCGACCACATCGAGAAATTAGTTTAAAATCGATTGCTCTTTACTATGATTATTATTACAGACAAACAAACAGACAGATAAGGAAGCGATCTGAGCTATGTTTTACGTCTCAAGTCTCTAGCTCATCGGGAAGTTACTTAAAAAATCGATTGCTCCTTACTATCATTATTATTACAACCAAACAAACAAGATTTGTAATGAATGGACAGACAACGAAAGCGAGTTAATATAAACTTTGTAAAATGAATGAAATGAACCCTTTTAATTTGCTTGTTTTCCATTCGACGCGAATGTATGTTTTATATATACTATTCTGTTTATTCTAACGATTACTTGATGTTTGGTATGTTATTTGTTATTTATTTGCAAGTAATTTCGGTGTTATATTGAGTGACTATTTGGAAGGTAGTTAAATTTTGTGCACATTGTTCATCCATTGGTACTATGGAGAGGTTGTGTCATTCTAACCTCACTTTTTGCTCCGTAAACAAGAAAGCGAGTAATATTGCATTGTCGTCCAGTTCTGAGCTATGTCTGGAGTTTTGAATCTCGGGAAGTTAGTTCAGAATCGATTGCACGATTTGTACCGAGCAAGCAGACACGAAAGCGAGATAATATAAACGTGGTATGATAATTATACGTGAGTAAAGGTAGAATTGTGAGGTATTTGTTTTTTACTTGTTACCCAATATAGATGATCATTCAACCGATACAGAGTACATATATGCTCACCTTGATTGTATATTCTCCGATAATCCGATTTCCAATTGCAATAGGTAAATATTTTTCTGATTTCACAGCCGGTAAAAGGCTTCGTAACTAATCTTGACGCTGTAATAAATTCATATAAAAATATCAGTAATAGAAGTGCTCAAGTGCTTATTGAGATTATGATTGATACGTGATTGTAAAAGCCAATGTCCCAATGGAAATAAAATAATAGTTTTGTACTTCAGATATCTCAAAGGAATACCAAACAATTTTGAGCAGGTATGAAATGTTTTTAGGAGAGTCGGTACACAGTAGTATTCAATTGGTCTTCGACAAGTCTTCAGGGCATCCAGTGGAGTATATTTCAAGAATCTTTATACATTTATAAGGACCTGTGCATGAAACCGTTCTCAAGTCGTTTTCCGCAAAATACCCATTTTATGACAATGTTGGCATGGACAGTATATATGGACGGTAGGATAAATGACCAAATTATGAAATATTTAAACTACTATTGTAATAGAAATAAAAACATTTCAGTTAATTTCTTTACCAAAGTTAAACAACCAAAATACAAGCTCTGCAGAAGTGCAATGAAAAATATACTAAAGTTCTCTGAATGCAATATAAAGAACATACCAGTTCTTAAGCACACTAACATAAAAATCTACTGAGCAAGAGAGAATATAATGAAACCTCAAGCAATAACTCATTATTAGAAACACTATTAGAAAATAGTGAAATAGTTACTTCCAATCAGTTTTCCCTCCTGCATATATATATATATATATATATATATATATATATATATATATATAATATATATACTTTTTGGTTGTTTTTCTTGGGTTTTAGGTTTTTATAAATTAATAAAATTTTTGGTTTTTTTTGGCCTAAAAATATAAAACTCTTCAAACATAGTATTCGTTTGGACCTTCTTGGTTTGTTATGGTTTTTCGTTTTATATCCATAATAAGGTAGTGGTTGAGTTGTTTACTTTACGATGTTTACGATGTTTGAGCAGATCGTAAAGTAAACAACTCAACCACTACCTTATTATGGATATAAAACGAAAAACCATAACAAACCAAGAAGGTCCAAACGAATACTATGTTTGAAGAGTTGTAATGTTTTTAATCCTGATGAAGACGAGGGTCCACCCGTCGAAACGTAGAAACTGAATTACAGATGTTATACCAGAACAAAGTTTTAATTAATTTATGAAAGTCAGATCCACGAACCCAAGAAAAACAAGCCAAAAATATACCCTCAGGTTCAAGAAATCATCAACTATATATATATATATATATATATATATATAGTTGATGATTTCTTGAACCTGAGGGTATATTTTTGGCTTGTTTTTCTTATATATATATATATATATATATATATATATATATATATATATATACCGGGTGACACAGGATATCGGGCCGCCCCTGTAACTTCTGCATTCGTGAACGGATTTTTCTGGAATTTGGTACAGTTATATAAGCAACCATTTCGGATTTGATCACATTACAATCCAATATGGCGGACTTCCGGTTTTTCTGGAAATGCCAGTAACTTTGTTTTTTCAAATGGAACACCCCGTATATTTTTACATATTCAGAAATGTTGTTTTCCACAGCTTACTAAGTTGGAAAATTATTCGAACTGCAAGGAAACTCATGAACTAGTTGTAGATTTTTGAATGTATACAATATGTTACTGCACCGAAATACAAAAATGATATGTCATTTTTTCCTCAGAGACAGGTAGGTGGCCCATAGGGAATCCATAAAAAAAAAAATTGATCAAAATGTGATGTGACTGAATTAATTCATCAATAAATGACACAAAAAAGAATTTTTCAGAAAAAAATATGTTTCTCTGTTATGTGCGACTCATTGTGAATAGCCTTGACCAAATCTCATTTATCCACGAGGTAAAAAAAAAACAATTTTACTTCCAATTGTTTCAAAAAATGACATTTGACATTAAGTTTGGACTTGTTCTGACCTTTTAAACTTGAATATGTAAAAATATACAGGGTGTTCTATTTGAAAAAACAAAGTTGCTGGTATTTCCAGAAAAACCGGAAGTCTGCTATATTGGATTGTAATGTGATCAAATCCGAAATGGTTGCTTATAACTGTACCGAATTTCAGAGAAATCCGTTTACGAATGCAGAAGTTACAGAGGTGGCCCGATATCCTGTGTCCCCCGGTATATATATAAATATATTAAAATTTCATTTATGATTGAGACCCACTATTTATCTGTATCAGTGAGCACTGGCTAACTCAAGGAAAACTTTATTTGATATATATTCAAGTATATAAAATTATTTCCAGTTATTGTACACAATCACACATTTATGGTGGTACTGCCGTTTTTGTTAAAAATGAAAGTGAATATATGAAAAAGTGTAAACCGATTCTAACACTCAATAGCCTATCTGTAGATATGTCACTGGAATGTTCCGCTATTGATCTTAATACGATTACTTGCATAATAGTTTTATGCAGATCGCCAAACGGTGACTACAATATATTTATTAGGAAACTCACAATATTGCTGCAAAGCGTAACGAAAAAGTACACGACATTTTATATATGTGGGGATCTAAATAAAAATAAATTAAAAAGAAGTGTAGACAATAGTATATTACACGACCTGTTTGAGAGTTTAAATCTTTCTCTTATAAATGAGCCAACAAGAATTTCAGTTTGTGCTCTTGGCACATCGCAAACTGCGGTTGACTATTTGGTTATAGTTTAACCATTTTCAATTGGAGAAGCTGTTTCTATAGGGAGCAAACACGCTAACACGAGCGTATATGCGAAGAATCGGAACGAAAAATAATGTGTATAGTCCATCCAATATCAATTGCAGAAGCTGTTTCTATAGGGAGCAAATGAAAACTCGCTTCGCTAACACGAGCGTATATACGAAGAAACGGAACGAAAAATAATCTGTACTACTCGTAAACATTTTCCGTCGGCAAACGGTAGATCAAAAGAGCCGCTAGTCAACGTGGACTCGAGTGATGGCTGTCTCTCGTAACAACCGATTCGTCTGGGCCAATCGAGTCGGACCATCAATGCTGGCAGGTGTGTCTCTACAATGGGAGGTCATAAATCACGCGTTATATTTGTGTTTTAATAGCTCTGAAAGATTGAAAACCAGTAGCGTCTATGGTCTTGGTGTGTGCCGATCGAAATACGTTTTAGGATATGATAATAACCTACATCAAACAATGAAAGAAATTATTTTTCTTTCTTAATGTATTTGTATAAATAAAAGCTTGTCTTTAATTTTTTCATTTTTCATTATTTATGAAGTATATTTAAAATCTTAAAATATCTGAATAAAATTAGTTATCTCCACCACTGCTGCTCATAGGATTTCGCCGCAAGACTTTTTTGTGCTTCTGCAATTGATATTGGGTAAACTATACTAGTCGTAAACATTCTCCGTCGGCGGAGGGAAGATCAAAAGGAGATCAAAAGAGCCAATAGTCAACGTGGATTTGAGTGACAGCTCTTTGAGTGACCGCAAGCCAATGATAATGCTTGTAGGTGTGTCTATACGTTGAGATTCATAAATCACCGGAAGTTCACCCTGTATAGCGAAGTAACATACTTGGTAGAAAGTTTGCTCCGCAGTAATGTGTGAAAAATTCGTGTTTTCCTGAACCAAACCAGTCTTGTACCTGCCTGGAACAGAAAACTAACCCACCTGCACCATATATATTGGACACGACGTTGAAAAACCTCCCTGAAGACAAAAAATCGGATGGAAATCTAATTGGAAATTGCGATCTGGCGAGCAAGGAATCAGTCCTTGCAGGGATCGGTTCTCTGCCGAGGGCCGATCTCCTGGAGGTGCTGGGGGCATTGTTGTCTTCCCTAGGTGAAGATTTATTGAAAATACCAATAATAAGTTCACTAATTTCGGCGAAATCGAATGAAAAGTCAGAAGGTTCTGGTGATGTCCCTGCTACAAAAAGGCTCAGAAAGGAGCAATTTCCCGCCCTGCCGGCTACCAAAGATACGCAGAATCAACCCTCGACATCTTATTCCTATCGTAGAAGCTCTAGACCAGTAGCATATATCGACTCTAGTAGAAAAACTGCGATAAATGTTCCAACTTCGAATAGATTCCAAAGTTTGACAAATGTCACACCAACCGGCGAAAAATGGTCCAGCGGCTCTTCTAGCGGAGGGACCAGCCAAGTTCAAAATTGTATAGAGAGTGCCGACAACGTGAATATGGATGATGCCAACGCGACAAATACTTCACCCACAGAGCAGACTCCAGATACAATCAGAAGACAAAACGTCCCTCCTATCACAGTGAGAGATAAAAACAAGTGGGTCACTGTTAATTCTTTATTCAAAAGTAATAATATTAAACTGAACAAACTGTCAAAGAATGTATTTGACGGAATCAAGATTTTTCCGAACTCTCCTGAAGACTACAGAAAAATATCCAGTATTTTCAAAGATCAAGGTATTCCTTTTCACACCTGTAGTCTACCTGATGATAAAAAATTGAGAGTAGTCTTCAGGGGAGTCCCCGAATTCTTAGATTGTAATGACATCCATAACGAGCTGATTGAGAGGGGGTTCGCCCCGGTCTCAGTGGTCCGTATGCGCAAACTGAATTCATCAAAAACACCTCTGCCAATGGTATTAGTTCTCTTGGATAAAGAACAAAAACATATCTTCCAAGTCACAGATATTTTGAACGTTCAAGTGAAAGCTGAGCCACAGAGACCCAGGGCCTCTGTAGGCCAATGCCACCGCTGTCAGAGATTCGGCCACTGTCAGCTGAACTGCTGTGCCGTTCCCGCTTGTGTAAAGTGCGGTGAGAATCACATTACGATGGAATGCCAAAAGTCTCGTGATGAACCGGCCAAGTGTGCGAATTGTAGTGGGGGTCACACTGCAAATTATCGGGGATGTCCCAAATGTCCTCGGCTAAGGCGCAGGGTAGACCCTGCTTCAAATCAGTACGAAAGAAGACATTTCCCCGTAAATTTGGGAAAGACACAAGCGGGGGTGTCATATGCGGCGGCTGCCCAGGGCGCCCCCCCTGCTCAATCAGCTCAAGTCACAAATAGCCCCAAAGACATTCTTTCCACTTTGGATCAAATGAGGATGCTGTTTGCACAGTTCGCAGAAGCTGCTGCAAAATTCTCAATCGGTTTTATTCCCAACTAATGGGTGAAAGGCAGCTTCCGAATTTCATCAAAGCGGTGAGTTGGAATTGTAACGGTCTTCTCCAGAACAGACTCGAGTTTATAGAGTTTCTTGTAGAGAACAACATTGATGTTGCTTTTCTGCAAGAGACTCGTCTTAATGGACAACCTGTTAGATTTCCTAACTACAAAATGCTTAGAAATGACCGAATTGGGCGTCCGGGTGGCGGTGTTGCCATTTTGGTGAAACGCTGTCATTCGCACGTGCAGCTCGGCATTTCCAATGATGATACCCATGGTATAGAATCAGTAGGTATTGTTTTCAACACGAGGAGTGGTCCTATTCGTTAAATCAGTGCCTATAACCTTCCGAACAATATAATACTCCCTGAAGCACTCGATGTGCTTCTAATGAAAACAGATCAACCCGTTATTGTTGCAGGTGATCTGAACGCTAAGCACGTGCAGTGGAGCCGTGTTACCAACACGAATGGTAGGCGACTGTGGCAACACAGTGACAGGTATGAATACCAGGTGTTGGCTCCAGGTGAGCCGACGTTTTTTGGTGCCGGTAACGGTAGACCTGATGTGCTTGACATTGCCCTGGCCAGGAATATCCCCTGGAACTGGGACATGCACGTTCTCGCCGAGTTGAGTTCTGATCACAACCCGGTTATTTCGACGCTTGGAGGTGATCCACCGCCCCAGACAGATCGTCTGTGTACGAGAGTAAACTGGGAGATGTTCAGTTCACTCCTGGAGACTGCATATTGCGCTCCTGAGAGAATGAATTCTCCACTTGAGTTGGATGAGGCCGTAGCGCGTTACGAACTCACCATCAAAAATGCCTTGATGGATTGCTCCCGCAGAGAACAAGCTCCCAAATACGATGATGAATTCCCGCAAAGGCTTAAAAATCTAATACGTGAAAGAAATAGGGCGAAAAGAGCCTTTCAAAGGAGTTTGTTTCCTGCGGACAGAATCCGGGCTAATCAGTTGAATAGGGAGGTAAGAGAAAGTATAACGGAATTTAGGCATGAAAGATTTGGCAATATACTTCAAAATCTAGAAAACAACAATCAATTGAAGTTTGAAGTTTGTTTATTTTTGAAAAGGTTAAACATTTGTTTAACATAGATCATTTGGACCATTCGGAGATAGGTGGAAGGCAAACTAAGCGCATTTGGGTTGTTTTTTGCTCCCCATCTTCCGCCTCATGGTGACACTTTTATAAATCGAACATGGTAGGACAGATATAATAATCACTAGGTATATAATATAAGATAATAAGCCGCGAACACACGATATAACAGAGAAAGTTGGTAGAGCGAGAACATGGTAGTGATACATTTATAGTATATTATGAGGATATGATGATACAGTAAAAAAGGTTGGTGCAACGTAAAACCGTAGTTTTATATTTACAATATATTCAGTTCGGTTAAAAAGGATTCTTATTGGGTAACGGATTCTATATTATAAAGGTGCGTTTTTCAGGAGGGTCATTATAAGTTGGTTGTTATCAATAATGAAATTTTTGATGTTTGTTTTATATATTTTGAAATTGGAAGTTTTTCTTATACCGCCTGGTAGTATATTATATAGTTTTGGACCAAAATAAAATATTGTTCTCTGCGTATGACTTTTTTTAAAGAATGGTACGGACAAGTTTTGTGCATATCTGGTATTCTTAGTTTTAATCGTGTTTTGAGTTGTTTTATTGGAATAGATCCAAACGAGACATTGGAACGCGTATAGACTCCTGACGTCAAGTAAATTAGTTTCCTTATACAATAGTTGGGTATCGAAACGTTTAGGTTTTCCAAAGATTATTTTTATAATTGAATTTTGGGCCACTTGAATATTATTTAGTACATTTTCGAATACTCCACCCCATACTGTTATACAATATCTAATTAATGATTCAACCAGGGAATTGTAAATTATCATCAGGTTTTGTTTAGTAAGAACAGCACGAAGGTTGTATATTTTATATGTCAGCTGCCTAAGTCTTTTGACCATATGAGAGACATGTTCATCCCATGTCATACGCTGGTCCAAAAATACACCTAGATATTTTATTTTCGCCACTTTCTCAATATTTGGGCAGTTGCAAGATATTTTAGGGCAATTTGGCTGATGTATCTGAATGTTTTGCATCTCGGGCTGTTGGTTATTTTGAAGAGAAAATGTTATAAATTTAGTTTTTGAAACATTGAGATTGAGGAGATTTTCATTCAACCATATCTGTATGTGTTCTAAGCTTTGTTCTGCTTCATTGTATGCCTGTTGCCACGTTTTAGCTTTGAAAATAATTGTTGTATCATCAGCGTATGAAATGAGGTGACCTTTAATATTTCTAATGTCAAATAGGTCGTTGATATAAGTTAAAACAGTATCGAACCTAAAACTGTGCCCTGTGGTACCCCAACAGAAATTTCGGAGAACTGCTAATGCTGTCACCGATTTTGACACGTTGGCTTCTGTGAGATAGGTAGTTTTGAAAATTGTATTTGCTGGTCCTCGGACACCATACGTGTATAGTTTGTTTAACAGTTTTTCGTGTGAAACTGATCAAAAGCCTTGGCTAAATCCAAAAACTGCTAGGCACTTTCGGAATCATCCAAGGCCCCTGTTGTTTGTGATATGAAATTCAATATGGCGGATTCGGTACTACTTTTTTATGAAACCGAATTGTCTCTCTGTTATAACATGATTTTTTTCATAAAAATTTACCAAGCGTGATTTCAAGGCATGTTCTAGTATTTTCGCGAAGTTATCAATCACAGAGATTGGCCGGTAGTTTCCCATTTCTGATTTGACACTTGATTTGAAAATGGGAGTAACTCTCGATTCTTTCCATTGTGTTGGTATTGTTCCTGTTTTGAAAATTAAATTTATTATATAGGTTAATGGTTCTACTAGATAAGGGTGATAAGCTTTAATTAGTTTTGTTTTTATTCCATCGGGTCCAGGTGCACAATTATTTTTTAATTTAGAAATAATTTCTATAATCTCTTTTTTATTTACAGGTGTGAGGAAGAGTGAGCTGGTAACAGTTTTATCTTTTATAAAATTAGGTGGTGTAGTATGTGGTACATCGGTTTTTTGAGTCATTTTTATCCCTACATCTGTGAAGTATTCATTAAATGCCTGCGCTTTGTCTCTATCATCCGATAATATTGTATCGTTGACTTTTATGTTGCCTATTTTTTTTTTTTTGTAGTTTTGTTTGTTAGTTCGTTCATTATTTTCGTTTATTATTTATGGAAGCTAAGTAAAAATTTGAAGACTAAAAAAGCCGATCTTCCCCCTATTCACGGTGAGGGCGGAATGTGCTATGACTCTGAGTCTAAAGCTCGAGCATTTGCAGATTCGATGGAAAGGCAATTTGGGCTGAACGAGCATCCAGACGATGATCTGGATCGGGGATTTTTGTTAGAAGATAGGGTTCGTCGCACCTTGAGAGAGCCAAATCGGGATGACATTCGTCCGGCTTCGCTGGATGAACTTAAGGCGCACATTAGAGGATTAAATCCTAGAAAAGCGCCTGGTTATGACGGTATTACTAATCGAATGATTAAGTATTTTCCGGATAACCAGTTGCAGTCATTGTTGAACATAATAAACAATTCGATGCGCCTTAAAAGATTTCTTCGAAGGTGGAAGCATGCCATCGTGGTGATGATTCCGAAGGAAGGACAAAATCCGACCTTCCCACAAAATTATCGTCCAATCAGTCTGCTTTGCAGTTCAGCTAAGTTGGCTGAGAAAATCGTCCTGGAAAGGCTCGACGATGAAGTGGATGACAGAAAATGACCTACCGAATGAGCAGTTCGGCTTTCGCCGAGCTCACTCCACCGAGCTTCAGGTTCTGAGGCTGGTGGAAGATACGATAAATTCATTAAATACCAACAACAGCGCCCATGTTATACTTCTTGACATCAGTAAAGCGTTCGATAGAGTATGGCATGAAGGCTTGCTTTCAAAATTAATAGACTTCCACTTGCCTCTGGGTCTGGTGAAGTGGCTAAAATCGTTCCTCATGGGTAGGACATTCCAAGTCAAGGTCGACAATTGTCTATCGTATTTGATAGCAATTGAGGCCGGCGTTCCTCTTATGATCTACGCTCTTTACACGTCAGACATACCCAGGAGTGAACACGTGAAGATTTCCCTTTACGCTGATGATACGGCCTTACTTTCTTCTTCAGCCGACCATCTGATGGGTGTCGTCTATTTGCAGAATGCATTAGACGATCTCCAGCAGTGGTATCTGGAGTGGAAAATAAGGGTGAATCCTGACAAAACGCAGGCTATTTCGATGGGTCGCAAGAGAAACAACCCAGAGAGAGGAGTGACTGTCTCTGGAAGGGAGATTAATTGGTTGGAGCAGGTCAAGTACCTCGGAGTTACATTGGATCGCCGACTCACCTGGAGGCCACACGTTAAATTGATAAAAAATAAAATACATAAGAAAATCGCACACTCTTCCGTTAGTAAACAGGAAAAGTAAACTTTCCCTGAAAAATAAAGTTATGATCTACAAAATGGTTTTCAGACCTGTCATTTTGTATGCCTCAGCCGCTTGGGGCCAGACCTGCAGAACGAGCATTTGCGTCCTGGAACGGGCGCAAATGAAAGTTCTGCGTATGATAACGAACGCTCCGTGGTACGTGCGGAACGAACGGATACTTGAGGACTTAAATCTGCCTTCCATCAGAAGTATCATTAGAGAACGCAATCAGAGAGTATTTGAATGTGCAATAGCCCACGAGAATCCTCTTGTGAGGGAAGCAACTGATTACAATATTGACGATCCTTCGCGTTTTAAACGTCCCAGGCGCTCTCTGGAGTGATGGGCTATTTATTAATCCATACAGGGTAGTGAAAGCTGCATCCTCTCTAGAAATTAATATTTTTCAAAACTTTCAGATCAAAAATTATTTCTCGGCTATTTTTGAGAATCACCACCATGGCAGTGACTGGAGATTCTTCTCTCGTCCTTGTCCAATCAAAATTCAAATTTCGTGAATGGCTGTAGCCCACTTGTTTTTATGTTGAAAGAGTAAGAGCCTCCGGGTTACACTCGAATATAATAGTGATAGTAGACCCTGATAAATCACCGGTTTCAGGAGGTCTGAGTAAATGGAAGCCAGTAGCGTGTCTGGTCTGGGATCGAAAAAGGTTTTAAAATATTCTATAGTTTGATGTGTTCTGTTGGAAAATATGGCTTTTTTTCGACCATGGGAAAATGAAATTATGATGATCCGACTGCCTATTAATACATACTTCCTCGTTTATGGCTTTTTTTTTTATTTCAACGTATTTTTAAAATATTCAAATATGTTAATAAAATTAGTTATATCCGCCTCTGCTGCTCAAAGGATTGTGCCTGGAGACTGGGAAACTTGTTTTTCATGTTTCTGCAATTGATAATGGATGAACTATATGAATAAAACTAACGTAACAGTTAAAATTATAGATCCGGGAATATCAGATCACTCTGCACAATTGTTGAGTTTAAACTGAGCTGACCGTTGCAATGGAAAAAAGACAGAACCGCTCACTAGTCAAAAAAATAATCTATATTTAATAGGGCACACTTAGATTTACTAGCCAACATTGACAATATATCAAATATAGTTGAATTCTTTAAGGGCTTTTGGTCACATTTTGAATATAGTTTTGAAATTGCCTTTCCAAAGTTACACTCGTCTAATAGAAAATTGACTCAAATCTCCAAGGCAAGGAAATTTGATTTTTCAAAAGAATTAAAAGAGGAGTTCTTGAATATTAAAGACTTAAACTATTTAAGAAAACAATTTAATAACGAAAATCTAAACACAAAACAAGGACATTATGGAATTAGTGAATTTAAACTGAAATAGAACTGAAAAGACTCGAGAAAACATTATACTTAACTATAATGACATTGTCGTCAGTGACAATAAAGAAGTTACAAACCTTTTTGCAAACCATTTTTCGAAAAATAAAAAAACGAAAAGATAATTTCATTCCCCTAATTTATCAAATAACTGTACTAATCAGTACTAATCACGCCCAACTTCGCTTGGCTTCAGAGATCGGACGAGTTCTGGCATTTTCAACGTGGTATGGTCGTTGCATGATATTTTTTATTGTCTTTGGGAAATTTCAAAAATTGTTTCTATATACGTTCACATCTGCCAAATTATTGATAATCAATCATCCAATTGTCACAGAAATGATGGAAAACGTCCTTGTGATAGAAAGGAAAATCGATTTTACTCAATTTTTTATGAAGGGAAACGAATACAATAAAAAAAGGCCATGAACTGATGAACATTGAAATGGAGAAAATCTTCTTTCTAAAAGAAAGAGAACCTATTCATGTCAACTTTTCATAAATAGAAACAAAAAAAACCAACGACACGTGGTGTTCCCAAGCGGTCACCCATCTAAGTACTAATCACGCCCAACGTCGCTTGGCTTCAGAGATCGGACGAGTTCTGGCATTTTCAACGTGGTATGGTCGTTGCATGAGATTTTTTATTGACTTTGGGAAATTTCAATAATTGTTTTTATATACGTTTATATATGCTAAATTAATGAACATCAATCATCCAATTTTAACAGAAATGATGAAAAACGTCCTTCTGATAGAAAGAAAAACCGATTTTCCTCAATTTTTTATGGAGGGAAATGAATACAATAAAAAAAGGCCATGAACTGATGGACATTGTATCAGAAGTGAAGAAAATCTTCCTTCTAAAAAAAGAGAACCCATTCATGTCAACTTTTCATAAATAGAACAAAAAAAAAACAACGACACGTGGTGTTCCCAAGCGGTCACCCATCTAAGTACTAATCACGCCCAACGTCGCTTGGCTTCAGAGATCGGACGAGTTCTGGCATTTTCAACGTGGTATGGTCGTTGCATGAGATTTTTTATTGACTTTGGGAAATTTCAATAATTGTTTTTATATACGTTTATATATGCCAAATTAATGAACATCAATCATCCAATTTTTAACAGAAATGATGAAAAACGTCCTTCTGATAGAAAGAAGAACCGATTTTCCTCAATTTTTTATAAAGGGAAATAAATACAATAAAAAAAGGCCATGAACTGATAAATAGATACAAAAAAAAAATAAACAACGACACGTGGTGTTCCCAAGCGGTCACCCATCTAAGTACTAATCACGCCCAACGTCGCAACACAATATACTTATAAAATGTTTTTGTACAGGAAGTTGAAGAAGTCATACTAGACCTCACAAATGAAAAATCTACTGGCATTGACGAAGTCCCAGCTGAGTTAATTGAGGAATGTGCCCATGAATTTGCAAAATGTTTTGTTCTAATAATTAATAAGTCTGTCGAGCTCGGTGTTTTTCCCCACAAATTAAAAACTGCTTTAATTATTCCAGTATTTAAAAAGGGTGATAATGACGACATTAAAAACTACACCCATAATTCAGTGTTTGTTTTAAATCATAGAAAAAGTAATGTCCAGTAGAATAACAACATTCTTTGAGAAATATAATAATATATTGACAAATTTCCAGCATGGTTATAGGGGTAGTTTTTTAACAGAAACACCAACAACGGAACTAGTACTAACAGTATATGAGAGATTAGATGCTAATGAATATGTAATGGGTTTATTTTTTTATCTTTCGACACTCGGCATATACCATTTGTTGCAAATAAATCGGAATTTTTTTAATTAATATTAATAACTGGTTAATTTCATATTTGTCGAACAGAGGACTTTTAGTTAAAAATGGGAATTTACTGTCCGATGAATATGACATATCAATAGGAACCCGTCAGGGTAGTTTGCTTGGACCCCCGATATTCCTACTATTTATTAATGACCTACCTGAGTTTATCGATTGTAGAAAAAAAATTATGTATGCAGACGACACCTCAATAATTATTTCAGCCAAGGGCCTGGAAGATCTAGAAGGCTTAGTCAATACAGTTCTGGATCAGTTCAATAAATGGTGCTACAACAACAGGCTCAATCAACTATGAGAAAACTGTATGTCTTGTTTAAAACTCACGGTAAAAATAACTATACAAATATGAACATTTCCTTAAATAATAATCTCCTGGGCATACAAAAAGACACTAATTTTTTGGGAGTAATTAAACATATTGATCAACTCTGTGCCAAATTAAGTCAATCATGCTTTGCGATCACTATGCTAAAAAACAGTTTAGATCGTGCCTCATTGGTAAACGAGTACCATGCTCTCTTTTATTCAAAAGTTTCTTATAACATAATAGCATGGGGTCAATGTGTAGATCTATAGAGGATATTTGCCATTGTGTTGAGAGTTATATATTCAATATGGGATATATAGAATCTTGTCGTGATACCTTTGAAAATAATAACCTGCTGACTGTTACATCTGTCTATTTATATAAGTTACTTGTATATATATATATATTAAAAATAGGTAGCCAACACATCGCGATAAACATGAATATAATACCCGCAATCGAAATAATTTATATATCAATAATTATAAACTCACTGTATGAAAAATCCCCTGTATGTGCGGGCAGTAATCTATATAATATGCTGCCTTCTGATGTACAAATGGTAATTGATGGGCAACATTTTGAATCTAAATAATTTGAATTATTATGTAGTAACTGCTTTTAATCTCTGGATGAATATCTCAATACTACACCATAAACACAGTACATACATCATATTATTATTGATGTTACAGGTTATACCTTTATACAGTGCGGTCCATAGGTATGGAATAAATTCATTTTTAGCGTTAGATTGTATTTGTTTAAAAAAATCTGAAACAGGTCGATTTCTATTGTGAATTTGACAATTCACAGTATGAATTATGAAGCCCCCTTCAAAAATTTTAAATGAGAAGGGGGGTCGTGTGGCACCTTGTTTGAAAATGATTTTCAAATACCTGGTTATTTCTTATGGGGTTATTTAAAATCAAAAGTATATTTCAATAGACCAGACAATAACAGATTTAAAAAAAAGGAAAACGGAAGAAATTAACAACATAACCCCTGAGGTCCTACAAAATGTTGTACGAGAATTCCAAAATCGACTTGCTTATTGTCAAGAAGTGAATGGTGGTCATTTTGAACATTTAATTTAATTGTAAAATAAATTGAAAAATACATTATGTTACATTATTTCCTTCATTCTACGTGAAGTACCAACATTTTACATTTTCAAAATGAATTTTCCCAGTTATGATTGCACCAAATTTTAAAAACTTGATATTGCTGAACAGAGAATGAAAATCCCTTTCGAACAAGGTGCCACACGACCTCCCTTCTGATTTAAAATTTCTGAGGGGTGCAAGAAGGGGGTAATATTTTCATTCTGTGAATTGTGAAATTAACAATAGAAATCGACTTGTTTCAGGTTTTTTCAAACAAATACGTAATAACGATAAAATAGTATATTATTCAACGAGCGAGAAATGTGGCCATTACTAGTGAGAATGAATGAAGAATCATTCGTACTAGAAATGCCTATTTCTCGCGAGCAGAATACTATACTTTTTCTGTGACTTATATCAGGACTATTTGAAAATAAGATTCATTTGTGAAGGGAATTCTGAAAGAGTGTGATTCATTTGATTGCATAATAGGAAGTTTTTATTGAATGAAAAAATCTATAATTATATTACAAAAAATTTCATAATATAAACAAAATCATTTTTTGTTAATGAAATTATTAGTAAAATTGGAACAGTTGGAAATCATAACTGAAGGTATCGAGGATTCTATATCCAAATTCACATTTCCATTTTTCATTTCCGAAGTGTTCTGTGCAATAAATGTTTGTGAAATGCTGCTTGTACTGATAGACGGTTTCATTGGACCCAAGATTTTTTCTGCAGTATTCATTTTATTTTTCATCCAATCATCTATGTATCCTTCCGCCACAGATGTTGACTTCCACCCTCCATGCCTCTTCAAAGAAGTTATGTCTCCACCCGCATCCACTAGCAGGGTGGCAGATGATCTGTATATAGTTCTGGATTTGGAAGTTTCAAATATGTTGCGATTTATTTTCCCATGGCTCCGAATTTATTCATTCCAATTCTTTGATTGGTGCATTAACCTTTCTGATAATTCAAAAAAAATGAATCTGTTAATATATTACTCGGTCGTAGCGTGATATATACAATACACATATGGCGAAAAGGCTCAGTTATGGTGAACTTCCGAACAATTTTCGTTTTGGTGTTTGGAATGGTGACTAATATAGCCGATCCAAGATCTTCCAAGTCTCCTATTTTCATAGAGTGCATTTCATTCGCACGACAGGCTCCCATTATTCCCATGACCAGTGCAACCTAGAAAGTAGATAGAAAGTCCAGAGCTTAAGCTATGTGCTACCGAGGTGCTTGCAAATTAAAGTGATTTGAAGCTATTCAAGTTCCCAACTAGGTTCTCTCATTTTGTTAAGTGAACTTTTGAAAAAATATCAATTTCTTACCTTTGTCGCAAGATATATTTCGTCAGGTGCTTTATTTATGAATGAATTCATTTCATCTGGGGTGAATGTTTGAGCCTTTCTCGGTATATAACCATCGGATTTGCGTTTTAAAAACGTACGTAATTTTGAATAACGTTCTATGTTGACGTCGTGGTTGATTAGAATGGTACTTCTTAATATTGAATATTGTGTCCAAAGCGAGGACGATTTATATTTTTCAGCTAATTGGGAAAAATATGCTAGAAGTACAATTTCCGAAAACGAATTCACATTATTTTTCTCCCGCCAATCCATGAAAATTGCATATATCGTCTCATATTTTTTTTGGATTCATTTGGTAATAGATTTGAATATGTTATTTTCGCCGCACTACAAATTTCTGGTGGGGTACACTCGTTGTCACTTTCCGAATCCATCTTTTTCTTCTTGTTTTTCGTTAGAAACTATAATATTTTACAAAACGAAGTGTCAATTCCATGATTATGACGTTTGAGAACAAGTTTGAAGTTGTTTTCAAACGGAACATCCTGTATATTTTCATTTAAATCATCTCCTTTTTAATAACCCTACACTTTTCATTCTTCATGTCATGTACCTAAAACAACTCGTCACCGAGATATTCTGGTTTAAAGGAATTGTTCAATATCAAATCAACAATTCTATAGATTTTTTTATCTACATGTTTGTTCATAGAAAATACTGATTCTGAATGATGTTTCAATAATTTTTTTCCATCTTCAAAAGCATTCTTGGCAACTCATGAATAACTAGCATAGCAGAAGAAAGTTTCAAATGTAACTATTTTTTCTAGTTTAGTTATCCATGACTACCGCTGAAAAAATTACTATCGGAATTTATAAATAGAGATTACTGTCAAACTACAATCCAGTTGTGTTAAAAATTATTGTGGCATTATGAATTATCGTTTAGAGGACATGGTTAAAATGGTGTATGCTTTGGGGGAAAGTGATGGCAATTGCTTACTGGCATCTAGATTATACGAACAAAAGTTTCCTGAGAGAAGACATCCAGATCGGCGAGTATTTCGAGACCCCAAAACAAGATTTGAGGAAACCGGAAAAGTATTTTTTCGCCAACCGTCCGGGATGTACCCACTTCCCAGAGGCTTTTTCTTTGAGAAAGTAACATTTTCCGGCCTAGTCCGGGAAGTACGTACTTCCCGGACTAGGCCGGGAAGAATCACGTCGTTTTTGTCATTGTAAATATGAAAATCTTGGTAGGTATGGATTTGATAAATGCAGTTGATCATTACCATAGCAACGAAATAACGGCTGACAGTTCATATAAAATTAGTTGTCAAAAGTTTGCATGTTTTTTGATCGCAATTCGCAATAAAATATGGAAAGCAGCAGAAAGAAATATGTCGTCTCATTTATTTGTTATTCTACACGGTTGCCGAAAAAATATTGTACTCAACACGCCCTAAAATAGTTTTTTTGGACTCACAGACTTCCAGGACTCGCCTACGGCTCGTCCTAGAATTTTGTCTATTCGTCCAAAAAAAAAATGAACGAATGATGAAAATACTCTTGGTATTGCATTGCATATAATCGAGAATCCCCATGTGAGTACACGTAGTTTGAGTAGGGAGTTGGGAATATCTCAAAGTGTTTCTCGGGTTGTGAGAAAATGCATTTACCATCCATATCATATGCAGTTAATGCAGGAGCTGACTGAGAGAGATTTTCCAAAGCGAATGAGGTTTTTCCAATGGGGTGTAGATGCAATCAACCATGAATCTGATTTTTTTGAGTATGTTCTATTTTCGGACGAAGCCACGTTTCACAACAATGGCCATGTGAATCGGCATAATATGCACTATTATGCAACTGAAATCCTCATTTTGTTAGACAACGTTGGTCACTGAATGTTTGGGGAGGTGTAATGGGGCCCTTTTTTTTCAACGGACATCTCAATCGAAGAAAATATCTAAGATTTCTGCGAAGTAGTTATCAAATTTATTAGATGATATTCCATTGGCAATAAGGCAGAGAATGTGGCTACAACAAGATGGTGCGCCTGCACATTACCACACTGATGTGCGGGAATACATTGATAATGAATTCCGTGAAAAATGGAGAGGTAGAGGAGGCCCAGTTCAGTGGCCTCCAAGCAGGTCACCGGACCTTACGAAAATTGATTTTTTTCTTTGGGGATACATTGAATGGGTTGTCTATCAAACTCCGCCCACAACTCCAGAAAATATGAAAGCAAGAATTCGTACTGCTTTCAGGGAAATTTCAGAGGAAATGCTGGCATATGTGGATACTAATTTCCGAAACAGATTGAGAGTGTGTATTGGTGAAAATGGCAGGCACATTGAACATTTGCTGCATTAATTATTGTTATTTTCTGTGAGATTCCAATAAATATGATTTTTATGCGAAGTTTAATTCCAAATATGATACCAAAGGCGAACATTGTCAATATTTTCTGTGGAAAAATATCCATCTTTTGGATGTAGAATATCTCGGAAACGAGTTGTTTTAGGTACATGACATGGAGAATGAAAAGTGGAGAGTTATTAAAAAGAAGTTGATTTAAATGAAAATATTCCATTTGAAAAAATCTACAAAATATATTTCTTTTGAAGAACTCGGCAACGCCGCAACGGAATTCAAAATTGAAAAAATATACAGGGTGTTTCATTTGAAAAAGAAAAACTTTGGTTAGTCACGCATCAATGATGCACCCTGTATGAATGAAAATTATTTTGAAAGGTGGTCTTAGATGGTCCCTTTGACAAAAAAAATATTAGAAATCGAATAAGGAGCAATGAACCTCGGGAATCCTGTTGACTCACCTTTATAGAAATATAAAAGAAACAAAAATATCTTCCACGTATTACCACTCAGCGATAATATCCGACTTGTACCGCTCATGTATCATTTTAAATGTCCCGCAAGCAGAACAGCAGTTCGGATGGTTTCGTACACCTTCGGAATCGTATGAGCCAGACGCTTGTCACTCAGACTCGTATACAGTGCGCGTCAAAATTATGGAACAAATTCGATATTTCGCAAGCCATGTACTTTTGACAAAAATCCTGAAATAGGTCGATTTTTATTTTAAAATGCCGATTTTTTTATGTATATTCTAAAGAAGTTGTGTCACTGGTTTTGACATGGTGACGTAATCGGTAATTTTTTCAAATTGGAATAGATGTCTTGTGATAACTCATCTGGAAGGCCTTTCAATACTGCATTCAATGATAATAATTAATTAGATATTTTTTTACAGGGTGAACAAAAATTAATTTTTTATTTCAATAAGAGAATAACTTTATATCCAACAAAATAGAACAGTTAAATGAGGTGTTCGAAATGCCATCCACCAGTCTCTTGACAATAAGCAAATCTACGGACACATTCCTCTTGCACATTGCGAATAACTTCCGGAGTAATTCTGTTAATTTCGAACCTAATTCGATTTTTCAACTCTTGTAGATTTTGCGGCCTATCTACATAGACCTTCGATTTCAAATAACCCCACAAGAAAAAATCCAGGGGCGTAAGATCTGGAGATCTTAGGGGCCACTCTATCGGTCCGCGTCTACCAATCCACCTCCTAGGAAAACAGTTATTCAAAAACTCGCGAACATCACGTGTATAGTGCGGGGGTGCACCATCTTGTTGCAACCAAATAATTTCATTTGGTGAGTTAGGATTGTTGGCGTTTGGAAAAATATATTTTTATTATTATTACATTATGATTATGAAATTCTTGTATGGTCATCGGTCCTTGATATGTGTCAGATTATTCGGAAGATTGGAAGTGGGTGAATATTTATTTCCAAGATTTTATTATATTGTGAGTTATTTAGTTACAAGTAAAGATAATGAAAGCGTGTTAAAAAATGCAAAATTTTACTTTTTTAGCCAAGGCTTTAATCCCTCAGACTGCCCTGGCAGACTAGTGAGTCAATGCTCTACTACACCAATGGATCCTTTCCAAATATTTATAGTTAGCTATTTCCTAGTCTAAAATGGAAACAAAAGACAATCACAAATTAATGCCATAATAGGCAAGTTAGTGTCAAATAAATGTCAGTTGAAATATCAACAAATATTCTTCACAAATTCTAAATGAAAAGGTTCTTAAAGTAAACTATGGCTACTTTAAGTGAAACCCAACGCATAGAAATTTAAATTTTTATTGGATGCGGAGATAGTACCAGAACTCAGCAAGAGGTATACGACTTGTTCAATGCGAAGTATCCAAATAGACCTATCAGTCGTTCAACAGTCAGTAAGATTGAGAAAAAATTTAGAGAAACTGGTCATGTCAAACATATTCCGAAAGCTGGACGTCCTAAAATAGAAGAAAACGTGAAACTTGATGTTCTATTGGGTGTAGAGAATAATCCTCAAAATACTTCACGACAAATTGCAGCAGACCTTGACATATCCCAAAGTTCTGTATTACGTATTCTAAAAGCAGAAAAGTACCATCCATACAAAGTACAGCTACATCAACAACTCAATGATGATGACCCCGATCGCCGTGTGGAGTTCTGTGAAATAATGCAGGATTTGTGTAACCACAATCCACGTTTTATAAAACAAATTCTGTTTTTCGATGAGGCTACGTTTTGCCTAAATGGTTCGGTAAATCGTCAGAATTGCAGATATTGGAGTAGGATGATGGACGGGCACTGGATGATGGACGGGCATACTCAATACCCTCAGAAAGTCAATGTTTGGGCAGGGATAATAAACGACAGGATTATTGGCCCGTATTTTTTCGAAGGAAATCTCACAGGGTAGCGTTACTTGGAATTTTTAAGAAATGAACTCATACCTAGCCTTGCCGTAATTTTTCCAAACGCCAACAATCCTAACTCACCAAATGAAAGTATTTGGTTGCAACAAGATGGTGCACCCCCGCACTATGCACGTGATGTTCGCGAGTTTTTGAATAACTGTTTTCCTAGGAGGTGGATTGGTAGACGCGGACCGATAGAGTGGCCCCCATGATCTCCAGATCATACGCCCCTGGATTTTTTCTTGTTGGGTTATTTGAAATCGAAGGTCCGTAGATAAGCCGCAAAATCTACAAGAGTTGAAAAATCGAATTAGGTTCCAAATTAACAGAATTACTCCGGAAGTTATTCGCAATGTGCAAGAGGAATGTGTCCGTAGATTTGCTTATTGTCAAGAGACTGGTGGATGGCATTTCGAACACCTTATTTAACTGTTCTATTTTGTTGGATATAAAGTTATTCTCTTATTGAAATAAAATATTAATTTTTGTTCACCCTGTAAAAAAATATCTAATTAATTATTATCATTGAATGCAGTATTGAAATGCCTTTCAGATGAGGTATCACAAGACATCTATTCCAATTTAAAAAAAATACCGATTACGTCACCATGTCAAAACCAGTGACATAACCTCTTTAGAATATACATAAAAAAAATCGGCATTTCAAAATAAAAATCGACCTATTTCAGGATTTTTGTCAAAAGTACATGGCTTGCGAAATATCGAATTTGTTCCATAATTTTGAAGCGCACTGTATAATAGAAAGAGACAGAAAGAGAGAGTGAGAGAAAAAGTCGCATGGAAAGGCCATAACGCTTTTTTCTTACGTGACGATTTATAACAGTCAACCCCTACCACAAGCCGCGTAAAGGAACTTCGTTTCAAAAAATATTGATCCGGCCCCATAATAAAAAGAAATAAATAATAAAGCATTTTAACGATTAGGGTTGAAGGTAGCCCAGATAGTGAGAAACGTTAGACGTGAAATCTGGGTGCGCCAAATAAACTATATCTCATTTGGCGCGCTCAGATTTCACGTCTATAATTTCTTACTATCTGGGCTACCTTCAACCCTTATCGTTAAAATGCTTTATATTTATTTTTATTATGAAGCTGGATCAATATCTCTGTGATGATTTTTCACCATTTTGATACCATAATAATTCTTTTTTTCTCGATGGTTAAAAAGTTAAGAAAGTGATCACCCAGTATATGATTTGACCGAGATATATGAAACACCACTAGAATGCTATTAGGCAATCCATACCACGTGACCCGTGTTGTTGGCACACAAACCGATAATCGCCATAAGAAAATAAGAATCATTGTCAGTGTGTACCTTTGGCTTGTAAAAGTGTATTTTTTTCGGTTATTTTCGGAGCTTTTGTGTTGTTAATTAATAATATTCAGATGGAGAGTGATTACCTGAAGACACTATTGTTGAAAAGCAGAGGCTTTGGTGAACGGTATGCTTGAAAATACATCCCCATCTTTTGTTTACATTTTTATCAATGTACCTATTTGTTACAGGTATAAAATGAAGTTGAGGATTGATCAGTGATTTAGATCCTTTTTACACTGAATATTTCTGAACTGAATTGTTCAATTGTTGGTGCTCCTCCTGTTACGAATATGGATATTATTTCGTATTTGCTTTTTACTCAGCTTTCCCAAATGCAGATGAAGCCCTATACAAGTTGAGAATCCATACATACTTTGAATCTGGCTTCGTCGTGAAGGTGAGAACAAAAATTCAGAATCATTTATATATTTTAGTTAGTCTACTATGTTGTTTCCTAGGCAGCAGGCTTTTTCTAATGGGTACATGTACAGTTGCAAATCTTGAGTCATCGAAGCGAATTATTATAAATTAGGAATAATAATAACTTCTGATCTGTTCTATTATGTTTATTGCCACATTTGTTTATTATAAGAGCCATTGATTTGATATTTAAGAATATTACTTCTCAACTTTCATAATAGTTCTTTCTAATCGACATAACTTTTTTTCAGGTCAAGTATTCACAAAAGGCAAATCTTCAGATGTTTGGTACATAATTGAAAAGGATGAAAGCATTTGTACTGCTCACTGTACTTGTATGGCCGGAAACAGTGAAGTAGGTGGTCATATTGGTGCAATATTAGAGGCAATGTCACGCACAGATTTGGAAGCTGTGTGGCCAATGCCATCCAGCCAAAAAATTTATTGGACGACTTGCCTCTTGCTCAGTTGTTTTAAAAACTAAAATGTTTCAAATGAATATATATATAAATAAATGTTTGTTTATTTGTTGTTTTACTGATTCAGTTGATTACTCTTAATTTAATACCAATTATAAAAAAATTACACAATATTGATATTTGTATATAGTACAATTTCGATAAATATCACGATATATCCAATTTTTACTGTTAATAAATTACAATACCCTTTGAAGGTTGTAGACGATGTGGTAACTTGATTACTCTCGTCTCGGACATCCATCGTCTTAATGTTCTTGAAAAGGTTTTCACGATGTTTCGAATGTTTGTATCTGCAATCGTCTGAATACGGTATTCACATTCAAAACATCGTGTAAACCTTTTCAAATACATTAAGACGTTGGACATCCGAAACGAGAGTAATCAAATACAACACCCTTCACAAGACTTGATCGAGGCTTTCGATAATTGCCTGAAATATCTAAAAAGGGAAGGTTGAGATTGAAAGACATATTTCTAAATATTTTTATTTATTGAGTCACCAGAATCCTAAAGAAAATTTGTATTCCAGTAATTCAATAACACTACCTATAAGAATATTTTTTGTGGAGGTAGGTACATATATATGAACATTCATTTGGAGTTTTCTCTACTTTTGAAGTGGAAAATATATCAATTATATATATATATATATGAACTTTATTTGAAATGGGACCTCCTAATGTACAATAGTTCAGATATATACAAGTAGGCAAAATCATACAAGTAATCGTAGGAACAAATCAAATCACAAAAGTCTGAAGTTATAGGTAGGTATCCATGACGGAATGAAGGAGTTATGAATGTGCCACAGGGTATGTCTGCTGCAGCCTTAATATTATTTTGAATCCGTAAATCTACGGAACAAATCAAATCACAAAAGTCTGAAGTTATAGGTAGGTATCCATGACGGAATGAAGGATGTTATCACGAATGTGCACCCAGGGTATGTCTGCTGCAGCCTCTCTGATACTTGATTTTCGAATCCGTAAGATCTTCTACGGAACAAATCAAATCACAAAAGTCTGAAGTTATAGGTAGGTATCCATGAAGGATGTTATCACGAATAGGCACCCAGGGTATGTCTGCTGCAGCCCCTCTGATACTTGATTTTCGAATCCGTAAGATATTCTAGGTTGATTGCAGCTAACATAGAGCTCTTCTCCTCCTCGATGAGTCATTTTAACTGGTCAAAAACTTATGATTTGATACTGTAGACAGCGAGTGAAACCCGACTCTATCCCTGTCGTGACGGGACCCACAGTTAACTGCATTGCAAATAAAGGGCATTTTTCTTCAGTTGAAGCACGAATTATAATCCTAAATTGAAAAAACTACTCAAATTCGCACAGAAAATCACAAAATAAACACTTTTACCACTATGGTCGCTTATGACGAATTACAATGTGTGCCAACAGCCGCCATATTGCTTTCGTTTTGACAGGTCGATGGATTGCCTAATATAATCCTTGATTATTGAAATATCAGAAAGCTTTCGGTTCTTAATGAACTCTTATCTAGCGCGAATAACCCACAACAATTCATTTTTATTGACAGAAAAAAAAGGACTTTCATTTAACCCAGTTAAATTCCACAGAAAGATTTGTACACTGCTGCGCCATCTCTGCGAGGGCAGATTTAACAACGAGTAAAAACTGGCAGTACTCTGTAAACTTTGTATTCGCCTCGCCATCATTTATAAGGCCCTCCCATGGCAAAAAATAGGAAGTTGGAAGTTACTGAATTCAAAGTGAACTTTTCACAAAGATGGTCATTGTTTCCTTTACCAATACTGTGCGAATGTTTTCAACGTAGGTGCTAGAGAAATGCAGGGCTTAACAAAACATATAGTTAATAATGAAAACTACCAACCTAAGTAGTAACTACTCAGACGATAAACCATCATAATCACTAGCAATGACGAATATTCATTCGAAAGCGAAGAAAAAGATAATGATCATCTAATAGGAAAAACTAGTTTTTTCTCTCTCCTGGAGCTGAACTCACCAAATATGTTCAATGTTTATGTTGTCACGAAAAATTCAGAGCACACGTCACGTTGAGGTTAGAACAAAATCGGAACTTGGAACTGCCATTCTCACTAGATGGCAAAAAACTACTACTTCATAATGTCAGTCATAGATGTCACCCAATTCCCGCGCATCGAAGAAGCCGTATGAGAGAAATGAGATTATTTATAGCATTCATATATAAAAAATGAAGTTGGTTCTAGCCAATATAATTTTTGTTTCATACAATCGCGCGTGGTATCTATAGTATTCGATATGGAAATACCTCATTAATGTATTGTGGCGTCCTCTATAGGGGAGGAGAAATAATTTGGAACTACAAAATATGTCTTTCCGGCGCGAAGTAACAGAAGGAAGTTTTCTTTGCTTTTCTGCCATTTACAAACAAGACAAGATTGGCATTCGAAAAGAGCAGGGTTGAACTCGTTTACGGCAACAGCAGAGTTGAACTCACCTTTTGTGGGACCAAAGCAAAATATGCATTGTAGACGTTTATTGGAATTATGGAGAGTTTCTGTCGATCAATTGGGAAGCAACTTGTTGAAGCGCATTATGTCCCACAAAACCGTTTTTTCACTAGAGGCAAAAAACTATTTGTTGCTATGTCGTAAGGCATTTTTTTATTGTTATACTGATGGGTGTATGCACTTAGATCTGAATATTTACCATATTTACCCTGGGAAATCAACGAAAGAGGTAGGAGAAAAAAAAAAATGAAACTACGCAGCATTATCGCAAAATCGTTTATTTTTTTCTTTCTTATTTGTATGCCAACGAATCCTACGGTTCACCAAGACATTCCTAAATTGTGAAATGTATCATTTGAATAATTGAACGTGAAAAAAAAACTACTATAGACAAAAATGAATCAATATTTAAGAGATATCAATCATACACCGATAGTTACGAAAGAGATCTAGTCGTGCGAACTAGACTCAATTGGTACACATGAATTTGAATATTTCAACTTGATGCATATTAATGTAAGAAGCATTTCTAAAAATTTTAAATTCCTTGAACATTTTAGCACGAAATTCGACTGTATCATATTATCGGAAACATGGCAAATAGGAAACACTGCTTTATATAACTTGGATGGCTTTGATATACTTTATAATGAAGGTTTTATCAACCAAAAATGATGGGTTAGTGGTTTATATCAGGAATTCACTAAATCATAAGTTTAAAATTCTTAAAATAGATGAAAGCAAAGTAATACAAACTGAACTATATCAGAATAATAAATCCTTTTTGATAACATCTCTGTATAGACCACCTTCAACATCGAAAATACATTTTTTCAACGATCTGAAGAATTATGAGAGATAAGTGCCATGTGAAGTGGAATGAATAGAAAAATCGAATTTAAACGGTTTTCTTCACATAAAGGATTCAATACAAAATTGAACCAGAGAAAGGTAGATCTCAGGTGAAAAACAACTACTTTCCTGGCAAATACCACGCAGAACGTTGAATGATATTCACCTGAAAATCCATGCATACTTCCATATAATATCAATGGACATTGAATGAAATTTTTTCTTTCTAAAAAAGCTCGATTATGTTTAATTTATTCGTTTTCCCCCTAAAATCCGCATACCGGTTTCAGGTTTTTTGGGCCCCCTCATCGGTAGGAAAAGTAGTCAACCACCAAAAAGGAAAAAGAACTCTGGGGGGAGGGACCACAACGTAAACAAACCATCATCGATCTTGTTAACCCTATAGGTACCCGGGAAAAAGATAAACAACTGGCGGTACCTAGTGACGAAAAAACACCCCAAAAAACCCCCCACCTCGATAGGTTTCAAAAAAAAAGATTCCTTCTCAAAAATTGAAACCCGTCTACATATAGTGAGAGATAAGTGCCATGTGAAGGGGAAAGGGGAAAAAAAAAATCAATTTAAAGGTTTTTTCTTCAAAAAAGGATTCAATACAAAATTGAACCAGAAAATTAGATCTCAGGTGAAAAAACTATTTCCCCTGGCAAATACCACGCAGAACGTTGAATGATTTCCCCACGAAAATCCATCATCCCATATAATATCAATGGACATTAATTTTCAAATTTTTTTTTTGAAAGGGGGTCTTTTTATGTTTTTTATGTCGTGTTCACCTAACAATCCGCACCCCTTTTAAAAGGGTTTCTTCCCCTCATCGGTACGGAAGTCAACCACCAAAGGGGGAAAAAGAACTCTGGCTGGGGTGAAACCTGGCTAAACAAACCATCATCGATCTTGAACACCTATGGTACCCGGGAAAAAAGATGGGTCCGCCAGGTACCGCCCAGTTAAAGTTTATTTTTCCCCGGCGCCCCTGCCAAAATTCCCCGTCGATGTTTTTTTATTGTCTTAACCCCAAAATTTAACCTGGCGCAATGAGGAAAAAAGCCGCTTTTAAGGGGGAACGGGGCAAAAAAAAAACATAACCTTTTATAAAAAAAGCTTGTTAAAACCGTATTATGGAAAAACCATGTTTAGTAAATTTTTAAATTCCTTTTGGGGGAAAAAAGCCAGTTATTTTTTTATGTTAGTCGTTTTATGTGAAAACCGTTTTTTCGTTTTTCTATTCATTCCCAAAAACGCCCCCCCGGGGGAACCCCCCCCAAAAAATTTTTCAAAACTTTCTTGGGGGGGGTTTTTTTGGAAACCCCGGGTTTTGGGAGTTTTTTTGGCCCCGCCCGGTGAACAAATAAAGCCGTTTTTTACGTTGTGTTTTCCCCGGGTTTTTTGGCCGGCTGGTTTTTTAAAGCCGAAAGAACAATTGCCGCCAAAAAACAAAAAAACTTATAAAAAAGCATTCTTCCCCGGGGTATAAAATGGGTAAGGTGAAATTCTTTAAAACGTTACTGGCCAAAGAATTTTTTCCCCCGAACCCCTTTTCCGGTTAAATTGGGGGAAAACCCTTTTAAAAAAAAATTTAAAACATTCATTCCGCCCCTGCAAAACGAAGCCCCCGAAAATTTTATTGGTTTAAAGGGTAAGGGGTGGTTTTTTTCGTTTTTAAAACACCCGGGAAAAGCCCGAAAGGTAAAGAGGGAAAAGGGGGTTTTGTTTACGTTTTTCTCACTTTCAGGGGGTTTTTAAACCCTTTTTGGCAGAAACCCCCAAACCCGGCCGGGAAAGTGGCCGGGTTTGCCCAAAACCCAAGCATCGAAAACTTTGTTAAAAATTTTTTCAGGTAAACCCTTTTCTTCCCCAGCATTTGCCCGGAAAAAGGGTTAGTTTCTTTTTGGGGATTGAAGCCATGTAAAAAAAACCTTTTTTCTTTTTTCCCCTTTTTTTCACTTTCCCAAACCCCCGGGGGACCCCCCCTGAAAAGAAACTTTTTTAAAAAAAAATAGTAAAAATTTGGGGTTTTTTTTTCCGTTTTGGTACCCCGGTTAAAAATTTTTCCGGGTTGCAAGGAAAAAAAAAATTTTTGTTTACGTTGTGTTCCCCGGGGGGATTTCCGGAACGGCGGTTTTTTTTCCGGCTTGGGGTGAGGGGCAAAACAAATTAAATTTTAATAATTTTAAAAAAGGGGGAAAACATTTGCTTTAAAAGTCATTATTGGTAGGAACAACGGGGAATTTTCATTCCGTTCTGTTTTTGGGCCGGAAAAAGGGTTTTTGACCCCGGGGGACCGGTTCAATTTATTGAATTTTTGTGTTTGCGTTTTTTAAATTTTAAAAGGTATTTGGAGGGGAAAATTTTTTTTAATTTTTTGGGGGGGTTGGGGCCCCCGTATTGATTAAAACTGGACAAAAAGGTATCAGTAATTTTGATGGGTGGGTTTTGGTTTCCATATCAGTAGTGAACTCTTTCAGGAAAAATTACATTAATTCCAAAATCCTTTTTGATCATATTTCCCCAAAAACCCCCAAACAAAATTTTTTGAAAAATTTTTTTCAAGGTGCCAAAAACAAATAACTGATCACTTTCCAATAATAAAAAACCCTTTTTTTAAAAATTGCCCCAAAAAAAAACGGGTTGGGTTTATAAAATAAAAAGTATACGAAAAGGTTTGGGGAAAAAAAAATTAGATGGGGACACCCCCATAAAAAGTACACAACGTAAGTTTTAGGAACGAAACTTTTGAAAAATAAATAATAAAAAAATTTGATGGATGTACTGTAACAAAAAAAATTTCAAAAAAAAAAAAAAGACAGATATGGGTTTTAGTAGTTTGGGAAAAAAGTATTAAAGAAAAGAGGCTTTTCAAAACTTTCAAAAAAACCCCCAAAATGAAACTTTGGGGGTTTCAAAAAACAGGGAAACAAACTGAAATTTTTACTCAGGATTACGAAATTTTAAAAAAATTTAGCATTAAAAATTCACGATGTAGACTGAACTCAAAAACAACTCTGGGCTAATAAATAAAAAAAATAAATGAAAGAAAGCAAACTATAAAAATCAAAAAAAATTGGGGGGGATACCATTGTAACGGTATTTTATCATGTCAACAAAAATTTTAAAAATTTATGGGAACGCAGGAAAAATTTTTTGGGAAAAATTCAGGGCCAAAAACTCTCAAAAGGCTTTTGGGGTTTCAAAAAATAGCTGTTTCCCACCGAGAAAACTTTAATAACGCAAATCCCAAAAAACAAAATATATATCAAATCAAAATGTAAAAAAACTTGACAGCCCCTTTCTCTCCTTCTATCATCTCCCCAAGTCCCCGTCCAAAAAAAAAAACGGGGTAAAGGGCCCAGGAAAATTGTTATCAGAATCTTGCTTAAAATCACCAAAACCTTAACTAAAAATATCCCCGGGTAAATTAAGGGGAAAATATGTTCTTTTGGGAAAACAAAAATATAAAGTAGAAAATTAAAACTTTGAAAAAATAATAAAAGGTCCGGAATGGATGGGTTTTTGAAGAAACCGAAAAAAAAATTTTTTTTATATATCTAACCCTTGTCCCCTCATCCCCAACAGAGTATTTTCAACAGGACAATGGCCACAACCCCAAAGGGGAAACCCTTAAAAAACCCTTTTTAAATGTGGAAAGGGGAAAACCCCCGGCCCTATCCCTTTTTAAATATAACAAAGATATTCCAAAAAAAACCTTAAAGTTAACCCGGGGAAATATCTGATTGATAAAAAAATTATTTCAAGTAGGCAGTTCTGATTTCAACGGAACAAATATATGAAGCTCTAGATAAAAGCAAGCCAACTATATGCGTTTTTTTAGATTTAGCAAAAGCTTTCGATACGGTGAGCCACCCACAGTTACTAGAAGCTTTAGAAGACATTGGTATCAGGGGAAATGTGCTGAATCTGATGAAATGCTACATATCTAATAGACACCAATATGTCAAAATAAAAAATTGTGTGAGTAGTGTATCCCAAGTTAAGTTTGGAGTCCCACAAGGAACCATGTTATTCACCATTTACATAAACAATCTATTCAAATTGGATAGTTGTGGGCAGATAATTAGTTTCGCTAACGAAACAGCAATTTTATTTCAAGCTAGTAATTGGGAAGTACTTAAATATTTGGCAGAAAATGATCTGAAAACAGTCAAAAATTGGATGGATGACAATTTATTGACTATAAATTTCGATCAAACTAAATATATTACATTCACATGCATTCATAGAAACTTGCCAGACTATGATAGACTAAAAAATGATAACCGTTATGAAATACAAAGAACGGATAACATAAAATATTTGGGCATAATCATAGATAAACATCTGGGATGGGATAAACATATAGAAACTATCACCAGAAATCTTAAATGTTTGATGTATACATTCAAACTTCTGAGAACGATACTAAATCTGAATAAACTAAAAACAGTATAGCATGCACTGGTAGGTTCTCGATTGAACTTGGTATCATAGGGTGAGGCGGGGCGATGAATTCATACCTAAAAAAAAATAAACAATACTAAAAAAAAAAACTCAAAATAATTCTGATGAGGCCTCATACATTCCCATGTGATGAGGTTTACAATGAAGCCCATGTTTTTGACATGAAATAATTGTTTTACCGCTCCATCGTGGTTCACCAATTCAAAAACAGAACGGAACTTCAATACATCACCCATAACCATAATACGGGGAGATATAATGCCTCGTACAAGACTCCATTCCCAGCAAAAACTGTTGGCTAACGCAGTTTTGCATATCTAGCACCTATAATGTATCAAATTCTACCAAAAAACCTACCAAAAATCCAAAATATCCAGCAATTCAAGAAAAAACTCAATGGATTCATCTCAAACTATCCAAGACATGAACTCATCAAAATGATAGATATGCAGCTTAAAAAATCATTTTCTAAATCAGTTTTTAAATTTATCCTAGTTTTATCCTAGTTTTAACCTAGTTTTATATGTACATTTTAATCAACTTTCATTTATACATCTTATCTACATATTTTATTCATATTTTTTATCTATACACATTTTGCATATACATTTTATCTATACATTTCATTTACACTTTTTATCTTTACACAACTCACCTATATATTTTATTTTTATACTTAATTTCTACCTTTTATTTATAAACATTCTAATGATGAATTCCATACATACAATTCATCTATATATTCCATCTCCATATTTGTGTGTATATATATATATATGTATATATATATATATATAAATATATATATATATATATATGTATATATATATATATATGTATATATATATATATATATATAAATGCCATTTTCTCTTTCCTTCAGGGAGTATACACAAATGTCAATAGTGGTGAAGCTGTTGCGGCAGTATTTTATGATTTCTCAAAGGCATTTGTTGATCCCGAGATACTGTTAGCTAAGCTTCACCACTACGGCTTTAGAGGTATAGTAAACGACTGGATGGAGACTTATTTAACCGATCGCTACCAAATAGTAAAAACCAATACCCTGTCAGATAGTGCACCTGTTATTTGTGGTGTACCCCAAGGATCTATATTGGGCCCCACCCTTTTTTTGTTATATATTAATGATCTGCTTAGAATACAGAAAAATTCACAGTTTTTGTCGATGACACTATCATTTTATGGCAAGACAAAAATGCCAATTCTCTGCAAGAATAAATCCTCACTGACATAAAATTAATAAAACAATGGTGTAATTCTAACCGTCTTATTTTGAATGTAACGAAAACCAACATTATATCTTTCGGGTGTGAACTAAGCAATAATAAATTGGATAATGGTTATATCGAGAGCCGCGATAATACCAAATTTCTGGGAATATTCACCGACAATAAATTGAAATTTGAACAACATGTTTTCAATTTGAATAAGAAATTAGCCTCTGGATGTTTTGCTGTGAGACTTGTAACAAAAGAGCTCGGACTCTCAGTAGCAAAAACAATTTACTATGCCTTGATAGAGTTTCACCTAAGATACGGAATTCCATTTTGGGGAGTATGCAATAACAATCTCTTACAAAGCACCATGATACTACAAAAACGGGCAATTAGATATTCATCTACATCAAAGGCACGTGATATTGTGGCTTACAAAAAATTCGTTTTATCTGTTAAGTGAAATGTGAATGATATTCATTCAATATGAAATGGGTTATGCATTTTCAATAGACAATTTTGCTTGATTTTGTATAAGAAGGTTAATTTAAATAGATCGAATCTCTGACTTGTGCTCCTGCCTAATATTTATACTTCAATTGTTAATTCTGTTTGCATAAATGCCATCATTTTCATTACTTGTTCATTACTAGGAGCTGCATAAATCCACTATACTTGATACATGTCCTTTTTTAACAATTAATGAACATACACCCGCAATTTCGAAGTTATAACTTTGAAGTGGCAGCTTATAATAGCCCGACGTGTTCGCTCCTTTCAAGGGTATAAGACTTTTTGTAATTTTTAGGTTATAACTTTGATGTGGTGAGTCATGGGCCTGCGACTTGGGTGCCACTTTCCAGTGGAGAAAAAGTTGATAATTTAGTTCTACTAGGCACTGTATGATGGGAGGAGCTTTAGAGTGGTATATTTACACTTTTTGCCACTTTAAAGTTATATTCTCCAAAAGCCGCCATATTTACAGGAATATGATGTGTCGCCATTATAAGAAAAATGATCGAAGTATTCATAAAGATTTATTTGTCATCAGCACTGCATCAAACGTAGTAATTTGTTACGTATTTGTTTCAACCAACCAAGATTGATAAAACAATGTTCGAGGGATTTAAGTACATAATTTCAGAGCCAAGTTATTTCCAAAATTATAATTTTTCCTTAAATAAAGTGTATTCAGATAGCGCGTGCTCACAATCGAGCTACAACACCCATATTTCACATAAAACTTTCAATCGTTTTAATTTTATCCCGATCAGAAGTATCCAAATTCAATATACTTACGCGTTTTTATGTTTATATGTTATATATTTTTATACTTGATCGAGTGTTAGAAATGAATCAGGCAAAATGGAAGAATGAGAAACATTTATCACAAAAATATGTTGCTGAACAGAGATCGAGATACATATTTACCCAAACACAGTCAGTTGTTTAACGTGTCTAGTGTCGGCCACTACATATCCACGTTTTTGCCAGGTGACCACAACGTGGTTGGAATTTGGCTACATGAGATCCAGGAACGTAGATCGGAACGTAGCAGCCACCAAAAAAGTGTTCCCCATTTTGGTAGCCGCCGCGTGATAGAACCATGTATATTACGTGGCAGTGGTTGTGGTCAAACACTTCAAAGTTTTCCAGTTTTCGTGGCCGCTACGTTCCGTCCACTCAAAATGCTACTTGGACTTTATCAAAACTCTGAGCTCTTGCAATTGAAGTTGACTCGAGAGTTCTTAGAGGCAGCTGAGGATGCCTTTTGCGAAAGCCAACCAGCCAGTCTTCACCTGCCATTTGCAGTTCTTTATTAAAGGGATGAGATATTTTGTTTTTCTCAGCCAACTCGAAGGCCAGTATCCTAACATATCTCCCGATAAACCCATAGAACCTTTGCTCCATATCTAGGATTACCTGAAGTATTTCTTCTTCTTGATCTTTGTTGCATACTGGTCTATAAGCACTCAAAATATTTTTAGGACCTACAGCATCTTTATTGACATTTGAAATTCTCCGTTTTAGTGTGGTAAGTGGTACGTTGTAGTTTCTACTAGCTGTTTTGAAACACATCCCATGATTTTTTACCGCTTCTATAGCTCTGAGCATATTCTTATGTCTGCTGTGTAGTAGATCGTTGCCTTTTTCGAACCATTGCCAAATTCCACTGAAATAAAAAACACTAATGTAGGTACTAAATATCGTTATGGGACAGAGTGGCCACCCTGTGTGACCAGTTTGCCCCGTATTACATTGTTTTATAGAAAAATTATTAACAAAATAAATAAAAAATCGTAGGTTACATTCATTTATAATAGTTTATGACCTAGAAACTTCTCTGTTTAGGCATTTATCAATCGTTCCGTGACAACTACTAGACTAAATAGGGAATCGAATCGTGCGTTTAAACTCTCACCAGTAACCACAATGCCCCTTGAGACCACTTTTCCCCGGCCTCCCCTACATATTGATTGATTGATAAGTGTCATCCGAAGCACTACTCGGCTGGTAACCGTGGACAGTCCGAAGGATTGATATCTAGGTACCAAGAATGTTCGGTTGGTCATCTATCTCCTCCCGCTCCACAAAACTACAGAAATAAATTTGTATTTCAGCAGCCGTGCCGAGAATCAAACTCGGACCATCTGGACATCAGCCAGCGACTCTACGCTCACGGCCACCAACCCAGTATAATGATAAAATAATTGGTTTCGTTCACATTTGACAGATATTCGACATTGGAGGTAAAACAATCTCACTTTTCCTAATTGTTTATGTTGGAGAGTTGAACATTTTTACCGATTTCAAAAAGAATTCAGTAGTTGGATTACATATGTTATTGTTTAATTCATAGATGATCATGCCTACGTATTGTGCTGTTGTGAAATGAAAGAAAATGTTTTCTCTTTATACCATTCCTGGTGAACATCATCTAAACTGGAATAATATTTTGTCAGGTCCATTGCGACAATATTTCACTCGAAACACAATAAAAACAGTAAACATTTCGGATAAACGTTCTTTAACAAGCAAGAAATGTGAAGTTGTTTCACCTCCAATGTCTACAATCTGTCAAATGTGCACGAAACCAATACTGAGTACCAAAATGTCAAATTCAATTGTTTGAGCCAATCATAACATTTTAAATATTCCATGGTGAGTTATGATTGGCTCAAAAATTGTAGGGATTATTATTTCGATTCTGAGTTGTATTCGATTCCTAAGTATTCGATTCTTCCCATCACTAATGTCAAAACAATAAATAGGTTATTGTCTACAAAACTGAAATATTAATACCTAAGCTTGAAATGTATATTTTACACTTGTGTATACTTACATCGAAGTTTTGACATTGCGGAATTCGGATGAGCAAAAGTCACTGTTTGACGCGAAAAATCTGCCAAGCATAACGGCGTCAATTTTGGGCAAATTACTACTGTTTGCTTTGCTAAATCGTGATTCCATAGCGGATTATACTTGCTTTGCAAATCTTGAGAATTGAGAACAACTGTATCAACTTGACAAAAATTGCTAACGACGAAAAATTTATCATGTAAACCGTTCTGTTCTACGAAAATGTTAACAACTACAATGGCGATACCACGGCGTGACGTGAAACTTTCTGATTGGTGTTCACTGTCACGTGACAGATTGCCTAAAGGCACAAGCCTATACTGAATGTAAAATGAGTCATATACAGTAACAATTCCATTTCAATTGATATACTATTTTAAGGAGTTGAGTAATAATAATATAAGTCTGGGCCTTCATTTCTACCGTTCTACAAAATATAAACCGCAGACACATATTAATATTTGTACTGATATACAGTGTTACCAAATAAGTGCGAAAGTTTTCAGGGGGTGATTTCTTGTCGAAAATTAAAAGAGATCTTTCAGGAGAAACATTTTTTTTTCTTGAAATTGCTGAATAGTTGAAGAGCTGTCATTTTGTGGGCATTTTCTACCAATAAAAAAGCTACCTATGAATATTTTTTATGTGGTAGTTGAGAGTTCAATTGTGTCTTTTGAATCTTCGATATGAATAATTACACTAACGCTGAAATGGCCGATATGCATTTTAGGTATGGTCGTCCCAATGGAAATTCTGAGAAAGATAGACGGCTCTCTGCAGATATGTATACTCAGCGCGTGATACCTCATCACACAATTTTTGCACACCTTTACCAACGTCTCTGTGAAAGATAGACTTTTCAAAAACGAACAACGATTGTGGTCGTCCACGAGTAATAAGAACGGTGGCACTGGAAGAAGAGGTTCTCAATATGACTGAAGATCGTCCGGAATTAAGTACAAGACAAATTGCTAACACACTTAAATTTGGTCTGGAAAATTTTAAAGGCACTTTTGCCGCGAGATTTTACCCATTGAGGAGACTTTTGCCATTGGAGTCTTCAAATGATTACCCAAAATGCTCAATTTTTAGAAAACGTAATATTCACTGACTAATCCAACTCTTCAAGGCAAGGTATTACACATTTCCATAACAAATCATCTATGGGCCGAAGATAACCCACATGCAATTCAAGAAGGTCGGTATCAATATAAATTTTCACTTAACGTGTGGACCGTATTTACTGGTGATGGCGAGTCTGTCCATTTCAGCATAACTGCTCGTCAGTACTTGGACGACGTGTATCCAAATCGTTGGATAGGCAGAGCAGGACCTCAACTTTGGCCTCCCAGATCTCCAGACTCAAACCCCTTGGATTTTTGCATCTAGGGTCACCTGAAGTTCTTGGTTTATACGAACCCCATTGAATGTGTGAATGATTAGAGGAATCGCATTATTGCAGACTGCGAGACAATCCAAAACACACCAGGAATATTTCAACGTTTGCGCCAGTTTATGAGACGAGGTGTCTAATGGTTGGAGGTGGTCATTTCGAGCAGTTTTCATAACTCCGATCCGTTTGATCTTGTTGCCTCTTTCTTTGTTGTAATACACATAATTTTGTTTTGTTTATATTTTTAATTTAATATTCTATTAAAACAAAACATGTTACCGGTACATGCCTACATTAAAAGTTAAAACAAGCGGAATAATTTTAAAATACTACGATTGAAGTCACAAGTTGTGCAAACAAAACGTGACAGCCACCTACAAGATTTTTTCGATTCCATTTAAAGAAGATCCGTTCATGCACAATGTTGTATATTATTTTTTAATTAAGAAACTATTGCTTTTACGGACACAACACAGGACTTGAAAAAGTTTTGAAATGAATCGTTCTTTTCAAAACATATTTAAATTGAGATATTCTGTTTCGTTAAAAAGTTCTGGTAAAAAATTGAATAGGGGTTGCATATTTCACCAATTTGAAAGATCACAACAAAATTAAAAAATATTCATAGGTAGTCTTTTAATTGTCAGAACATGACCAGGGAAAGCCATTTCTTCAAGTCTCCAACAATTTTAAGAAAAAAAATAACAATTTTTTTTTCTTATTTTTGGAAGCGTGTAAATTTTCAAGGAAAGGTCTAAGAGCTTTTGTTTACATGAAAGACCCCCTTTAATTTTCGACAAGGAATCACCCCCTGAAAACTTTCGCAACCTGTATATGAACTTCTTTTCAAATATCTTCCACAATATTTTTTATTCCCTCCATTCAGGTTTTTCTTTCACGTAGGTCCCCAGGTTCCTTCCACTCTTAATTTCAATTACACTCTCCAGTTTCAACCAAATCAGCACTTCTATGGATAGGGTATTTATCACACAACTGAAAAAAATTAACTATATAAGTATATATTGAAAACGCTCATGACATTTTATCCCAATTCTATTCGAAAATATTGAACAATTTGACTGGTGCTCAGAATTGTATTCATTCATAAAGAGAAAACCTTATATACACGGTATTCTCAAACAAGAAATTACGAATTTGCAAATCTCATAGAAAAATTGTTCACTTTTAGTCTTGATATATTCACAAAAACTGCTCAAAGTTGTCACCATTTATTCTTTGCATTCCTAGTAGGTGTAACGATGAGTCCATAAAGAAGTCAAAAATGATATCTTTGTGCATGAATAACTTAACACGCATTTTCTTCCACTTCATTAACCGAAAATCTTCTACTAGCCAAACAAGTGTATTACCAAAAGTATTCAGTTCATTTGATGTGTGGTTATGGTTATGATGATTTAGAAGCCAATGACGATACTCAACTTCTGCGGGATGATCTTTAGGTTGTATTACATTCAATATTTTTATGATTGAAATTGTTTCTGTAATATCGAAAATCTTACTTAACTGCGGGTTGAACGATTGATACTGGCTCATTAGAACAATACTCATTACAAATATTTGAAGGGAATTGATTTTGTCGTGAACTTAAAACTAGATATTTTTTGTATACATAACCAATAATTACCTACTTCTTGTTGGTGAATCGTCTTCGACAATTACCAAAATTTCTTCCTCAAAATCAGTCATTTTGGGTGGTACATGGCTTCCCACATGTCTTTCTTTTTGATTTCTTGAACACCTCATAGCACGATCTTTTGGGTGACGTTTCAGAGGGAATCTTTTGACCTATAAATCACATGCTGCAGCTGCACATATTCTGCAATCCTCGTGAATTGAATGTATGTCTGTAAGTTTCAATTGTTTCAAAAGAACCAAAACAACAACTGAGAAAAATACGAGTTCTGCATCTTTTTGAAAAATATGCTTCGGCTTTGAGAACACACTGTGTTTGTTCTAAATGTAGACCATACCATTTTTTCCTTCTGGGATGAACATGAAATTATCTAGGGATATATTCTTAACCTAGTCGATATATAAACTGTACCCAGAGTGAGAATATATCATAATTCTTACATGGAATCATTCACAGACTGAATAGAGATAGCAAATGTATATGCAAAATCTGCTTTTCCATCCACCTTGTTACCAGGTATTTACTGCAGGCTTCAGTTGAAGGAAGCAACTTAATTTGAAAATATCATACTCTTCATTAAACTCCATTGAAATATGGTGACAATTGTCAATAAAACAATTTATGAAATCAATCCAGCATTAGCTTAGTAGTTTTTGATTGCACTGCTAATGATTTTTTTGCAAAAAAACTGAACACTGGGTGAAATCAGAGAACATAACTATAATAGCTCAAATTTTATTAAATAAAAATATAATCAACAAAAATAGAATTGCACTAATATAAACACGTCATTCGCCTTGATCAACTCATATAAAAACTTCATCCATTGATACACCCTTGAACAACGAACTCATCATTATGGAAAACATTGCTTTTATGACCTGAATAATTGGTATTTTGACGATTTCCTCAACTTCCTTGGGATTATCATTCAGGAAATTATTGAAACTGTCACCTGAAAAATGTATAACAGAAAAACCATTATCTAATAGGCAATCAATTCGTAACGTTGTTTATTATTTTCAAACTATTTCCTTGTACATTGTTAGTAATATTGGAGTAATTTTACATACGGGTAATTGACACTATCTGAACCAATTCAATTTTCTTGAATAGGAATTAAAATGTATACAAAAATAAAAAATCGCTGTGAATTACCATTCATAAGAATTAATATTTTTTAAAGCCCGTATGCTCCTTGCATTTCAAATCAAATCAAAGCCTTTATTTTCCTTAAAATGACAAAAAATTTCGTTTTGTATAGGAATAGTCAGTACTTATATCTAACTTACAACTAGTACTAAAAAACAAGCAAACAGATTTGCGGGTCTAAACAATATTGCACAAACACAGTAGAGTGGATCACATAGGACTAGATAAAAACCCATCGAGTGTATAAAAACAATTGATCAACAAAAACGACTTCAGACGTTTTTCAAAAATCGTTGCATTTTCAGCTCTCTTGATCATTACTGGAAAATTTCAGGTCCAATGCATTTAGGAGCATTTTGAGTAATCTTGTATTTGGCACTTTTGACATGTATCATTCGTTTCTGACGAGTGTTCTTATCATGAATATCACTATTCAGAATGAAGTCGGTTTTATTGGTGAATACATAAACTGAAAGTTCACATATGAATAGACTTGTCAGAGTTAGAATATTTGAGATACATTCGCTCGTGTCAATCAGATACTATTTGAGTTTTACATCTGGCCACAATCCGAACATCATTGTATTTTAACTTTTCACGATTTCAAATTTAAACTATATAAATAAATATTAGTTATTATTTTTGTGAAATTAAGACTGAAACCCAAGTAAGTAGTGTCTAGATCCTTGGGTGCTGGTTATACTGCTCACTAAGAAATAATATGAAGTATTAGGGGTAATGAATCTCTAACCAACTTTTCATTGGAAAGTTTGAGGTTTATATGAAAATTGGAAGGCAGTTTTTGTTTCCGCTGAAAAATGATTTGTTTGCTTCATTGATGTCAGTTTCAGAATCAATAAATACATTCTGAAATCTACCTTTCCGACTGGTCGCGCCATCCGTTTTTTCATTCATGTATGTATTTATCGAAAGACTCTAAATTTGGATAACAAATACATACATTTCTTACGCCTACCAGAAATATCTTGAAAAAACGATTCATCTATTATTTCCCATTTCATTTTACAGAATGAATTTCCTTGAGCTTCAGGATTATGAAAAAACTGAAAAATAGTATATTACATACCGATGTGAAAAATGTTTCATTATTGCCGAGAGATATGATGGTTGACCAAGTCAAAATTTGACAATTACAAGACGTCTGCTTTCGATCAATAAATAAATATCGTACAAATAGAATTATTAACTCCGTTGCTGCCAAAAAAGGCGAGAAAAGTTTGTAAGGTTCGTGCCGGAAAAATCAGGCTGAGATATGAAAAGGACTATACAGTGTACAGAGACTGGTGTTCCCAAAAAGAAGCCAAGAATGTTAGATTTGGTACAGAGCTTTAAGTCTTTAACCCTTTGGTCAACCTTTTCTATGTTGCGAACTAACCTTTGTCTCCGAGAAATAGGATTCTCTCCTAGTAATCGTATCATTCTAACCTGGATTTCCTTCTACGAATAATCGATATTAATTTTTTTTATTGCTTTATTCAACGTCGGCCTATTTCTGCGACCAGGGCAAACACCGACGCCGGTGAGCACACTCCCCCCAACCAGAAATTTTCCTCATTTTCTGTTGTTTCAGAGGTAGGGTTCTTTAATGAGTTCTCAACCCGAAGGACGCCATATACCGGGTGATTCTCCAAGGTGGCTCACCCACCCCTATAACTTTCTTATTATTGAAGATCGAATAACGAAATTTGGGGGTTGTGTATTATAGTTCAATTTAAATTTTTTGACACATTTACTTGCTTGGCCGTACTTATATTTTATAGATTATATTTCTGAATCCTTATCATAACAAATAAAAAAACACCGGCTATGTTATGTTACCTTTTTCCTTTTCAAACCCTTTTACCTTATCCCAGCTCAGTCAGGTACGCCTAAGAACATGAATCACTCTTTCTCAGTAGCCGGTTCCTGTAATCGGTGTTGCCGACTATGGCACTGACGATTCGATAAGAAAAGCTGTTCAGCGAAGAAAAGTGAGGTTAGAATTTGAAAAATAAACAACGGTTTGCAGAAAATAATCAAAATTGTAGGTTTTTATTCAAATCAAAACTTATAAATACCTTACTCTGCGATAGCTACCTCATAATAGAAACAATGATATAAAATAGTGCAGTTTGAATGTTTGTGATAATGAAAAATTGAGAAAGAAACTTCTCCACTCGAACATGTTATCCTGATCCATAGCAACACTCACAAATTTTTATTTTTTCACAGATTTCCGAATTTGTATCACTTCCTACCGAATTATTTGTTGTTCTAATTATTATTAATGATTTTATGAATGATATTTGATCCTAACTCTTACATACTCTTTACAAATTCTTATAAAATTATAATTTTTCAATTTCTGTCATAACATTTTATTGTATATCATCACTTTTCCCACACAAACTCTTTCGAATCGCATTGGTGGGTTTTCTGTTGATGTGAATTGTCACACAGGATGTTCAAAACTTATCTATACGTTGATCTTATTTTAATTCAATGTTTGCTATATATTTCAATTTTGATATGGTTCAATCGTGGATTTTTATTAGATATATCATTGGATATATAATTTTGATACCAGAACTACTTCAGAAATGTCTTCTTTTTTTATATGTATCGACTGGAGCATATTATAAGGTTCTATAGTGTTGAAAAAGGTGAATAAAATTGTAAAATAACATAGCATTAACGATGATAATAAAAATAACTAATAATAATAATGATAATTATAAGTTTCATAACAATATATATATATATATATATATATATTTTCAAGCAACTCAGTTTCGTTTAGAAATAAATTGACAGACTTATCGCGAAAATTCAATCACTAGTGGTATTACTACTGATTATCAACGGGTGCAATGGAAATTATCGATTATTTCCGAATGTGTTTTTAGTCGAGAAAGAGCACGAGTGCCTTTTTCAGTTGAACATGCACTGCGAAATTGTAAAAAATGTCAGTGCCACAAAAAATTTCTTTTTTTTTATATAAAGTAATCAACTCTTGTTGTCCTGGACGTCTTCATGAAAAATAGATACAGCGATACAAACACAAACAATTTTGAACGCTCGCGTCTTTTTTGAAATTTCGTAAAATATTTCGCGATTTGGAGTAGCAACGCTAGAAGAGGTTGATCAAAAATTAATATGAGACACCCTGTACGTTACAGGGTCATTGACTTGCTTATTTTTTTCTCATAAAAACGATAGGTACCTATAATAATAGTAAGTTTATACTTTTGATGCACCCTGTTCAGTACAATTATCCGATAATCGTGCACTAGTGCATAATTATCACGTAATCACATTCTGATTGGTTCAAATTAACAATTAAAACATGGCAGTTTATTGTTGGAATGTCAGTTCTGACAGATGAATGGAATTCTCCAAGCAACAACATTGAGTAGAGAGGAGGTGCAGCACTTCCGTTTTTCCAGACAAGATGGATACTGTTGTCATTTTATAATTATATTAAACAACTCATCTCGACTCTTATTTGAAGAAATTCCATCAACATTATGTTTTTCTACGTTCATGCCAAAAACAAAATTTTATTGGACTATATTAAGTGAAAAAAGTGGTTCTTCATTGCACTGTGCAATAAAATGTTTATTGCACTCATCTGTCATTCTACATCTGTCATTTGTGATCATGACATACATAAACGTCAAATCGACGCAATTTTTAGTATGCTTTTTATTTTCCTACACTTAGTGCCATCTGAATAAAACATTTTTTGGTTTTTGCATGAACGTAGAGAAAGTATTGTATGCAACTCGTGCTAAAAGTGTGTTGTCCAGCTCGGCCTGGTGGCCTCGTCGGACAACTTCACGTCGAGTGCAATAAACACTACTTTTTGTACTTGTTGCATAAATAACTAATATAAAGGATTTCTGTGGTGAAATCTAAAGTAAGCTCAAAATTGAGATTATACTCAGTTTGATCCATTTTCCACCAACAGGGGGAAGAATCATCAGAAAAAAATCATTGTTGAAGGTTTTTCGACACAAAGAGGATACGTCAGGCTGCTACTTCAACTCACCTAATATTTTATTTCCATTGAACAAATTGTCGAAATGGTAGTGAACTTGTCCTGGGTCATGATTGATGTCGAGGTTGAGGCTACTGAGGTTGATATATTGCTTGCCATCTCTTTCGAAAAGTTTGTACGTTAATGTTTCAAGGGAGGTAGCATTCTCTGGAATTAACAAAAAAATATGTTGAAGGTTTACCATCTTCATCAGGAATGATATACTGCAATTTCTCTATAGGTCTTAGTAATAACAATTGTTGTCCGCTATATAATTTCAGAAAGAAAATAATGAAGTTTATTATAGATTGTGAACCTAGGGGGGATTGGCGCGGGGAGTTTGCGACCAACTCATGATCGAAAGGTCGTGAGTTCGATTCTCGGACAGGGCAGACATTTTTCATTTAATTTGGGAGAATTAAATGTTAAATTTCGTAGCTGGGCCGAGGGTGGTCCTCGACGATTCGCTGTTGCGTTCAAATTAACAGTGCTGCTCCTAGGTGGCGTATGGAGTTAGTAACAAGGCCTACCCAGAACACTGTGTGAATGGTAAATTCTTTGTCGTGATTGTCCCGCCGTCATATGACGAGCATGTGCATCAAAATATACAAATAATGAATAGAAAGTGATGCAGTATTACCTAGAGCAAGACCAGCTGCATTCCAATGATACACCTCCCTGTCTACGCTGGTTCAAGGCCGGATGGGAACGGATTTCTCGCAGGGGGGTTTGTCCTATATGGCGCCGAGTGGAAGCCGACGGACAATACTTTTAAAGAGAGAGAGTGTGAACCAAATACGTTTTTCATGTGGGTTTTTCTCCAAGTTGATCAATGATATCATTATGAAATACGTTAATATCGTTCCATCCTGTTAATTACATCCACGGAGAAATCTACAGCTCTCGATGTATTAAAATATGCGAAAGAAAAAATAATTCATTTCCAGTGCGTTCGTAATACCTAGCGATTGCTATTTTCATATTTTTTTCAATGAAATAAATAAATTGTATATTTCTGGAACACACAGTTGAAGTGAAACTTTTATTGACGAATATCCAATCAAAAACATAATACACACTCATAACGACCAGTAACCTAAAAAAAAAAATCTGCAACAACCTTAGGGAACATGGCACCCTGCTAATTTGTCCAAACTTTTGATGTTTTTTCGTTTTAGTACAATAGTAGGTCAAAGCGTTGTTTGGAAAGATTTTGATGCTTCCTTATAGAGTCAGGCTTACAGAGATTGAGATCTTTTTCTAGTGATAAGAGCAATGCGGTTATAAAAAATGCCTTATAAACACAATCATAATTTAGTATTCTAGTTGTTCAATGGTATGGAATGAAAAAAAGGGATAGAAACCAATGATGCGTTGACCTCCTTGTAATGTTTATTTCGAATAAGAAAAAGTGATGTCGATATATATATATATATATATATATTTATATATATAAATATATATATATATATATATATATATATATTATTATTATTTTTCTATGGCTATTGAAAAGAGCGTCATTTATATGACCCTTTCTTGATAAGTATAGAACTCTAGTTTCGTCCCCGAGTAGGTAATGATTCATTACTCAACAGGTTCGAACCAATCACAGTTGAACCATATTCAAAACTCAACACTTTGAAGCCAATCACAACTGAGCATATTCATTACTGTGCAGTTGTGTTTGAATTGTTTCCATTCGCAAGTATGCCTTGAGAATTTAACAACTTTAAACTTGTTCTCAAACGTCATAATCATTGAATTGACAGTTCGTTTTATAAAATATTATAGTTTCTAACGAAAAACAAGAAGAAAGAGATGGATTCGGAAAGTGACAACGAGTGTACCCCGCCAGAAACTTGTAGTGCGGCAAAAATAACATCTTCAAATCTATTACCAAATAAATCCAGAAAAAACGACGATATATGCAATTTTCATGGATTGGCGAAATAAAAATAATGTGAATTCGTTTTCGGAAAATGTACTTCTAGCATATTTTTCCCAATTAGCTGAAAAATATAAATCGTCCTCGCTTTGGACACAATATTCAATGTTAAGAAGTAGCATTCTAATCAACCACGACGTCAAAATAGAACGTTATTCAAAATTACTTGCGTTCTTGAATCGCAAATTCGATGGTTATATCCGAGAAAGGCTCAAACATTCACCACAGATGAAATAAATTTAATCATAAACAAAGCACCTGACGAAATATATCTTGTGACAAAGGTTAGAAATTGATATTTTTTCAAAGGCTCACCTAACAAAATGAGGAACTTGAATAGCTTCATATCACTTTAATTTGAAAGCACTTCGGTAGCACATAGCTTAAGCTCTGGACTTTCAATCCAGTGATCGTGAGTTCGAATCACGCCGTCGCCGGTGAAATTTTTTTTCTTTTCCAACTACTGATTTAACAATTATCAAACTGTTTGAAATTAAATAAAATGACGTAAATTGGAAATATTTTTTATGTATCTTTTTTTTAGGTTGCACTGATCATGCGAATCATGGGAGCCTGTGGTGCGAATGAAATGCACTCTATGAAAATAGGGGACTTGGAAGATCTTGGATCGGCTGTATTAGTCACCATACCACAACTGAACCTTTTCGCCATATTTGTACCAAATATATTACGCTACGACCGAGTAATATATCAACAGATCCATTTTTTTTGAATTATCAGAAAGGTAAATGCACCAATCAAAGGATTGGAATAAATAAATTCCGAGCCATGGGAAAACAAATCGCAACATTTTTGAAACTTCCAAATCCAGAACTATATACTGGGCATACCTTTCGTATATCATCTGCCACCCTGCTAGTATTTTCAAAATACTACAAAGTTTATCACTTTTGGAGAACACTGTATGAACGGACTCTATATGGAAGGGTCAAAATCATCCAATTACTGATTTACAAATTGCATTCTCTGCTGTTCCAATGATATTGAACAACTTTTCCTAAATGGGACTAATTAATTAATTCACATCAAGAAATCATTTTTACGGCTTTATACGTTTTCGCGATGAAAATTATTTTGTCAAATTTTTGTGCAAAATATAAATAACGATTTTTTCACAATGCAGATTTACAAAATATTGCAAGTTGGGTCATAGCTGTATAAGACCATTAAGTATTCTGCCGATGAACTGGATCTGTTTCAGCATATAGGAAAACTCAGAAGTAAGTTTCTTCCGGAAACATATTACAACTTATTTGGAAATCTGACATTTTCCTATTCAGTTTTGGCTAGTATTCCGTAACATATCTCTTACACTTTGTGTGTTATGATAATTTATTTAATGAAATGCTTGAATCATCATGAAATGCAAAAAGTATCAACGTCGAACATGTGTATTATGGTAGTACCGCCACGAGACAGTTGAATTAGGAAATTATTAAAATTTGGCATACGTATTGTTTAACATGCGAACAACACCTCTATGAAATTTGAAAAAGTTTCACCATTCCGAACCCGAGATATATATAATTGAAGTTGACTCAATTAACACGTAACATATGGACCATGCATAGGCAAACAGCACATTATTAATTCTACCGTTAGTACTAAAATTAAGAAGTTCATGAAAAACGAGGAGGAGCTAGAGCAGGATATCACAGATATTGTGAAAAAAAAAAAAAGTGATTGACCATCTAGTTTGACAGATATAATCAAAACTACTCTCGATATTCAAAATAGTCCACGGGGAAGCGCACAGCCTAAAGGGAGGGGTCGTAGAGAAATGCGGATTGTGCCAGGGGACTTTTTGAAGAAGGACGGGGACCATTTGAGGGTCAGAACGCGAAAAAAAAAAACTCCTTCTCCTAGTTGACCCCATCGATTTTAACGATACCCCCTCTTCCCCACAAAAAAAAAGTTCAAAAAGAGTACTACAAAAAAGTCCATTGAAGTTTTAGCGAAAAACGATAATTTTTTCCTATGACGTATGATTTCTAGTAAGCCGAGGAGGGGGGGGGGGCAAGTCTGAGTCGATTGGAGGGGCAAGTGTGCCCCTTCAAAAACTTTTTTTTTGAAATTTTTCGAATTCCGTCGAAAAGAATTTCTTAATTCAAATGTCTCGTGGTGGCACTACCTTAATGAATGTATAAAGATGTTACGGTGATGAATCATTTCAATAAATATTTGAAATATTGACCATTAGTTTCCGAACACTTTCTTATACGAGAATCAACGGCATCTATTGTGGCTCTCCGACTTTAATTTGGACATAATTCTTGATGTTCTAATTCTTCCCTCGTGTTGACTAGTGTTCTGTAGATTCTTTGCTTGATAATACCCCGCAAATGAGAGTCTGGGGTGTAAGATCAGGGGACCTAGTAGGTCAGTTCCATGGACCCAAACGTCTAATCTATGGATCATCAAATATGCGGTCCAATTCCAACCCTACTTCTGATGTGCGATATTGTCCAAGTGTCAGTTCTTCAATAGAATTCCCAACCGTTGTCCGTAAGATATTCAAATATTTTCGAGAATCAAGGTTTTCATGATAAATCAAAAAGCGCAATTGATTGTCCATAATAATTTTTTGTTAACCCAGTAATGAAGACTCCTTCCGTTGAAAATACCTTCTCGGGAAAATTTTGATTCATCAGTCCATAATAACTTCTTGAGAGAAATCTCCGTCTACGTGTGTACACACCATCAACATTTCAAATAGTTCGATCCTTTCTGGAGCGTCATGGGGCTTAAGAGCTTGAACTTCATGAAATCTGTAGTTATGCATTCCATATTCCTTCAGAATCCTATGAACTGATGAAAGTTTCACACCTAAATCATGAACTGCAATACGAATGGAAGCTTGGGGATTTCCGTAGAAGTATGCCAAACATTTATTGCGTTGTCCTCATTACCTGTCACAGGTCTAGGCAAGTTTCTTGTTGCTTTCAAAGATTATCCAAACAATTCAAAATGTCGGAATAGGTCAAGAATATGAGATCACCCAGTATTGTCAGAAAATTTTCACATGCTCCTCAAAACACGATAAAAACAATGTAGCAATTGAAAATTTTGCGCGGACAAGATAATTTTAGGAAATATGGGCCCCCGAAGTCCATAAAGAGAGGTTATGGAATGTCACTTTTGAAAATTGTCAACTGATATAAACTCTTTTTACACTAAAATAGTAACGGCACACTCATTTAATGTTTAAGTAATATTAAAATCACCTAATTTTCGTTTTAACTAATAAGAAAACTCCGATTACTTTTAATTTCATTTTACACAATGAATGTCAAAAATTAAATGATGGTGATTGTGTTATGTTTATCCGAATTTCGTGGATCTTGTAAGTTTATTGGTATGCGACGTTGCCTATGTCTCCAGAGGGAAAGAAGAAGTACTCAAATTCAATATGACATAAATTATAACAGTCACAGCACATGAAGAGACGATCTGATAGTCCTGAAGGATATATGTGTTACTAGAAGTTTCGAATACAAAGAATATTTCACCACGCTTTTTGGGAGTGTGAATATTTTTTGAGAATTGGGCATGAAATTGATGTGTCTCGCATTAAGAAAGTTACCAATCTCATCAAAATAATGTGACATCAGAAGATCATTTTGTTTTAAGTCATTGTAGACCAGACCAAGACGCACCTTTTGCTTAATTATTTTCTCGTAGGTATACGAGAAAACATCCAACCACTTTCTTACGTAAAAAGAAGGAACACAACCTAACCTAACTAGGCTAACCTTGCTATCCAAGTTGAAAGCCAGCCAGCTAACCTTACAAAGCGACGCTTGCTCCACTCGCGAACATTTCGATCCCACCGCTTTCTTACGTAAAAAGAAGGAACACAACCTAACCTAACTAGGCTAACCTTGCTATCCAAGTTGAATTCCAGCCAGCTGACCTTACAAAGCGACGCTTCGCTCCACTCGCGAACATTTCGATCCCACCACTTTCTTACGTAAAAAGGAGGAACACAACCTTACTCAGCTATGCAAGTTGAATGCAAGCCAATTAACATAACGAAGCAAATATTTTGAATCAGTACGGATATACTGCTAACGAACAGAAGGAAAAGTTGAAACACTTCCAGACATCCTGATGTTGAAGATGCGAAACCACACTTTTTTTAACTTTGAAAGGTCATAATTCCCAAAATATCTTTTTCAGTGCTAAAATTTCGATTGCTGGAGTGTTTTCATTGTTTTGAGGCACCTGTGAAAATTTTGTAAATATTTCGGGAAAATTTCATGAAAATCCGGATTGGCAGAATTTACTTGAATATTTGGCAACATCGCATGTCTATAAAACACCAAGATCAATGCAATCACCAATGTTTGATTTTTGACATTTCATATAAAAAATTAAATGAAGTAATCGAAGTTTTTTCATGATTTTATCGAAAGTTAAGTGATTGAAATATTACTAAAACGTTAAATGATTGTGTAGTTACCATTTTAGTGTGAAAGGGCATTTTTTATATCAGTTTCCAAAAGTGATATTCCATAACCTCTGTTTATGAATCTTCGGGGGCCCACATCTCCTGAAATTATTATTTCGATTGCTATACTGTTTTTATTGTGTTTTGAAGCGCCTGTGAAAATTTCCTAGAAATACAGGGTGATCTCATATGCTTGACCTTCACCCAAAATGTCTACTAACAATGTAATGAATTTTCTAAAATTAATTCGGGGTGAATCAGGATACTTTTCATTGAACTCTCTGCATGTCATGCTGATATTTTTGTTATATTGATCATAAATGATGAATAAATCCATCAGAACTACATTCGAGTAATTATTTTCTGCCATAGTACCTCCACACTTACCGAACTTGAATCCAGGATGACAATGAAGGAATAATATGTCAGTCCCCTGTCAGAACGGAGTTGATAGCCCACTATCTAAATCACTATCCAATAATTATTTTATTGAAGACGATTTCATAACACACATGATCATAACTCACGAACTGTACGAGATAGGTGTAGGTAAATTATACAAAATCAATTGGGAAAATGTCACAGTTTTACAAATAAGTAATAATATTTGGGGTGTTCATGAGTCTCCAGAAGAAACTTACTTTTCAGCCTCCTTGCTGAAACTGAGATCCGGTTCATCGGCAGAATACTTAATGGTCTTATGCAGCTATGATCCACATTGCAAAATTTTGTTAATTTGCATTGTGGAAAAATAGTTATTTTTTAATGGTCAGGTTATGTACAAAGATTTTATAATATAATTTTTATCGCGAAAACTGTCACAGATAGGTATCATCAGGAAAAATGATATAATATAAGGGGTGTTCTATTCTAAATAACAAAGTAGCTACTACTTTCTGATACAAGCGGCATCACAATATTGATGAAAATATTCCAGACGGATGGAGCATGTTTGATTATCCACGCCACAAATTCTCGAAATGATCTGTCCATCCACCGAGAAACCTCTTTGTAATATTCATTCCGAACAAAAAAACAGTGATGTCGGTACCTATATCTATTATTTTTGTTTATTATGTCTGATCATTTCCCAAATACATATAAGAATATTGATTTTCAAAATACTACAAAGTTTATCACTTTCAGAAAACACTGTGAGAACGGACTCTATATGGAAGGATGGTTTTACATCAAGATTATCCAATCACTGATTTTCCAATTGCATCATCAGCTGTTCCTATAATACTGAACTATGCTTTTCCTGAATGGCTCACTCATCAATTCATATCGAGAAATAATGTTTACGTCTTTAAATACGTTCTCCAAATAGCACATAATCCTGTGAGTATCAGAAATTTGCACCAGAAATATATATCCCTCAAAAACAAATGTTCCCGTTTCTTCATTTTTCAGTTACTCTAGATTAATCCTTCCAGATGGGCCTCCCTATAGAGTTACTATCTTACCTGCATTATTTCGTGTCCACACTTGAGCTTATTTATATATATATATATATATATATATATATATATATATATATATATATATATATAATAAACTTTGTAGAAAGGATATTCCTTGAGGTTGCAGTCAAAATAATGGCCTATGAGAAAAAGAAAAACTCTTTCTTATTTAGTCAAGCTTTCGAAAATGTTTTTCTTTTTCTCATAGGCCATTATTTTGACTGCAACCTCAAGGAATATCCTTTCTACAAAGTTTATTTCAAATTCATAGTTATTTTCAACTAGTCCAGTCACGAGACTACCCTTCTATATATATATATATATATATATATATATATATAATTTATTTTTTCAAAAGGTCCGACAACTAATAAGTCTGAGGCTTGTAGCTTATGCGAGTAGTGTAGCGGAAAAAACAATTCGCCATCTTGAAAAATATGACTTTTTTTACAAATATTTTAAATTTTTTCGTAAACTATCCGCCCTATTCAAATGGAAGTTGTTATAAAAATGAAATAACTAATGAAAAAACATTTTAAAGGCAAGCTTTAATTTGAGCAGTGTAATAAAACGTATAAAATAAATTTAGGTCATCGCTGACAATGATTTGATTATTTTTTGTTGAATTATTTGGTTTCAAAAAGCTTATCGCGCGAAGTGTTCATAAAAGTAGGTACCAATTAATTTGATTGGGCAGTGATTAGTTGGTGAGTTAGAACTTGTCGAAGTATTTGATTTCTACAAACTACAAAGAATTCATGACAGTAGATACCAATTAATTCCATTGCACAATGAATGGTTGGTGAGTAATAACTTGTCGAAGTATTAATTTTATTACAATTCTCGCGGCAAGCTTTTTGAAACCAAATAATTTGTCAAAAAATAATGTAATCATTGTCAGCGATGACTTAAATTTATTTTATACGTTTTAGAACACGGCTCAAATAGAAGCTTGTCTTCAAAAAGTTTTTTCATTAGTTATTTTATTTTCAAAACTACTTCCATCTGAATGAAGTGGATAGTTTTTGAAAAAATTCAAAACATTTGTAAAAAAGGGGATACTCCTCAAGATGGCGAATTGTTTTTTCCTTTACACATTGATAGATTTTGACAAAAAGAAACCAAAGCGAATTTCAAGTTTTTTCTTAAATAAAACGTTTAACATCGAATTTCTCGATAACGAATAAACCAATTTTTTTTTCACAGAGTTAATAGAGGGGCTAGAGACCTTCCAAATGGTGTATCAGTCGACTTCCATGCCATTGAAGAAAATATGTGGGGTAGCTGCTGACCGCAAGGGGGTGGAGTTTCGGGTATGAAATTAATATCAAAATTGGACCCCCTAGGCTAGAAACACGAATTGACGTATTCTATGGAATTCTTGATCACACGTCCGTTTCTGACTGACAGGGGCGGTCAAGTTTTCGTTGGAACGCCCTGTATGTGCTCTTGAACAACGTCAACTCCATGATATTCATTATGAATGAGCGCGCTAGGTCAAGGATTGTACTAGACTGGCGAGCAGACGCCATTCAAAGTATTTGCGACAAATCGTTCGTCATATCGCTGAGTGGTTTCAGAAAATGGTTTCCTCTGCACTTGCCTTAGCCGATGCTGAGAAGGATTGTGTCAATAAGTAGAGAAATTGTCGATGCTGAGCAAGTTGAAGAACATTTACTGCGTGAAAATCTACCATTGGCAGCGGCTAATTCCAAGATCAATATTCACAACACTGAAATGTATTCCAGTACGTTTTGCTGGGTAATAAAAATAACAATTTTGAAAAAAAATTATGAAAACGTTTGCACCACGGGGCAGGTGGCTGCAGACTCAATGTGGTTGATTGTGTAGAAAGCAGTTTGTTGCTGTAATTGTCATTCTAGTATACTCATCAATTGCCTTCAGCTCCAAAGGAAAGCAGCATCTCCTTCATTGAGCCAAGCAGAGGCAATAGCAAAAGAAAAGTACTTCTTCCCTTGAATAACAAGCAAATATTAGTCTGAAATACGTAATTATTTTCCCAAATGTAATCGAAGTATGAAATATCATATCATGTTCTTTCAAGGAAGTCAAGATACAGATAATCACTGCTCTTTCACTGGAAAATGTCCAGTTATGATTTTAGGTTGTTTTCTGTTCAAAGTTGACAGCAATTCTTTTTTTTCCAGCACGGACTTTTGATGTATTCTTTCCTGTATCTGTTTCCTGGAATGTTCCAGTACTGCTTGTGTTTTTCCTGGATCCAGTCAACTACAGATGCTCATGCTGTGCGCGTCGGTACCCTGAAGGTCTTTCCTGGACCCAATTTGTTTTACGATTCTCTTCTAGCGAATTCGTCGGCTTCTTCATTCCCTGCAAATCCCTGATGTCCTGGCACCCAAATCAGTTCGATGCGGTTTTGTTCTGCCAGTATTGTTAGTTCCTCTCTGCAGGGCCATACCAGTCAGGACTTCACTTCCTGACTGCTCAGAGCCTGTCTGTCTGAGAGAATGTGGATTTCCTCCTCCACTATTGCTTCCACTATTCCTTCCACCTTCTGTTATTTTCCTCCGCACATTGAAGTTTTGCGTAGACCTCTGAAATACAGAAGTGCCAGTGAGTAGTCTGACTCGTTCCTTGGGCTTCTAGAAACCAATTCGCCCTGTGGAATGGTGTTGAGTTCTGTATTGTTCCATACAGTTCTGCCTGGTATAGATACCCTGTATGACTTGTTGCAATGCAATGCAATTCGATCTGATCTCAGGTCTAACACGTCTCTGGTCACAATGCTAACGATGATCTTTTGTCCTGTTCCAACATTAATGTTGTCCTAGTATTCCTCAGTCTGAAGGCACCTAGCTTTGCCACTCCTCATTGAATTCATTGCAGTCAAGTCTTTGCTTGTAGTTTAGCTTGAGTGCTATCTTTGGCCATCACACCAGGAAGGCGTACGTTATGCCCGGTTTTACCACCATGTTGTTCAGCCAGTGAACATTATGTGGTTTCAGCCCCCATTTTTTTCCAAAAGGGCATCCTGCCATAGTTAATGTTCTCCGCCTTTCATCAGATGTTGGTTCCAGGTCAGTTTCAAGTACAGTACCACTCCGAGATATTTGACCTCTCCCTTGATCTGTATGGTTTATCCTCAAAGTTTAATGGCTCCTAGTCTCTCTAATTTATGCCTTCGAATGAATGTTACTATGGTGGCTTTTTGAGGATTGATATTCAATCCCTCCAATCTGGTTACCAAGTTTAGGGCCTCTTGCATATGATCCCTAACCATGGTGTTGATTTTTCTGTTCGAGGACAACTATGTTGTCAGTGTACCCAGGAGTTCTATATATTTTTTTGCAGAGATCCCAGTAGTCCATCCCCGATCAGATTTCACAGGACTGGAGGAATAACTCCTCCCAGCGGGCATCATCTCTCCTCCATTAGGATTGCGTCTATCATCCTGTTCATTAGCATTGAGTCTATCCAGGCCACGCAAGGTTCCTTGATTCCTTTCCATCTAAGAGACCTGATGACTGAGTCTATAGAGATGCAATTGAAAGAACTGCTTCTATATCTAGATAGGCCGCTATCAAAACCTCTGTGTTTTCCAGTCTATTACCCAATCGTTTGTTAATATTTTTCTCGATGCAGAATTCTTTCCACCAGTGCACCGCCCTTATATGCCTATCCACCAGCTTCTCCAAATTCTTCAGACTTATAGATCTCAGTGACTTTGCCGTTTCTTGTCCAGTTTTTCCAGGATTTCGTATGAAGATTACCCTGATGTTTCTCCATGGCTTTGGTATGTATTCAAGAGCCAGGCTGCCTCTGAGTATTTTGCAGAGCCTGCTTTGCAGTAGTTCCGTCCCCTTCTGCAAAAGAACTGGATAAATCCCATCCGGTCCTCGTGATTTGAATGGTTCGAATGAGCTTATTGCCCACTGCACTTTGTCAAAGGTCACCACATTTTTTGCTGGATATTTGTCCTCAGAGAGGACTGGCATACTCTTGAGTGATTTCATCTCCTCACAGTACCTCCTCCAAGAGTTTCTCTTGGCTATGTTCAGTGCCTTTTTGTAGCTGGCCAAGGCATTCTTGTAGTCACCCCACCTTCCAGTTTTCTTAGCGCTGTTGAGTTTTTTTCTCATTTCCTTGTGATAACTGGTCGATTGAACGCATAGTTGCTCCACTGCCATCCTAGGTTCCTGTTCATACTCATCGATCTTTGTAATCCTGGAAGGTTGCGTGCTAGGTCTGTCTTGTATGCTTCCCTTTCTGTTTTTGTTTTGGATTCTGATGTAGAGTGTTGCTCTTTATTTCAAAGTTTATGTTTCTGTTGTCGGATCAACTCTCCTCTTCAGACACATGGTATTCCTTAACAAAATTACTCACATAAGTGGAGGCTATTGTAACGTCAAGTACCTACCTTCTGTTTTTCGTAACGGAGGTTGGTTTATTGCCTGAGTTCAGTATTTCCAGTTCGCTTGCTATCACGAACTGTAGTAGCGACTTTTCGCTGGTGTCGCTACTGCCTCAGACGATGTGGTGGGCGTTGACATCGCAGACGATTTCCACCTGCAATTCTTTTTCCTGCAGTTCATTATCAACTTTTCCCCAGCCTTCGTGGGTGGTGGTTTGGGAAAATAGGCCGATGCAAGAATTACTTCTCTCGGCCCATTATCATCCCTGATCCTTATCTTCACTGCTAAAAACAGCAGTTAAAAAACGCCGCCGAAATCTCAGTTGTTGGAGAAAATGCCTCCTACCTTCAGGTGGCATACAACTCATTTCAAAAACATCATTGCACCAAGATCACAAAATCTACGGAAGGAAAAAAGATCGACATAGCTGATTTATATCCAATACAAGGAACAGTGCAGCTACATTTGTTTCGCATATACCAACACATTGGGGCTGGAAAATCACTGATCATGATCTGGAACCTATAACAGTAACTGAGAACTCTGCTCCCCGAGTCTGTTTACTCAAATTGTATGAAGGGATGCACGACATCGTGTGGATGCAGAAAAGTAGGACTGAAACTCTAGGGCTATTGCTAGGAAATTTCTTGCTGCAATTGCCCAAGGATCACGATAATGATGATGTGAACAGCAGCAAAATCAATCTTACGAATGAAGATGAAGCTGAGCTAGCTAGCCAGTCGTCATGTATTAGCCACATTTCTTCAAACTTTTTTGTCTAGAATTAAGATTACAACTTTACTCGAATAAGTCGATGATTTGAGAAAAGTAATATTTTTCAAGATGACGTCGATTCCTCCTGGTCCTGACGGCTTCAATTTTGTGAAATATAAAGGGGAGTGAAATCAACAATTTTGCTATTTCTCTAACGACTTACCTGTTATCATCATTCCTGGTCCTTGTCCTTCCAATGCGAAGGATAATAATTTGCCACTGATCTCATAATTGAATTTCGAAGTAGCTTTCGGGTGGAATATCTTCATGAAAATTTTCTGTTTCTCCAAATTGATACTGTAAAAGAAATGAAATTTAAATAGGATGAGTTTTGATATGAATATATATATATATATATATATATATATATAAACTAGTTAATAGTGGGGAATGCAGCAATATTAGAAAGAAAACTCTTGTAATTTGTCAGTTTTGATTCCAACCACATGGTTGAAGAGATTTTAACATGTGTTATGTATAATCATTAACATATAAGTGTGGTAATTGAACATTAGTTCATTTCTCTGTTTTTCATTTCTCATTATTTATTACCATAATGTCGAAAGACAGAAAATATTTTTTACTGAACATCGTGTCATCCATTCTCACTTAAGTTGTAAGTATTATCAATTCACTTAATGATAATCTCTCATATATGATATTTTTTAATAATTGTAGTTCCCTGATGATGTAATAAAACAATTCCGAAAACTTGGACAAACTTACAAGAGTTTTCTTTTTGATATTGCTGCATTCCCCTCTATTAACTAGTTTATATCCTATCTAGTCAGCAAAGACTACCCTTTCATATATATATATATAAATATATACAGAGTGGTCCAACGAAAAGTATGCACCTAGCTTTTCTCCTTTGTTTAGAATTGAAAGCAAAAATGCTCGGACACGTGGAGTTTGCTTTTGAGGGGGACACATTTTAGACATATTTTTCAACCTGTGCCTTTAACGCCCTAGCGAGGGGGCGTCACAACCCTAAAATTTTAAATGGAAAGTGGGGTCGAGTGATATATCATTTGAACGGGCACAAAATTATCTTTCTAATAATACCCTATTTATTGAAATTTATTCGAACAGTTAATGCGAAAACGGCTTTAAGAACATTTACCCGATAATTTAGATATTAATGAAACATACAAATAAGTTTTGGTTATTAGGAATCAGAATAACTACAATCATTTCTAAATTACTTCATTTTACCGGAAGCAACATTTCAATGTAACATACAAATAAGTTTTGGTTATTAGGAATCAGAACTACGCTTTTGAAGTTATTTTAATTTCACTGTACAAAATGGTTTATTCCATTCCAGAACGAGTTGAAATTGTTAAACTTTATTTTCAAAATAATAGTTGTGCTAGACTAACTGCTCGCTTGTTTAAGGACAGTCATCCCGATAAAAATGTTAATGATTCGTATGTTGCCAAGTTAGTTAGAAAGTTTGTCGATACCGGATCTGTTTGTAATGTGGAACACCAGCCGCAGAACCCCATCAGAAATGAAGCTGTGGAAGTCGCTGTTTTGGGGCATGTTCAATTGGATCATACTCAAAGTACCCGTCAACTAGCTGAAGTCTCAGGAGTCTCCCGTTCATCCATAATACGGATTTTAAAAGCGTACAAATTTCATCCGTACAAAATTAAATTAGTACAGGAACTAAATGAGGATGATCCTGATCGGAGGCTGCAATTTTGTGAACAAATGAGCCAGCGTTTAATAGAAGATCCGCACTTATTGTTTAACATTTGTTTTACCGATGAGTGTACATTTTATTTGAATGGAGCTGTGAATAGGCATAATTGACGTTACTGGGATGACAGTAACCCACATTTATTCCGTGAGGTTCATACCCAATACCCTCAAAAAATAAACGTCTGGTGTGGCATATTAGGAAGTCATATCATAGGACCACTTTTTATTCCTGGAAATTTAACTGGTGAAGTCTACCTAAACATGCTTGACGATGCAATTGATCCTTTCATAACACAGATAATAGAAGACGACCAAAATCATGATGCCGATCGGCTTCATTTCCAGCAAGATGGAGCACCTCCGCACTATGCTGCTCCTGTAAGAGAATTTTTAGATGACCGGTTCCCCGGACAGTGGATTGGAAGGAGAGGCCCTGCCAGGTCACCTGATTTATCGCCTTTGGACTTTTTTCTATGGGGACACTTGAAAAATAAATGTTTTGCTACGAAGCCCGAGTCCATAGAAGATCTTCGCCAACGGATTACAGCACAATGCAGAAGCATAACACCTGATATGCTACAAAATGTTAGAAATAGATTTGAACAAAATCTGTATTATTGTATGGAAGCAAGTGGGTCACATTCTCAACACTTGTTGAAGTAACGTTTTAATAAATCAATTTAACAGCTTGTTTACTTTTTTTACAAAGCACTGTTACAAGTAACAAACATTGAAACGTAAGTACTACTAATTGTAAATGTTTTGATTCTTAATAACCAAAACTTATTTGTATTTTTCATTAATACCAAAATTATCGGGTAACTGTTCTTAAAGCCGTTTTGCATTAACTGTTCGAATAAATTTCAATAAATAGGGTATCATTAGAAAGATAATTTTGTGCCCGTTCAAATGATATATCCTGGCTAATTGGTATACTCCAAAGCTAAAATTTATTCACACACACACACACACAAATGATATATCACTCGACCCCACTTTCCATTTAAAATTTTAGGGTTGTGACACCCCCTCGCTAGGGCGTTAAAGGCACAGGTTGAAAAATATGTCTAAAATGTGTCCCCCTCAAAAGCAAACTCCACGTGTCCGAGCATTTTTGCTTTCAATTCTAAACAAAGGAGAAAAGCTAGGTGCATACTTTTCGTTGGACCACTCTGTATATATATATATATATATATATATATATATATATATATATATATATATATTTTCACTCCTTCACGAACGGAATTTTCAAATAAGGTTAAATACGATTTATTCATCAGTAACAGAGAGCCAATACACAATTTTCCATTACCCTAACTTAAAAACTAACGGAAACCCCAATTTCCACTTCCCATTCCACCCCTTTAGGGGTTTATTTATGAAAACACTGAAAGACATATTTTCTTATTTGTTACAATGACCTCAAATACCAAATTTTATGACCTTAATTGAAAAAAAAAGTATTTCCAGTGTGTCTCATACTATAAAACTGTTTCTCAATTTTTGAATGTTGTTCCTGAAGCAGATGAGGAGCCCTTCATCGAAACGTTGAACTTGAATAAATAGTAATACTAGGCCACCACCTAGAGTCATTATCAAGCCTATATCTCAAGACTACCCCAATCTACAATATATAACAAAGTACGAGACCCCAAACATTATATATATATATATATTATATATATATATATATATATATATATATATATATATATATATATATATATATATATATATATATATATATATATATATATATATATATAGTGCGCACCTAAGCAAGATTGTTTATTGTTATAGTTGATATCAATTCTTTGACACTAGTGCAAGCAGTAACTATTGCACTAAAAGTATATAACCAAATAATGTGAAAAAATTAAAAAACTAAAACACAATTTTGAATGAAGTGTAAACATGCATTTGGGCATCATTCCCCACGTCACGGGGTAATGGTTAAAAAAAACAAAATTCTCTTTATTTCCATTTTGATGCAACATACTTGAATACAAATTTACATAAACATGTTCGATATAGGATGCGTCAGAGGTGACTTGTACTAAAGCCCTGTGTATACATATATATAAAAAACACTCACAGGTACACTAACAAGGAAGAATACCGAGTTTACATCAATACTTGTCGAGACCTATTAAAAAATTGGTCTGAGGAGTGACAAGCTCTGGCTAACAGATAATTTTTTAATTCTGGTTTGAACTTACGCATATTGGTGATATTTTTTATTTCCTGGAAGGTTATTAAATATTTTTATCGACATTGTCGCTGCTTAGACGATATTTTTTCTACTAGTATGGACGTTCTCGTGGGTTTTTGTAGTTGTTGATCCTGATTTCGACATATACCGTGCAGGCTAGGATGAATATTGATATTACTGTTAAAATATCATATTTAATGAAGAGCTCTTCTCACGAGTGCCTTCGGGGTACCCTTGCGATTTGGCGAATTATATTTTTTTGTGTAATCAGTACCGAATCGATATTTTGCGAGTTTCCCCAACATATAACACCGTAAGATAATTTAGAGTAGCACTGCTAAGATAATTTAGAATAGTACAGCATAAGCAGTGTAGAATCACTTACATGTGTGTCGGAGTTTACGAAACAGATAAGAAATGGAGTTTATGGTTTTACATAATGACTCTGTATGCGCGACCCAGGATAATGTACAGTCTAGATGGACCCCCAGGAATTTTGTGCTGTCTGTTTGCTGTATGGAAATCCCATTGCCTGATCTAATTAAGATGATATAATCTGGAGGTTTATTTTCATGGTGTGTGAAAGATCTGTGATTTTTCATTATTGAGCCTCAAGACATTTTGCTTCGACCATTCGTTCATTTTGAGTGCAATGCTCTGTGAATGGATTGTTCCCCATTAGAAAATACTAATAATATAATATTATCTATAGCCGTTGCCGATGTTGAATTAATTCTTGTTGGGCAGTTTATAAGTGGGGATAAACTAAAAGTCGATAAAACACTTAACAAAATTTTTTTCACACTGCTCTGCTTCATGAGATCGATGTTGAAATCTCCGCATAGTATGAGGTTCCTTCCTTTATTGGGTAATACCCCTTCCGATATTCCACTTAAAAGATCACTCAGGTTGTTGAGCAAATCTTTGAGATTCTTCGGGTAGGGAGATCGGCAGACTCCTATAATTATAATTTCCGTGGTTGGTGTGGACCATTTTACACAGGCAAATTCTGATATCGAATCTTTTGTTAATTTTTCCACGTCAATCTGAGTGATATTGTTTGTTGTAATGGTGCGCTTTGATTGGGAAATGATGCGCAGTAAAAATATTTTGTTGAAAAAAATACATTATTACAAAATATTAATTACTCCAACAATATTCCATTTAATCAAAAGTAATAAGTAGTATTAAAGAACTACAATAGACGAAAGTCGCATTGTAGTCCTTGGGAGTATCAGCGCCTGTGCAGTCGGCGTGGTTCCATATTGAGCACAAACCATACCGATACCATAACTCTCCACTTTTTTCAAATTCTCCACAAATACCACACAATTCGTTAGGTTTTGTAGGTTTCCTGGAGGTGCTGGTGAAGAAGTGACATCAGATTCATCTATTTGTTATCGCAAATATATGAAATTATATCATCCTGAGAATCAGATGAATCAGGTGTAGGTTCTTTTTTCATTTTTCGCCTCCCTTTGATTTTTTCTTTCTGGTGACTCGTTAATAAAACATATACGAACTGTAGACACAACAATTTTTTTTCATTTTCTTTTTTTTTTAGTTTTTCTTCTCTTAATTTTCGCTTTTCTCAGCTCCTTCCAATTTGTCCAGGATTGGTGTGCTTGTCGAAATTGTGGAGTGCTGTTTTTCTCAGGGTTTTCTCGTTCACTGCTTCTGCATTTCTTTTTTTTGGAATTAGAGCCATAGCCGAGAAAGAGTTAGATGAGGACGGTTCATTATGTTGTATTGGTCGTGGTGTCATATCGGACCCACCTGCCCCACTAAATTCGGTTGTTGGGGGAACTTCCTCAACACTGTAATATCGCTTAATTGATTTGTAGGAGCAGAGTCATTTTCATTGAATGTATCCGTATCTAGAGGAAAGATTCCGCATGTTTGGAATCCTGAAGCTGCTTCCTGCATAGTGGCAACTTTCATGAAAGCCTTATTTAGTAACTCAGCAACATCATACTCGGTTATTTTTTATATTCAGTAGTTGATAAATATAAATCTTATTTCCTGAATAGAGCGTTTAAAAAAAATGTTAGGTCTAGAGATTGCATATGATCGGTGGTGTGGGGTGGAAAAGGCACCTTATGGATATTCCTTTGCTTACAAAAAATATAGGCTGCAATAGAAAAATGGCTGCTGTGATTGTCCATAATTGAAAGAATATGATCGGTTGAGTTTTTTGTGCATTGGTAAGAAGATCCAATTGGTGTTTTTTTTTGGAGTATAGCAGGCATTCTCTTGCGTGGGTATATCAGCATTGGAGGAATGTAAAAATGGGCGTCATAGTTCTTCCTCTCTCGCAAGATATAACAGCCCCTACTTTTTCAGCACCCTCAGCTCCATATACCTTTGGGCCATTCTTTTACATCATGATGATGTCGGTGTCATCCATATCATAGATTCTATTCGATGCAAAGTTATACTTTTTTTTCAACTGGCTCCTTGAGGTTAGAATAAAATGAGTCGGTTTAGTCTTTATTGATTGAAGCAATTCTATTTGAACTTGTTCCTTCAGTTTGTCTTAATATTATTTCAGGAAATTGGTTTTAGAAGCTATAAAGCCAATTTTTTCCGGCCAACTTCGTCTCCTCATTAAAATTTTGCGGTATATCATGGTGTTCGGCGTATCGAAATGCTAACCTTCTGAATAGTTTTGCCAGTAAAAGAATGTAGTCCCTCAATTCGTCTTCTATTTTCTTCAAAAATAATGGCCAACGACCCTAAAGGGGTGGTTGGATAGGCTCTTTTCGAGTGGGGCGATAACTGCTTCTTCCACTGCGACATTCTCAGATCTATTGTGGCTCGATCCCAATTGAATTAGAGTTCACTTTCGAGTGCCGCTCTTCTGATAAAGTCGATGATGACGATCGGTGATATCTTTCCCAGATCTTTGGGCTCTAGCCTAGCCTTAATCCATACAGTAGAATCTTGTTCGTTCCAGACCCTTGCATCTGCACAAGATGTGCTCTGCTCTTTCTTCCTCGTCTTGACGAAAGCGACACTCTCTGCAAGTCCGATTCTTCGAAGATGCTTTCGCAGTCTACAGTGACCTGCCAGTGGCCTCGTTATAATCATTGAGTTTTTCTTATTCAGTTCTGACAGGGCTGCTGTTATTCTTATTGAAGGATTTGGTATAAATGCCTCCAAGAGGACTTGTCCCACTGTTTCATACCAGTACTCGCGTTTTTCGGCTCGGTCCAGTCTGACAACACTTCTTTGGTTATGCCCTTTGATATTCCAAAGAAGGGCTGTGGTCCTATGAATTTCTTTATAGTGCCTGTTTTTGCCAGGAGGTCGGCTTTCCCATTTCCTTCGGAGCCTTCATGTCCAGGAACCCATAGCAGAGTTATTCTGTTCTCCCTGCCTACGCTTTGAAGGGCTTTCACGCAGTTCCATACTAATCTGGATTCTATCTGACTTGATGCCAGAGCTTTCAGTGCTGCTTGGCTGTCCGACATGATTTCAATTTATTGATTTTCCCTGTTTCTGTTCAGAATTTCTTGCAGACAGAGTTCGATTGCATGAACTTCTGCCTGGAATATTGTAGCGTACTGTACCAGGTTTACACTAAGGTTAAATTCTGGTTGTACTCCATGTACTCCGGCCCTAACTCCGTTTTGGAGCCACCTGTATACCATTGTAGATTGGTCTTCGTGAGTTCTCGTTCTCTCGTCTCCCATTCGTCTCTGCCCGCGAGGAGAATGTCATAAGGACTATCAAAGTTGTATAGGGGTGGACTTTCGGATCTATTTTTTATTCGCTTTTCAAGGTAGATTCAGGTATATTATAATCTTGTCCTGCTCCCTATTTTTTTCCATCGTTTTTTATACCCGTAATGCAGTTTCTAGGTCTAGGCTATATGGCACAAATTATTATTCCACATATTATTATATGTGGGGTAATCATATGCATTGGTGCGTACCATTTCCCCTTTGGGATTTAAATTATAAACAATTTTCCAGAACAAACTCCATTTAATGAAATAACAGAAAATATACAGAAAATTAAACGCAAAACAGGTTTCAGGTGAATATCTGGTTGATACAATCAAATAAAAACTGGGCACATACCGCCTTATTTTTCAGTCAGCAAATTTTATAAATTTTAACCGTCTTTTGGATAAGCACATGTACCTCTCTCAATAATCAATCGGATACTGATCAACTGGAGGTGTGCTCTAGGGAGAGCAGTCAACGTATTACAGTGTAAAGAGGATGGTCAATAGTCCCAGAAAAATGAATTAGGTTAGTCCGCCCCATCACCTCCCGCGCACCATTCCCCAACTTTCCCTCATGAGAATTCTGAACTATTTTTATAACAATTATCTGATTGCCAGTTCCAAAGATATTGCCCTTTTTTCATTAAGAAACACATTTCTACCGAAAAACGTTTCATACGGCTTGATTACAAATTTGAGTTCTGTATATGCGACTTTTCCTCTATATCATTTGTTTACTCAAATTATAACTCTAGTTAAGTGAATTTGCTTTGAGCAAAGAGTTTTTGATGACAAGTAAAAATCTTTTTCATGTGCGACCGTTGTGTCCATGAGAGGACAATAAACAAACTATACACATATATGTGATTGATATAGATTGATGGAAATCGTTTAATCAATAGTACTAATTATCGAACTCCAAAACAGCCTCAGGAAAGAACAGCCTCCATTTCTTTGAAATGCAAACACAAATCATCAATTATTTTTTGAGAAATACATACTCTAAATTTTATCATAAAGGTATGTAAATTTGAGTAAAGGTTGATTGGAAGTAGATTCACATCGGATAATCAAAAGCTCAAGTCGCTCGATCATTAACCTGTTCATTTTGTAACTTCCAGTGGGTCAATATTGAATTTCTGACATCCTTGAATGCCATTCGGCAGTGAGGATTGGACAATACGTATAGTCTCCCGAATTATTTCTGTTATTATTATTCACCACGGTTTGGCTAATAGGGATTTTTTCATGTAAATCGTTTCATATTTTCTACAAATGATTTGGCATTAACCTACAGTTACTGGATGCACAAAAAAATGGACATTCAAAATAACGTTATATTTTTATTGTCTTGTTTTAATTGGAGTTGTGAAAGAAATAGCAAAGGCGACGCTGAAAAAGTAACTGAAAGAAGTAGAACATCCAGAAATTCATTTTTGATGTTTTTACTGGAAGTTTTTGTATTTCCTGGGAGGTATGGAATGGAAAATGTTGAGGTAATAATGTTCCATAAAAATAGTGAAATGGTGTATTTGCTGTGTCCAGTATGTGTGAGGTATATGTAAGTTAATTTTCACCGGATCTATTTTTCTGTAATAGTAATTCATTCTTCTAGTTCATATTCTTATTGCTGTTCTAATAAATTACGAATACTGTGCTTCTGTTTGGGATTTCCACAAACTGTATGTGCCTTCGAAATATTCCTAAGTATCACTCTTCATTTCAATTAGACAACCAAAATGCCACTGTGAAGTTTGAATGCATATCTCCGTTATTGAGAGGCATAAAAATACCATTCATAATCGCAATTCATCTGTGGATTAAACCTTACCTGATGGATGGATTCCCTCCGCACCATTACATGATATGTCATGCCAAACGTCGCGAGCGAAGTAGCGCACTGTAGCAATATTACGAATTGAAACTGCGCCGGTTCGAACTGAAAGTTTCATACAATGGGCTTTTGGAAGGGTCAGTTGTGATCAGAGGAGCGAATCATTCAACACGTCGAGGAATACACAGCCGAGATCTGCCGAACAAGAAGCCGAAGTCCAGACCATCGAACCCGAAGCTTGGTGAATATCATTAACGAGAGAAGGTATGAAAAATTGTTGAGTTGATAAATGGACGGCCCGCGCATAAAACGTCAGATAGGCAGTAAAGAGGGGGAAACCGACTAGAACTCATTTCAGAGCGCTCGACGGATTATTATCTCTGGCTCAAGTTGTCACACGCGAGATAACCAGTCCGAGTTGCGAACCAGCGTACGGAGGAGACCGCCACCTACCCGAGTCCTGCTGACCAGCTTGCCGAAGCAGTGTTAGGAGAAAAGGAAGTATTGTAAGTACCGAAGTTGTCAGTCGCGCATGATCAAGCCATATTCGCGAGAGGCCCAGATCAGTTTTTCAATTCCGCACCAGAAATTTGAGAAGTGTTTGAGACCCGATCTGAGTCACCACGCGCGCTAACACCAAAATTAGAGATGGTGTTACAGTGTTGTCAAGTGGACTAGAAAACCGGTGACTATTTTTTTAGCAAGGTACAGTTTATTGATGTGCGGGTTGGCTTTTCCGGGAAATAAAAGGATAAGATCAAAGGGGTAGAAAGCACAACTGGATAGAGAGGGAGTATAAAAGTTATGCACAAACAGGAAGGATAGGGTAGAGCACCTCCGCATCACGAACTGTTACCCAATTTTGTTGCTTTAGTCGTCCGTGAGCTTGCATTTGATACCCGCTTCCTCGTCGAAACACTGTGATGTAAAAACCGGTTTTTGAGCTCTTATACTACTCCGTAAAAACTCATTTTCCCGCATGTGCTTTTTGATTGCTACAGTAACATTTATCACGCTTGCTTTCGGATGCCCCCCTTCCGCGTTCCTAGTATATGTTGATTGCCACGTTGGAAAACGAAGGAATACCATAAGCGGCAATCCTAGACAAAGAAGGAGCTCTCAACATAATTTTTTTAGACCCTACATCGAATCTTTTTCAAAGAGAGGGCTTGAGAAACTATGCGTGGTCTGGATATACTCAATGCTAAGAAACAGGATGAATCACACAATCTGAATGCTCTCAGGGAGGAGTATTTCTTCCTGTTCTGTGGTACCTGATCATGGACAGATCACTTGGGGATACAAAGCACTTGAGTACGCCAACGACATACTAAGCGGTCCTGGTGCAGGGGAAATACAACAGGGTTAGAATCGCATGCAAAAGGTGGACGGATTTGGAGGGACCCTGAAAAAGAATGAGGACTAGGTCCTATGAGTATTTAGGGAAAGACTCTGCAGATTGAGAAAGAGGTTGAATATCTCGGGGTAAGTAGAGGTTTCACTAATTGTAGCCAGGTGCTCACTGAGAAAAAAATTGAGAGTAAAACTACACATAATGCATTGGCTGTACAACATAGTTTCAGAGCCGGTCATAACGTACCTCCTTGGTGTGGTGGATGAATACAAAATGAGGTCGGATCAAAAGACTTGCCCGTATAGATAATACAGCGGCAATGAAATCAACGTTCACTGTAGACATAGAGACACTGTCAAGATTGACTCGCCTCTACTGAGTGGAACAAGGCGAGGTGGAGCTTTGTGTCATCTGACTGAATAACACATTGAAAAATATGAATATTGAGACATGAGCATCTCTAGAATTGTCTCTTTTGATAAATCATTCCAGTTGAATGGAATAATGCAGAACTCAATACCATCCTGCATGAAAATATCTCATACACTAACTTGTCTGAGACAGAAGATAGTGCGGGGGCAGATTTGTTCCCTAAAAACTCAAGCACTGAGTTCAGCTACGCACTGTTTTTCAGTAAGAGGTTGACGCAGAGGTTTACAGATCTATGGTTTTTCAGAATCTGGAAGAATTAACCGCGTTGAGCTAACTTGGGTGCCAGCACATCAGGAAATTTCAGGTAACGAAAAAAACAATAAGGTACCAACACCTACAGTATATGAGCGACTGTAGAAGACTGGATACTGGAAAAACACAGAAACTACTGCGATAGCATCCCTCGAAACAGATACGGAAAAAAATAAATCAACATACTGCGTTACAAAACAAGAGCACACTTTTTGACTCCAAACATAACATATGGACCGGTAAAATGGAATGAGACTGTATAATGGTAAACTGGCCTGCAAATTTTGGGGCAAGGAATCATAAACTGTATCATACATTCGATTACTCTCGTTTCGGACGTCCATCGAATGCTTGTATCTGCAATCGTATTCAGGTGGATACTGAGTATTCACCTGAAGACGATTGCAGGTACAAGCATTCGAAACGTCGTGAAAATCTTTGAAATCCATCAAAACGATGGACGTGCGAAATGAAAGTAATCAATTTACTACATCGTCTACAACCTTCAAACAAATGTATCATACATACTATGTAACTGGAAAGCTTTGTAACGCGAAAGATAAATTTTTTGGCGAACAATTGGCGAACCTGAAGTCCATAGTGCACACTGGGTAAATGACTTACACAAAGTCGTACATGACACAAAAATAATGGAGTGGCTTATGAGTCAGAATCAATTGGCCTAAGTATCACTGCAGCCTGCCGCCAGGAGAACTTACGGGGTGGAATTTTCATTTGGTAGATCTGAGGTGGAGATCTCAGAAACTGAGACACAATCAAGGAGTGCCCATTAAGGATTCCTTCCACCTACCGGAAGAACAAAAGATGCATTATATTGCTACTTCCATGAGAGCATTTCGTTTCATTTCATCACTAGTGCATCCACATGATGCCACAAATAAGACATTCATCCTCAATCGAAAATGAAATAATGGGATAGAAAAAAAACTAGCATTTAAACCATTTCTAACGTACAAATGATCTTATATTCATGAATACCACGTTCAAATGATTCATACAGCGTTATCGCCATCTAGCAGAAATAAGATGCCGTAATTAAATATATTCTTGTTGAGGTCGATGGTAACATCGTAATATAACGTTTTGTATTTCTGTTGAACCACATGCCCTAGAAGAAAAATAGTTGAATTTTTTATTTTGGCTGAACTTCATATATATAGAAAGAACATTTCGTTGAAGCAGCATTCCCAGCAATATCTTGAGAACAATCCCAAAATTCAAAAGTTTTGATTGATAAGATCAAGGTTTATACATAAATAGAAATGCTGTTTTTGTTTCTAATGGAAACTATTCCTTTTTTTCTGAGACATGATTCGTTAGCTTGATTGATGGCAGTTTCCGAATCAATAAATTCATTCTGAAATCTATCTTTCCGACTAGCCGCCCATTGCTTTTTTTTGATGAACGTAGTTCTAAGGAACCAATTCACTACCTTATGTACATCATCATTCCCCTTTCAAATCGTTATATGTTCGGAAATAAATGTCCATTCCCATCGACCTAAAATATCTGAATCTGATTTTATTACATGATTACCATGGAGCATTTTTCATCAACTGAACTTGTCAGTGCTGAAAAACTGATAAACATAATTTCCACTTGGGAGAAAATCTACTTGCCGAGAGAACTTTTAGTACTTTGAGATGAATCAATGGTTCTCACTCAAGATCTTTAAGCTCTGCTTTATCCAGTCCATAATAATCCAGGTCCATCAATTTGAGATTCAATCCAGGCGATGGCTCCATTTTCAACATTGGTATGCGGAATGGTATATATGAAGGCATTTTCAAGTCTGGATTACCTGAAAATAGATACAAGTAAACAAACAACACTTGAGGTGATTTCCACCAAATTAGGTTAAAACACGTTGAACGCCACAATGCATAATTAAAAAATATGGTTGATGGGCCAAAATATTGGACATGTTCAAAATATTTGTTCGTGCAAATTAGATGGTTTCGCTTCGTTTTATATAAAAATATATATATTTTTGTTGATTTTTTTATTGTTTTCATTTGAGAAGCAAGAGTGTATCTCATGGCTTCAATAAACATTTCCAGTCTTGTGAATATTACTGACGTAAATTGTATTTGTTATATGATGTATAGGCCATGAGAATGCAGTACCCTTCAGTTATTTGTTAGTTATCGATGAGCAAGGAGCTGTACTTTACTAGTTATGAATATGTCGTAAGAGATGTATCAGGAACATTTGCAAAGTCTTATGGAATAATTGTTATCAGATGAGTGAGTGATTATAGTGTTCCAGACAGAGAATTAAAATTAGTAAGTGATGACATGTCGAACCAGAGCGTTCTCTGAAGCAAAAGGCCAAAGATACTACATAATTCACAGAATATACCTTCAACATCGCAAAGCGTACATGTTAGATAAAAAAAAAGACAAATTAAGTGAAAATGTCATTTCCCAATATCGATTGTCTGAAAATGAAAGTTCATCAGCAAATGATGAAACTGAGGAAGCACCATTGACATGGAGAAATATAAATGGCGATAATTTGAAAAATATAAATTTCAATGTCCAGAACTCGGGTATCAAAGTTGGGCTTTTTGAGATATATGACAAAAAACCTCTCGACTTTCCTCAACTCTTTGTGAATGATGATATTGTTGAGTCGATTGTGGAGGAAACTAATAATAATGATAATAATAATGATAATAATATTTATTTGCATCAGTAATACCTACAATAGTTAATAATCCCAATAATAATTTGACATAATATTAAGTAATAGTACTCTGACACAAACAAATAAAGAGAAAGAACACAAAGCTTTCGCTGTCCGTGTCATATCCCATTCATTCATTCATGCGACACTAACAAAGTATTATAAGTTTTAATAAGACACATACATATAATGAATGCACACATCCATATACATAGATACATTCCACACAAACATACATATATATTTAAGAGATAGCCTAAACGAAGAGAACTGATGGACAAAACTAACATTTGGCATATTGAACAGTAATAGAGGACTGATAATATAGAGCATGAGGAGTATACTGGATAAATGGTAATTTTTTTTTTCTTAGTTAAAGAAGTTATGTATAAGTTATCTTCGATTACTTAGTAGGAAAGACTTAACCTTATTTCTATAATATACTTCAGAATTGGAGATGTTGAAAAGGGACCTTCTGAAATAATATTTATGAATCGTAGTCCTAAAAATGATAGACATTTGGTACTCACTGTTTTATTCGCTAGTGGAGTTCTCAACTTATTTGAATATATAGCTCTTGTTGGGTAATTATGTGAAAGAAAGTCAATATGTCTCCTATTCTTGTATAAAAAGCACACTGCTTTTAGAAAGAAGATCTGTCGAATATCTAGTATCCTAGCTTCTTTATATAAGTTATCTGATAGTAGGTTCTTTCTTTTTTAGGAAATATTTTTGAAGTGTGTAAAACTTTTATAGATATACATTCGCGATGCCACCCTATCCGATAATTCCATATGCTATACGGGAGTCTACAAGAGTAAAATAGAGCATTTTTAGATGGTGCAGAGGTAGGATTTTAGTGAGGTATTTGAAGCGGCCTAAGAAGGTTCGCATCGTATTAACAGTGTTATTAACATGATGATTCCAACGGAGATGACAATCTATACTCATCCCTAAATATTTTTTTTTTTTGTGATCGTTTTATTCTGATTATTTATCTCTAAAGTGTTATACTGCGGAAGTTTGTTTTTGTAGCTTGTTATAGGGAGGAACAATGTTTTATCAAAATTTATGGTTAGCAACTTGTGATTAAACCAGTCAATGATACTGTTCATTTCTGAATGGATTTTAGATTTTAGGTTTTCCCAGCTGTTTGATGTATACAATATAACTGTATCATCCGCAAAGCTTATTATGTATCCAGCGGTTCTAACGGTTAGTATGGTATTGATATATATGATGAATAGAATTGGTCCGAGTACCGTTCCCTGTGGTACTCCGAATTTAACCAATTCAAAACTACTTGGGCCTAGCCCCACCGTGTGACTAGGCCGTCGGGACGGGAGAACCTTAGACAATCCCAGTCACCTCTGGGCAACGTCATAGGTCCCCCTCCCAAATAACATGGTAGCGTGATTAGTAGCTCCGGCGAACTCTCACACGAACGGTTACTCGTCAAACGTTTACACGAGTAATATCAGGTCGAAAGTCTGATATGGCGGTGACCCATCAAACGCTGACAGGAGGAGTCTTGTTAACATGGGTACCCAGGGGGAGGAGGATAGCCCCACCGGTTTCACCGCCGGTGCCTCTCCACATGGTGTTGGACTCTGGGGGGCGTGGGCTAGATAGTGGGTCCAATGGAAAACAATACCGTAATTCGGTAGAGACGGGGGAGTCTTTCACCTATGGGTTGAGGTGACTGTATTCCCTGCTGACTCAGCGGGGAGCGGCGCATTAACCCGCTCGGGTACTGACATCCCATAGCCAGTAGCTTGTCTTATCAAGCGGCCCTACCGTGGCTGAGCTATAACGGTAGCTGGGTTGACCTAGCGCGCTGATTGGGCGTATCTCAATTTCAGATTCCCCCTGTTAATTTAGTAGCACAGTTTAAACCGGAAGGTAGGTCCTGTGCTACTGATGGGGGGAGGAAGAGCGAAGCCCAAACTGAATGCAGGAGGGTTAGCTCGCGATACTTACGTCTTTCGAGACAGATTTGATTGATTGATTGAATTCAAAACTACTATAGGTATCATCAATTTTGACATATTGCTTCCTATCATGCAGATATGATCGAAATAAGTCAAGTGCCACTCCTCGTATTCCTACATCTTCCAAGGATTCCAACAACTGTTGGTGGTCGACAGTGTCGAACGCTTTTGCAAGATCCAGAAATACACCGATAGCAGGTTGGCTCTTATCGATTGCATCATACATTTTCTGAGTTATTGATGCAATGGCTCCTTCCGTAGATTTTCCGCTTTGAAATCCGAATTGATTATCAGCAATTATTTCGTGTTTTTTCAGAAATAGTTCCAACCTTGTTTTTATGACCTTTTCAAAAATTCTAGCATAGTTAGTTACCAGAGATATAGGTCTATAGTTTGATGGTAGGGTTTTGTCGCCTCCTTTATGTAAAGGTTTTATTACTGCGATTTTGAATTCAGTAGGGCAGATTCCATTTTCCATTTTAATATTAATAATATAACACAAGGGTGCTGCTATTTCCTTATATATTGCTTTCAATGTTCCGGCTTTTATATCGTCTATACCTGCTGTCCTATTATTTTTCAAGGATATAATGATTTCACTTATTTTTTTTTCATCCGTAGGTTTAAAAAAAAAGGAGAAAGGATTTATCATTCTAGGAGGTGGTGATACTGGAGGTTTTTCAATGATTTATGCTAGTTCTTGTCCTACGTTGGAAAAAAATCATTGAAGGTATTCGCGATTTCTACGTACTGGCCATCTTTCGATTTCAATTGTTTTATTTTTGTAGGTTTATTATTGGTGTTGGTTATATTTTTTATTGTTTTCCAGAGCTTCTGTGCATTACTTTTATTTTGTTCAATTAGGTTTTTGTGATGGTTGAGTTTTGTAACATCGATAAGTTTATTTAAATGGTTTCTGTATTTAACATAGTTCTCTTTCAGTCTTAGATTCACTTTATCTTTTTGCCATTTCTTGTGTAGTTTGTAGCGTTTTTTTATGGATTTTATAAGCCCTATTGTTATCCAATCTTTTTTCTTTATGTATTTCCTCTTTTCTTCATAAGTCTTGGTATTTTTTTCAATAGTTTGATTAATGTTACCAATAAAGTAGGTTGTAGCTTTCTGCACGTCTTTGATGTTATATAATGAAACCCAATTCAAATGATTTAAGTCGTTTTTTAATTTTGTATAATTTATCTTTTTCACTATATTATCCCTATAATCAGATTCAATTTCCTTGAAAATGTTTGTGTTCAAAATCGTGGCTCGATGATCCGTTAGAAGATAATCTAAAATAAAGCTAGAAAAGTAGTCGCTAACTTCACCTTTTTTTATTCGTAAAAAATATGATCTAAGCAGCTTTTAGAGTCTTCTTGGATCCTGGTAAGGGTATTAACAGTTGAGTTGAAGTTAAACATACTCAATATATCTAGATATTCAGACACAGTTGTGTTATCCTTGGAGAGTAAGTCAATGTTCATATCGCCTATAATTATATGTACATCATTGTTCTCAATATTATCATTACAAAGGTAATCGTATTAATCCGTTTACAGAGTCTTTATCATTAGTTGATGGTGATCTATATATGGCTGTAATTTTTATGGTTTTTTGTTCTTTTTTACAAATAACTTCAATTGCTTTACATTCTGAGATATTAACAATCGTGGAGGTATAGTTGATAGTATTTTCAAGGTACACAATAGTCCCATCACATTTGTTGACGTTACCAAAATTATATAGCAAATCATACCCTTGCCTTTGCATGAGGTCTATATCAAAATCATTTCGAGTTTCTATTAGAACTAAGCATTCGAAAGGATCATCAATTTGACTCGGTGTAATCTCGAAGTTATCTAGATTTTTTGAAATACTTCTAATATTTTGATGGATTAATTTGAACTAACATTTAGTATCGTTCATTATTTCATTATATTCAGAAGCATCTTTCAATATTTTGGAAGGAAATTCTAAATAGTTGTAGTCTCTAATGAACGAATCCATTTGAATTTACGTTATAATTAACAATTTGGTAACTGAACAATTTTTTTATTTTTTTTAATTAGATATAGGTGAGCATTCCTGCTTTGTTCATTTCATTAGAAGTCCATTATAAGTACTAATCTATGACAATTCATTTACCAGTGCCGCTGCGAGTTCTTATCTTCTGTTTTTCGCCTACCTCCTTCAGGAACTTGCCAACAAGTTGGGTTGGAGTATTTATTTTCAGCTGTGGGTTTTTAGCTGATGGTTTAGGGGGTTTGGTGATCAGAAGCTGGAGTTCTCTGGTTTCTATTCGTATCGGTGTACCAGGGGCGCTTTGGGGTTTCCAATATCTTCTTGATTTTCTAGATCTTTTGGTGTGTATATCCTGCCATTCACGTATAATCGATTCCCTTTTATATGAGAGTCTTCTTCATTGTTTTCTCTAGCAAGGTTTCCTCAGAGTGCTATATTCTTGTCGTTGTTTGAGCGTGAGGTCTCGAGCTATTGAAATGTTCGTTCCTTTTAAATTTCTTGCGTTTTTTAGCACAGCCACTTTCTTTAGAAAAGACGTGAATTCTATTTTGATTGGAGGGTTGTTCGTTTTTCCGAGTGGGAAGAAGTTATTTAGATCACTTTCAGTGATATTTACATCAACCAGTTTCTTTATTTCACTTTTGATAAAATCAATTGTAATATCATCTGGTTTGCTTTCCAATCCAAAAATAATAATATTATTTTCTTTTGATTTTCTTTCCAGACTCTCGACTATGTTAGTAATTTATGCGTTTTCAGACTCGATTTTGTTTATTCTTCGATTTAGGTCCTCAATTCTCAGTATTATTCTAACTTCGACAGCTTCAATGAGTGATTTCAGTTCTTGCTTATATTTCTTCAATTCTTCCAAAATAATCTCATAGTAGACATCCTCAGTGTCTGCTTCATATTATATTAATTCTCAGTATTATTCTAACTTGACAGCTTCAATGAGTACACTGATAAGGAAAGCTAATATACACATCAAAAATTGAATACTGGGAGTCACGGCCCAAAAGCAAGAATTCATAAAGGGGTGGATACGAAAAACGAAGAAATGAAGACTTTCTTGTTCATCATTGATGGATGGGATTCAATAAATTACCAAAACTATGCTTGTATTGGTCGAAAAATGCAATACATGGAAACACTATAAAGAGTTTTATATCTGTATAAAGTCTCACAGTTTTTGGAGAAATTGGTCAAACATTTTCAAAATTTGATTGTACCCGGCGGAGAACTATGCATCAACAAAACTTTCGATTCCATTCAGGGGTCGATTGTCTTTTAGGCAATATATCAAGAATAAAAAACACAAGTTCGGAGTGAAGTTGTACAAACTCTGTTTGAATGTAAGTTATACTTATGACCTGCAGATATATTGTGGAAAGGAAAAGACTGTTCGGGAAAGTGTTTCGTTTAGCAGATAATTTATTTGATGTGGGACGATCAATGGAATGGTATCGTCGAAGAACAATTGAGCTTCTTCTTCGCACAGCTATTGTCAATGCCTATTCAGTTCACCAAAAAGTAACCAATGCTAAAATGTCAATCACATCTTTCAAGGAAGAGTTGGTTTGCCAAGTAATCGATTTCTCTAGATCAACCATTCCAAAGCAAAGGTCCCACATACACGTGAGGTTCATCAATTGGAAGACGTTAAAAGTTTGGCCAGAAGAAGATGTGTCACATGCTTTGCGAAAAATTCAGCAGAAAATGGTAGAAAATTTGCACAGACTAAAACACCGTTTGTCCGATTCGAATGCACCCAGTGCGATAAATTCTATTGTATTTCGTGTTTTTGTGAGGTCCATTCCTGTTAGCTCTCTAAGGGCTATGTCCATCAAATTTCTTCCGTTTTGTTGAACAGTCCCCTCGATATTGTTCCCATTCATATATATTTATATATCCATATATACAGAGTGGCCACTTTTTTAATGGGATTGTATTGGTAACTTTTAAACCATAAGAGTTAGAAGGTCGGTGAAATGGAGAAAAAGTTGCATTCATAGAAGCATTGTCGAACAGTTCAAACAAATCGAGATTATCAGGGCCGGTTATTGAGATATCATAAGAAAAGTAAATTCTGTCATTTTGATTTTTCTTTTTTTCCCACTTTATTTCGAATATTATAAGAAAATGTCACAGGAGTTTTTTATTCTACAGTAAATTATCCTCAATTTGACATAATCAGATTTTGTATCCAACGTTTCGTACGCTCTGGGACACCCTCAACCTAATTTTTTTCAATACGGACCTGCATATTTTATGACACTTTTCGTTGATTCTCAGGTGATTTTGACCCTTATCCAAATTTCTTTGGGTCGGATCTGTATTACATTTAGGTACCTTTAGTTTAATTAATAACATGCAATACATTTCGATGAGAAAATCAACTTACTCATCTTCAACTGAATGGAACGTAACAGAATCAAAGCAAGAAACAAGTAATATTTATTTACAAATTTCAAGAGGTGAAAAACCTAATTCATAATAATTAAACGAAACTATCATTTAATGAAAGAAAAATCAAATGATTATTCGAAAGTAAATGATGAACATTAATGAAGTAAGTGTTCGAAATGTCCACCATTCTGTATAATGCACTTTGCGGTTCTGGAACCCATACTTCTTATACATTTGCTTATTTCGTCTCCTTGAATACCTTCCAATACATTCTCAATCTTCTCGGGAAGAATCTCTATTGTCGGGTTCGTAGTATCATAAATTTTATTTTTGAGATATCCCCACAAATAAAAATCCAGCGGATTCAAATCCGGAGATCTGGCAGACCATGCTACTGGACCTCTTGTTCCAATCCATGAATCGGGAAAAGTTCGATTTAGATAGTCTGTGACTATTCTTGAGTTGTGTGGACCACATCCGTCTTGTTGGAATCATGGACTATTATGCCGATACCGTATAGGAAGATCATCCAACATTTCTTCTATAATTTCTACATATTTTGCTCCGGTTAGGTTGCCGTCAATAAAATAGGGTCCCAGTAATTTATTATTCAACAAACCGCACCATATGTTCAAAGAAAAACGATATTGATGTCTAACTTCATGAATTAAGTTAGGATTTTCTGTGGAATAAAAATGTTTGTTCCTTCGATTGAACATGCCAGAATTTGTGAATGTCGTTTCGTCTCCCCAAATGTGTATTGTGCGCAAAATTGTTGTTATTCCGCACCTTCCGTTGAAACCAATTACAGAATTGCAACCTTCTCTCAGGATCATTGCGATATAGTTTTTGCACGGCTTGGTATTTATAGTCATGGTATCCGTGTCTCTTGAGTATTTTATTAACAGCACTTTTTGATCAATTGCATTCACTGGCCATAGTTCTCGATCCTATTCCTGGATTAATTCGAATTTGGGCCAGAACATTGATGTAATTGATAGGCTCGTTTCGTCGTACATAAGGACCTCTAGGTTTGATGAATGAATAATGTGCAAGTAACGTTGTAGATAATCGTCGAAACATTTTAATATTTGGTGTTGTTCTTTCAGGATATAATTCACCATACCTTTGTTGTGCTTTGAACGAATTTCTATCTAGTTTTATGTACACTTCGTACATATCTCTCTTCTCTCCATTTGTGTATCTTACCATATCGAATAAGTTAAATTGAAATTACTCAGAAAAGTATTTAATGACAAGTTCTTGTGACACAATAATAAACGAAGTGACAAATAATATGCATTTTACAAAATGGTGGACATTTTGAACACTTACTTCATAAATGTTCATCATTTACTTTCGAATAATCATTTGATTTTTCTTTCATTAAATTATGGTTTCGTTTAATTATTATGAATTAGGTTTTTCACCTCTTGAAATTTGTAAATAATTATTACTTGTTTCTTGCTTTGATTCTGTTACGTTCCATTCAGTTGAAGATGAGTAAGTTGATTTTCTTATCGAAATGTATTGCATGTTGTTAATTAAACTAAAGGTACCTAAATGTAATACAGATCCGACCCAAAGAAATTTGGATAAGGGTCAAAATCACCTGAAAATCAACTTTGAATGACATTGTATGATATATCGTTGAATTCAGCGTTAAAAGTTATTCCGAAAAGTGTCATAAAATATGCAGGTCCGTATTGAAAAAAATGAGGTTGAGGGTGGCCCAGAGAGTACGAAACGTTGGATACGAAATCTGATTACGTCAAATTGAGGACAATTTACTGTCGAATAAAAAACTCCCGTGATATTTTTTGATAATATTCGAAATAAAGTGGGAAAAAAAGAAAAATCAAAATGACAGAATTTACTTTTCTTATGATATCTCAATAACCGGCCCTGATAATCCCGAATTGTTTGAACTGCTTGACAATGAATGCAACTTATTACATTATGTAACCTATTATTAGATGAATAAAACGAGTTTCAAGACATTGAAAATATCCTCATTGCTAGATACTGGTTTTCCAAAAATACAGGCTAAGTATACGAAATTGTTCATCAGGCTACCGAGAAAATATATTCTCTATGAATAAACGGGAATCGACAAGCATCGCTGTATCACACAGTCTGAAATACAATAATGCATGAGATGCAAGGGTGCAACTCGTGGCGACAGAAACTTGAATGTGTGAGATGCACGCATGCTTCTCGTGGCGTTCAACGTGTTAACAAAACTACAATATGCGTTTTGCTATACAATAATAGCTTCTTCAGGTGAAGAGCGGAAACTTTGATACCTCCAGAGATGTTAAATTCTTAATTTGAACAAGAAAAGGCAAGTTTTCGAAAAAAAAATATTATTATAAAAAAACCAGAGAAATTCCAAAAAAAATATCAAAAACTCTAAGAAATTACTCGAAGTTTCTCAATAGATTCGTAAACATACAGTGACGTCCACAGGTATGGGATAAATTCATTTTTAGCGTTATATTGTATCTGTTTGAAAAAACCTGAGACAGGTCGATTTTTATTGTCAATTTTACAGTATGAAAATATTACCCCTTTCTTTCACTACCTCTGACATATGAGCACCCCCTCAAAAAATTTAAATGAGAAGTGGAGTCATGTGGCACCTTGCTCGAAAGAAATTTTCATTCTCTGTTCAGCAATATTAGGTTTTTCAAATTTGGTGCGATCATAACTCAGAAAATTCATTTTGAAAATGTAAAATTCTGATACTTAGAATGAAGAAAATAATATCACATAATGTTTATAGGAAGTATTTTTCAATTTATTTTACGAATAATTTAAATGTTTGAAATGACCACCATTCACTTCTTGGCAATAATCATGTCGATCTTGGAATTCTCGTACATCATTTTGTAGACCTCCGGGGTTATGTTGTTAATTTCTTCCGTTATCCCAACTTTTGAATCTGCAATATTGTCTGGTCTATTGAAATATACTTTCGATTTCAAGTAACCCCTTGAGAAATAATCAGGTATGTTCTTATCTGTTTTGCTAAACGTCAGGAAAAAGTCGTTCAATACACCAAAAAATTATTCACAAACCCCACATAAATAATGTAATGTCAATCTAGTAAACTACTGTTATTTTAATATTTATAAGTTGCTGACACACGTCAGTATATTGAAAAAAAATTGTGTCTGTATATGTGTTAACAATGGCTCATTTATCCAAAACTCAAAGAATAGACATTTTAATAATGATTGGATGTGGTAATAAAACAAGAACTCAAAAGGAAGTTTGTGAAATGTTTAATAATAAATACCCTGGTCAACACGTCTTACAGTCTACAGTTAGCAAAATAGAAACAACATTTCGTGAAACTGGACATGTAAAACTATCCAAAACCAGGTCGAAATGTTAAATTGGATGATGAAAAAAGTTAGATGTACTGTTAGCGATTGAGGAAAATCCGCATATGACATGTGGACAACTTGCCGCCGACAATGGTGAGTGAATCATCGATATTGAGAGCTTCACATAAAGAAAAATACTATCCTTATAAAGTTCAGTTGGTTCAGGAGTTAAATGAGGATGATCCTGATAGAAGTCAACAATTCTGTGAATTATGATGGACAGAATGGAAGCAGATTTGCAGTTCATAAACAAAATTGTTTTTTCTGATGAAGCATCTTTTTTTCAAATGGTTAATAGACAAAACTGTAGATATTGGAGCAGAGAAAATCATCATTAGATGTGTGAGATTCGCACACAATATAAAAAGAAAAAGGGAATTTTTGGGCTAGTATCATCAACAACAAATTCATTAGCCCTTATTTTTTTTAAGGCACAGATAATGGTGAGGTTTATCTAGTGTCATAACTCCATAAGTACAGAAAAACTTTCAAACATAAAAAACAAGTTATTGATAAATATGAACTCTATGGCCAGAAAACATAATTCACTAGGAATGAAAATGAATTTTGAAATCAAATACTCGACCAAACTGATAAACGAGGGCAAGTTAAAAATAGCTAGACACCTGCAAGCCTTGGAAGGCTTATAAAAAAGTCACCCTTTTACAACGGAGCTATTAACAAATCATCACCATCCGAGTTACGCATGTCTAAGGAATTTATCAGTAAACAAAGAAGCTCTCCAAATGCGATACGACCACAAAATAGATGAATCATTAATTTTTTCATACATTTTTTCGGATACCGTAACAAGCCATCAATTACTAAGAATGTGATTCATTATGACAAGTAGAAGATAACTAACGTTAGGAATGTGACCCTGCTAGCCAACGAAGCAAAACATCGAAGGGAAGATCATATCGCGGGAAAAGAAGATGATTCGGTCAACAGAAGTCGTTTAGTTAACATGTCAACTAAAAGTTTTAAACTATCATTCGATTAACATGTAGTGCAGAAAGATGAGTTTCAAGACATTGAAAATATCCTCATTGCTAGATACTGGTTTTCCAAAAATACAGGCTAAGTATACGAAATTGTTCATCAGGCTACCGAGAAAATATATTCTCTATGAATAAACGGGAATCGACAAGCATCGCTGTATCACACAGTCTGAAATACAATAATGCATGAGATGCAAGGGTGCAACTCGTGGCGACAGAAACTTGAATGTGTGAGATGCACGCATGCTTCTCGTGGCGTTCAACGTGTTAACAAAACTACAATATGCGTTTTGCTATACAAATACTTCTTCAGGTGAAGAGCGGAAACTTTGATACCAGAGATGTTAAATTCTTAATTTGAACAAGAAAAGGCAAGTTTTCGAAAAAAAAATATTATTATAAAAAAACAAGAGAAATTCCAAAAAAAATATCAAAAACTCTAAGAAATTACTCGAAGTTTCTCAATAGATTCGTAAACATACAGTGACGTCCACAGGTATGGGATAAATTCATTTTTAGCGTTATATTGTATCTGTTTGAAAAAACCTGAGACAGGTCGATTTTTATTGTCAATTTTACAGTATGAAAATATTACCCCTTTCTTTCACTACCTCTGACATATGAGCACCCCCTCAAAAAATTTAAATGAGAAGTGGAGTCATGTGGCACCTTGCTCGAAAGAAATTTTCATTCTCTGTTCAGCAATATTAGGTTTTTCAAATTTGGTGCGATCATAACTCAGAAAATTCATTTTGAAAATGTAAAATTCTGATACTTAGAATGAAGAAAATAATATCACATAATGTTTATAGGAAGTATTTTTCAATTTATTTTACGAATAATTTAATGTTTGAAATGACCACCATTCACTTCTTGGCAATAATCATGTCGATCTTGGAATTCTCGTACATCATTTTGTAGACCTCCGGGGTTATGTTGTTAATTTCTTCCGTTATCCCAACTTTTGAATCTGCAATATTGTCTGGTCTATTGAAATATACTTTCGATTTCAAGTAACCCCTTGAGAAATAATCAGGTATGTTCTTATCTGTTTTGCTAAACGTCAGGAAAAAGTCGTTCAATACACCAAAAAATTATTCACAAACCCCACATAAATAATGTAATGTCAATCTAGTAAACTACTGTTATTTTAATATTTATAAGTTGCTGACACACGTCAGTATATTGAAAAAAATTTGTGTCTGTATATGTGTTAACAATGGCTCATTTATCCAAAACTCAAAGAATAGACATTTTAATAATGATTGGATGTGGTAATAAAACAAGAACTCAAAAGGAAGTTTGTGAAATGTTTAATAATAAATACCCTGGTCAACACGTCTTACAGTCTACAGTTAGCAAAATAGAAACAACATTTCGTGAAACTGGACATGTAAAAACTATCCAAAAACCAGGTCGAAATGTTAAATTGGATGATGAAAAAAGTTAGATGTACTGTTAGCGATTGAGGAAAATCCGCATATGACATGTGGACAACTTGCCGCCGACAATGGTGAGTGAATCATCGATATTGAGAGCTTCACATAAAGAAAAATACTATCCTTATAAAGTTCAGTTGGTTCAGGAGTTAAATGAGGATGATCCTGATAGAAGTCAACAATTCTGTGAATTATGATGGACAGAATGGAAGCAGATTTGCAGTTCATAAACAAAATTGTTTTTTCTGATGAAGCATCTTTTTTTCAAATGGTTAATAGACAAAACTGTAGATATTGGAGCAGAGAAAATCATCATTAGATGTGTGAGATTCGCACACAATATAAAAAGAAAAAGGGAATTTTTGGGCTAGTATCATTAACAACAAATTCATTAGCCCTTATTTTTTTTAAGGCACAGATAATGGTGAGGTTTATCTAGTGTCATAACTCCATAAGTACAGAAAAACTTTCAAACATAAAAAACAAGTTATTGATAAATATGAACTCTATGGCCAGAAAACATAATTCACTAGGAATGAAAATGAATTTTGAAATCAAATACTCGACCAAACTGATAAACGAGGGCAAGTTAAAAATAGCTAGACACCTGCAAGCCTTGGAAGGCTTATAAAAAAGTCACCCTTTTACAACGGAGCTATTAACAAATCATCACCATCCGAGTTACGCATGTCTAAGGAATTTATCAGTAAACAAAGAAGCTCTCCAAATGCGATACGACCACAAAATAGATGAATCATTAATTTTTTCATACATTTTTTCGGATACCGTAACAAGCCATCAATTACTAAGAATGTGATTCATTATGACAAGTAGAAGATAACTAACGTTAGGAATGTGACCCTGCTAGCCAACGAAGCAAAACATCGAAGGGAAGATCATATCGCGGGAAAAGAAGATGATTCGGTCAACAGAAGTCGTTTAGTTAACATGTCAACTAAAAGTTTTAAACTATCATTCGATTAACATGTAGTGCAGAAAGATGAGAAGTGCTCAACTTTCACATAGTATTCTTATAACAATATAACATATAGAAGTGCGGTAGCTATCAACCAAGTAACAGCTCTCAACTGGACAGTCACCAGTCATAAGTTCATTGACAAGTAATCATCTTGCAGTGAAATTGCGGAATTATTAAGAACGAAAATTCCAAACAAGTCAAACAGGAACTGCACGAGTAATGAATTCACAGAGTGAATACCCAGTTCAACAGTATTTACTATTAATAAAAGTTACCAATTACCAATACAACTATAGTCTAATATACAGTGCGATATGAAAGTAAATGAACAACTTTCGCGGAAATAATTAGAATAGTAATACAATTGAACTAACATCGTGTAAAACAAATATCGAGTGAATAAGTGTTGGAACCCGATGGTCTGGAGTAAGTAATCTGTTCTTCTGAATTTATGTTTGGCAAATTGAATCAATTATAATTTTTATATGTTTTTAAATATATCTCCATATTTTATGTTCCTATATTTTTCAAATAATATTTATCAACAGTTGGTTTGACAATTGATGGCATTTTTACTTATATTCAGTCCACTTGACTTTGAGAACGCCGAGAACTGACCTAATGTTGAATCTCAACTGTTCTTTGACTATTTCATCATTTTATCAGTATATAGAACTGATGGAAAGGATATGTAATTATTATAAAATATATATGTGTATTCTAATGCTTCTCCAAGTGCATCATTTAACCATCTTTCTGAGATCGGTACGTGCTTCTATCTAAACGCCCCACATTCCCTGTATTAAGAGATAGGGATATTTCTTGAAGCCGCTCTCGAAAAAACAATCTCGGTTGGACCATCCTCAGACAGTCGATGCTCTTATTACTCAATTTCTAAACCTAACAACAAAGGAGTGATCAGGGAAAGTGATTTATTCATAATATTTGAAAATTCCTTAGCGTTTATTGGGTTTTCTTTGATGGGGAGTACCCTCAATAATGGACCAGTTGCGTAACAGGGCTGATCAGTTGTGGGGTCTTCAGGTTCTCCAACTGTCCCCAGTCTTAACAATGGTGTTGCAGGTATGGTGTGCTGATTTATAACACCCTGTGTATGGCCAGACATAACACTGGTGTCTCCTTTGAATGAGTGTACCCTCGATAAAAGGCCAGTGGCGTAACACTATATTTTTTTATGAACTTTTTGGCCTACATCAAAAATACTTTTTTCCAATGTTAATGATCCAAATGCAATAGATATACCAATTTGGTACCAACGAAACGGAGCTCCACCGCATAAAAAACGTTTTGTCAGAGATTATTTGAATGAAGTTTTTCCCAATAGGTGGATTGGAAAACGTGGAAGGATTGAATGGCCGCCTAGATCCCACGATTTAACTCTTCTCGATTATTTCTTATGGAGTTATTTAAAATCAAAAGTATATTCCAATAGACCAGACAATATTGCAGATTTAGAAGTTAAGATAACGGAATAAATTAACAACATAACCCCTGAGGTCCTACAAAATGTTGTACGAGAATCCCAAGATCGACTTGCTCATAGTCAAGAAATGAATGGTGGTCATTTTGGACACTCAATTTAATTGTAAAATTAATAGAATGAATTGAAAAATACTTCCTAAACATTATGTGACATTATTTCGTTCATTCTACGTAAAGTATAAAAAAATTATATTTTCAAAATGGATTGTCTCAGTTATGATTACACCAAATTTGAAAAACTCAATATTGCTGAACAGAGATTGAAAATCCCTTTCGAACAAGTTGCCACACTTAGATTGTCAAATTGACAATAGAAATCGACCTGTTTCAGGTTTTTTCAAACAAATACATATTAACGCCAAAAATTAATTCATTCCATACCATGGACCGCACTGTATATATCCAAAACAGATTATACGCTATATTATGAATGAATGAGTGATTGCTTTAACGTCAAACCAGAAATGAACGAGTAGGAGTAAGATATTCTCAGCAGAAAAAGAAATCGATTCAAGAGGTGATTCCGATGAAAATATTATCAAAACCTCATATGAAATATAATGATCAATAGCAGAATAAATAAACGAAATGTCCATTGAAAATTACATGATTTTCACCTGTGCACATGAAGGAAACACATTTATTGCAATTGGTAAAGACGATCCCATAACAAAAACTTGGATTCCTTGAATTTACACACATTTGTGAGACTCAACAATGATCCCATGTAATTATACCGGCAAGAATTTGAAAAAATTACTGGATGAAAAACAGAAGTAATATACTCGAGTAATTAAAAATTTTGGAGAAGAAAATGTATGTGAAATACAAAAAATTATTGATGGCGACATCTACGATTTGTATAGTGAAACTCAACCTAGTACCATGGAATTAGAGATTTCTACACATTGATAGGTATTTAACGATGGCACCAAAAGTGTATAGCATATTCTAAGTAATGTCACACAATAGCAAAAAAAAGTAAAACGTCAAAACGGCATTTGTATTGTGATCCGGCGGGTAAAAACTACGTATCAAAGAGAGGCCCAGTGTATAATAAATGAATGACAATAAACGAGTCGGTAGCAAATAACCTTGAATCGAATGTAAATTGTGTGAAAGACAAAAAAAAAGTTTTTTGGTGACCACTGCTGTGTTTTGGGGTGCACAAACACGTGTTAAGATGCACCCCCCGAATAAGAAAGTTTATGGTTTTTCTGCCGTGACCAACGGAAAAAATAATATACTGGCAGTACGAAGTACCTACTGTAATAAATGACATTTATGAAGAGGAAAACAGTTGCGAAAATAAAATAAATGTTTGGGGCGACAAAATACTTTTCCAGTCATATAGAACCATTTTTTTTGTACGGCATATAGTTTTTATTGATAATTGTTATACTTACTAATTGAATATGTTCATGCCGTAACAAAAATTTCGACCGTAGGATTACACTTTTCAGAGGAAAATAAATTTGCCGTACAGTAGTAAATTACCTAGATTGGGGGTAAAAATGTGTGGAAAATAAAAAAAACCTGGCTTTCAGTACCGTTTTGTACGGCAGTAGGTCCTACTTGATTATTTTCCAATGATCTATCAACTTGAGAAAGGCCTTTCAAGAATATTTTGTCGAAATTCTTCCTCGATGGAAAGTTTCTTTTACCTGCGTACTCACCTGCACCACTCACAACTGACGGCACAGTGCCTAAAGGAATTGATTCGTATATTACTATAATTCTGAATATAATTCATGATGGGTCACATGATCCCCCCCATAATTGGCCCGGGCTTGTAGTCTAATGTTATTTGCAATCATTTTCTATCGTTTCAATGAAATAGCTCTACCAAAAACTCCCGGTCATTAAAGCGTTTCGAAAAATCACTTCATATTATTGTAATGAAAGGAAACTGATTCTGACCTATTTCTTTTCCATCTAGGATTGCCATGATAAAACAAATTATTTTAATTTTATTTGCATTTGACAGCTGTCTTTGTGCATACAGTATATTGAAAAATGTATCGTTTGAATAAAATAATGGTGAATGGTTACATATGTGACTCGAGTGGTAATGTTTTTCATAGAATTTTTGAGTATATTGATCATGAGGCTGAATTGTTCATTATAAGGTTTATTTTCAAATATTTGTTTCCTCAGTATTTTTCGAAAAATCGCAAGTGTAGAGTACCCTTACAAGGAAGCTGATGTAAATGTTTCCTATAGTGCCACGAATAATATGTTTTGTGCCATCATATTCCAGCGTTTCAATAAAATATGTTCATTGGATACCAGCGTTCAGCAAAGTTCTTCAAAAAATATCAAGTATAAACCATGAGGGGACTGATTTTTTTATGGTGGCACATATAATATGTTTTATACAATCATTTTCTACCGTTTCAATAAAATATATTCACCGGAAATCCTCGGTCAATAAAGTTTCTCGAAAAATTGCAGGTATAAACTACCCTTATGCGAGGACGATTCGATTTTTTTATGGGGATACAAAAATATGTTTTGTGCAATCTACATTCCAGCGTTTCAATATCTTAGCTGAAAATCTCCAGTCAGCAGAGTTATTAAAAAAATCACAAGTACAAACTACTCCTAAATGGGGGTGGATTGAAATTTTGTATATGATGTCATGAAGGCATTCTTTCAAAGATGTCAATTCTGCATTATGATCTTGATAATCGCAAGACAAGTTATCATATTAAAATCGTTTATTACATGACGAGAAATAGAAAGTTACGATTACACCCTTTATCAACTAATGCAATTGCTATCGTGGTCGCGTTGAATTAATTTAATATAGTGTAATATACTAAAATTTCAGCAAATTCTATCGATGCCTAGAAACCCCATTATATCTGTGACGCAGACTTCAACGGTGACACTGTAAATATAAAGTTTTTATGAATATATTGTAGTTGGTCTTCATTGGTCTCAATAATTTTATATATTTTCCATAAACGGGCTGAATATTTTCAAAATTATTGATGCCTATATTCGTTTCCCAAAAACAATATTTTCCATGAGCTGCAATAGTATCCTCAACTGAAACCATGACTTCAAAGTGGCCCATCTAGCATTGTAGTATACTGAAATAATTCCTGCAGGGCACGTATGATTTTGTGCAGCTGATGAATGTCAGTAATATTTTCTTAAAAATAGTTATTCATTGAGTTTTCTTGAATATTTTGTCACCTATTTCAAATTACAGAGTAACTCCAATGGTTTTTCTGTATGTTCGTTATGAAAAAAGTCAAAAAAATTATCATCCATCGGTATTTTCGTCTCATTCTTTCTGAATCAGTTAATTAGCAAGTCATACTGGTTCTGGTTTCATCTCCTGAATTCTTGGCTGCTTTTTTCACTAATTGACACCAACATTATTTATAATTTTGGCATAAACGTAGCTGCAATGATTGGTTTGAAAAAAATGTTACAGTATTCGCAAACCGTATTCTTGAACCCAAATTTCAACTAGAATATTACCCCAAATTCAAATTTGTATCCTCATCATTTTGAATTCATTATATTTTGAGTAGTGATATTGAGCTGGGTAGAAAAATTCATGAAATGTATTATGTCACTCTTAGGACTTTACATCCAATTGAAAAAAAAAGGAACAAATTCCCTCACACGATTCCTCAGAAAAGGAATGATTTCAATGAAATCGATTCCTACCCAGCTCTGTTAACTGCTGAGATAGAAAGCATTGTTTATTTTGAAGCAACAGAATATGATCGCGAAATATCAGTATTCAAATTAAAGAAATATGTTTTTTCGGGTTCAGTAATAGATTGGATAACGAGTTACCTGGGCCGTCAATATCAAAAAACCAAAATGAAAAAAATAAGGTCAGAGTGCCATACTAACTACTATGGTGTGCCCCGAGAGTTTCAGTACCCCTTTTGTTTCTATTATATGTAAATGATTTGGATTCTGCTTTGTCAAAATGTACATTTCATCTCTTAGCGGATGATACCTTGATATATTTCAATAGTAGTAATTTATAATACATTGAATAATGAAATAGTTCAACTTTTCTGTGAATTCGAATCCAATAAACTTAAAATAATGAAGCTAAAAGTAAATATATATTATTAGCAATTAGTTTTTTATCAAAAGTTTCTGAGTCTGGAGATATCAAAATCCACGATCAACGAGTAGATATGGTTCAGGAAATGAAATATTTGGGATTCGTATTTGATACCCAATCAAAATTTGATAAGCATATAGACTATATTTCAACAAGAAAATTGGATTTATGAGACGTATATCTTCATAATTATCCAATATAAACGAATAATAGTGTACAATTTACAATACTATAATATTGCCTTATTCAATTATTGCTGTTCTATAATTAACACGAACATATCTAATTATGACAAACTACAAATTCTACAAAATAAAGCAATGCGTATTATTCTTGGTTGTAACAGGTACCCGAATATTGAGTTAGGTTTCCTCAACTGGTTCAATGTGTCCTCAACTGGTTCAATGTTAAACAAAATCATTATATTCAAACAATGATTTTCATTTTCGAAATGATAAATAATTCATTGCCCAATTATTTACTATGCAATTGATTCCGTGAGGAATATTCATGATCGAGCGACAATAACGGCGAGCAAAATTTTTATGTTAAATCAATCTACTTCGACAAAATTTGTCTTTTTCAAAGGTATTGTCGAATTTAATTTACTTCCTCGTAAAATCAAAGAATCTTTTTCCATTAAATGGTTTTAAACAAAATTGAGAGAACAGGTGACAAATTGAATATTATATATTAGTTGGTTCTTGGTGTGGGTATTCCTATTAAATCATTATTTCATCTATTGTTTATTTATACATAAATCTGATGATTTATACCATTTTTATTTTTACATGTAAACTGATTATCCGATGATAAATAAGCATTCATTCATTCATTAGATTGTAGAGGGAGCAAAAAATATTAACGACAGAATTCATTCAACATAATAATTCCAATAGTTCCACAGTGACCTTATTAATTGTGATAAATATTCCAAAGTAATGCTACTCCAATGTTCGATAAATGTAATCACTGTCAAATGCATGTAAATTTAACAAGCAACTTATTTCTGATAGTTATTGTGAATGAAATGGTTTAATTCAATCAATCAAAATACACTTATATTGCCTGAAGATTAATATCTTATTGACAAAGTATTGTACAACATAAAAAAGTTACGGTGAATAAAACACAATAATAAGAGTAATAAAAATAGTTAAATGCGATACATAAACTAATGATAAATGTAAAATTTAAAAAAATGTTTCTTTATATTTGCTCACTTCTTTTCTGAACATGATTACACTTTGTATTTCTTTCAATCTGTTAGGAAGGTGATATTTTTTTTTTGCTCTTATGAATAAGGGAAGAGCTGAACTAGGGATGAGAAGTGGTATATGGTGGCATAAACGTGTTATTTCTTGAAAACATGTTTTTTTTTAATTTAATCACTCTGAAAAGCATGTGAATATAACAAACAACTTAATTCAGATAGTTGTTAAAAACAAAACTCAATTCAGATTTTCGAAAACGTCTTTTTTTATATGCACAAATAACTGTAGGAAAATAATATTTCCGTACAGTACAAAATTGAGTTCCTAACAGTTATATTTTGTTTCCCAGCAATGGCTAGATGCATGAAAATATATTGATTTTTTTAGAAATATTCATACTTCATTTCAATGTTTGCGAAAAGAACATTCAACTGAACTTCCATTTGTCTTTTTGTTAATTCTACCTTACCTTTCAGAATAAGAGGTATGGCTTCCTTGGCGCTTTCCATACAACATGTTTTGAAATTTGGATCATCTTTCTTGCAACGTTTTATGAATGGAGCTGAAAATAATTTTTACTGTGAAAAATACTGAATTATAAGCTACGCATCAATTGTTTATCTGCTGCGATCATTTTTACTGGGAGACCTTTACACACTGTTTTTCGCGATATTTAACAGAAAATCACCACATCTCTAGCACTATGCCTACTTTCGGATTTAGAATGTTCCACTTTTCAAAATGGAGTATTTTTTGGCGTACATCAAGAATACAATTAATTCTACTATACATAGCTGATATGTTTCTGGGATGAACATCAACAAAAAACGTTGATTTATTCTCAAAGAAAATACCTTAAGAGTTATTGCAATAAACAATTAAATATGTGAGTAAAGTTGTTTTTTGACTTTAGGGATTTACTACTTTTTTAATTCCAACATGAATGTTTCAATTGAAATCTCACCTAAATGTCTCCCATTCACGAAAAAATCACCGGAGAAACACAAAAAACCAACTATTATGACGCGTGCCTCAAACATATTGAATAGTTCTAATTAAATTCATCACATGATATCTCACATATATACCTGAAGTGTTGGGGAGTTATTAAGCACTTTGATCTCATCGCCTATCATTATTCTTTCAGTACAAATGATATTTTAATTGTAAAATTATCACGCTATTAAAGAAAACAAGGATCTTGGCTGACGATGTTTTTTTTTAGGAGAAATAACATATTATTGATAAAAGAAAACAATATTATTATAAAAAATTGAGGAGTGTGTTAGAGCTATCATCGTATTCTCTTTTATTGGAAGGGTATCAGATATCTATTTAGGAGGAAATCGTTGAGAATGACAGATTTCTAAATGTTTTTGAAATGTAAGTATCCCCAAATTCAGGAATTAAAAAAATACCTACTAATAAAAACTAGCCAAACACTAAATTATTTGAATAAATATCTTTCAGAATAGGCAAGCAACGACAACACACACACACAAAATATATTTCATTTTCATGTTTTTCAAATTCCGTAAAGTATTCAGAATTAATTTTTATAAATCAAGATTCACACAGATTTTTGAAAGTGAATTTAATATAAATTTCATTTATATTTGTTTTTCATACATTTTTCAACAGACTGAATAAAAAAGAAGGAGGTTGTCCAGTCGACGCGTATATTTTTTTTAAGTATGATCACGCATAACTTTTCACAGAGCAGTTCGATTCCGATGATTCTTTGAACAAACAAATCCATCCCTAAGCGTAGCAAAATGGGGGATATTGATCGTTCACCCTCTGAATGTTGGTCCGTTAACCGATTCTATCAGGCATAAGTTTGTAGTGGGTTTTTCGATTCGGATGATTCTTTTTTCATTAGATAGGGTATACTTCATAGTTGATTATATTTCAATTGGACATGAAACGATTCACCCCTATGGGTAGAAAAATAGGGGATGATTGATTTTTCACTTGTGAACATTGGCACACTTATGTAGTTGACATTGACAGATACGCTTACATCCGTCACAATAATTACATTCTATGAAAGGATGGAATTATATACAAAGTGATAAAATCAACTAACCAGAACTTTCAAAAATAATTTGGTTCATATAACAATGAATAGTTAAAGTAGATAATCATATTATTTAACAGATAATAGTTGAAGTAAGCTGGGTAAGTAAGTATTGAGGAAGTAATCAAAAATTAAGTGTTATTTTTTTTTATGTTATGGTTCCCACGAAAAGGGATATCAGAGAACATCGTGGGAACCAAGGGAAAGAAGGTAGGAGTTGGTGTTCTTCTTAAATTTCTGGAGGTTGTATGCCTCGGGGAACACCTCCCTAGGCAATGAGTTCCAAAGCCTCGCTGTTCGTTCGATGAACGAGTCTTTGGAAAGTGATGTTCTGCAGGTCTCCAAAGTGACCACGAAGGGGTGTGATGACTGAACTTGACGGGTTAGTCTCGAAGAGACTGCCAAAGCAGGAACGATTGTTGATATTTCAGAAGAGCATCGCCCATGAAAATATCTATAAAATAGAGACAAATCGCCAACTTTTCTACGGTGTTCCAGACAAGTGAGCGAGTTTGTGAGCGAGGCATCACCGACGAGACGAATTGCCCTTTTTTGGACAGAATCCAATAGCCTCAGGATATGTTTAGGTGCCGCGCTCCAAATATGGGAACAGTATTCCAGGACAGGTCGGATCTGTGCCTTATAGATCATAAGCAGCTGAGTGGGGGTGAAATAGCTCTTGGCACGAAACAAAAAACCAAGTTTTTGGGATGCACTTCTGGCAATGGACCTCACGTGATTTTTCCAGGAAAGGTTATTGCTAATAGTAATACCAAGCATCGATATGGATGACTTCAGTGGTATGGTTACTCCTGACAAAGTTATGTTAGGCACAGTGAGATCGGCTTTTTTAGAGAAAAGACATGCTTGTGTTTTGTTTGCATTGAATTCTACCAAGTTATTAGATCCTCACTCGAGAATTGTTGCTAAGTCCATATTTATATTATTAACATTTCTTCCTCGGTCATTTCTGGTTTCACGGGCTGATATAGGGGCCCTGGAAGAGAAAGCGGTATGGAGGGTACTATCATCGGCAAAGCTGTGTACTGGACATGAAGTTGCTTTCAACAGGTCGTTGATGTGAAGTAGAAATAGTGTTGGTGCGAGAATAGATCCTTGCGGAACACCAGCATTTATGAGTAGAGTGTCAGATGAAACTCCATCGACCACTACATGGAGAGACCTGTTTGAGAGAAAACTAGCAAGCAGAGAACACAGCTGAGGGGGCAAGCCATAAGACGGAAGCTTGGCGAGGAGTCCCTGGTGCCAAACTCGATCGAACGCCTTGGAGATATCTAATGCCACAGCTAAAGTTTCTCCATACTTTTCAATAGATAGCTACCATATATGTGAGACGTAAGCGAGCAGGTCACCAGTTGATCTCTGATGGCGGAAGCCATATTGCCTATCGTTGACAATTCCTGAGTCTTCCAGATATTTCATGAGCTCGATGTTGATGGCTTTTTCCATGACCTTTGAAATAATAGATAGCAGTGCGATAGGTCTGTAGTTGCTAGGTAGGGCCTTTTTGCCTTTTTTAGGGACTGGCTGTACTCTTGCAATTTTACAATTGGACGGTAATACCCCCAAATTGTAAGAGTGGTTGAACAACTTGCAAAGAACAGGTGTTAGTTCGGGGGCACATTTCTTGAGAACAATCGGCGGGATTCCGTCAGATCCACAGGCTTTGTTGGTGTTGAGACCCAGCAAAATCTTTCTGATAGTACGTTGGCGAAAGGTGATCTCGGGCATGTGACTGTCAATAGGTGTAATGTTCGGGGGTTGTTTTCCCGATGAATCCAGAGTGGAATTTCCAGCAAATAGGTGCGCAAAGATATTGGCTTTTTCCTGGGCAGTCGTTGCTAGTGTTCCATCTTCTTTGGTTAGAGGAGGAAATGAGCTGGAAGTGAAGTTTCTTCCCACAGCTTTGGCGAAAGACCAAAATGAACGGGATCCGTTAGGACATTCAGCAAGTTTTGATCTTATTTTGGCATTGTGGGCATCTCTTGAGCATTCTATTGTCTCTTTGCATATGCCTCTAGCCTCGACATATGCTGCTCTGGTCTCAGGGCCCGGATTTTCTAGCCATCGATGGTATGCTGCCTGTTTGGAAGCCACAGCTCTAGAGCAGTTTCTGTTGAACCAGGTCTTATCGGATGATGTTCTTCTTTCGGTATTCGGTATGTAGGTTTGCATCCCCAACATGATGATTTCAGAAATTGTCTCAGCACATCGTGTTCGATCTACTGAAGAGAAACAAACTCTCTTCCATGGAAACGCTGAGAAAAACATACGAAGACCTTCCCAGTCGGCCGAATTGTAATGCCACATGAGACGGGGTGGTATTGTGCCGCTCGATGGTAAATGGATAGAGCATGTTGTGGAGATGAGGGTGTGATCAGAGTTTCCAAGTGGGGCACAAACTTCTATTCTATACGGGTCAGGATTGGTGGTGAGGAAAAGATCTAGTGTATTGGCAGACTGGTTGTTGACATCAGGGATGCGGGTTGGTAGCTCGACCAGTTGTTCTAGACCATGAGTGATGGCGAAGGCCTCGGCTTGACGACCCGCATCATCTGTTTTGTTAGAGAATTTGAGCCAGGCAGCGTTATGTACATTAAAGTCTCCCATGATTATGGTTTCAGCTGTTGGATGGTTCTCCTGAATGTAGTCCAGTTTGAGTGATAAAAACTCAAAGAGGTCGTTATATGAAGGTTCATTAGGTGATAGGTAAAGGCAGCAGAGGAACTTAGTCAGTTTGGTATCAGATAGCTTGAACCACATCACATCAAAGTCTTTCGGTTCCAAACTCTCTTAACGCTGGCATGGAAGGTTAGCCTCAGCGTGAAGGCAAACTCCACCTTTGAACCTGAATCGAGAATGGAGTTCGTAACCAGGACAAAGCATATGGACCTTGTTGGTGGACGAGTTTACTTGTGTTTCTGTTAGAGCCATAATATCCGGTTTTTCGTCTGTAGGTGATGGTGGACGTCATTGATGTTCTTGTTGAGTCCGCGGATGTTGCAAAAATTAATCTTTAATGTTGAGGTTAGAGCCATAATATCCGGTTTTGTACCTCTCGCCCGGAAATCGAATGGAAGGTATTTTGCTTCCGGAGTATTTTACTCTAGGAGACTTCATCATTATTACTATTAGGATGCACCTGAAAATAAAGGAGGAATTGGGGAAAAGGAAAGAGGGAGACCGGAAAGTATCGACCGAACACTGAAACATGGAATGATCCATTTCACAGCACACAAAGTCGATATGGTGGTATTTCACCGGGCGATGAGACCATCTTCCACCTACGGTTATCCTTTTAGTCGCCTCTTACGACAGGCAGGATTTACCATGGGGCTATTCTAAAGCCGACCCCATACAGCTAGGTAGTTTTGATAGATTTCAGCGACAAAAAATTAAAAGGTAATAACTTTTTAACAAAAAATTAAACCGACGACAAAATCAAATGAAAAGCAAAAAACTGAATAAACCTTGTAGTCTTAATGATAATTGAGCTCTGTTATGCCCTGTAATTACAGAAATGCATTTAAAGATAATTACCAAGACGTAACCATTGTATACCGAATGCTTACATGACTCATCTAGGAGAGCAAAACAAAGTTTTTTTTTATTGCTACCCGTTACAGTCACAGCGAGATAAGAAAATCAGTTTTATTTACTACCATAATTCTAGCACCCGTCCAAAGTCGATAACACAAACAGGG